>JABSTQ010011277.1:0-600000 GCA_013358835.2 Ixodes persulcatus
TTAGCTCGTGTTCTTGAAAAGTGCCTATCTAGAAGGTCCCCACAGTACTTCAAACGCAATGATCAACTAACCCGGTCGTCATATTTTTTCAACGTTGAACCATGATTAACCAGTTGAATGGGTCACCCACTGGCAACAAAGCGCGATGGTGTTGCGCACCAAATTTGCCGAGTCATTAGGTCGTGCTAAGAGGAGAGGTATTAATAGTCGCGACGAGTGCGAGTTTGCCGGGGCGAGAGACGCCAGCACGCGAGAGACGCACCTGTGGAACCAGTCGGCCAGGAAGGAGCACTGGTCCAGGGAGAACTCGCTGATGGCCGGAGTGGACTCGCTCATGACGGGGCAGACGGACGCGTCGTGGTACGTGATCTGCTGGTGCGCCTCGCCTCCGGGTGGCCGCGGCCCCTGCCACCGGCCGCCCGGCTCTCCTCGAACGTGGTGCGTGCCAGTTGATGAACTCTGCGCGCCGCTCCGCTTGGACCTGCTGCTTGATCTGGGAGTTGCCTGCGCGATTATGTTGGTCTATTGGCTGGTCGGGTCGCTTGCTCGTTCGAGTGAGCCCGAGGAAGGTGCGAGGCCGTTGCCTTGGCGCACGATTCATTCGCAACTCCAGCGGTGGTGCGCGTCTAATCGCTTCTTCCCTGCTTCAGAGTTTGGCCTCCAGGTGGTGAAAGCTTTCGCTGCGCATTTCGACAGGAGCGATCTCTCCATTTCTAAAAGTCGCGTCTTTGCCGCTTGGTGAAGTCGCCTCCTCTGGAGTTAGGAATACTGTCTGCCGAGAGTAGGAGTTTAGCAGGTCGTTCCGATAACTCAAATAACGATACTTGATAAGTATAGAATATGCACGCGAAAAAGCGCCGGCGGAGTATCATGTGTCGTTATCGGAGTTGGCGGAACGATCTACTAAAACCCGATAGTTCAGTGTTACCGTATACACCAAAACCACTGCACACAACAACGTTACGTGCATGACATGGGCGAGGACTTAGGTGTAAGTGATAATTTTACGCGAAATGTGATATTTGATATTAACTCGCGTTCGAACATTCTCTATAGATTTTACTGGGAACAATCGCGTTACGATAGCTACGCCTATCAGAGAAAAAAAGGTGATTTTGGTGCCGGTTAAACAATTTCGGGTCTTACTTGCAAAGTCATCAACTCAGCAGAGCTAGAACAGCTAATGATCGTTACTTAACGCCCAAGAGATGCTTCTCTAGTGATTAGATTTTAGAACTTGTATGCCAAAACTTAGTAAATATTCGACGTTATTACATTCCTTCTTCACTTATGTTGGTTTGTTTCCACTGACAAGCGCTCAAAAAAGTAAACAGTTTATCTTCAGAAACTGAGCAACTTAGATCTGGTTCACTTCCGCGTGGCAGACAAAATTACGTTGCAGTAACACCTTTTTCATTTCGTTACTCCAAAGCTGCGCTATGCCAGATGCGATCGAAAGTGGACAATAATTGCAAGCACAGGCCGGTCTAAACACCCAACCATGTTAGATGCCATTTCGCCTGATTTATACGCGTACATGGAAAGCCGCGCACCGGCTGAGACTTGCGCCCAATACCTTTCTATAATCATCTCTCGTACGATCTGCATTCCAAATAATTACACGATCCAAGTGAAATCCGACCTGACGCCGTCACGAGTAACTCCGCGAACCAAAGCGGGACAGGCCCCTTTCACAAAGCCTCTTTCTACTTCAGCAGAGTGAAGGCTGAAGAAGTGTCGACCAGCAATCATGCCGAGCAGAGAGTTTTGTCGGAGGGGTTTGCCCTGCTTTCCTTAACCCATCCAGCGCTGTGACCATCATATTACGTGACTATGCACCCTCCACGTCGCAGCGTCCCTTTCGAATGTCCCGTGACCCTCACACGGCACCGGGTTCTTGTTTGATGGCCCGGAGCGACCTCTGCGGTCCGCCACAAAGGGAAACGAAGTATATATATTTTACGGACGATTCCCGCGTGGGAATGAGTCTGAAACGAGGTCCCATATAATTATAGCGCCGGGCAAATTGCGTTCCTACCTTCATAGAGCGACTTGGCTTTCGCGATGAAGATGGCCCGGGATTTGGCGGCATCTTCGCAGAGCCGCCGCGCCTCGACCAGATGGGAAGGCTGCAGGAGGTCCGTCCTCTCGTCGCCTTGATCGAGAGGCTGGGTCCGCGTCTGCAGCGTCAGCCCGTCCCGAACATTTTGGCCTCTCAACGCACAACGAATTGCTCTACACGTTTTTGGTGGAACACTTCTGCGACAGACGTAGATAAACGAAGCGGAACAATCGAAGAATATACGGGCAGAAATTGAGGGAGAGGGGGACATGAAAGCGCGCGGGGACGTCGGGACACCGATCTCTGCAGGTTAGAATGATTCGTGGGTAGACCCAAATCTAGCTGCCCCTCTTTCTACTCGCTGTTCGAGCGCGTTCGAATATTGGGCAGGGAGAAAGGCGCGCCTTTGTTTATACTCTTCGAACATTGATTAGAGACAAAAACGAATTTTCGCGCCACAAGAGCGAAGAGTCGTTAGAGGCTGCCATTGGGGACGCTATGGCCGACATGAACGAGGACCACTTGATCGGAGCATGCGGGTATTTTCGAAGCCGCATCGAGTCAGTCATTACTGCTAGAGGTGGCTCTATTGAATGAAGTTCGAGAACACGAATAGAGAACAGTTTCTGTGCCGAATTCCGTGCTATTGTGTGTTCTTCGTCTCTTTGAAACACCTTTCTTTTCTTTCTGCTGAAACCTCTGTTACGTTCTCAAAAACCTCACGCGCTTTGTATAGGTACAGAAGTCAAAGACATTGAGTAGGGGGCATCAAGACAAAGGAAAAAAGTTTTGATTTCAGTGCCTTTCAGCACCGTAGAGCGAATACACTTCATATATATCAAAGAGAAACAACTGCACAGGCAGACATTTTGAGGCTATCAGTTTGTTTAATAATAATAATAATAATAATAATAATAATAATAATAATAATAATAATAATAATAATAATAATAATAATAATAATAATAATAATAATAATAATAATAATAATAATAATAATAATAATAATAATAATAATAATAATAATAATAATAATAATAATAATCAAGAATCAAGAATCAAGAATAGTTTTTATTTGTGCCCAGGAACAACCTTGCGGTTTTGGTGCTGGCGCACGTAAAAAAGAACGAAAACACACACATACACAAAAAGGAAAAGAAAAAAAAAACCATGGAAGACAGTTTTACATAAAATTCTACAAAAAAGAAGACGCGAGAACTGTGTACACAAAATTGTACAGAAAAACAAAACAAAAAAGTGCACAAAAATTGCACATAGAAATGAAGACACGAAGAAAATTGTTCCAATACATATGGATGCTTCACTTGGACGCAAACAGACGCGAACGTCTGAACACTACACATACAGCTCCGTACAAATAGGAACAAGAAATCAACAAGTCATAGAAATACATATGGAAACCCGGCAGTTGATTCAGGAAGTTCATCAAAAGTCACAAAAGAGCTTCCGCACAGATTTAACAAAATCGGAAAAGTTGTCAAGAAATATATCGAGATTAAGAGAAGAGTTATTATAAAGGAGTTCCGCACGAGATACTGGATCAAGTGTATTAACTCTAGATGACAGATAGAAGGTTGACGTTTTTCTTGTCGTCACTCGCGGTACGTGCAGAGAAACCTGATGCAGGATGTCGGAGCTATCTATTTGACCATGTATACATTTATAAAGAAAGAGCAGCTCCGCAGTGTTTCGGCGTCCCTGCAAGTCTTGCAGTCGAATGGGTGAACTATGCACGTCATCAACTGCTTTTGCAAAGTTGAAACGGTGTTTAAAAATAGATACGAATTTCGCTTGTACACGAGAAATCCTCAATAGATTAGAGTGGCACGTCCCACCCCACACAACAGATGCATACTCAAGGTGAGAACGACACAGGGAACAATATAAGGTTAAAAATGTTTTAGGGTCACGAAATTCTCGTGATACACGACACACAAGACCCAGGGTGCGCAGTGCAGACTTCACAATATGCACAACATGACCCTGGAAACGCAAAGCAGAGTCAAATACAACACCAAGATCTCTGATTTCGCCAACGCGGGATAGTTGATTAGTGTTAATTGTGTAGTTAAATGGTACTGTGGCAGTTTTTCTACAGTAGGTCATGACTTTTGTTTTGGAATGGTTTATCTTCAGGTGATTACGTGAGCACCAGCCAACAAACGAGGTTATATCAGACTGTAAATCCATGCAGTCATCGCCGCCTATTTCTCTAAATATTTTTATATCGTCTGCATATAGCAAGAAAGAAGACGTGGTGATGGCGCTTGCGACGTCATTCACAAAAACAGAAAATAGCAACGGGCCCAGTACGGAGCCCTGTGGTACACCCGAAGTTGCGTTATACGTGGGGGAGCGAGACCCGTTCGCACGCACATAGCAAACCCTTTCCCTTAGGTAGTCCTCCAGAAGACAGTATATCGGACCGCAAAGACCAACTGCAGAGAGCTTAGATAAAAGTATACTGTGGTTTACAATGTCGAAGGCCTTGCTACAATCAAAGTATATAACGTCAAGTTGACCTCTGTCGCACACAACCTTAGACGCAGCAGTCGCGAATGCCACAAGATTTGTCGTCGTTGAATGACCAGCGAAAAAACCGTGCTGGTTGGTAATTATCGTGCTTTGAAGTGAAAAAGACAGAGATCTGTGGATGACCTTCTCAAAGAGCTTAGAAAACGAGCAGAGTAAAGAAATAGGTCTGTAGTTAGAAGCGTCAGTCCGCTTGCCCGCCTTAAAAATCGGGACCACAACAGCAATTTTCCAAATACTCGGGAAAATGCCCGACTTCAGACAATTAATAAAGATAGCGCAAAGGACTGGTGCTAAAATGCAGCCGTAAGACTTGAGTATAGCTTGGGGGATGCCGTCATGACCGGCAGATAGTGTCGGACGCATTGCTTTTATACAAGTTTCTACAGTAACCTCGTCTATCGCAATATTACTAACTGATAAAGTGTTCGTGCATGGAAGGGTCTCATTAGGAAGTGCGCCAGTATCAACAGTGTAAACCGAACCAAAGACACCAGCGAAAACATTACATACATCAGTTGTAGAGCCTCCGTTCCCTTCCATGACAATAGCATTTTCTCCTGCGCGATCGCCCCTGCGCGATTTAGCTCCTCTCCAAAATCTTTTAGGGTTTCGCTGTAGATCTGACTCTACTGCTTCGGTATCTGCCTGCTTATCACGCTTAAGCAATGCCCTGCAACGACTTCTCACCTACAGAAATTTAGACTCGAATTCAGGACGGCTTGTTTTCTTAAATTTTCTATGCAAAAACGACTTTCTCTTCAAAGCCGTACGGAGTTCAGGAGAAAACCAATAGGGAAACCCAGAGCGTACGTTTTTTCTCAATGGAATGAACTTTTTCATTCCCTCCTGTACCACAGCGGTCAGTTGATTTACTTGATCATTCACGTTTGGAGACTCCAGAATGGAACTCCAGTTAAAGTCAGAAAAATATCCGTACAGGCCTACGTAATCGCCACCTGCGTAGTCAAAGGATTTCTTGACGTTTTGGCCACTTGGCATTTGGCGCAGCACTGGTGTTTGAATAGTCATTTTTATATCAAGCGCTGGATGATATTTATCCTCTGGAACGAGAGGAACTTTATTTTTATCGACACTGACAGTCTCTGAGGTTGTTAGACACAGGTCGAGGAACTTCCCTTGCCAGTTGGGTGTGGAGTTTCGTTGTGTCAGACCTAAGAACGAAGAAAAATTTACTAACGAGTCACATTTTGTAGTGATATAAAAATTATTCGATGTGACCTTCCATGTTTTCCAACAAATAGATGGTGCGTTAAAATCGCCTAAGATCAAAACATTAGCTGAGTCAGATGCGGTTACGGTTCTTTCAATCTCCTGAAGGCAGTCATGGAATGTTTCCGGTGACATATGTGGGGGAAAATAAAATGCTCCCAAAAGTATATTGTCTTTCGGACCGCGCACCTCAACCCAAACTGACTCGGAATAAGTCTCAAGGCCCGTCCGCCTAACGCAATCGTAGGACTGATCAACGCGACCAATACACCTCCACCCCGCTTCCCTTCAGTAGACTGCCTGTCACTGCGAAAGACCCTGAAGCTTGGCGGGAAGTAATCGGAGGAGGAGATGTCTAGACATAACCACGTCTCGGTAAGAACCAGAAGAGTTGAGTTTGAGCAAATTAAATTTTCAAAGAACTGCTTAGATTTTGTGCGCAGACCACGTACATTCTGATAATAGATATTTAAATCGGTATACTTCTGTTTCATATTACGTTTTTATGCTATGTCCGACGGATCAATAATAATAATAATAATAATAATAATAATAATTTTGTATTCAAGAACATTCATACATACATGCAATAGTGCGGGGGCAATCAAAGCCAACAGTGACTTGTGTGACGCCGCCCAACCGAAAGTTCAGAAGAAAAAAAAAAACAGAATGTCCGAGAACACACAGCTGAAGAAGAAGCGACACATCACAAAGCAGTTTTCAAAAACAGAAAGAAACAGTTACAAAAAATGCAAAATCTGATCACTACACTGTACAGAGCACTCGCGTACAAAATATACACTTAGGTAGTATTTCGGCCTGAAAGATAAAATTTCAACCTTTTTTTAAGCTGACTCAATGAGTTAGCCTGCCGAATTTCAGAAGGCAAACTATTAAAGATCTCAGGCACGTAGACCTCACGCGTATACTTGCCGTATCTGGTTCGGGCAAAAGGTATTTTAAAGGTCTCTTGGAAACGAACCGAACGAGGAGATGGGTTTTTGGTTTTGAAATTATCTGACCAGAAGTAACGTAGGACTACTGTTTGAATAAATAGTGTGCGGAGACATGGCAGTTGCAAATATTGAAACAAGTTAGTACCCTCGGGAATTTGTAGGCCATAAGACACACTTTTCAAAATATTATTCAAAATACAATCAATTTTGTCATGCCAATACCCCGAGCAGTTGCCAAAAACAGTAACACCATATCTTAGCACGCTGTATGCAAGCGCATGGGCGACAATTTTACGAACTGGAAAAGGCATAAGCGATTTTGTGTTATAAAGGAGGCAACAAGCACTCCTCAGTTTGGCAGCAATGCTAGTCAGCTGAGCATTCCATGATAGACCGCAGTCGAATATTACTCCAAGGTATTTTACATTATCGACATATACCAAAGGATCACATTGGCAAGATATACAACTTGAGCTATGTAAAAGAAAAGGAAAATCTAAATTCACATATTTGAGCGGGTTACGAAAACATATGAGTTTTGTCTTGTTTACATTAATGTCCATAAGGTGTCTTTGAAACCAGTCCATGACGGTAGTCGAGGCGCATTGCAGAGAGCAGGCAGCATCTTTGAAGTTAAGATGTTGAGTGACAATTACGGTATCATCCGCGTATTGATAAACCTTTGCCCCAGAAATATATGTAGAAATATCATTGACGTACAAATTAAATAGAAGTGGAGATAGAATTGAGCCCTGCGGAACACCTGCTCTCAACATCGTTCGCGGACTCTGCGACTCAGATATAATTACAAGTTGTGAGCGATTTGAAAGGTAGTTTGATAATAAGGAAAAAAAGGGACCACGAAATCCAAAGCTATACAGCTTTTTTAAAAGTATAGAATGGCTAACGGTGTCAAATGCCTTGGATACATCCAGAAAAAGGGCGCAGCTAACGAGGTTTCTTTCAAAACCGGAAAAAAGTAAATCTGGAAATTCTTCGAGTAATGGTTGTGTACCTTTCTCCTGAACAAAACCAAACTGACTGGGTGAGATAACATTATGTATGTCCAGAAATGATCTCATAACATGAAATACATGTTTTTCTAGAACTTGCGCTATAATCGGTAATACAGAAATTGGTCGGTAATTTTCTATTTTCTTCGTTGCGCCCCCTTTGCACAAAGGCCTTACTATAGCAGTTTTCAGTTCATCTGGAATAACGCCGCTGTAGATGAAACCATTCAGCATACAAAGAAGTACATTCTTAATGATTTCATAATTTCTACAAAGGTCGGAAACTCGAATGCCGTCGATACCTGGTGATTTTGAGGATTTGAAGCTGTGTAACAAAGAGGAAAGATCAGAATCGATCAAAGGTGGAAGAAACGCCGAGTGAGTTACAACATTGTCGAAAGTGATGGAGGAGTCTCGGGAGGTTCCTGAAAATATTGAAAAATGAAAATATTGAATAATAATAATAATAATAATAATAATAATAATATAATAATAATAATAATAATAATAATAATAATAATAATAATAATAATAATAATAATAATAATAATATAATAATAATAATAATAATAATAATAATAATAATAATAATAATAATAATAATAATAATAATAATAATAATAATAATAATAATAATAATAATAATAATAATAATAATAATAATAATAATAATAATAATAATAATAATAATAATAATAATAATAATAATAATAATAATAATAATAATAATCAATTTTATTGGGTGTCCAGGAACAACCTTTCGGTCTTGGTACTGGCACACCGAACATTTAAACACTTAAAAACAACGTGCACACTCACATTACAAGATAAAACATGAAAATTATAACCAGACAAAAACACACACACATCAGAATCAGCGACACATAAAATTAGAAGGTAAATATTTATGTTGGAAGTTCGTACGCTGGTGCGCCGGGAAGATGACGTGTATAGTCGGGAGAGTGCATCACGCGGAAAGAAGAATAAAGTGTTAACTGGGGAAGTTTCTTGCAAATATTAGTGGCCATGTAGCCCTCATACCATTTGTAATCATCATAAAGTAGTTCAGAAGTGATAGTAAAATGTCGTTACATGAGCCTCAAGAATAAAACAACGTGCCGACAAAGTCACAAGAAAGAAAAAAAAAATATTTGTCTGAGATTCACTGTAATATCTTAGCACCTTTTAGCTCTGCCCTAATTGGAACGGGTTTTTGATTGAGTGGTCAAAATTCTTTGGGCTGGAGTCAAATATGTCCAGTTTTTCAGCGTAACCGTTGTAACAATCCAATAACCTGGGAAATGGACACAAATGACTAAATTCTCTAGATGTGTAAAAAGGTGTATTGAGTCTCGTAGGTACTCTAGGAATCCTAATATTTACTTCAGATAGAGACTCGGGGTGTCAATTAAGCTGCGAATGGTTTTAAACAAAAATACCAAATCCGCTTTTTCTCTACGTCGATGTAGGTCAGGTAATCTAAAACAGTCAAAAGCGTTGCCTGAGAAAGAGATAGGGTACCTCAACCTTTTTCCTTAACCCGGGTCGCTTTAATGTTTTCGAACTTTATCTTTGACCTGGTTGCTTTTGTTTATATGTCTAAAATTTTTTTTATCGCGCTCGCTTTCTCCCTTTTTCTTTGCCAGTGTAAAGGGGTGAAGTCAAATTTAATTTTAATTTCTTTAATGCATCTATAATCTATAGCATTAATTTTCCTCCTCTTTCTACCTTCGCATGTCCAGTTTCTTCTTTTATGTCTTCCCGGGGAATGCATTAAACACTCAGTTGGAGTAAGCACTCTGTGCTGTCCCCTCTTCTTTTCTTGGTGTTTGCGCATTTGATTTTTACTATAGCGTAATTTCTCCCTGCAGTACTCGCAATGCTTGCGACATACACCTACACGTGTCGACTCCTCCTCTGTCGGAGATGGCGAGGAAACGTTTTACAAATGCGTCGCTGGAAACAGCCACAAGTTCCTCGAAATTTCTTTTTTTTTTTTTAACTTCGTTATATTTAGTGATGATCTTCAGTCGCTCAGCCAAAATCCTGAAGATGCAAAAAAGAACAACAACAACAACAACAAAAGAATGACAAAGCGACACAATAAAAAAAAAAACAATGAAAAAGAAAAAAAAAATCCTCTGGGCACATGTTTTGCGTTCATGCGCGGAAAGAAATTCTCGGCAATTTTGCCTTGCATGCTTTTCGTGGAAGTAGTGGTCTTGTGTGCAGAGCTAACGTAACTGCTCAAGATCATAAAACAAAAAAGAGTGCCACGACGTATAGGGAAAAATACAAATTGAATGACGCACAGCGGAAGTCTTGGACTCTTCCACATTATCATTGAAATTAGCGTAACATTACCAAAATCATTGATTCATTATATTTTCCTTTCTCCTTAAATTATCTTTACTTTTGTCACCGTCATCAGTAAACCATTGCGATACGCTTTGATTTATTGAGTTAATATAGCTTCAGGTATAAATTATAGTCGGTCACAGGTCAAGAATTGAGTAGAAGCAGCCACATCAAGCACGTGCTCGTTGCCTTCCACCGAGCTTTGGCTGAGCATGCACCGAAGTGCTACCAAAGGCAGAAGATTCGCGCTGGAAGCGGTGCGTCTACTGCATTCCTAACGTGTCATAGACTATAAATGATCCGGGCATATTTTCTAAGTAATATAGCAATTTAGTTTTTAAACCCCATGTTGCTCGCTCTGCGCTCTATAAGGAGTATTCACTGGGCGCCATATTTGTGGGTGCTGTCTAGAGCGCATGCGCAGAATGAGCCCCCATTAATAGGCTGCTAAGACCGGCCATTTTGACGGTGTGGAATGCACGTTGCAAAAGAACGCTGGAAGCTAGCCATCAGCACGCGCTCAGCAGTCGCGCACACAGCTATGGCCGCCAGTGAATACTTCCTATACACCTTTTCCACAAGCGCGCAGCCATCTTGAATATCGTCACTTCTGGTATGCGGTAAAACATCTTTTTGATCTCTCCCCGAAGCTAGAAGGTGTTTACGAAAAATGCGTGATTGTCACACATTCCTGATTTGCCTCAGCTATATTTTCTCGCATATTCCAGGTTCAAACGTTTTATTATTTTTTCGCCCCGCATACCAGATACGGAACCCACGTGACTGAGAACGACAGTAAACAGAAAAAGTCAATAGGTTCATCTGCTTTTTCAGTAAATAAGCAAACCAGTGAAACTGATTTATGGATTGATTGATCTTAGGCATGCGACCGAGCCAGAAGAGCGTTTTGGAAGCGATGGTCGCCGATGCACCTGCAGCGGCACTCTGACGGTGCGTGCCTACCCACGGGTTGAGCGTGTAGCAGCTGCCAAATTTTTTCCTCTCGCCGTCCGGGCAGATTTCGTGCAGCCGCATGGTCCTCAGCATGGCTGCTCCTTCGGGAGTGGCCTGGAACTCGGGGTTCTGGGCCGCCGTGATCCACAGGTACAGGAACTGGACGGTGCGGAAAGCCGACGCCACTTGGATTGGATGTCGGGGACGAAGCACGCATAACGTACCGGTAAATCAACAGCGAATGAGCTAACAGGTGATCGGTCATTATCAGGCAGAGCTTATCTGCACATTCTTCCCTTTATTAATGACAGTAGTCCTAGTGAAATAATCATGATGCGTCCGATAAACATATAAGAACATACATCATTTGTATAAGTTGGGTGGTTTCATTTGAAATCGAACACGCGTGTCGGAATGGGTATATTGATTTGCCTAAAAGAAATCTCTCTCTCTCTCTCTCTCTCTTTATATATATATATATATATATATATATATATATATATAAAGAGAGAGAGAGAGAGAGAGAGATTTCTTTTAGGCAAATCAATATACCCATTCCGACACGCGTGTTCGATTTCAAATAAAAATTGGTTTTGTTTATTGCGGAAATGTGGCTATAATATATATATATATATATATATATATATATATATATATATATATATATATATATATATATATATATATATATATTATAGCCACATTTCCGCAATAAACAAAACCAATTTTTATGGTTTTTTAAATATTTTTTTACAACATGTGAAGCAAGGTGAAATCCTACATTTTGACTGTTTGATTTTTGTGCCCAGTTCTGACGGTTGATATAAATAGGTAAAGACGAAACCACTCTCACTAATTTTTTTTTTTTTTTTGTAAATGTATGAAACATGGCCTATTTTTTCTCCTTTAAACTAAACTGCCTTGACATGGTTCATGCCACAAATAAAAAAAAAAAGTCAAACATCGCATCTTTATTGTTTTGGTGGCATATTTGGAGCCTTGTATCTTTGAATTCATAATAATTTTTTTTATTAAATACTTTACGCCTATAGGTGTCCTATCGTCTGGTGCCATTTCAGTTGAATTTATTTTCACGAAATACTTTATATCAATTTTTAAATTTCGTCGAAAATTAATTGAGGCAAAATTTCAACCCGCTTTATTAAAAAAAAAACATTTTTTATTTTTATTTTTTTATTGTTCCCAAAAACGCTAACCTTCTGTGCACATATCCAAATTTACCCCCTTTTTGTTGTATATTCAGTAGAAGTATACTTAAAAACACAGACATGCACTCTAACCGGCAAATAGGGTAGTTTTGCAAGTTGGCTTTACGGCAAAGACTTTTAGCCTTAAAGTGTTAAGAAAAGTGGGTCGGGCGTGTTTGGGAGGTAAAAGGGCGACAAAGCCAGTGAGCTAAAACGTGTATTTATTTTTATCGAAGAATCGCCTGCCCTGACTGAGTTTGGGTAGGTGGTTATGTCAAGACTATACCCCGTTTCACCTTATGTTGTACCGCAGCGAAGGCTAGAAGCGCGAGCTCATAGCGTTGGCAGCTGCCCTTGGTGCACGAGAGCTTGTGCCGCCGAGATGTGCCCTAGAGCAAGGAGCTTGCGCTTGTAGCCTTCCCTGCGGTACAACACAAGGTGAAACAGAGTATAGATGAGGTGATGGGTGCCAGATCTTATGTAATCCCCCAGTAAATCGAGGATGGCTTTCTTCTGTTCTGCTGAGCCTTTTTGGTTGAGTCCACTCGTGTAGCGTCCTCGCTCTGTCATCTTTTAAAAAATGGTGGTGGAGAGGGGGGAGGGGAGAGGGTTATGTGGACGTGCCCCCATTGGAGAAAAAATGTCCGCCCCTACCCCTCCGCCGTGCTGACGTTACCGGCAACGCATGCTTTATTATTATTATTATTATTATTATTATTATTATTATTATTATTATTATTATTATTATTATTATTATTATTATTATTGGACCTGGTCAAAGCCCTTGCCGGCTTTGACCAGGTCCGAAGCTGAACTTGGTAATTCTTTTCTCATGAATAAATATTATTATTATTATTATTATTATTATCATTATTATTATTATTATTATGTTGGCGAGTCTCTTAATTATCTGGTCGGTCGCAACAAGTACGATTAGATCAGGAGTTGAGTGCCAGTTACTCTGTTAGAGCGGGTGTTCCTCCAAGCTCTGTGCTCTCGCCTTTGCTATATACATATGCCAGTGATCTAGCTGCGGTTATTTCAAGCTGTATTACTCGTTACCAATATGCCCTACGACACGCTACTGTTATCTCGACATGTCAATTTTGCGAGTGCCCTCAGCATGTTGCAAGCCAATGCTAGTAAAGCAAGGGATTGGTATGCCGCCAATCTTCTAAAAATAAATATAGTAAAAATAAAGCTGACATTTTCAGAACTCCGCTAAAAAAAGTATTTGTAGGCAACCCTTTTTACTGGCATGGTTCAGTGTGCGAATCCTGTTGTGTTCTGATTCAATGGGTTGGGAGCACGAAATACATGGGGATTTTTTTTTTATAGTGACATGTCCTGGAGTAGCCAATTGGCAATGCGTTTGTATGTCGTGCTTTCAGGAGAGTAGCGAGTTTATTGTATAATATTAAATACCAATCCAAGTTAGAAAAATTATTGTTCATGCTCTGGCTTATAGTATTCTAAGGTATGGGATTACGGTGTTTGTACACTGTGCGGGGCTGTGACATGTAAGAGTCAATAGTCTGTTGAAAAACATTCTTAAAAGCGCAGCGTACAACTCAACGTTCTCAGACAGCGAAATTTGTTTTCGTGACCTTGAAATGCCAAATTTTTTCTTTACTTCGGCAAACGCTAGTATTACGTTACTACTGGACAAACGATTCCAAGCTATTAAACGAACCGTCTCGGAATCTGAGAAAGACCAGTCGTTTTAAGTGGCCTCGCAGTTTCACGAGGTACGGGACGAGAACCCGTGATTACCAGTGTTGGGACGTACTTCAAGTACATTGTACTTAAAGTACTACTTCAAGTAGGTTTAGGAAACTTGTACTTTACTTGAAGTACATTCACTGAGTATGTACTTGTACTTTACTTAAAGTATTTTGTTCTCATACTTTTCGAGGAAAGTGCAATTCCCGACTTCAAAGTACATTCCCCAAATTTGGTTTTGTTAAGTTTGTATCACGAAATGATGCTTTGTCGACTCCGAAGAAATACTGGGAGGGATATTCTACTCTCACCAGAAACGTAAGCAGGACGACGCATCACTCCGTTTGTTGTGGGGGCGACTTCCCCGTAGCTTTCTGAACTCTCGCTACTTCTCGGTCGGTCAGCGCAAGGGAGGGGCTTTAATATATTGGGTGAGCAAAATTAATCATAATGTAGCACCTGAGACTGGTGTGGGAAAATGAAACTTTCAAGTTGAAGTAAAAGACAACAGAGGAGAGCGTCACATTGTTTTGGGACAATCTCTTTCATCTTTTCCTTCTATTTGAAAGTTCCTTAATTTTTTCGCACCCCAATCTCAGGTGTCACATTATGATTAATTATCACCAGCTCGCTTGCACACTCACTGTCTTTTTTCCATTAATGACACTCCTCTAGGAAGCTACGGTGCTGACGTCATGCTTTCTCCTAGTACATTTAACCCCCTTGGGTGCAACAATCCAGTGCAAGGGGCGCCAAATTCAAAAGATGAACTTATGAATTTGGCTATATTCCTGAAAATAACTACTCTGTGGCCACTTGACTTTATCAAATATTCGCCGCTGTCATTGAAAATAAGTCAGGCACCCTAGTACCCCAATGGCAATGCATACCAGTTAAAAAATCACTGTATAGGGGAATAAAGGGCATCATGAAAGATTGTTATAGTACTTCTACTTTACTTTGAAAGTACATTGTATTTACAGTACTTTACTTCAAGTACGTTGCATCCAGTGTACTTAATACTTTACTTAAAGTACATCACGTCTCATTTACTTTGTATTTTACTTAAAGTACCTTTTAGATGTACTTTACCCAGCACTGGTGATTACTATGTTCCGGACATCTTTAATGAGCTTACTGAGGATGCTTTCTCCTTGGATACGAGAAGTAAGGTAAAAAAATTACTTCGTTCTTTTATGGTAGACAAAGTGTAGTCCTTGTTTTCTTTGTTGCATAACCCCTCTAGGTTAAAGCGTACGGGTGTTGCGTGTTTAAATGTGTGTGCATGTGTGTTTTTAATAACCCGCAATTGTGTTTTGGTTCTGTCTTTTGTATATTGTGCTCCGGTAGAGCCTCTTTACTATGTTTGTGCGGGTGGTTGTATGTACGACTTAAAGGGGCACTCAAGTGGTTTTTGAGTTCGTGTTTTGATGATGACAACTGAATCTAGACGCCCTAAGTATCCCTAAAAACCAAAGAATATAGTCATACGGTGATTATTTCTTTAATAAAAATGTAATTGAAGGCTGCCAAACCTCGGATCCATCCGAAAACGAAACCACTCTCATTGGTCCTCGCACGCTTATCAAAAGAATCTCGGGCCAGTGGCGTTGGACGACGTTCCGTCGCGCAGTGATCCCGAGGGAGCCGCACCGGCCGAACTTCTTTGTCATTCGAGCTTCGATCGCGGAGTTGTCTACGCTCGAGGACCTGACGCCGTTAGAGGTTGAAATTCTTCGGCGGACAGCCGACCTGGGGATGATTTCCTATGACGCCACTCCGACGTGCGATGTGGACGATAGCAGCGCTTTGGAGTCGTGTTCGGGTTCCGAGGACGACGATACGCAGGCCTTTTCGGGCGTTCTTCGATTTGCGGTTGGGGCAAGTCGTAACCAAACCAACGTTTGGCATCGCAGCGTAACCTCTGGTACGTGATGTCAAACGATGTCGCCACGTTGACTTTCGCCTCGGGAGGAGGCTGTTTCAGACATGTGCGACGAGCGCGTTACCTACGACTGTGTCCGTTGCAACCGGAACGACCGCTCTGCGCCGCGCGCGTACACACACCAGCAACCACTGCAACAAGCGCAGCGGGTCGCCAGCTGTTTCAGCGGCGCCTCTAAAAAGGGGACGCACTGCCACTCAATGCCGTAACAGAATATAGACATACAGTTTTCTATAGCCTAAAGCTTTATTTCTTTTTTTCATGATAGGCTTGCAGGGTACAGTGGATGAAAGAAAAAGATTCAGTAAGCCGTCTTGGACGATCACGACTCTAATACACGACTTTGCCAATAGTACAAATATCGCCACACGCCTTTTCTACGATTATAAAAGACGATGTAACCCTAGTAGCGATATAGCAACGTAGAAATATAATTTCGTGATCACATAGACGTTGCGAGCGTTCAGGATTGCTAACACTAATCACTTTTCTCCGGTGATGAAAACGCATGAAAATTCGCATCCTTTAACGGCACGCGCCAGTAATACCTTGAACTTGAGCACACGCATGAAATGCGCCAAATGAGAAATCCGGGCGATGTTCGAGGACACAAATGCTTTGAAAGCACCACTGTAGTCGAAGTAAACAAACACGACGGCACGGGCGTTTCTGCTGTCTTGAGAGTGCCGCCACGACATCGCCGCACGAGTAGGTGGATCTTCCTTTCTAGTACGTGCTGGGTTATCATAGCGACACACGACGAAAATTCACAGTCAAGGATAGCGCTTTTACGCGGAACGATGAGCTTCCACCACGCCGACCACGCTAAAGTGAACTAGAGGAGGGGTAGTGAGGTCAGCGTGCGCTGACGGCGGCCGCGCTTCGTGTCGACGGCTCGAGAGGGCGCCGCAAATGCATGGGCTGGATGAAGCGGGTGGCCAGGGCGGCTCGCATTGCATTTGCTGCGCGACTAAACACTCGTTGTTGAAGTTTCTCGGCTAGAAACGTTTCCAGTTTTAGGTCCGAAACCCATAAAAGAAATACGCGACACAAAATTGACGCAATTCGTCTGTCCGTGTTCGCTTTGCGCGGGGTATGAAGCAGAAATGCGCGATGTGGAAGGCGAACACCGCCAGACCAATTTCCTGGGTGGCGTTTCGAAACCAGAGTGTTCTTGGATTTCTTTTCTTTTTTTTTATGGCAGGTGGGTTTGTTAGAAGTCTGTCATTAGAAACAGGGTGAAGCTATTTAATGGGCAAGAAGTCCTTCACTCGCGCGCATAAATGGCTATAGTTATAATATTGAGACAGGATCATATTGATGTTTCCTAGATATTTAAACAATCACGGCTCAAGCCTCAAGAATGGCATGCTATCATTTTAGCAGGGCATACCTTTTATCCCTAGTATAGAAACCGTGCAAAGCTACTCCCAAGGTTTAATCTCCTTTATTGATTCACCATTGCGTCTCGTTAAGCCAATTTCAAAGAAACCTGCTGGGTAAATACTGCTGGACAAAAAGAACTCGTGTGACAGCAAACAACCTGTTATTTATACATTAATACACTTTTTATTAGTTAAACTCAGCAAAAACACAATACTGTAAACGGCTTATTTTTAACGGGCTCAATATTTTGCGATTTCATTTCATTTATTGTCCTCAAATCGCCCGAAAGCGTTACATGAGAGGGGAGGGTACAAGGTGACAATATTCTAATACAAAATACACGCGAATGTGAGAAAGATAAAACATCAGCACATACTTAAAACAAAAAAAGAAAGCATACAGTATGCTTCAACTAACCAACTTTAGAACAAACAAATGATATGTATGCAAGGATGCGGACTTCTGGAGGAGCTAAGTACAAGTGTCTTTTCAAGTATCCCAGCGATTGGTTTGCCCTACCCGCAGTAAAGTATATGTGTTCCTTTCAATACAGTTTTTCTGTTAAGATAACGCCAATATACTTATACTTTGTTACCCTTTCAAGATTTGTGTTGGCTAGTGTATAATCAAAAGTAATATTGCTTGTCTTGGTTGAGAATGTCATGACTTTCCTTTTTGATACGTTAACACACATTTGCCAATCCGTACACCAAGCTGTGATGGAATCAAGATCACGCTGCAGTTGCGAAGCATTGTCCGAGTTACTTATTTTTCTATAAATAACGGAATCGTCAGCAAACAGTCGAATTTTAGAGGTTATGCTTGTTGGGAGGTCACTGATATAAACAAGAAAAAGAAGCGGTCCAAGAATTGAACCCTGTGGAACTCCAGATATTACATTTATTGTATTAGAAGTTTCTTTGTTAAAGGTTACTGATTGTGTTCGGTGCGAGAGAAAATTAAAGATTCAATTGGTGTACATAGGGTGAAGGTTTAGACTGCCTAACTCTTTTTAGTAACCGCTGGTGAGGAACCCTGTCAAAAGCCTAAGAGAAATCTATAAACACAGCATAGGGTCACAGTATCCAGCACTTTAGCTCTCTTAGATTCAGCTTTTAGGTCAAAGCTGAAGTTTTGAAATAACTCGTGGGTTCTAATTTTCGCGGCACGGTGGGATCTCAGTATAGATTCCAATGTGTTTACATTTTACCGGAATTGTTCGAGGGACCTAATTTTCGCGACACAGTGGGATCTCACTATAGATTCCAATGTGTTTACATTTTACCGGAATTGTTCGAGGGACCTAATTTTTCGCGACACAGTGGGATCTCACTATAGATTCTAATGTGTTTACATTTTACCGGAATTGTTCGAGAGACCTATTTTTCGCAAATTGTAGGCAATTCGCGAAAATGAAGTAGTTTACAGTATTTACATTTCTATCACACTCCAAGGGCAACGTAGGGCGTGTTCGAAGCAATCCTAGCTACGAGCAGCGACTGATTTCCGTGTGCATCTTCTTTTTCCTACGTGATTCTCGCGACTGGTTCAGCCCTTTTACATAAAAGTGAAGCCTTGTTAAAACGTAAAACTTTACCAATGCTGCCGTGAGCACACTTGCATGTTGGCTGCAGCCTATGGTATGGCGGAAGCGGGATTCCACCAGCAACATAATGTCGACTATGCTGTTGCTGCAGAGCTTCGTTTTACTGAAGAAGAAAGTAAAAATATCCTCCAGTTTCTTCACAGCGAGGAAGAGAGCGTGCGAGGGATACAATAGCCCTCCGTTATCACAAATTTTCGTAAACCCGCAGTTTTCCTTGTCGGAAGAGCTCCCCAAAAGAAGGGTGCGGCACTCTGAACAATTGCTGCGGGCAAGGAACCTGCGAGCTACATAACCTGCCATGTAATGTATTAATCGGGAATCACTTTTTTCCTCCACGTATCCTTTGTGCTCGGTAGGAACGCTACGGAGCATACACTCTGCGGACTCCAAGTTCCCCGCCTTAATCTGTTTGTCGATTTCGGCAACTTTGCCTTCTGCAGTTGAGCCATCAGATGCATTGAGCAAAGAACTGACATCTTCATTGACTTCCGCGTTGCCCGAGCTTGATACCTTCGCCAAATTATAAAAAGACAGGCAGTTGACAATAATTAAGAATTGTGTTGGCGTTGGATGGTCATTGGAGCCACATGATTGTCTGACAATCCCAAATAAATTTTCAAGGGGATCCTGACTGAACCAAGATGTCATGAGGTATCTGAAACCGTGTGCTGTGAGGTAATCTAAGAGAGCTAAAGTGCTGGATACTGTGACCCTAAGGCCATCTGTTGTGGAGTCGCTCAAAACTCCCCCCACTCCTTTTGCATGGGACTCCCAAGAAGACAAAAAATCAAGAAATTCCTTCAAGAACTCCACTTCTTTGGACCCTGGACGCAGAGCTTTTGCTGTGAAGCGGGAAGTCGTGATCTTGATCAGGCAGTTGATGGTTCTGAAAGAATACAAATAGACTCATATAGTTTGCTAGCATTTCCCATTGTCGATACAAGTCAAAACTGCTGCGATAGACAAATTAAACTTTCGTGCTCTGCTCACTAAAAATTAACAATATTATACCGGAATGTAAACAGAGGCTACAGGCTTAACAAATACAAATTTTCTCTCAGGTAGTCCTTCAGAGGTACTTGGCACGTGTTTCCATTATTTTTCCGATTGGTTCATTAGGTCCACGGGCAGCAACCTAACTGATTAGCAGGTTTCTGCTTACCTAAAGAAGGACAATGTTGCATCGAAGCTGCTGCACGAGGACTCTAGCTCATCCTGGAAGAACTGGAGTCCATTGATGACACGGTCTCCGAAGAGTTGGAAGGCGAAGGACACCCTCATTTTCTCAAATCCATTTGGCTGAAGGTGCACAGATGTAAGACCGGGCATCGCCTTCAGGGTGACATTGCTTGAGTCTTTCTTGAATGCTTCCCTTACAGGCCGCATGGAGACCTGAAACAGTAGCCGCAACATATTGCATACAGATTGCCTTTTTCCCATAAAGATATGCGTGTTTAAATGCGAGTATATAAATGCTTTTGAAAATAGCTTTAATGAAATGACTTTGCATCGGAGTAGCCAGAAACACGAGATCAGAAAGAGCAAAATTGCAAAGTGATTGTTTTGTTAAGAAGTAGTAACACATACCATTCCATCCGGGGAGTTCAGTGGATACTTGAGGAGCGTATTCTGGAGGCACTTGAGTAAATGAGGAAAATCTGACAAGAAATGGAGATGCCGAGATGAATCAACCGGGTGCTCAAGCTTGCAGGTAACTTTCCCTGACTTAACGCCGATTCCCAAGATTTTCCACATTCGACGGTTCCATGAAGCACCGTCTTAAGTGAGGAAATCAACAATGAGTCCGCTTGCTTCAGCCAGGATTGTAGCCTCTATTAGAACTTTTGCAAGCTCCTCTGCCTTGGCATTTCCATTGGTGGCAAACGCACCAATAATTTGAGTCCATTTACCAGTGAATGGGACGAACATGATGATCATGCCATGGTCACAGACAACATTCTGTCCCTCAGTCATAGAAGATCCAATGTCAACAAAGCCTTCAATGTGTCCAGAAGGTGTTACAGTGAGGTGCTCAGAAAGTTTGATCTCATCCACTAAAAGGCCACCACGTCTTTTAAAGCTACTGATGTGCCTCGTCTTCTGCTTTAGTTGTTTCAGCACCTTGTGATTGAAACCATACCCGCTTTTGTAGATTCTGAGGTAGCGCTTCAACGTACTTTTGCTTGGTAGGGAAATGATGTCGTGCTTGCGAAGATGTTCATAGAGCCTGGCACTTTTCATTTTCATCAGGATACATTCCAGAACCCAGTCCTTTGAGTAGGTGTTTCCCTTCGAGCTTCTCTTCTTTGCTGCCGAAAAACACTGCCTAACACATTCTTGCTGCTTGGGAGGCAAGGTTGCAATCTCTGCCTGTAGTACTTCGTCAGGTTTTGAGGCATTATCATTTTGCATTTGCTTGAGCTGGGCTTGGAGGTTAGTATAGACCCTTTCACAAATTCAGTGCCATCTAGTGGCTCAAATATCAGTCTAAATTTCTGTATGCTAATGGCGGTTAGAATGTGGTACATGTTCGTCAACGGCAGACGTGCGAAAGTTGCGGTTTTCTTGGCTGCACACTTATTTTTGTATTTGTTTCAGTTGCGACGGTGTGTACCACTCTGTACAAGGCGCTCGGTGGAGTCAAATTCTTGATAAGATTCACCATATTCTATTGCCATGAGATATCTGGGCGTGCCGAAGCCAAGCATTCCAAGGTTTTACATGACACCCTCAAATGCGTAGCGCGTAGAAGCTTATAGGTCTCGTCACGGTAACATAGGAGAATAATGCAGCGAACTAACGTCTGGAATTTTCAGGCTCCGCTTCGGTATTCTTTCTCCACCAGTCATCAAAAGAACGCCATTAGCATGTACAGATAATATGAACTTAAATGATGATAGTTATTGAAGTTGCCAGACAAAATTTCGAAAAGGGTCTATTGCGAGACAGCAGTCTTCGGTTCTTTTGCACAGCCGCACGGAGCTTCTGAGTGATGTTTCGGACGTGCTTCTTGACTGATCGCTGAACCCTTGACCGCTGTGTTAGAAGCGCCTTCCTCAGGTATCGGCAGGAGATGCATGCTTGTCCTGTGAAGAAAAAAAGAAAACGTTTAAAATTGAAACCAGAAACATGTTTCAGCTTAAATAACAATGCATCAGACATCGCAATTTACTATGTTAGGCTAAACAAAAACGATGTTGGCATGACATTCCTAATTCTTCCCAAGTGGCACTGATACACACCTTCAGTTGGTTCTTTTCTTGTGCAGCGGTTGCTGAAGTATGTGCCCTCACGGGTGACCACTTGCCCCTCAAGGCCCTTTGTAAGGTAGGATCTTGGCACGTTGCTCGTCGGCACGGCACCTCCACAGAGACGATACGAGTCGACGTCTCGGAGAAGAACCTCCGCTTCCTCGCAGCTGACGACGCGTCCTCCTTCAGCCATGCGGCCACAAAGATGAACAGTGTATACAACTCCAGGCGTGCTGTCTCGTGAAAAAATCACAACTCTCTCGGATAAAGCTTCATTGTCACACATTCTAAGTTTACAATACACGAGACCACTGAGGCTCGGGACTCGGTGACAGCTCCAGTACTCGGAGGGGACACACAGCTTTGAGTATTCTTCGGGCACACAGGCTTCATCAAACGCCCCGGTATCGGCTGCAGCCGGTGTGGTGTTGTCAGTGCTGCTGCAGGCAGTTGGAGAGGCAGTGTTTGGCCTTTTTTTACCGTCAACTGAGGAAGCATCGGCGTTCTTTCGCTTTCTCTTTGGCCTCGGCTGCGACGCTTTCTTTGACAGGTAACTCGGAGCATTGGGAAGCAACGTCGGCACAGCGCCAGGCAAGAGCTGCGGCTTTCCACGCGGAATGCGCACCTCTTCTCCGTTTATAATGTGAACGAAGTCCCGCGTTATAAACGATGGCTCAAAATGAAGCTCACACACCGAACACGTTTCGTCCAGGAGCTTATCCTTGCGATGCAAGTTCCGTTCCCAAACTTTTCTTAGTTCTTCCTCCTTGGGTACTGAGAACAGCGACGGCTGCTCACCTTTCCGCCACTGATATCCTGTCTGGCACCCCGGAGCGAAGCAGTGGCGTTGTCGACGTCGATTCGGCATGGCACTGCCATAAACGACAGCAGACACGGGTAACACGGGGTGAAGAGCGGCTCAAAATAGGGGCCACTTCGAGCTGCAAACGCTGCAAAACCGACGAAACACAAGCCGAAGCTGCATGCTCGCCCAGGGCCTTCGGAATGCTCGGAAGCGGTCGCGGCGGTCGGATCCTACAGCCACTACGTCCGCAGCGCCACCGCGTACATCCGGGACCTTTCCACATGCGCCGCTTCACAGCAATGCATGGCGCGCCTCGGCGCCTGATCTCACTACCCCTCCTCTAGTTCACTTTAACCACGCCAACGATCACCACCGACGCCATGCCCACGACCGGCATGCAACGCGCGCAACCAGTTCTCCTCGACCTGTGATCGGCCTGTCGCTGCGGTTGTTTCCAACGCAGCGGGGAAAGAAAGGCCGCCAAAATTTTCAAACATACGATAATTTCATTGGTCGGCGCAGGAACAGAAAAGAGTCCGCACGTATTTTATTCCTGCGTGATTAATAGGCGGTTCTGCCTTCTAAAACTGAAGATACTCATTCACTGACACTTCCTTAACGCCATCGCACCAAAAGGTAGCTTCCCCAAAAACTGCTTGATTGCCCCTTTAACTGTGGTTACTTTGCTTTATGGTAACCAGCCACCGGCGTCTTTTGTGGGTCCTTGTACACAAGCCATTATACTTATAGGCTTTGACGGACCCGTTAGAACCTTTGTATTATGGGATGGCAATAAAGATTATTATTATTCTTATTATTATTATTATTATTATTATTATTATTATTATTATTATTATTATTATTATTATTATTATTATTATTATTATTATTCCTTCGTACTAAGGCCAGTGAATTCTTTTGTAATGTTATAGGCACTGAGTTTTCTATATTTTTTATCACGGAAACCTGGTTATGCCCAGAAGTACTGTCTGGGGAGTATTTTTCATCAGATTTTCTTGTGCAGGGAGGTGATCGTGATTTATCTCGCGGTAAGAAAACGGGAGGCGGCGTCTTGATTGCAATCGATAGGTCTTTGAAGTGACGCAGGCGCGCCGATCTTGAGACTTATTCGGAATCTGTGTGGGTAGAGCTGGAGTGTGATAATAGGGAACGCGTCCTGATAGGTACTTTTTATTTTCCTCCGTACATTGAACCTGATGAGTTTAATTATTGTCTCCTTGGAGTTGAGGATATAGCAGACAAACTGGGTGAATGCAAGCTATTAGTAATTGGCGATTTTAATGTACCAGGCATATGCTGGGAAGCTCACAGTGTTGTTTCAAGTAATTATTAAGGTGCAAAGAAGGGCGATCATCTCGTTGACTTCGCCTCCTTCATGGGCCTGAATCAGTTTAGCAAGGTAATAATTGGTGAAGGCGCTATCCTTGACCTTTGTTTCTCAGACATTGATAACGTTTCTGTTACTGAGAGTGGATTCCCTTTAATACCGACAGACAAATATCATCCTGCACTTGAGGTGTCTATAACCTTGCATGTACCTGTCAACCGTATACCGGCTGCTAATGTCACTTATCTAGGCAAACTGCATAACTTCGCTGTTGGTGACTATGTGGGATTATATAACCCCTTTTCTACGTTCGACTAGTCCCCTATTCTGCAACCATCTGACGTCAGTTACCAGGTTCTTCGATTCATCACGGCGGTGCAGGAAGGAATGAATCAATACATTCCTCTAATAAAGCAGACCAATTAAAAATTTTCCTCCTGGTTTTCTCTGTATCTTAAAAAAAGTTGCTGAAGAAAAAAAGCTTTTTGACCGCAAATTTAAAAAGACTGGTGTGGGAGGCTGAGTTCATTCATTATAGACGCCTCCACAAGCAACATCAGAGGATTGATCATAAGATATATGTGGAGTCAGTGGAGTCCGACTTGAGGGGAAATCCGAGAAAACTCTACCGTCACGTTCGTTCTCGATACGGAAAATTGACACATCCTGATATTATGCTGAACGAAGAGAATGTGACCACATCCAGCGTATACAATATATTCGCGCGTCATTTCAGTTCTGTTTAAAAACACAATGGGAGTGGGTACCAACAGCCGCCATCCCCTGGTGTGAACGGATCCATTTCCTCCCTGCCTGTGGATGAGGGAATGGTTCAGGAATGCATAAGAAAACGGAAGCCTACCATGTTTTCAGGTCACGACGGTATTCCAGCAACACTTGTGAAAACAATTCACGAAATTTTCACACCCATCCTCTATGATATTTTCAACTCCCTAATAGCAGGAGTGTTTCCTGGCTTGTGGAGGAAGTCAGTCGTTGTCCCAGTCTACAAGTCTGGAAGTCGTACCACTGCGTCAAACTACAGGCCAGTTTCTCTGCTGTGTACATTTTCGAAGCTTTTCAAAATGGTAGTTCACAAAACATTGCCCTTTCGTTTAAAAAATGTATTAAGTTCCAACCAACACGAATTTGTATCAGGACGCTCGACAACAACACATTTGATTTCATTTTTGTCCATTGCATCCAAAGGTGTGTGCCACAGAGGCCAGCTTGACGTAGTCTACTTTGATCTGAGTAAGGCCTTTGATGTGGTTGACCATGGCATTCTTTATCAAAACTTTGTGGTATTGGTGTCTCTGGAGGGCTACACAACTGGTTTCAGAATTATTTGTCTAATATAACATGTGTTGCTCGTGCGAACGGCGCGTATTCCTTTACGTACTTGGCCACGTCTGGGGTACTTCAGGGATCAGTTCTGGGCCCGCTTCTTTTTTTCTATTTTTGTGAACGACGTGTGTAAGCAGATTGTAAACTCTTCGTTTTTTGCAATATGCTGATGATGTTAAGTTATTTAAGGAAAATAAAACTATCTCAGATTGCAAGTTTCTACAAGAGCACATAAACTCATTTAGCAAATGGTGTTCACTGAACGGTCTTCTACTAAACAGTTTGAAAACCAAGGTCATGTCCTATAGTCGCAAAACGCAAACAACGTTTTTCCCCTAGAGTGTTCGCTCAGACGTATTGTGCCGTGCTAGTGAAGTGCGGGACTTAAAAGTGCTTTTTGATTCCTACTTGAGATTTGATAGCCATGTTGCTCGTATAAGTACCTGCGCCTTGCGCGCGCTGGGTGTTTTCTGTCGGACGACTAGAGTACTTAGAAACCCCGCAACGTTTGTAACCCTGTACCGCTCCTTGACAAGGTCTCAACTCGAACACCTATCTCCTATATGAAATGGTAGAGCTATATACCCTTCCATACAGCTCTGTAAAACTACATTCCTAAGGCTGGAGCGAGTGCAAAACAAATTTTTATCTATTTTTCGATATCGCCTATCTGCGCGATGAAACATCTCTATCACAGAGTAGCAGTGTATTGGACGTCCTACTTATGAACAGCTTATATCACTATCGTGAAAAGGCAGATCTGGTTTTGCTTTTCAAAGTCCTTCATGGCATGGCCGACTGTTCAGAACTACTCTCATAGATATCTTTACGAGTTCCTCGGACAGTGACCCGTTTGACAACGTCTTTTTGCTCTCCTCGGACGTTAAATATCCTGGACCCCATGTTTCGTATATGTAGGATATATAATGGCATTTAAGTCATCTTGCTATTTTTTGCGTGACTGAATTTGTCAGATCTCTCAGAGTCTTGTATGGGTCTCGCTGAACCTGTCGTGATTGTGATTTTATTATACATCATTTAAATAAGGTATATAAGTTTTTGTGGCAGTCTTTTACCCTGCGTTTGGACCACGTGTTCCGTTCTTCGGTTGTTGTGTAGGTCGTATCTTTCTGTCAGCATGCGTGATATGTATCATATATTTTACTCAATGCTTTAAGTTTTTTATGTTTAGTTTATTTTTATTTGTTTTTAACCTTTATTGTAGTGTGTAAGTTTTGGTGTTCCAGTGCATACCGAAAAGACCGCAAGGTCGTTCCTGGACACCTAATAGAAATTATTCTTGATTTTTGAATATTATAAGTAAGGACCCTTGAGTCGAGGTGCATAGTGGTGTTTATATCAGTTAAATATATAATATTTTTTTATCCGTCATATGCTGGCGTTCTTCGATTTGTCATGCCTTTTTCCTCTCGAAGAGTGGGCTACTCAATCCTAACGGTTGTTAAAACAAAATAATAGCTGCAAACGGCAGATGTGGTGCTGTCGCTAGCGTTCCAGTCCCCTAGCTGTTCCACCTTTCTACATTCGAACATACTTGTGTCCAGTTTTAAGAATGACTGACGTTCACAGATTTCGTCGAGTTCTCCAAAAGAAAAAAATATCACAGTGAACGTTTTCCCATTAGCAAACACCCAATGCATTTATCTCCCTTCCCCAACCCCTTCCCCTCCCGTAACCGATGACAAAAATCAAGGGTTACGCCCCCCTCCCCCCCCCCCCCCATCTTTTTCTTTTTTTTTTTCTTTCTGATGAACAAAACATTGCCTCACTCACTCCTAATTCATTCGGCCGTATTATCCTGGATTGATCCGCATTTCTGGATCTGCTGATGTCAGCTTTGTAAAACGCTCATGGAGATCAGCTCTTGTTCTTCAATTTCTTTGAGCGAGCACAAAAATAAAGAAAGAAATCGGTACAGCACACGTAGCCAGATACGGTTTGCTTTGAGGTGATCTTCATTAATTTTAGACGGAGTGAATCCAATGCTCTAGTCTCCGTTTTGACTTTCATGAACATAAAATAGGTCTCCCAAATATACCTTATCATGTTCATTCTGATTGCGACTTCCTTCTTGAAATCATTATTTACTTCCACAGATGTTTGAAATTTGAATTGAACAATGAAGATCGTCCTTGTGCAGTACTCAGGGGCCAAGTTCAACACCTAGATGTTAACCTTCCTTGTATACGATAAAAATTTACAATGTTCACTCGCCCAAATGAGTCTGCAGTTGTGTCCATTTTCACTGTAGGTATTTTGATGCTTCGGGAATAAATCGGGAATTACAGTAACGCTGACAGATGTGAGTACCAGAAGCTGTCATCGCTCCCAACTGAGCAACGACTTGACAAAATCTTAACGCACATTGAGCTATAACTCACAGCACGCGAAGCAGGAGCAATAAGCTGGGATGTCTCAGCTGTTTGGTTTTCTATAATAGACAGTAGCTAATTAAAAAAAAAAAGATCAACTGAATGCGGCTTTTAGCTTGTCTTCCTTTCTTTGCAGCTCTGACTGAATGTTCTGTTGTTCTGTTTCTGTTTCTGTTAAAATGCAGGTATTTTCGTATAGTGCTGTTATAAAAATCCCCAGGAAAGCAAAAACTGCCTGTTGAGCCATTGTGCGACAGGGCAAGGACGGTGTGTTTGCTCTAGTTCTATTGAAAAATGCCAGTACTTTGGTGTTTTAAACCTTACAGCATCAGGGTGGGCCCAGAGTAGTCATATATGCCAATGAAAGCTAAAGATGGCAAAACGGTGAGTTTACAAAAAGCAGAAAGCACGAGGCTCCCCTAGAATATCACTAGGATTTCGGTGAGACAGTCGGCCGCTTTGCAACGCGAAACACCACTACTAGTTGTTTATTTATTTTTTGTCCTAAAAATGCAAAATATTGCCCCCCCCCCCCTCCCCTCTTTCCTTTGGCCCTCGATTTTTCAAGGGTGAGCTATATGACCTTTACACTCCAATGATTTTGCGTAATGGGAGCACGTCACCACTCTCTCTCCCTTCCATCTTTTCCACCGCCTCTTTTCGTCGCACCTCCCTTCCCAAACGCTTCCGACCCCCCTGCCCTCAGCATTTAAAGGCTACAAAGCTTCGAAGTAAAGCTAACTTTTGATACTACCCTTTTGCCGATGGGAATAGTTTCTGTAGAAGTTTGAAGTTTCTATTGAAAGCAATAGAAGAAAATCAGAAATAAGTAAAAAAAATGCTTTTTTTAATAAAGCGGGTTTAAATTATGGTTAATTTCACTTTTGGACAAAATAGAAAAATTCACATTAGTTCACGAAAATAAATTACACTAAAGGCCTACATGCATATAGTATTTAAAGGGGCGATGCAACAATTTTTGTACTTTGCGCAAATACCGCTTAGAACGGATCCCTGACGTTAATGACCTATGAAACACGTGTTCGTTTTCACCCCACGCAATAGAAGTCCCAGTAAAAAATTAAAGAAAAACGAGCAGCGTTCACCCCCTCAACTCGCAGCCAGAACATGCGGCCACGTGATCTGGAGCCGATTATATGCCGCCAATGTTGATCATAGCCACGCGCTGGGGTTGGCAAAGCACAGGACACGCGCTGAGTTCCAAACATTGTTATGGTTCGGCTATTGTCGTCGTTGCAGCGATTGGACACGGGCCACTACCCGAATGCTTCTCAAGCTAGTAATTATCACGAGCCCAAATCGAGTGCCCACGCAATGCTCGGGTCCAATCTATGAACAGCATTCGAATATCGCCATATGGGTGTACTGCGATCCCCACTTCACGTCATCAAATTTTGCAAAGGAGAGATTGAATGAAAATGATCGCTTTTGTCTCTGTAATTACACCGCAACAAAGGAGTTTCTTGACCAGTGGCGTTGCGTGCGAGTAACCTTGAGTACCACTAATGTCAGTAAGCTCGTGTAAAGTGAAAAACATTCCAATTGAATATCGTTGCACAGCCCCTTTAATAAGCAAAATGTATGATGGCTTTTAAGATACAAGGCTCCAAATATATGCCACCAAAACGTTAAAGATGAGATGTTTAGATTTTCTTTTTTTAATTTCTGGCGTCAAATATTTTAAAGCACTTTAATTTAAAGGAAAAATATAGGTCATGCGTCATATATTTGCAGAAAAAAAAATTGTGAGTTGTCGTTTTTACCTATTTATAACAACCGACAGAACTGGGTATAAAAATGAAGCAGCCTAAATGTAGCATTTCACATTGCTTCACTTCAAAATTTATCCAGAGAAAAATAGTAAAACAAATGATATTAAAAGGTGGTTTTCCTGTTGCGAAAATGGGGCTATTATATAAATATATATATATATATATATATATATATATATATATATATATATATATATATATATATATATATATATATATATATATATATATATTCGTCTATGGACTAATACGAGCAATCTGACTATACCTGTTTTCACCTCAAGAACCGTAGTAAAATAGGTCCGGCTTCTCGCGGAACATTACTAATTTCCCCCTGTATGTTGATAATTAAGATATATGTATAGGTGAGTTTTAAATTACATATATGGTATTTTATCAAAACGTGCGCGTTCCAAACGCTAAAAGCATCGCTTTTTTCTCCGACAAGCAAATCTCGGAAAAACTACTTCGCGCCGCGTATGAACAATGCTCAAAACTTGTTTTTTTCTTGAGGTGAAAACGGGTATAGCTAGTTTTTTGTTCTCAGATTCTCGAATTTCTGTATCTAGTTTTACTTCATACTTCACATCTTTTCGTTTGTTTTGCTGTGCATCGAGCAGCAATTTATTAAAGACTTACGACTCTGTTAAAAAGAGCCCACCAATCGTACTTCTGAATGCATCACAAAAACTAAACAAAGTCCTAACTTGCCAGAACAGCATTGGAGCAGCTGGCACTGCACAGACCGGTCTACAACTCCAAGGAAATGCATTTATTGAAAAAAAAAATAAGCTAAATAATCGTAGATAAATGTTTATGAAAACCAGTTCGCTAAGCTGTCAGGTCATCTGGTAAGGAAAAGAAAGAGATCGCATGACCCTGGCCTACAGGCATAAGACCCGCCGTTGAACGAGTTCTGGTACTCTGTAGACATATCGTGGCTAACACGACTAAACGTGACCAGGATGGCGCCAAGAGGCGCGCCTCGCACCTCTCCGAAGTGGAGCTTGCCGTCCCTGTCCTGGTCAGCGAGTGCGATGAGCCACTTGGCAGACATGTGGGTCACGTCCATGTGCAGCCTCGTCCACAGCTTCTTGATGGCCTCCACGTCCAGCTGGCCCGTCTGCTTGATGTCTCCGCTGCATCGCAGACGGTAAGACTAAATCCCCTCGATAAAATTCACACTTGGCGTTTCTTACTAGTACCACCAGCCATTGCCGTGCGAACGCGCGTGACATGCGCCAAGAGGGGGGTCTACATGCCCCGCCATTTGCTTCCGAGGGCCGCTCATTTAAGTGCTGCGTCGCCATTTGCTTCCAAGGGCCACTTGAGGCACGGGCCTTGTGAACTGGCGCCTTTGATGCTACTGGTAAAACGAACACAAACACATCAAGGGGCTTTAAGTCAGACAGACAACCGGGGTACTCGACACGGTAGGCAGCAGCCGGCCGTGTTTTAGCGTGATTAGTCAATAAGCTATGCCACACGACCGTTTTGGTCGGTGCCAAATTTTACAATGACAAGATTCAGAGCAGCTACAGTTTGGACGAGGCCCTGTATGAAAAACGGTGGAAACCCCGCGTGAATGTGGGCACAGAAGACGCTGCCCGAGTTTAAACCCTGTATAGGCAACGTAACTAATTCCCCTATTGTCATCCATAGGTGGTTATAGACTTGCATGTTCCGCGATGTCTGTCGTTCAGCCATTATGCAGTCTGCTCAGACCTTTTAACAATCGTTGTGTGAGTTTTGAAAAGAGTTTCACACAAGAAACACACCAAGGTCCAGTTATGCAACATGCCGTACGGCATGGTGATAAGGACATTATCAATAGTAAAAACTAAAATAAAAAAAAAACCTTACTGTCATTAAGCGCTTACCAGCTCTGAACAACCATTCAATGTCTATAAAGAAAGAACAGCCCAGTGTAGCGATCTCTGTGGCTTCAATAAATACCGCTTACAATGAACCCTTGACGCTCATAAGTTAAAACCTAAGCGCTGTACTTTTAGATGCATGTGTCCCATGAACGGTTTCGGAGGCGGTGTAAAACGTTCGTGCGGGGTTCGCGCAGCGGTTCGCACGTGACGTCATCGCACCGTGCTGTGGCTAGTTATTTTTATTAATCGGTCTTGGCCCAGAAAAAAAACAAAATCGTCGGTGCGAAATGCATGCTGCAGAATGTACGCACTCCGCAGTAAAACTAGCACAGTGGCCACTCGTGCATGGGTGAGCTACCGAATAACTATACGCTTCAAAGTGGCGACATTCCAGCCATCTTGGTGCTTGAAATCATGGCTGCCAGTTATCTTAAATCACAGAAAACAGTTCTTCGTCCCCTAGAAATGTTAAAAATAACCAAGACAGATCAAAATAATATTCCCCAAGCTTTCTGACACAATGTCTAATGCTCAGAAAGTCATCGTTTAGATTCGCAACGTTCGCCGACTGCGCCTCCGCTCTGTACTATAGTACCCAAAATGGTGGCGCCCACAAAAGAATCACTAAGTGGAGTGCCGATGCTCTAAACGAGTAGCTCATTTTCTTTCCACTGTAGCAGAGCGAACGCTGGAGAGGAGGTCGTCTCCTCCCAGTGTTTGCTCTGCTAAAGTGGAAAGAGGTGGGAGGAGCTTCCCTTGAACTCTTAAACTGTCACCGAATATGGGGACGTAAATGCAAAATGTGCAAAACAATCCCCCCAAAAATATTTTCTTTTTTGTGCACAAAATTAAGGTACGCGTTTTTTTTTCCCCCAAATGTAGCGCTACAGCGGACCGAACCAGGTGTCAAAGTTTCAGAACTAACCATTATCAAGGGTGTGAGCGCCACTTCCGGTCGCCATGACAGGGGAGAGAAATACTTCCGGTTCTCCTATGTTTACCTTGTGTTTGGGTTGGTGCGCGACGACTCTTGGTTCACTAGCGAGCAATTGCGTGAGATCTACGCTCTAGAAATGCTCGTGTCGTGCTTTTAAGTTGCCGATGCGTACAGCCACGAAGAAAATGTCACAAGTGAAGTTATTTCCATTATCTAGAGACGAGGGACGCCGCAGACGCCGCCGAGCCCCGGGTGATCGCAGGACGACGGCATTGGCAGGCGGTGCCAGCCTACTTCTATGCGTGCAAGCCGACAAAAAGCGCAACGCGACCAATGCGAGTAAAGCATAGAACACAGGAGCGGTGAAACTGGGCGCCGCGCGACACTCGCCGCTCGCCGCTAGGCGCGCCACAGGCGCACGGAGGAATTGACGTAAGGTGGCCAGCACCGGTTGGTGGCCAGCACCGGTTGCTATGGATACTGCCGCCCGCTGCCGCGCGGCGCCTCTTGATTTCATCGCTCATGTGTTCTGTTCACACTTGCGGAAAACGTTTTTTGCCACCAAGGGAATTTACTGCAGGGAAAAAGACCGCACCGTTCACGTTTGTTGCCACTTGACGCGTCCGCGCGGCTCCGGTCACCCGCGGATACCAGAGCTGACAGCACCTGGCACGAGCGGTGTTCGAAACACAGCTCTTGCAGGCTTTTCCCTGCAGCTCACTCGAGCCCGTAGTGCCGAGAAAATGCCCAACATTCTCTCGGAGATACGAAAAGGCGATAATAAAATAACGAACAAACAGAGACAAAATGTGTATGCGTACCACTCACGCCAATTTTATTCCACAGATCTTCGTTGTGGGCACTGCCTTTGTTGCTCAGATGCCTCTTGTCGCACAGGGTTGAATAATTTAGTCTTGACGAGCATTTCTGCCGACACAACGATACCGGCAAGAAGGCGCCATTTGCACAACTTTGGAACTCCGACAACTCCGGTGGCAACCCCAACTAACTCGGGCGACTCGGCTATGGGATATGACGCCGACAAACGCCATTTGCTCCCAGCGTTCTGAATTGGCTGCGGCAGCGTGAAACAGTTTTCTTCGCGGGAAAAATCGGTCCCGGACCGATTGCTCCCGCGGTCGAATATCCCGTCGCCCGCGAGGAGATTTCCCCTCCCGGCTTCAATTTTCCCGATTCGCCTGCGGATCTGCGAGTGTGAACGAGCCATGCGGCGCTCGGCCATCTCCCTACAACGACGGGCCATTATGGCACGTACAAATGCAATGCGCACGGCGTTCTGGAAAATAAACCTTGAATACCATCACGTGCTCTGTCGCCGGCTATTCATTGCACATTGCCATCACCAGCATCACTACTCCTAGCTCTTATGCAAGCAAGTCAAATCACTAGAAAATTGCGCATTACAGAGACTAGCGTCGCACTAAAGGAAGTGCAATAAAAACTTTCGGAAGAAAGCAATAAAAACTTTCGGTGCAATAAAAACTTTCGTAAACCAAACCCGGCACGGCGACCCCTGTGGGAAAGCTCGGCGCGTATCTTCGGCGCCTGGGGGAGTGTGCCCATCGCCGATGCGAGATTATGTGTACGGTCGCAGGTTGACGTTCAGTTTTACGTGACAGAGTTTAATAAGATCGCTTGAGAGATTATGGTATACAATCGATCGACCTGCGGATAGACATCCTACCGTGTCTCAATCTTCCCCTCCGATGCTGACTTGTTCCAAGTGCAGGCCCTATTGAAAAAACCAGCTTAAGCTGGTTCCAGCTTCAAGCTGGGTTATTGCCCCAGCATGCCCATGTTTGGCATGGTGGTCATGCTGGTTTATCTGGTCCCAGCTTCAAGTTGGGTTATTGCCCCAGCTCGCACAGTTTGGCATGATGGTCATGCTGGTTAAACTGGTCATGCTGGAGGACTTCCCAACCAGTTTAACCTGTTTAAATTAATACACAGGATAAACAAGCCAAGCTCTTCATAAAAGCCAACTCGGCATCCAATTTATTATTTTCGTACTTGCGGCCTGCTCACATGAGCTAAGATGCTACATATTCTCGGCGCTGACACAGTACTAACCGACTTGCAGACAGTGGTTCTCGGTGCAAAACAAACAATGTTAATAAAACGAGGTTGCTTATCTCTCAACACGAAAAATACTAGACACACGCCAAAAACAGGCAATAGCAATCGAAAATACTACACGTATGAGAGAAGCGAACCTGGGTCTCTCCAGTAATGGGGGCGAAGCGGCCTCTTTCGTGGTCAGCAGAGGCGAGAAAACCCGTGTGGCTTGGATGGCATTGACGATACTTCTCGGCACCACCGTCATTCACGAGTTCACACACGTTCGAAGACACGAAGCGACGCCTCAGTCGGGACGTCCAATCTCTTCCCGCACTGAACGGACTGCCGCTCGCTGTCTCCTCAAAACCCGCTTCGCTTGCACGGCCGTTCAAGTAGTCTCCAAACAACGCGCACATAGCCGTCCCTTCGAAAATCTGCCCAAGCTAGCCAAACGTGTCTCAAATTCACCGTTTCTACCAACTCTCTCTCTTTTCTCGCACACAAAGGCAGCTCGCAGCGCGCCTGAAGCGCCCGGTCGTCTACCAAAAACGAGAGGATAAAGAAGAGGATATGGCCTCGTCCCAGCCCAACGCAACCTTGGCGCGCGCGCTCCCAGCAATGCCAGTTCAACCATCTCTAGCCGACCTTGGCGTGCGCGCTCCCAGCAAGACCACCTTGACCACCACGGTTATGAGTTCGACCAGCTTCACCAGCTTGTCTCCCAGCTTGACCAGCCTGTCTCCCAGCTTGACCACATTGGCTCCATGGAAAACCAGTTTGACCAGTTAGGACCAGACTGGCTCCCAGCTACACCAGATTGAATCTAAAATCAGATTCTAGTTAGACCATGATGGTCTTTACTTAAACCAGACTGACCAACTCAAATTCTAGCTTACCCAGCTTAAACCAGCTTGATTGGCAGTCAAACCAGTTTGACTACCACATTGACCGGTACGACCACCCTAGTTACCAACTTAACCAGTTAGATTTTTATACTGGTTTTTCCAATAAGGGGAGGGGTACGTTAATCATCTTTTGCGCGCTGTCATCTTTGTCTACTGGGCCGTGCAGCGCGTTTGAGCATGCGCAGGAGGCTGCCTTCTGCGAAGTATCAGACCTCAAACGTACGTTCACAGCGCAGTGACTCGGTACTTTTCGCCCGTGTGTGAAGCGCTGGAAAGGCGTATAGGCACGTGACTTTGAAGAGGGAGCCTTGGTGCTTACGATCTGAACCATCGCTCGATGACCTCCAGCTGCTGCCTGGAGAAGAGGCTGCTGTGCTCGGCGTGCTTGGACAGCGGGCACCTCACGTCTCCTGCCATGACGGGCAGGTGACAGCAGTGGCCGCACCGGAGGTTGCGGGACGACCAGCACTCGATGGCCTGGTGCGGCGTGGTGCCCGCGATGCCGGCCTTACGGTACGCCATGGGACACCCTCGGCGAGGCAAACGTTCCTCGGGAAGACATTGGATCACTCCCGACTGAACAGATGCGGTGGCCAAGCGGGCGGCGCGAGCCTCACAGCGACAAAGAGGACAAGATTGTCTTCTACTTTTTCCTTAAGTGTGTCATGTAAGTTCCGGGCCGCTCGTGCCAGGGGACGACTATAAACTACTCGAATGATTAGCTGCATTTTCTTTAAAACCAATTATAAAAAAAACAACAGCATCTTTTTTTTTCTTTTTTTTTCAGATGTTGACCATCTTTAAAGGGGCGATGCAACAATTTTTGTACATTTGCGCAAATACCCCACGCTATTGGCGACGTGACCGACCGAAAGCGTCGCAGTGGTCGGCCTTCCACGATTAGCCGAATGCTGACTTTGACGTCAGCAAAGGATTTCTCATCGACGGAAATAAGAGTAATGTAAGAACTTCGATTTTGACGGTGTTGTCAGTGTTGGTTTAAAAGCGCATTAATGTCCAGCTTCCACCATGCTAATTACAAACACAATCGAACTTGTGGTTCAGAAGGCGATGACGTCACGAGAGGTAACCATAGGAGGGCGCCACCCAAACATCTCGCCGCTAATAGAAGTCCCAGTAAAAGAATAAAGAAAAACGAGCAGCGTTCACCCCCTCAACTCGCAGCCAGAACAAGCGGCCACGTGATCTGGAGCCGATTATATGCCGCCAATGTTGATCATAGCCACGTGCTGGGGTTGGCAAAGCACAGGACACGCGCTGAGTTCCAGACATTATTATGGCTCGGCTATTGTCGTCGTTGCAGCGATTGGACACGGGCCACTACCCGAATGCTTCTCGAGCTAGTAATTAACACGAGCCCAAATCGAGTGCCCACGCAATTATCGGGTCCAATCTATGAACAGCATTTACTTTACGTCACTTTACGTCATCAAATTTTGCGAAGGAGAGATTGAATGAAAATGGTCGCTTTTGTCTCTGAAATTACACCGCAACAAAGGAGTTTCTTGGCCAGTGGCATTGCATGCGAGTAACCTTGAGTCCCACTATACTTCGTCTCAACCTAGCATGGACTAACCGCGAAGGCTGTGCTAGCGCGAGCGGTCAGCCTTGACTACCTCGACTAGAGCACATGCTGCACGAGCGCTTGAGTCCCACTAGTGCCAGTAAGCTCGTGTAAAGTGAAAAACATTCCAATTGAATATCGTTGCGCCGCCCCTTTAAAATGCTCCATAGTTTAGTTCATTTCAACGTCGGAAGCCTGTTTGACAATGCGATTCTGCTTGCAATTTTCGGTCTCATGCGGCAAAAATCCCGTGGACACAGCACACACTTTGGGTGGCGTCCATGTTTATTTTTATCATTTTTATTAATGTTTTTAATATTGTGCTGCACGAGTGATGTTGCAGCCGAAAACCGAGAATCGCAAGCGGAATAGCACCAGGTGATTCGGGCTATGCACTAAGTGGCTCGTTCCATTCACCTGCACCTCCTGCACCGGTGCAGAAAAGATCAGGGCGGTGTGCTTCCGGTCGTATCCCAAAACACATACCGGAAGTACACTGCCTTACACTTTTCTGCACCGGTGCAGAAGGGGCTGGTGAACCTATTGTTCCAATGTTTACAAAATCCTCAGCCCAGCGTGCGATCTCGACAGTCCTGCACGCGAGTGTTCGTCGCTTGGCAAAGCGATCAAATCACGAGCCGTATACGCATGAACGCTGAATATGGCACCGGCCGAACGCTCACCTCAGGAATGGGAGTCACTGGCAGGATGAGAAGGCCAGGGAGGAGTTTCAGGTTTCCCGCCCCCAGCGCGAGCTTCTTCGATAATGCTTCTCGCGTCTCGGCTCGTGGCCTGCTCCCGCGAGCCGATTTGGGATTGGGTCAAAACTTATCGGAAGCCTAAAGATACCTGTCTCAATGGTGTAAAAATTATTTTAAAGGAAAGAAGCGCCCGATGACTTTCAATTTTGAATCGACCGGTGGGAGCAGGCCGCGAGCCAATCTGGGATTGGGCCGAAGCTTTTGGTCACGTGTTCACAGCAACTTACGCGTCACGAGACGTCACGCTCTGACGCTTCTTCGGCAGTGAAACTGTTTCCGCTGCTGGCGCGCTTTTTCCGAGTTTGTTTCGATTTCCCGCTGCCTTGATGGCCAAAAATCGCCACGCAGTAAATCGAAGTAATTTTTTTTTTTTCTGTGATCTTTCAGTTGCTTTAGTTTTAGTAAAAAACGGGCTGCAAAAACTCGAACGGAAACATGCTAGCTAAAACAAAAAGGATAACAGGTTCATTAGTGATTTTTGGTAATGAAGTATCTATATTGAGCATTCTTCACTTGTGTCCTTACGTCCGCCACCGTAGACAACGTGATCCAGAAGTAATCGTCTGTTTATTTCAAGTTTTCTTTTTTTTAATTACTGTCACCCTTACGTGAATCACCCTGTAGAAAGATGAGGACCACGATCCCGTCTCAACGCGCTCGCGCGTCTCAGCCTTTCCAGTGTTATGGGAAACACGAGCCGTACTCCTTCCGCTCCTTCCGCTGGGCAAGCGAGCGTTTGAAAGGGCCGAGGGAGACCTTTGCACGCCAAGAATCTCGGAGGCCATGGCACGGTCATGCCGCCTGCGAATGCCGCCGCAAATAGCCCGAAACAGGGTTTTCTTTTTTTTACTCTTTGAAACAGATAAGTTCATCTGCTGATATTTTCACCCAAAGCTTCCACAACCTAACCGCACATCTGTAGTAAATCACAGCGCGATACCTTGATAAACCAACAAAACCGGTTTTTATCCCGTTTTGTTGGACCCGACGCAGCTGTTGCCATAGCAACCCTCGCACCCGGCTCGACTCGACGCAAGCGTGTGAATCGCCCTTGAGGTGGCGCCACTCTCGATTCGTATGTCGCGCTCCCACACACACCAAACGCCTGAACGGGATGAAAAGGAGGCCCTTCAATTTTTCCGCCACTAGCGCGTGCTTCGTATCAAAGATAGCAGTAATGTTATTACTGTAATAAAATTACAGTAATTAAATTACTTCTTGTGGTAACGAGTAATGTAATGAATTACTTTTCCAGGCTGGTGATAGTAATGTAATGAATTACTTTATGGCAGTAATTTCGAGAAAATTACTCATTACTTTTGAAATTACTTTTTTTTTCCCAAAATGAGAGTTCGTTGCATGGTGAAATGTCGTGAAAGAGACATCAGAGCGAATAAACGGCGGCCATCTTTGCGCAAGGCCTCGTACAAAGAATACGACAAACGCACAAAGGCGGGCTTGAATGGCGATGGAGATGGAGAAAAGCATTCGCGTGAAGACATCGCTGGAACTGCTCACGAACCCCAGACAAGACAGATTCAGCGGCACAACGTCTTTATGACGGTACTATATCTCCCTTCACCCCCAAGCCCAGACTGCGGTGGGGGCTAGATACCCGACAGACCAATCAGCCACCTCCCTTTCATCACCTGATCCGGCTCTTTACGCGTGAGTATGGGCGGGAGCGTTATCACGTGATGAAAGAGTACGACTTGCCCAACGAGGACCCAGCTTCCACCCTAGGCCGACTCAGCTCACGGGTAAACGGAGTATATAATTTTTTCACCTCTAAGCTTACTGTGTGGTGGGAGCTACGAGTTCACCAGAACGAATCAACCACCTTCTTCATCACCTGACCCCTTTTCTTCGAGTGGGTATGAACGAGAGCGTGGTTACGTGGCGGAAGATACACGTGTGACTGATCCCACCAGCAGGTAGCTTCCCCCGCATTGTCAGCTTGGGGGTGAACGGCTTATAGGCGTCAATGCGAAGGGCACGTCATCAGTGAGGTCAACACATTTTAAAACACGAGATGATAGGAGACACATATCTCCAGCCTTCATGTTCTTTCGTCAAGCAAGGTCAGACCGTAAGCTTCGATCATCGTGAACGACGAACGACAGGAATCAATATTTAATACGAAATGCTTCGTCAAGGACCCAAAACGTTTCGTGCGTAGCCTTGGCTTGGTAAGTAAAGGTGCATTTTGAAGTCGGAAAAGACGGAAAGCGAGAAAAGCAGGTGCTGTCGCGGTCTGGATCTCTGCGCCTCAAGATCGAACAGAGTCGCCACCGTGCGGCCGATGTCGAAACACTACGAGATGCAATTCTTTGTTTCAGTTTCGATGCCATTGCATATTATCATGGAGTCCATTGCCAACGGAAAACGTTGGCCTGTCGAAGGCGAACAACTTGTGAATGCTGGACACAATATTGAGTGCAGCGATGTGGCCCCAACGACCACGTCGACGACCGTACACGTCGTCGGCTCTCAGCAAGGATCCCCACACCGTGGATCTGAAACTCACGAACGGTTTCACGATTGATAAACCTTCGTGCACTTGTCCTGCCGGGCAACTATTGTAACTCCAACCGCCGGAAACGTCTTTGAGGGAATTGCACGATTCGTCCTCCCGATTGTTTTAAACGCTGCTTGCGTAAAAGCCTTTATTTTTGCGATCCCAATTATTCGCGAATTAGACATAGGAGCCTATTCGCGACCACTAACTCTCGCGAATTCTAGAGACCTAAATTCAGGCCTTAAAACAGCAGAGGTGTTCGCGTGCCTTTATTTATTGCTAATTTTGTAATTCTCAAAAATGGGGTCTCGCGAAGTTTTTTGCGTAGGCGGTGCAGTCAAATCGGAAAAAGACTGGCTCGAGCTTCGTACGTGGCGCCCATATCCTTTAGTAAGCTGTTAACCTTAGATGTAATTGTGCCGTTTTCATGTAGCGTGAGTTGCCACTGAAAATTCGTTTTGAAACGAATTGGCACGAAACCTTCGTCACACGGAGGGTAAGCAAAATTTATGGAGTGTAAACAAGCAATTTATTAGGCTCGATAGTCCCTGTTTCTCCTTCGGTAGATTTACCAGTTGCCATCAGCCCTATTCACCGCGTACTTCCGACCGAACTTCAAGAAAGCGCCCGAAAGCGCCGCTTCGCGGAGTCCGACTATTCACTAAAGTGTCATTCGGTGAAACGTGGGCGTTCGCTAAAATGTCATTCGATCAAGTAAGTGCCTCCCGTGCTCTGCCTAGGTTCGCTGGTTGTACATTGGGAGTCACGGGCGTGTTGACTACTGTGAGAGCGTCGATCTCACTTCTAAATTTTCAGTTTTCTGGATTACACACTCGCAGCGTACCTTTGACTTCGGCGGGGCCGGCGTGGCAGCCACAGCAGCCCAAAGGCGCCGGCGGCGTCTGCTCGCGGGCGAGGCTTGCGGGGGGTGACGGCCAGAACAGCCGGGCACGTACCACGTGACTACAAGGGCCAATCACGGCGGCCTCTCTTCCCCTTTCCTCTTCTCTCTCTCTCTTTTTCCTCCTCGCGGTTCTGTGCTCTCGGCGAAATGTATATACGCTCTCCGGTACGCAGGCGCGGCGCACGTCAGCCTGCTGCCGTGACGTCACTCGAGGCGTGTTCTGGCCTTCTCCTCTAGGTGGTGTTGGTACGACGCGGCCGGTTGCATGCCTTGCCGCGAAGGGGAAGGGGAGAGGGATATGGCGAGTTTAGCAAAATTTCAAGCAAATCGGGGACCATAAAGAAATCGCCGGAGTACCCCTTTAAGCTGAGACCAAAAGCTCCGCCTTCAGTGCGAGCTCGCTGCAGCTTCCGCAGTGCTTTGGTTGCGCGTGCCTGCTCGTTCACACTTCTGTTAGCAAGAGCGGAAAGCTCACGCTGGAGGCCAAGCTTCTATTCTCAGTTTAAGGGTGAACGAAGTTTAGTGAGCTTGGGCGAAAATAATTAGACTGTGTCCGAGTCGGTAGGAAAACGTTTCACATGACGACCTCTTGTAAGAACGAGCTCCCATGGCCCGACGGAATCATATCACCCTTTAATTAAGGACGTTCACCTTTGAATTAACAGCAAAACCGGTGAGTCGACTGTCTCAGGGGTCCATCTGAAGAAGAAGCTATTCATCATGTTTAACACGTTCGTGTGCGCCAGCGCCAACGACTGTTCAGTATAATGTAAACATGAAGATCCGAGCTTTGTTTCATATACTGTATACAATGAGCACGAATTACTGCCTCGAGGTATTGAAAAGTAATGTCAAAGTAATTTCATTACTTTTGGAAAGTAATTGTGATGTAATGTCGTAACCTTGAGTCTGCGGTAATTTGTAATGTAATTTCATTACATTTTCGCAGTTTCCAAGAATGTAATTAGTTCTTTGATTTAAATACTTCTTGGAAGTATTTGCCATCTCTGCTTCGTATACGTTCGATCCCTGGCTGAGCGTGCACGCTATCACCATTCGCCCAAGTGCTATCAAAGGGGAGGCACGAGGCGGGACAACATGAAGACCTTCCGCTTCCGCCTCGGGTCCCTTGCTTCCCCGTTTCCTTCCATTTAACGCCAACAAAATCAGCCTGCACGGCTAGAAGAAGCGACTCTTGAAAGTTCAAGGACGGTCGTTCATTTCGAACATCGATGCGTGCTAACCACCGCTTACCAGGCGAAAGCTGAGTGTTTCACGCATCAATTAAGGCACACGCCGTTCGCCCCAACACGTGGAAGGGCAGTTGCCAGAAGCCTTCCTTTATGGAGCGCTCAATAGAGGGGAAAACTGGCCGTCAGCCCGATTCACGTAGGCGAAATAAACCGATCGGCTTGCGTAATCCCTCACCGAAGGTTGTTAACACACGCGTCCGCGGAGAAGGTCGATCGTGGTTTCTGAACGGGGCCCTCTCGGCTTAGGTCGAGGAAGTTCTTTTTCTCAGCCCAAAGCTGTTTCGCCGCGCCGCGCTTTGTGGTCAAGCAAGCGCCGGGTATTTTAGGTGGCAAGAATAAATTATTAGGCGTGGCGCTCTTATGACGTGGCTGTTGCGATTATAGACGAGTACGGAGCGTTATGATATATACACACGCCGCGCTATACAGTTTGTGTCGATTCGGAAATTTCCGGAAGCCTTATACTTTAAAAGTTTTGGTTGTACGTAAGGATGACTGCTTTTTACAGCGAAGCTTTTTTTGGCTACGGTTCCGTGTATTTTTCGTGTGCGTGACCAAAAACTCTACGCTCGCACCGACCCGTACGCGCTGCACGCCGCACGCCTTCCCCGTATAAAAGATTCTAAGTAAATAACCAAAATAAAGCGTTGACGAACGCGCGTGCGAGATGCCATTCGTTTTAGGCTTTTGCTTTAGAACAGTCACTGCTGCAGACGCCGGCACGTGCGGCGCTTGGAACACCATTCCCTGCATTCTCCTTGATGCTTGGGTGATTTAGCAATATGTCTATTCAGTAGACTAGTTATCAGTAGGCACCATTTTCAAGATCAGTAGGCTCTCAGATAGAAAATAAAGGTTTCTCAAAGCTTTGCCGCTGTGAGACCCGCGTCGGCCATGTCTACACTCGCACCGCCCTCTCTTTGTCGTCGTCCCAAGCCAGCTTGCGTGCCTAGTTTCCTTTCCTTCCGCTCTTCCCGGGTGGCGGTCCCGTCGCGCATGTCTAGTTTCCTCCGGCTCCTCGGGGTGGGTCTGTGTCGTGTGCTAAACAGCTTCGCTGGTCGTCGACCTTTTTTTTTTCTTCTCTTTCTTTTAGAAAATTCCAGCTTGGATTTCTCGGGGCTTGGCGCGTGTTTGCTGCATGTGTGGGCACTGCGCGTGTGCAGAAACCAAAATCGCGTGAGATCAAGCGCATGCGTATTTGCAGCGCCGTCAACAGCGCCACCATGGTGGCGTCGCGTCAGTGTCGAATCGGCGTTATAAATTCCTGTTGCAGGTTAGCAGGACGGCCCTCTTCCAGAAAGCTCACTGCTCGGCATGACTGCTGGTTTCCTTCCCTGCACTCTTCCTCTCCAGCGTTCGCTCCGCTAAAGTGGAAAGGGTGGAGGGCTTTGTGGGAGGAGCTTGTCCTGCTCTTCTTACAATGTAAACAAATTCTAGTTTATCTTTTTTTCTTCTGTTTCACCTAATGTGAGTTTCAACTGAAAGGGAGTTCAGTTAAAACTAGTGATGGGCCGAACTTTTGCCCAATCGAAAGTTCGGCACCGATCTTGGGATTTGGCAAAGCCAAACTTTTGCCAAACGTTTCTAAAGATTCGGCAAAAATACATTGTTACCAGACTTACGTTGATATTTTGTTTTGTCTGGCGAAAAAAAAAAGGTTTTATGTTGTATTTTTCTTAACTTAAATGCAACATGTAATGCATATTGTCACAGTTATTACTAAATAAGGTGATATTCTACAAGGTAATTGTATCGGTGTTATGTTTGTGTGTTTACTGGCAATTTTAGTGACTTCTTGCAGAAGTGGCGTGACAACGAGGTTCGGTAGTATTAACGTTGGGTAGCAGCGATTGCTGTCACGAATCGCGTTACGAGAGTTTCAGTTTGGAGGCCTCATCAGCGCAAGCCTGCAAGTGTGTCTGGCGTAAATACAAAGGCAATAACACTGCGTTTTTACTTTCTCTGGGAGTCACCGTTCCCTGCGCGAAAATGAACGCAACGGTTACTGAGCCTTCACGAGAAAAGATTACAATATTATTGTCAATATGCATGTTTTTCGATTTGAGTCACTTGGCGTCAGTCAGCTTTGCATGAACGTGTGCGTCCCATATTCGCAACGTCTTGTTTTTAACCTTTATATGGCCGTTTTCTTGTGTTAGGACACACGCGGACGTTTAGGAAGATGGGAAGAGTTAGGAATGTTGGATGTGCAACGTCGAGCACAATAGTTCTGTGTTTAGTTCCATGTAGATACATGATAACCGCGAAATAACACTAATTAAAAAGCAATCGTATTTTGTTTTGGCACAAACTTCTTGTGAGCCGAAAACAGGATTGTTATAATTTCAAGGAGTACTTTAAAGTAAATGTGAGTCAATGCTTCAACTACCTCGTTGGATCACTATAAGGGTCAAATGAAAATTGCGTCATCCAGAATGTACCGCATCATCTGTCATCTGCGCAGTGGACTGCGTAAATTACTGGTCGATCTTCTGCTCTTGAGGCAGAAAATATTGAAGAGAACCACACTCGGCAAAGGTTCACAAACGCAGTTACCGTGTTGCTATACTCCCACACCTCGCCGTAACCGCTGGTTGTTCTGCACTGTAGGATGGTAACTACACGATCGCACGGCGTCCATCTGCATTTCATGGCCCCGTCGCGTTCTCGCGCGTGCGCAGACATTTGCCGAATTTTCGCCGAATCTTTGCCGAACTTTTCTTCAAACGTTCGGCATATGCCGAACTTTGCCGAATCTGAAGTTCGGCAGATTCGGTCCATCACTAGTTAAAAGTTAAAACTCACATGGGCTTACCCGGTTGGTACGCCCATGACGGCACTCATTGGCCACGAACGCGAACTGAAATATTCGTCGACGGGATTGTTGACGAGCGCAGACGTCCGAGTGATGCGGTGCTCGTGTCCAATGCGTGAGCTGGGTTCGGCTGACGTGCTTGGGCACCGCGGATGTATCAATGAAAAGGCCATGGGCCGTACGAACCGGTGGGGGGGGGGGGGGAGCCTTGCCCCCCCCCCCCCCCCCCCTTCCCCCGGGAAACAGCCGCCACTGGGCAGGCCAAACACTGGCCGGCGGCGCCCAAGAGATACCAAGGGCACCAACCCCCGGCCCTGGGAAGGGGGGGGGGGGTCTGGTTTGCCCCCCCCCCCCCTCTCAAAAACAAGTTGGTACTCCACTGAAAAAGGCGCATTGTTAGAAAAGAGGCCGTTTAAGTACGGGACACATCTTTGCTAACCTTGTTGCCACAACATATTTCCATATCACTGAATTACGGAACATGTACCGTCTCCTTTGTACGGGACATGTTGTGGCAACGAGGCTAGCATGCGTCTGTCCCGTACACCCTTATGATGGTACAAGTGCTGTTTGCTGCTATAGCTACGGAAAGTGTGCCATCATGTTCAAAAGCAGCACACGTTCTTTTGTAAACGATGTCACAGCACATGTTCCATTTTTACATGTGACTACACACTTTCTATTTTGTACAAGGTATACCCCCAAATTTTTTTTTTTTATTGCAAAAATGGACTATGCATTGCCGAACGCTCAGTTTGCACCCAAATTCAGCGCAAGCAATCTGTACCAAATGAAGATGTTTCAGAGTTCGTTGTTATTTGATTCAAACATTATAAGTGACTTTCGGAAATTTTTATATGGGGAAATGACTGGCCACGAATACATGCAGATGATTGGCATAAGCTTACAGGAACGGGCCATACTTTCCCACTCTGATCTTTGAAAAATAACTGCAAGTTCTGAAACATCGGCGCCTGGTCCGCACTGCTATAGCGCTATATTTGAGCAGAGACTGGGCGCTTGGCAATGCATAGTTTATTTTTGCGGTGAAAAAACACCGTAAATGTTCTAGGGAACACACTGGACAGGTTTATAAGTACAGTTCTGCGAGACGTACCATTTCGTCAAGGTATCTGTATGCTCCTGTTGTATCACACATGCATGCACATACAGCTAGTGAAGCCGAAGTTCCTCATGGTGTGAATACCGCATCTTTTGTGCAAAGAACTTCGGTGATTGCCTGCATTATGAGCACATACCAAGGGGAAGATAGACTTCTAAATTCACTGAGATCCGAAGAAAGGTTAAATATACGCTCTTGTGTCCTGATTGTATTGAACCACATCTGGTTTCTTTCTGTTTTGCTCCAGAGCGCGTGAAAGAGGATCTCCAGGCACGAGCTCTTGGTATTGACAGTGGTTCGACATTTCGTTTCTAGGTTTTCCTGCTCATAATAATCCAAGTGCCAGATTTTATAATCCGAGCATTCCTGAATTTAATCCAGCTGTACTTCAATTTCATCCAAGTAGTCATAATTTTAATCACAGCACAAATTAATTTTATTTAATTTATCACCAAAATAATCCCAATGCCATCCATTTTAATCGAGGAGCCACTCAATTGAATCCCTTTATATTTGTGAATTAACAGACAGCTGCTCATCTGTCCGAACTGTTTTAGAGGCCTGAGGTGCTTGAAAGTCATGAGTGAATTTTAAATGTATATGCGCCTTTCATGATTGCTTCCTTATATTTTTAAAATCATGCCTTCGCGGTATGCTTGCGCCTTACCGCGGTTTCATAATTGCGCGTTGACTGCTCCTTTAAATCGTCTGCAAAACTTCGCGGTTCCAGACGTCACATGTCGACTAAACGGTCTTTCGATGAAACGTCGTTCGACGAGCTGACCGCCACCCGAGTTGTCGTGCCTTTGAGTCCAGGCAAAGAGAGGGTCGACACATCCAGTACGTACAGAGCGCGACACTGTTAGCGCGAACAAGCGATCGCTGGTTTTTCCAGTTTTTCTCTTTGAAACCAAAGGATGTCATCCAAGTTATTATTGCTACGGAAAGAGCTCATTTAGTATGATAATGTAAGCGATAAAATTTCGTGCTCGCTAATACTATTTAGAAGTGAAATGCGAAAATGCGCCGATGTCGTGTTCGCGCTAACAGTGTCGCGATGTGTACATTCAGCCGTGGCGCAGAGCGAAGGTGACTTAGTGTCGTAGTCACTGGGTTGTCTCGGGTTGAAAACTCTTGATAGGCCGAAGAGGGGTTAGGGCGTCTCCGAGATGTCCGAGGATTATGCCGAGCCCACCTGGGCAGTGTAGCCAGGGGAAAGGAAGTTATGCGGTTCTACCGCCTCCCCCCACCTCTCTTTCTCACTAAAAAAAAAAAAAAAAAAAAAAACAAATCCGGCCAACTTTTAAGGCCAGTAGCTTTCAAGTTTATAGCCGTGTCAATGGCAAGCACGATAGAATATTTTTAGGCCCCGTTTCATTTGTATTTTATTAAGTCTGAATAACCGACGAAACTCGCCCTACGGCAAGCTCGCTTTGCGCGCGGCGTAGCAGTCACTGCGCTGATGCCACGCGCAGAGTAAAAGCCGCCGGGAAAAATTCGTCGATTTTTTTCAGCATACTCGCCCTATGGAGTTCAGCCTCTGTGCTACGCTCTGGGAGGCTATAAAATATAGAAACAAAGAACGCCGAGGCCGCAACTTGTGTATTTTTCTTTATTAAATTTTTGTTTCACACACTTTGTTCTTGAGCCGAGAAAGACGCTGACAGACGCTTGTAATCGTACCTACCTCGTGCACGAACTGACGCTACAGCACCGCCTTTATGACCGCGTCTCTCAGACGCTAGATTAGATTAGAAATGTAGCCATCAAACCTACTATACTTTGTTTCACCTTATGTGCGAGCGAAGGCAAAGCTGGAAGCGCGAGCACGAAAGCTCCATGCGTTCAGGCTTTGCTCGAGCGCGCGAGCTGGGAGAAACGCAAAAAGCGCTGGTCTCGCCTTTCTAGCTTTGGCTTCGCTCGCAGATAAAGTGAAACGAAGTATAATGTGGTGACAAGTGCTCATTCGAGGCAACTTGGGCGTCCACTTTTAGAGCACAGCTCTTAGGCGCCCGTTTCCGGCTTGAGCGGCGTCGGCGTCGCCGTCGGCGTCGCCGTCGGCGTAACCGCGCGGTGCATGATGGGTAAATTTCCCCGCTAAATTTAGCGGAAAATTTTCCCCGCTAAATCTAGCGGAAAATTTTCCCCGCTAAATCTAGCGGAAAATTTTACCCGCTAAATTTAGCGGAAAAATATTCCCGCTAATTCTAGCGGAAAATTTTCCCCGCTAAATCTAGCGGAAAATTTTCCCCGCTAAATCTAGCGGAAACTTTTCCCCGCTAAATTTAGCAAAAAATTTTCCCGGCTAAATCTAGCGGAAAATTTTCCCCGCTAAATTTAGCGGAACATTTTCCCCGCTAAATCTAGCGGAAAATTTTCCCCGCCCCCACCCCTCGAGGTCACGTGACCCCCCCCCCCCCCCCCCCCGTGCCTTCCCCTCCTCCTCAAGAGCTGTGCTCTAATTCGGCGTTACAGGGAGTTGTAAACGGCTTTCATTATTTGTGCCTGCCCATACCTTTTCTAAAAATGCGAAGAATCCCTAATGTTGTGTTCGCTCTAATAGTGTCGCGAAGTGTACCTTCTTTGACCCTTCACTTTCGGTGCATCTTGCATAATAAAATTCTGTCCGAGAAAGAGGGCACCTTGGGCGAGTGGTTGCTGTAAAGATTTTCATCTGCATGCTGCCACATTCTAATATAAAATTCAAACATATACTATGCAAGACAGATACTTTTTTTTTTTTATTTTGGATTACGTATTTCATTAATATCTCGCTTAGACAGCAAAGGTAAACGAGTACTTACTTTGCCCGTTTGGTTACTTCAAAGAATTGGGACTTTTAGCAAACCGTTACCGTGTTCCGCGTACTACACTACCGGAGCCTTTGAAGCTATATGCTTTTAAGCGCGCGCCCGGGTAGCGGCGTGACCGCGGGGCGCGCACTTAAAGGGGCCCTGCAATGACTTTTTACTGGTTTTTAATTTGCCTATAACATTTTAAAAGTTATAGGCAAATTAGAATTACAAAAACAAGCAAAAAATAACCTCCTTCATGACGTCGTAGGTCCTGGCTTGAGTGGCCGTGAACTAGAGAAGAGATAGTGAGCTCATCGAGCGCTCACGGCTGCCGCACTCCATGTCGACGGCTCTAGAGGGCGCCACTAAAGCGTGTGTTGGATAGGCTGTATGAAGCGGGCGGCCAGGGCGGCTCGCATTGCATTTGCTGCGCGATTAAAGACTATTTCGGCATAACACTTCATTGGCCGCAAATGACAGCAAACACGGGGTAAAAATCAGTACAGAACGGGAGCCACTTCGCGCTGCCATACCGCCAAGTGGCCTTTCTACGCTCCGAGACCTTTCTACGCTCGTCGTTCGTCAGCGCCTCATCCCACTAGCCCTTTCTAATATGCGCCGCTTTTTCCGCCGCTTGGTGGCAGGTATGTCGACGGGTCATTTCTTGTTTCCGTACTTTATAAACTGCATTTGTTTCTTTTCTGATCTAAAATACTGAACAAAAACTACTTTCATACATAATTGAAACGGTTCGCGACACTTATATTTTGTATCTCGACTAAAAAAAAGCTTTTAGCGGCTCTGACCAGTAGTAAGCCCAGGACCAAAAACGTCACATTTCGCGCGCTTTCGGTACCGCGGGTCGCCCTCGTCGGTGAAGGAGGTTTCCGCGTCGTCCGGTTTAAATATGACGCACTGATATTTAGGCACTCTCTCCGTGCCCGTTGGCTTGCCCGAACCCCAAGAGACGTGGAAACCGCAAAAAAGGTAGACGCTTAAATATGATTGCAGGGCCCCTTTAAACGCATGCTTCCAAGGCTCCGGTAGTGTGGTACGCGGAACACGGTAACGGTTTGCTAAAAGTTCCCAATAATTCAATAGAAGACAGCGGGCTCTGTCCTCCAAATATTGCGCCGGACACACTGACTGGGTTTTAATGAATGTGACCGTAGCGCATCGAATCCAGCAGGGACCAGTCACACGCTTCCTGTCTCCCTACTTCTTCCCTTTCTATACTCGAGACTAGAAGCTCCGCCTTCAGCACGAGATTTCTGCCCTCGCTAACACAAGTCTGAACGCGCAGGCACGCGCAACCAAAGCAGTGCGCGGAAGTCAGCGAGCTCGCGCTGAACTGTGCAACAATATTCAATTGGAATGTTTTTCACTTTACACGAGCTTACTGGCACTAGGTGGGACTCAAGGATACTCGCACGCAATGCCACTGGCCAAGAAGCTCCTTTGTTGCGGTGTAATTTCAAGGACAAAAGCGATCATTTTCATTCAATCTCTCCTTTGCAAAATTCGATGACGTAACGTGGGGATCGCAGTACACCCATATGACGATATTTGAATGCGGTTCATAGATTGGACCCCAGCATTGCGTGGGCACTCGATTTGGGCTCGTGATAATTACTAGCTCGAGAAGCATTCGGGTAGTGACCCGTGTCCAATCGCTGCAACGACGACAATAGCCGAGCCATAACAATGTCTGGAACTCAGCGCGCTGTCCTGTGCTTTGCCAACCCCAGCGCGTGGCTATGATCAACATTGGCGGCATATAATCGGCTCCAGATCACGTGGCCGCTTGTTCTGGCTGCGAGTTGAGGGCGTGAACGCTGCCCGTTTTTCTTTATTTTTTTTACTGGGACTTCTATTGCGTGGGGTGAAAAACGAACGCGTGTTTCATAGGTCATTAACGTCAGGGATCCGTTCTAAGCGGTATTTGCGCATAGTAAAAAAATTGTTGCATAGCCCCTTTAAGGGTGAACGGAGTTGTATACTCATCTACTGCCAATAAAAATAGTATAATATCGATTCGACGCGCTACGGTCGCATCCATGTGAACGCAGTCTATACTCCGTTTACCCTTAGAGGTGCATTAAAGCCGTTTCTGAGATCGTCTGTTCTTGGTGATAACTTATCTTACGGGCTCCAAGCATTCTAGAAATCCAAAAATTATGCCCGTGCGACGTCTATTTCCCTACTAAAAATGCGATCGAAGTTTGTGCCACGCCCCTTTTTGAGCGGAAAAATTTAAAACACAAAATCGAGCGGAGACACCGGCGGCGCCTCCGCTGCCGGCGCCTCCGCTTTTGATTGGCTGACGCGCGCCCGTCATCACGCCGCCGGCGCCTCCGCTGAATTCTGTGCTCCAGATTTTTCCGCTCAGAAAGGGGCGTGGCACAAACTTCGATCGCATTTTTAGTAGGGGAATAGACGTCGCACGGGCATAAGTTTTCGATTTCTAGCGCGAGTGCTCGTTCTCCGAAAGAGCATTTTATAAAGCAGCGACCTCGAGCTCTCGTGCTTGTGGGATTGGCTGCAGTTTCAGCTAGTGTCACTAAATATGCTACGCTTCAGAGTAACGACACTTATCCATCTTGTGGCTTAAAATCATGGTTGCCATTTATCTGAAGCTCTATCTGAAATCACAGGAAACGCTTTCCCGTCCTCCACAAATGTTTAAACAGTTCGCAAGAAAGCAAAGTAATGTTGCATGGGCCTCCTAACACCCAAGCTAATTCGCAGCTTTCAGCGATGGTGGTACCGCGGTGTGAGAATCACGCTCCCTAGCTCCTGGATGATTGGCCTCATAATAAACGGGCTTGCCTACACCTTCCTTGCGTGTAAGAATAATGTAAGGCTCTAATACTGCTCGTATATAGCAAAACAAGAATTACTTACGCGCCGCAGACCCAGCCTCGTACCCCTGTTCTACGACGATCATCCAGATGACAGCCATTGTGATAGGCACCGGTGCGCCCCCTATAGGTCGTGAAAGTTGCGAATGCTGAGGAAGTCGCACTTTTGAATCATGACGATCGGCAGTTGCGTCTGCTCTGCACAAGCACCAAGATGGCGGCGCCTACAACAATATTGCGGAATCGATGCTGTAAGCGTAGCTCATTTAGTGGCTCTAGTCTCAGCTTAAGGGTGAACGGAGTATATACTCTGTTTCATTCTTAGTGTTTAACACAGTCAAATCTGCTATCGTCAGCATCGGGTTTGATATCGCAGAACATTTGCACGCGTTCTTGTGCAAACGAAACCATTGATGAAACCATGCACACGCAGAACACTGGGATCCTGAGTTCAATCTCCACCCCCGCCCGTTTCGATCTGGATGAGCATCGTACCGGCGTGCGGTCGTGAATCACTACTGCGTGGTGCACGGGTAAGGGTACTGCACTGGCTAGATTGCTCATGTTCAGCTGAGACACCAGACGACCATTGAGGCTGACTAACTTTCGGCTGTGTAAACATACACATAGCCCAATTACTATATTTTTTCGTGAAACCATGAGATATGTTTTTGTAAAGAACGCTTTAAGGTTCAATGATTAAATTGCATTTGTTGTATTTTAACTGGAAAGGTAAAAAAATAGAAGGCATTTGCATGCGCCAACGCTTTGGTGCCGTCGCTAATCGCAGTATGAACCCCTCTTTAAGGTTTGTAACTTTATGTTTTTGACTAGATTTATCTGCAACCACGAGGAGCAACGTACAAAGAGTAGATGAAATTTACAAGTACACCAAAAGCTAGATTTAAATGGCTCTCAGAAGGCACACTCTCAGCGCTGAAGTGCACGTCGGAAAAATATGTTCCTATGGTTATATCATTCCAAAACATAGTTTCTTGTTTCATAAAAGTACGAAAAAAGTATTCTCTAAGTACAAAGGAATACACGTTAGCCTGACATCACCTTATCTACTCGACACTTGAAAAGCAATCATTCGAAACTTACCATACGAGTTACCGACTGCTCAGCGTACCAATAGCACACACACTATAGTCGGGGTGTCTGAAATGCCGAGGCTCATTCTAAAATGGGCCGTAAACATCGGCGCCTGCAATTAGCAATCCAAGCCTTTCGTCAAAGGTGTTTTCGCTGGTGGGTTTTACCTTGTAAAATTGCAAGGCGTAGCTCTTTTTTTGTTTCGTAAAAAAGTGGGCTAAAAATTTGCCAGGATCAACGGCGGCCGGCGATGCAGACGACCGAGTCACCCTAATCGAGTCGAGTGGCGGGGCATGTTTACAAGCACGCATCAAGAGATGGCGTCGGGAGCAGCGTCGGAAGCTGTAGCCGACCAGCAAAAGAAAGCAGACGACGCGCAGACGAAATTCGTCGGCAACAACAGCGCCCTCGTTATGCAACCACGTTTTATTTTATATTTGTAACTTCAAATTTTGCTATCATTGTCCGCATTTATTTTTAAACCAAAGGTACGGTACAAAAATATTATGTTAATTTTAATAGACCACGTGCGTCGTGGGCAGTCTCAATATGTTTTAAAATCACTCCGGAACAAGAAGTAGAGCCATCTATCAATACGTGTGCTAAACGCGCCCCGCCACTCGACTCAGTCCTCTTCGTCGCCTCCGGCGTTGACCCTGGCAAGTTTTTTTGGCCCTATTTTTTGCAGAAAGGGAGCTACGCCTTGTAAATTTACTAGGAAAAACCCACCTCTAAAATACACGTTTGACGAAAGGTTTAGATTGCTACGTGAGAGTGCCAATTATTACGGCCCATTTTAGATCGAGCCTCGGCATTTCGGACACCATATACTCATGACAAAACACAACATACAACGCGGAACCCACAACTCTATTTTGTATTTCTTCTTTGCTTTCCTCCTCGTCTCTTAAACCAATACAAAATATGTCCGCAATTATCCCCTTGTAAACTAACTGGTAAACTACCCTTCCTGACAAGGTGAGAAATGGAGTGCTAACACACTTATAGTCAAGCCTAATGATATGTTCGGCTTCAATTATCTCATTTGGTTACCATGCCTGCTTAGGATAGTGCAACTGTGTACATCTGCCTCGAACCCGCAATTCCAACAGTGAAGTCCTAAATGTCCAGAGTTTGCATTGGCGATGTTGTATTCGCGGAGTCACCGTCCGGTCTGCCCGGTGTACCGTTTTCCACGGGAAAGGCGAAAGGAGCACACCACTACTTCTGTGCACTGAACAAAGATGGTGCGGTGTTTTTAGTACAGCTGACGGATGTGTGCGGAGGTGTGTTCACTTTTTTGCATAAGCTGGAGAGCTTGTACGGAGCGGTGAAGACCACTTTGATGTTGACCCTATTGGCTACTTCCTTGAGTTTATGGGAGAACTTCTGATTGTAGGGTACAACAGGATTATAGTTGTCCTGTTTTCGTTTTATTATGTTCACCGCCTTTCTTTGCCTTGAGCAGGCTTTCAGCGACAGACGTTAGTTAGTAAGCTAATGTCAACTGAGAGATTTGCGCATCGATGCGTTCTTGTATATAATGTTTACATGGTTTGTTACGTGAGCTGTTGAGACAGAGTATTATATCCCTCCTGACCAGCTTGGAGTGCGCCGAAGTGAACGGTAGGGGCGGCTTGTTTCTCCGTGGCTCATTTGACCAGCATACGTGCAGGGTTAAGAAAAACAGTCATAGATCCAAGAATATGAGGGATCTCTTCTCTGGAAGCCCGTGTGTTACATCCAACGGACCCGCGCAGTCTTTAAAACTAGATATAGAACGCTGGCCAATGTACTTGGGAACTTGCTATTCTCGACGTTAAAGAAGATCAAGTAATCGTCGACGTAACAAAAAAGGTTAACGGCCTTTGAGGTATCTAAACATCTTGTCAACAGTCTGTCGTGGTAAGCGAGATGAAGGCCACTGAGAACCGGTGCTATACATGACCCTCTGCAAACTCCTTGTTTTTTTTTTTTTTTTAAGAATATGTTTGGCCTTCCTATGTGTAAAAGATAGATGCAGATAGGCAGATATTAGGTTGAGGAATTTTTCTTGGGAGATAACCGAGGCAGTCTGGAAGGGATGAGACCAAAATAGTCTATGCTGTCTTCCACGCATCGTGATAGATGGTCTTGGGGTAGCGCGTGACCTTACAAGTATGCATATTGACGACTACTTTGTAGTCGTCAATATGCATAAGGCGTCATGTGCCCGAATTTAGATCACCAAGTAAAAAGTACGGGCACAGGCAATAATTACTCGATGTATTCCGTAAAAAAGAAAAAAAAAAAAAACTAAAGTTGCTCGAAGCCGGTTGTTTTGTCGCTTCCCCGCACTTCTCCGTAACGTCCTTTTCTACTCTTTTTTCTCACAATCTTCAGAAAATGAAGGTGGCTCCGCTCAACAGCACGATACCTTATAGTTATAAAGGGTGTAATTGCACGAAATAAGGGTGCTGAAAAATTAAAATAATCTTTGCTTTGAGTTACATTAAGTTATTTCAACTTAGGCGCTATTCCGAGACATATTCTTTTACTTTCAGAGGTGGAACCAGCAATACAAACATATCTCGGAATCGCGCAAACCAATCTCGCGATGTGAAGTAATGCGCTAAATTATTTGTTTTCGGGGAAAGCCTATTTTGCCACATACGCGTCGTCCAGTTCAGGCGCCTAAAAAAAAAAAAAAAAGAAAAAGAACATGTAAATATTTTTTGTGCGTTGTTTACAAAATATAGACCAGCGTACAAACCCCACACCCCGCTTCGGTGCCATTCTAACGTCCAAATTACTTTCGCCTCGCCCTCTTCGAGCTCTCTCGATGCCGCAGGTCAGGTTGTCTCTCCTCCGGAACCGACGGTAAGAGAAGAAAAAAAAAAAAAAAAAAACGCATCGCGGCAGTCGACCCCAACTCGTCAGCCGAGTCTCTCCCTCTTACGAATGACGTCTTTTTCGCTTCATCGAGACACATAATTGCCACTGGCCGTTCATGATATCGGACGTTGCGAAGTCGCCTGCGAGCTCTCCCCCCGTCCCCCCCCCCCCTCCTTTCACCCGTCCTTCCCCAGGAAGAAGAGAGAGGGGGGGGGGGGGGGGGGGGCTGCGTGAGCGGTAGCATTAACAGCTAACGCGAGCGATCATCGCGGAAAGTCCACGACGAACGCGTCGGCGATGCAAAAGAACGCGTGGATCAAAACACCTGACGGCACGAGCGCGCGCGCGCTCGACGTCACCGGGCCGCGTGTTTCCCAGCAGCCGAAAAAGCCCCCGTCCTCTTGCGTACATTGAGTCGAAGATCGCCAAGGTCGATCGGCCCTGCCTCCCCCCCGCCAGGTCGGCCGCCGTTTTCCTCGGCGGGTGCTCTGTGTCGGGGCAGAGCGGCGTCCCTCGCATCCCAACACGAGGAGCCGTCATGAGGAGAGCCGTTCTGCCGTTCCCCTGGGCCTTCGCCGTGTGGGCGCTCCTGCTGCCGGCGACGCTGCGGCTCGTGCGAGGGGAACAGTACCTATGCGGTGAGCGAGCCTCGCTTGTGCCGTACTCTGGGGCCTGGGCACGTAGTGGCCTTGCGCGCGTCGGGTGTCCCCGTTCACCCCCCTACGCTGACAGTGCTCTGGGAGCCACGTATTCGCCGGACCAATCGGTCGCCTGGATCTCATCACCTGGCTCCACTCTCTGCACGTGGGGTTTGGGCGAGAACGTCATCACGTGGCGAAAGGTAGACGTCTGACTGGTCTTGTGAGCACGCATGCCTCCACCGCACCGTCGAGTTAAGAGTGAAAGAGCCGTAACGTAACTCATCATAACATAGCGAATGACGAAGAGCTACGGCCCCAACGAGCCATTCGGGGCGTCGGAGAGAGGCAGGTGACAGCGCATGTCGGCCCCGCGGAGAGAACCGTCCGGTGCATCGCTCGATCAATCTGATTGGCTTGCCCGTAACGTTCGCTCTTTGCCAAGTTGTGAAACGGAGTTTGGTGGACACTAATGGAAAGGCATGCGGGCCACGTTTCTGGCACCCTCATGAGTTCCCTCGATACTTGGGCCTTAATAACAATGAAAAGTCCCCCGCCCCTTTGCCCCTCGAAAAAAAAAAAAAGAAGAAGCGGCTTGATTCGGAGTTTTAACTTGTGCTGGGACAGTGAGTAGACGCTAATTTATTTGTTAGTTTACTACTTTTTTCGTTTATTGTTGTTTCTTTATTTTTATTTGTTTATTTTTTAAATTTATTATCGTTTTAATTGCGTCAATGAAGTTTTTTTCATGTCATGCTTTTTTTTTTGGCTTGAGGGGGGGGGGGGGGGGGCTTTAGCATGCACTCATGGTACAGTGTACTAGAAGTATTACACTGTACTCATGGGGCACTAGTCGGGGCGCCATGCTTGCAATTGTCTCTTGACGTTTCCACTGTTTACAAAAATCAGAGCGCACACGTGCTAAATCACAGTTCAGTCAGCGCTCGAGCGCAATGGCGGCCACTGGCCAGCCAGATTTTGGCTTCCGTACCCTTTTAAGCTGAGACCAACGTTATTAGATTAACTCAGTTACGGAACTGTTCATAGAAGCTGCATGCACGAACAGTACCCCCCCTCACTCACCACGACTCGCCCAGATTCGCTCGACGCGCCGCCGGACGGCTGCTTTGGTAACTGAATCGGGATACGTTCGTTTCAACGTCACTAGACACGTAAAAACCAACGAAAAAAACTCTTTTTGTAGTAACTTTTATTGGAGATTAGTACAAAATGGGGGCGGGTGAGGTTTTCTACAATTTTTAGTTTTCAAGGTTTTGCAGCTTAATTAATATTGTTTTTATACAACCATGCCTCAGCCGGGATTTCAGGTAGCGCGTCCCGACCTAGGCGCATTTTAACTGGGGGGGTATTTTGCGGCGCGTCCGCTGGGGATAAGGGGGTGGCACCTCTGTAACCCGATTGAAGCAAAAAATAGATGTCACGTGCAGTTCCTCGAGTGACCGCTGCGGGAGAAATGGCGGCGTTGTGATCGCCATTGGGCGCTTCAGCTGTGCTCTTTAGAATGCGCAGTTATGAAACGACAATATAGATGGCGCTTCGAACGACTCTAGGCGGATTAAGGTGAGTGAGGGGGGGTACCCCCCTCCGCGGGAGTTCCACAACTGAGGTAATCTAGTAACGTTGGCTGAGACTGCAGCCGATACCACAAACACGAGAGCTCGAGCTTTTGAAGCGTTCTTCCGCAGTACGATCACATGCGCTAGAAATGCACGTCTTAAAGCCAGGAGCTCGCGCTAGGTCGCGCTTGTAGCTTTGACTGCATTCCCAGCTTAATAAGAGTTTTGATAAGGGTGAAAGAGCGTAGACTTTTCCAAAGGAGGACTCGTGGCCGGTTCCATTTTCAGTGTTCGTGCGTATGGCGCGTGATTTGCTCGCTTTCCGAAGCGACGAACATGCGCGTGCTGGGCTGAGGACTGGAAAATATTGTGTATAGACGCTTTAAACAGGCGCTAGATTGAGCCGCCATCGCCGACCTTCTCTTGTCTTACCGAGATGATTAGCCACTGAAGCGGGCGTTGACGAGCCTCCACAAAGTCCGCTAGGGAGAAGGACACAGTAGCTCCTAAAATGGAAATCAGCTGACCGGCTGTGGTAATGATGAAGTGAAGCGAACGGAATAAAAGGAAACAAAAAAAGACTGTAGGTTGGTTATGGCGGCGCCCATGCACAGCTGCCTGAAAGCGTTTAGAGCTCTGCAGACTGTTTTCTGTTTGCACGAGCACTCGCGCGAGCAAAGCCTGTACGCATCCTCGCTCTCGCACTCCCTCCTTCCCGAACAGACCCCTGAGATGGGCGCCGCCATCTTCGCTTCTTGGAGCCCCTTCTTTCGTTCGTTTCGTTTCTGCGGCCTCTGTACTAGACTCCGTCTCACTTTAAGTTCGACCATAGAGCCGACGCTACGAGATCAAGCAGCGCCCAAAGTGCGTCGTCAGGGCGCTCGTCATTTTTGTGCCGTCGCCGACCACTGACGCACAAGGAAGGCGCCGCGTTCCTATGATCGTGCGTGATTGGGTCAGCCTGTGGCTGTAGCTTGCCCACAAAGACCACGGTGTCTGGAGCGCGTCTCCGAATGGTCGTTTTTGGCGCCCTATCCCGCCCATAAATGTTTCCGAATTGTGGCAACGAATGACGTCATAAAAGCATGAGTGCCACGCTGTCGGACGTCGCAATCCTGGTGGTTGGTCACAGAAATGCTGGCGAAAAGCGCGGGAGAACGCGAGTGTCGCTGTCGTCGCAGCGCGTCCAGAGCCCGTCCCCAACCCCGGCTGCCGAAGCTCCCGTGGGCTGTCAAACTGGAAAGCGGCCTGCGGCAGAAGGCCGCTTTCCAGTTTGACTGCTGCTGGGACGCCGCCAGGATCGCGGTCGGCGACAGCCTGACATTTGTATGACGTCACCAGGAGAGATTGAGGGGCCACTTTTTTGGACACGGTAAAGACGCCAGTCGGAGACGCGTTCCAGGCACCATAATAAGAGCCACCGAAAAAGCTACGCTTAGAGTACTAGCACCCCGTACCCCGATTATCTTGCGGGCGCCGCCATTTTGGTGCTCAGTGCAAAATGGGCGTACGCTTAACAACAACAACAACAACAAAAAAAAAAAAAACTTTTTAAGTTTTATATACTGTGTCAGGTAATTCGAGCGATATCTTTTTGCTCTGCCTCGGACTGTTTTAACATTTATAAAGTCCGGAAAAGCGTTTTCTGCGATAATTTTGAGGTACATACCAAGAGGTTAGGTGGCGCAAGCTACCACCTGTTATAAAGGGTGCAGCCATTAGCATCCATTCATCCATGCCTGAAAAGTGTCGTTACTCTGAATCGTATATTGCATCTGCAGCATCTACTTTCCCGCAAAACTCTCGTGGCACTGTTGACCAACGTTATTAGAACAACTCAGTTCTGGAACTCCGCTCCGGAGGGGGGTCCCTTTGCGTGGCGCCTGTTAGAGGGCGCGCGCTCCGCATTAATACTCGCTATCATCATCATTGACGGCGCGGTTCTGGCCTTTCTTACGGATAACAGCAGCAGACAACTTTCAAATTGTTTCTGCTGCTGTTGATAGTCACATTTTTACTTTTTACTGGCGAAAGGGCAAAAACTAACCCACACCCATGCTGAACCTCGAGAGGAGTCGGGACTCAAAAGCAGCCGCGGAGCAGTAGCAGACGAAAACGCGTGGATTAATGCGCCGGCAGCGCCACCTAGCTGCAAAAAAATCGGACACGGTTTCGGACCCCCTCCAATGTACAGCGTCTATGGGAAGTTCCATAACTGAGTTGATCTAGTAACGGTGCTGTTGACTAAGTGCGGTGAAACGCCAGGCTCAGTGCCACAGCGCAGACAGATTCTTATTAGGTTATATTTTCAGCCTCGCCCCTCGCCGAGCTTCCTCCAGAGTCCAGGGTCACAGAATAAAAACTAGGATGTTTTAAATCGTGATAAAAATCGTGGCTTAAATCGGGATTTAAATGAGATCAGTTTTACTACGATTATTATTATTATTATTATTATTATTATTATTATTATTATTATTATTATTATTATTATTATTATTATTGTACGCGTTTTGCTTCTGCGTTTTTGCTATTCTAGCTTATCGTTCAGTAGAATAATGTGTGATTCATTGGATTTGTTCCGGCAGTGTGCCAACACACCTGAAAATCTGTTAACACATTTAAACGTGTTTTTCTTGTTCGAGTGTGTGTCGCTTTTTTTTTTTGTATTTTGCCGGAAAGTGTATATGCCCATTCCTATCATAGTCCCATGAGGGACTGATAGCATTTTAAAATAAATAAATAAAGCCCCCCCCCCCCCCGCAAAAAAACAAACAAATTGAAAGTAGTTTTTATTTACAAGTTGGTTACCATTTCGTATGTTGTTATATGTGCTTTTATTTTTGTACTGAAACCCAAGAATCATTGAGCGAGAGGGATTGATATCAGGCTCAACATGAGCAAAAAGCGGCGATCTTCCGAGGAAATCGGAACATTGAGCTTTCTTTCTACCTTTCAACTTTTTTCGTCAATTACGTAACGTCCTATTGCAAACATATGAAAATGAAAAAAAAAATCAATTAATAAAAAACAAATTTTGTTTTTGGTTTAGTATGGTTGGGGGTTACATCAATAAAACGTTGTTAATTAGACTGTACAGGGTGTCCTCCCCAAAACAACTACAGTGTTTGTTTCGCCGCGAAATTCCACTACGCATTAACAGAACGCTCATTCTCCGCCTGAATGCAGCGCTCGGTCTGAACCAGATGTCAGGGTTTCAGCACTAACCGTTATCGTAATTAAAAGCTATAAGTGATTTTCGGAACGTTTCAATGGGAAAATGGTGCCCATATTTTCGCTCGTTTTTGGTAACTGGTGCCATAGAGCACCATGTATTCGAGATCTCCGTCGGCCGCCCTTTTCCCATTGAAATTTTCAGAAAATCACATATAACTTTTTTAATAAAATACCGGTTACGTCAGAAACTTTGTGAGAATGAGTGTTTAGCAATGCGTAGTTTATTTTTTGCGGTAAAAAAAAAAAAAAACTGTGCATTTTTTGGGGGGACACCCCGTACTTTAAATTTGCAAAATGTCTTACTTACACATTGTTATCAGTTATCGGACTGATTGATAAATCAATCTTCCACGTTTAAAATTTACGCGTAATAATAACGAGTCAGAATCTTCTAGCTACGGCTATTTAAATCAAATATTTCTTTTTAATTCGGGATTTCTTCCCTTCTGGCTCCCTGGGTAGATTGCAGCGATTTGACTCCCCCGGGTGCTTTGCGGGCTCGAGATTGAGTGTAAGTGAGACGAAAGAAGCTGAGCTGGGGGGCAGCGCTTCTAATCTGCTCTCATCTGGCACGCGTTAAAATGGAAGCATCTTGCGGGGAAAGCGCGCACGCTCCGATCACTATCAGCGTCTGCCCGGCGTCATACGAATGCGGCGTCGTATCGGTTCCCCGCGTCATGGTTCGCCATAGATGCTGTCATCCAATCGGCAGTCTGCTGCGTTGGTTCGCTCTACGGGAAATGCCTGCGCGCTTTCCCGCAGAGTGCGAGGCGGTGGGCCAATCACGGCGATCTCTAGACATTCTGGAAAACGCCGGTCGACAAAAAGACGTCTCGAAAGAATGCAGGGACACTGAACGTTGAACGAGCGAACGGGGACACCGAACAGTGCGTGATCTGTGCTACGGAACTTGCTCATTCATTGTTCGGATCGCGGTGCCGGGTCAATCGCTGTTACCGTATTCGATGGATGCGCTCCATACAGCGCAGCGGCTGCAATCACCCAACTCGTATCCACAAAAAAAAAAAAAAAGACACGGTGTTTGTGGCTTACACGGCGACAGGAGCTATTTGCGGACATGCCTCGTTCGGAGATGTTGGCTTAAAAAAGAAGTATGGGAGTTACTGCGGAACACGGAGACAGTTAATCACGGCTAGCAATAGAAGGATCGCAGCAAAAGCTCATAATACAATTAGAGCAACACTAACAAAAGGGACAATGAGCATGACGTCTTAATCGTTCATTCTCTCTGCGCACATCGCATTTTAAAGCATGGAATGCTTTCTATCGAAACCCCCTTCCCCTCTCCCCCAACCGGAAAATTAGCGGAGTTAATAATATTTCCTCATCGGCTTCGTTCTAATTAAAATGGTGGTGATGACGCGCCGGCGATCAGTGTCATCCAGGAAGAACCGCGTAAACGAAACACTCTTGCAGACTCATTTTGCGCGGCGCCAACTTGGCAGCGTGTATGTTGTGGCCGATAAACAGAAACGTGAGCGTACATGTACACACGCGTGCCTGTACTTCCTGTGGTTCCCCTTTAGGTTACTACTAGCCCACCAGATGATCGTGATGCAGCCCCTTTAGGTTACTCGATTCGTAAGCGGTCTTATTACTTCGCCACAGTTCCCACCTAGTCTTACTTAGCCCCAGTTCCTTGCAAAAAGATATAGGTCTGTGCTTACTATAGTTTTGCTACGGAGCTTTAAGGCCCGTTCACACAGTTGCGTTCGGAGCGACCACTACGCTTACGAACGAATGCAACCGGTTGGAACGACGAGTTACCATAGCAACGAAGCGCCAAACGGTCGTTTCGTTCGTGTTCGTTCGCAACGCAAGGAGTTGAGCCGGGCTGAACTTTTTCGTTACGTTCGGGAACGACGGGAGCGACAGACCAATCACAGGTCGAAGAGAGCTCGGTCGCGCGCGTTGCATGCCGGTCGTGCCGGGCTCCTTCTATTTTCAAACATGGCGTCGTGGTGATCGTCGACGCGGACGGCGTGGTGGAAGCTCATCGTTCCTCGTAAAAGCGCTATCCTTGACTGTGAATTTTCGTTGTGTGTCGTCATGATAACCCAGCACGTACTAGAAGGGAAGATCCACCTACTCGTGCGGCGATCTCGTGGCGGCACTCTCAAGACAGCAGGAACGCCCGTGCCGTTGTGTTTGTTTACTTCGACTACAGTGGTGCTTTCTTAGCATTTGTGTCCTCGAAAATCACCCGGATTTCTTTTTTTGGCGCATTCCATGCGTGTGCTCAAGTTCAAGGTATTACTGGTGCGTACCGCATAAAGGATGCGAATTTTCACGCGTTTTCATCACCCGAAAAAGGTGATTAGTGTTAGCAATCCTGAACGCTCGCAACGTCTGTCAAATTATATTTCTACGTTGCTATATCGCTGCTAAGATTACATCGTCTTTTATAATCGTAGAAAAGGCGTGTGGCGAGATTTGTACTGTTGGCAAAGTCGTGTATTAAAGTCGTGATCGTGCAAGACGGCGTACTGCATCCTTTTTCTTTTTTTAATGCACTATACCCTGCAAGCGTATCCTGAAAAAAAAAAGATAATAAAGCTTGAGGTCATAGAAGACGGTCTGTCTATTTTCTGTTACGCAAGTGAGTGGCTGCGCGTCCCCTTCTTTTTAGAGGCACCGCTGAAACAGCTGACGGCAACGGAGAGGCGATCGCCGTGCTGCCGACCCGCTGCGCTTGTTGCAGTGGTAGCAGAGAGTGTACGCGTGGCGCAGAGCGGTCGCTCCGGTCACAACGGGCGCAGTCGTGGATAACGGGTTCGTTTCAGATGTCTGAACCAGCCTTTACAAAGCTATTCTAGGCGCACAGCAGATCTTCGTGACTGTACGCCGTAACCGAAACCTCGGGCGCCTCGGGCTGCTCCGGTAAGAACCCCGCGTCGGGCACGAAACGACGAAACCGTCCGCCATGTTTGTAAGCGTAGCTGGGTTGCTTACTATTGGCCAGGAGCAAGAGCTGAAGCTAGTTTCTTATTGGCTGTTGATTCGTGTGGTTCCACGCGGTTGCATGTGTGTGTACACGTCGCGCACAGTTGTCATTGAAGTCGCAGCGGTTGCATTCGTTCGTAAGCATATATTGGTCGCTCCGAACGCAAGTGTGTGAACGGGCCTTTATCCTATTTGTACAGTTTCCGTAATACCGTTATGCGCCGAGAGAGTGAGGGAGAGAAGAAGACGAAAGCGGAGGGGGGAGGGGGAGTGACGTCAGAATGCCGAACTCTGATTGGAATGATGAGTGGGTAGACCTGAAGCTAGCTGCTGCCTTTGTCTCCACTGCACTCGTCGAACGCGTTGGAACGTGGAACGCCGGCGTCAGGCGTTTGCCTATCGCATTCGAACGCGTTTGACGAGTGCAGTGGAGACACAGGCAGCTAGCTTTAGGTATAACCACTAATCATCCCAATCAGAGTTCGGCGTTCTGACGCTCTCGTCTTGTTCTCTCCCTCACTTTCCCGGCGCGTAGGCCCCTTCAAAAATTGCGCCCTCTGACGGTCAATCTCAAAAGACTGCGAAGTGGCGCGTGGAGAAGGCACCATAAAAACAGTTTCTTGGAAGTGAGTATTATATCAGTTATAAATTTGCCAGCTTGTTAATGTGTTGTTTTTTTTTGCGCACGCCATTTTGCAGTATTTTTGGGCCTCCGGGTGCCGCCATCTTGCTCGCCTGAAGTGCGCTTGGGCGCGGCCACGCTTAGGCGTGGCCGCGCCCAAGCGCACTCCAGACGAGTAAGATGGCGGCACCCGGAGGCCCTACTTGCAAACGTGTTCAAATAAAAGAAGATTGTTTAAGCGAGGGTAATACGCAGATAATTTCTCTCTTTTACTTTGTCAGATTTCTGCAATTTCATTATCATATTTATTTACTCATTTCTTTCTTTCTTGCTTCTTTTTCTTATGCAGGATATAAACGAGGGTAGTACGAAAATGCAGTAAAACATGAGCGGTCAAGGTCGAAATTATTGGTTATCGTAATTTTGAACGAACCGACGGATGATACACTAAACAAGCGGGCGGACGGTTCCATTCGGATGACTTTTTGGGAGTGAAAGAGTCAATATGGACGGGGGTGCGGAAGGAGACACACACACCTTCACTCAGTCAGAATAAGATAGGGTTTGCACGAACAGCTCCTTTCCCTTTCTTTCCTTCCCCAGTCTTCTTACTGATTTTTTTTTTTCTTTCTCGTGAAAGTTTGTCACGTGAAAAAGTATTCGCACCGGGTTAAAAGAAACTGTTCGTCGAACGGGTTTTAGGGTCTTAATTTTTTAAGTTGCTCATATTTCGTCTAATATTTTCTGTTAAAGTGTTGCTTTGTTACGTAAATTGAAGTTAGACAGATCACAAAATTGTTGAATATCTTTTTACAGCGAAGCTGTTATGTGCTAGGATCTGGAAAAAAATGCGTTCATGGATGTTAAGAAAAAAAAACTCCCGTTTAAACGGCGCTCCTTCGTTCCGATTGGTCGTGGCAAGTATAAATAAAAGAGGGGGCGACCCGCGTGAGTCAGCATTCCTTGGTATTATTATATAGTGACGTCCTGATCCCTTCTTATCATCTACGGTCAGCAACTTATCTCAGCTAAGAGTGCGCTGTGACGAGGCTGAGGGCAGAACGCGCCAATCTAACCTTCTTTTCTTTCGCTTCCGCGATGTCGATATAGAGACTCGGGCGCTTTATCAGCATCACTGAAAAAGAGCCCAAGTCGCTGTAAATCCTAAAATAGTCGTATACTAACACGTATACGCATACCAACGATCAACAACAGAACGTGCATCGACCTCACGTTTAGCAAGAACGTATCCGAAGTCAAAATAAAACCAATGGTGGTTTACCCTTGTGACCATAAGGCAATGATCAGTTTAGTCACTAAGAATTAAATAGAGACAATTAAACAACGAAGTCGTGTACGTGTCTTCATTGCAATCAAATGTAAATCGTATCGTTGTCGTATAGTTGTAGTAAAGTTAACAGCTTCGCTGGTCCTCCATCTTCACGTGAAGTGGATGGGCTCTACAATTTTTTTTTTATTATGAGATTTAGGGGTTATGCTGCATTAGACCCTTTCCAATATTTAGGCTGGCAACTTTGACCACTCTCATCATCTGAGTGTATGGCACTTGTGCCAAACTAATGGCGACCTTCTTGAGGCTGGTGAAGGGAGAAGTTGATACCACCAAGGGGAGGACATACGAGTCTTGTACGCTCAAGACGTCAGTACGACAAGGCGTACGAATTAGATAGAACGGCTACGTAAGCTTTCATTTTGGCACAAGTTTGGCTCTAGAGCCTTGCGATTTAGGAAACTTAATCGAGGCGTTTATGGGTCGCCGCTCTGCCCATACAAAAATGGTCTATGGTCGTCTATGGAAAATTATATGGCAGGCTATCACCCCTTATGGCCCTCTATGGTCGGCCATAGAGATCCATAAAGACAGCTACAGCCAGCTATAGAAAAATCTATGGCCCTGTGTCTAAAGACTGGGAACCAATAAATTTTCTTTACCCGCCTATAGAAAGTTCTTTGGCCACAAGTCTAAAGACTGGGAACCAATAAATTGTCTTTAACCGTCCATAGAAAATTTTATGGTCCTAAGTCTAAAGACTGGGAACCAATAAAATTTCTTTAGACGCCTATAGAAAATTACATGGCCCCGTGTCTAAAGACAGCGACCCAATAAATGCTCTTTTCCCGCCTATGGAAAACTCCTTCGCCCCGAGTTTAAAGACTGGAAGCCAATAAAGTGTCTTTAGCCGTCTATAGAAAAATTTATGGCCCCGAGTCTAAAGACTAAGAACCAATAAATTTTCTTTCCACGCCTACAGAAAATCACTACCGGCGCTTACTTTTTTTTAGACGTTAGAAAATTAAATCAATACTAAATTTCTGTCAGGCCGGTGACAAACCATGACCCCAGATATGTTCTCTGCTGTTGCAACGAGTCGTGAAAACCAGTAATATTGTTTGTTTGAAAAATCCATTAAAATACTTGTGCAACAATTAAAATTATTACCCCCGAAAAATGAAAATAACTTACACTGGCGCCGAACACTGCAATCAATCAATAGATTGATTGCAATCTTCAGTACCAGTGTACTGCATGTCATCACTGCATTGTCAACGTGATTCATCAAACTTATTAAAAAGATAATTATTCGATTTTAGTTAATTAGCCTAATGATCTACATTTGATTTTTTCAGGGTTTTGAATTAAGAGATGCGGGCTATTCCTAGAGACAATTCAAATAATGTATTAAGTACGAGTAATATTTGCTCCGCATCTCCGTGTTTTTGCGACAAATAATGGGTCACCGGCAAAGTCGGATTCAAACATTAGACTGCCATATATACAGCTAGTGCGAACATAGCGTTTGTAGATCTGCGTTGTTGCTGCTGTGTGGGGAAGTGTTCTGTGTGTTCAGAGATGTATTTCTATCTATACATAGATTTACACACACATATATATATATATATATACATAGATATACATACACCATGTAGCGCTCGCAAGTCGGGGAACTTCAAGTAAATTTTTTTTAGGGTTTGCTGGCTAAAGAGAGCCATAGGGAAAGCCATAGAGAAGTTTTTAAGCAACCATTAGAAAAGCTAAAGAGCGCTATGGCTGGACAGCGATAGGACCATAGACAAAGCTAAAGAGGCCCATAAAGGCGACCATAAAAAATGCTAAAGACAGCCATAGAAAATTCTTTAGCTAATTGGGCCAAATAGCTAAAGCCGATCATACAAAGAATTTTCTATAGCCGACCATAGGACATTTTTGTATGGGTGTATTGGTCAGTTCCTACCTTCACGCCATATAAAGTGAAACAAAGCCAGAAAAGTTATGAGGCTATGGAAGAACCAATTCCCATCTGCCATTGACGCACAAAAGTGGCGGTGCCAGATAAAATATGGTTTCATGACCGCCATTAGTTTGTCCAAAGAGAAACTGCTTTTTGAGCCACCAGATCGTGCTGAATTTCGAAAGGAGTCTCTTGCAGTATTGGCGGCAACTACGAATAAAATACCAGATAAATTGAAAACAATTCCGAAAAGGTAATAGTTTAAAAATGATTTTAAAAAAATAGATTTTCGTGTTTCTTTAGTCCGATTTAATAAATTGTGCGTAAAAAGAGCACCAAATCCCTGCCCGCAATGAACTCTTGGTTGAGTGACGCAGCCGTATCAAGCATGTCACTCTCTCGGCAGCTTGTCCTTGATAGGTGCGCCGAGGACACAAGTGACGACGTGACCGAAACGGCTACCTCGTTCTTCGAGGCGTCATTGTGGGCAGAGCTTGCGGAGCTCTTTTGACGCGCAATTTAGAAATCTGGCTAAATAACGTGAAAACTGATTAATTACTATCTCAAAGATTAATACATTTCGCAAATTATTTTAGTTGGTTTGGCTCTTAAGAGTAATTGCCGTCAATAGTGCGATTGCAACATGACCCATACCAATATTTAACTATTTTGGATAATTAGCCAAGTTACCATGTCCGCCAATCCTGATAAATACACGGTGAAGACGACACGCGTCTAATGCTACGCTCAGACCGCAGACGCAACTTGCATAAAATCTATACTTGCCGTATCTGGCATAACGGCTCTACATCATCGTAAAGGTTGTTTCGTTCGCATGAATCGCTACGCGAGTTAATACTTTTACGACAGGACTAGTTAGAACGCAGGGAGTATAAATGACGTAGCTAGAGGTGCCTCGAGTCATCAATCGAGGATTTTGCATTACAACATAAGTAACACCAAAGTCCCTTGATCTTTTACAAGTAACGAGAACCAACACAAATGACAAAGCACATTCCGCTGGAACAAAATGGCGGCATTCAGTTCAAACCTCTGTTGTGCGCCGCCATTCGCTTCCTAAAATCTGCACAGTCACGCAGTTGGCGCTTCAAAGAATCTCGCTACTTGTAGGAAGCTCTTAATAAGGGACATTAGGTAACACTACAATCTGTCATCTGTTGTACGAATTTTGAGACGCATCGGCACTTTACGTGCTACATGCGACTTGTTGGGATTCAAAGACTGCGCTGGTTCGTTCTGGAATATTTTTTTTGGGAAGCCCTTATCAGCTGGGTTTTGAATGCGAAGAGAAGTTGAGAGAGTAAAATTTGATCTCCTGACTCGTTGGGCCCCTGGACTCGTTCAACATGAGTCAAGAGATGCAATGTGGGTCAAGAGGTCTAACGAGTCAACAGATCAAAGAAAAAAATTAGAAGGTCCAACATTGAATTTTTTTTACTTGTCTGTCCCACCCGCGATTATGGGTTCGGCTGAAATAACCAAAAGAGCGAAGCTACGTTCAATGCTTGGTAAACTTGTATTGCGCATATTTTTCCTTACGTCGTTTGGGGCGTGGTTGCCACGTAAAGGGCTTTTCTTGGATGTATGCAAGTGATGCAAGGTGTTCTCTTTCCTTTTGCCCTTCGTCCCCTCAACTGCCTCGAGCAGGTGAACCGAAGCGAAGAGGAGAGAAGCGAGGCTGCTTCCTCCTCATTCTCAGCTGTTCCAGGAGGATCGTGACGTCATCGCCCCCGCTTGAACGCGCCCTTCTTTTCCAAAAATACGGCCATCCGTTTGAAACCTCGATGTATGAATTCTGTTTTGGAGTTTATAGCGTCCCGTTCAACGCTTCTGCGGCCTTATTTAGCGAAGTCCAAATTTCGGTTCAGTATCCCTTTAACACCCTCACCTTACCAACGAATTTTGCTTCAGTTGCGGACGTTGTGATCTTCATTTGCGTGTGTTATGAAAGATCGGCACGTTGCGTCCGTAGTGTGAACGTAACATAAAGACCGGTTCACACATTTGCGTTGGTTGCGTTCAAACTTCAAAGTGAAAGAAGCGACAGCAACGACCGTGGTAACCAACGCAAGAATTAGCTTCTGGGTGCAAGCATGAGTCATAGTTGTTCCGGTGTCTCGGCTGTTTCTGTCATTTCACTTGCTGTCGACGAAACCTACACAAATGTGTAAACCAAACTTAACTGTCACCCCATTAAAAGCTTTTTTTTTTTTCTAAATAAAATAAACATTTTTATAAGGCGCTGGAGCAGTCACCAGGGTCATCATTCCTCTCCATGCTCGTTCGTCTATATTTTCCTTCTGTGCATGCGAGAACTGCATCTTTTGCTTGTTGTTCTTAAACTTCCTACTCGTAAAAAGTGATAATACTAAAATTGCAGCACCATATTTTTAATGTTCACAAGCATCATAAGGTTGTTTCTATAGCACCCTTAGGGTGCTAGCCCTGAGACAAGCCAAATTACTATCTTAAGGGTGTAAAAAAATGTTTATTGTAAGCGCAAATCTAGATAAGCTGTGATCTGCGGAGAAACAGACGAGAGGTTTTTGTTCACAACAGCGCGTGTATTATTCGAACAAATACGGCACCGTGCTCTGTATTGTCGACGTCATTCGCTTTCGTAAAAGACCACACTCCATTTCAGCAAAGGTGAAAGCCACGGCTCCCGCGAGCCTATCGAAGCGAGGCACGTGACGTCGCTTCGTCGGAGTGCACTTCTCCCGTGTAGATGTCACGGGCTTCGCTTCGTCGCTCCGATAGACCCTTTTCGAAATTCAGTCTGGCAACTTTGAGCACTATCATCCTCTCGGTGTATTTGCGCCAAACTATGGTGCGTTAGCACCGATATGCCCGCAGCAGCGCCACAACGGCACTCCGCCGTACTGTGAACACTGAAGAAGAAAATGTCTTCACCGTTGATCACAATCGTGAAGTGCCGCACAATGAATATTACCTTGTTAGCCATAACGAAATTGGGCACGGCACATTGAGCTCGATGCAGTGAAGAGAGGTTGCAGTAAAGCTATGGTGGGCTTGTGAAGCCCCTCGATGTACTTCTTTCGCCTTCTATTCCCTGCAGTGTGGGGTGGCGCTGCTATACGTTTATCGATGGCTCTCCGCCCCGTTATAACCCACCACAGCTCCGCATGCTGAATCACTGAGTCACTTTCGCAAGCGCGATCGTCACACCACCCCCCTCTAGCCCACCATAGTCAAACTAATCGCGGCCTTCTTGAGGCTGATGAATGAAGAAAACCCACCACAGCTCCGCATGCTGAATCACTGAGTCACTTTCGCAAGCGCGATTGTTGCACCTCCCCCCTCTAGCCCACCACAGTCAAACTAATCGCGGCCTTCTTGAGGCTGATGAAGGAACAAAAACCCACCACAGCTCCGCATCCTGAATCACTGAGTCACTTTCGCAAGCGCGATCGTTGCACCTCCCCCCTCTAGCCCACCACAGTCAAACTAATCGGGGCCTTCTTGAGGCTGATGAAGGAACAAAAACCCACCACAGCTCCGCATGCTGAATCACTGAGTCACTTTCGCAAGCGCGATCGTTGCACCTCCCCCCTCTAGCCCACCACAGTCAAACTGATCGGGGCCTTCTTGAGGCTGATGAAGGAACAAAAACCCACCACAGCTCCGCATGCTGAATCACTGAGTCACTTTCGCAAGCGCGATCGTTGCACCTCCCCCCTCTAGCCCACCACAGTCAAACTAATCGCGGCCTTCTTGAGGCTGATGAAGGAAGAAGTTGAAGATGTATAGTATATACTGCCACGGTGGAAGAAACATTTCTTCCATGGTGTTTCTTCGCGTTTCTTCCACTGTGTTTCTTGTGTTTCTTCCACCGTGATACTGCCGACGGAAGATATATGAGGCCTGTACGTTCGGCGACGTCAGTACAACACGACGCACAAATTAGTTACAATTTAGAACGTCTGTGTAGGCATTTATTTCGTAGTGTGCTTCAAATTTCAATCGATCTCTTGGCACAAGTTTGGCTCTAAAGCCTTTTCATGGTAGAAATTGAATCGAGGCGCCTATGGGGTCGCCACTTTATACTGGTCAGTTTTTACGTCCACACCATCGAAAGTGAAACAAATGAAGAAATAATTATAAGGTGATGGAAGAAGCAATTGTCATCTGCCGTCGACGTGCTAAAGTAACGGTGCCAGATGAAACGCAGTTTCATGATTCATGAACGCCATTAGTTTGTAGAAATCGAAAATGCTTTTTGAACCACCAGGTGGCACTGAATTTTGAAAAGGGTTTGTTGGCTGACCGGAACCGTCCTCGCCCTTCGGCAAGCTAACGCGGAAACGGAGTCTGCCCAGTGGGCAGTGGCGTATACGATGGATCTTGAGTCCGGCGAGCCCCCGAGCATGCACTGTCGATCATGCGAAGCCCGCGTCTTGACCGGACATGACTCTCTGATTCGCTGTTTCCATTTGCGTACGAGAGTTGTGCGCCTCGGGCACTGCAGGCCAGCCGCACTGACGCACGCATCGGTGACCCGCGCGTGCGCGGTCGCGGTCTGGAGCACGCAGGATTACGTTCTCCGCTTGGGGAGCACGTGGCAAGTGCCGCGCAGAGCCGTTTATTGAGAGAGTTTGGCCATACATTGGTTTGAATAGGCGAGCATCTCGGGGCCAACCACAGGCCGCGAAACAGCCCCTAGCGGTGGTCGTGTGCTCTAAATTTGTGACAGGACTATAGGGAGTATTCACTGGCGGCCATATCTGTGTGCGCGAATGCTGAGCGCGTGCTGATGGCGAGCTTCCACTGTTCTTTTGCAACGTGCATTCCGCACCATCAAGATTGCTGGTCTTAACAGGCTATTAATGCGAGCTCGTTCGGAGCATGCGCTCTAAACAACACCCACAAATATGGCGTCCAGTTAATACTCCCTATACTTTGTTTCACCTTATGTGCGAGCGAAGGCAAAACTGGAAGCGCGAGCACGGAAGCTCCGTGCGTTCAGGCTTTGCTCGAGCGCGCGAGCTGGGGAGAAATGCAAAAAGCGCTGGTCTCGCGCTTCTAGCTTTGGCTTCGCTCGCAAATAAAGTGAAACGAAGTATAATTTGAGCCGTGCCGAGCGGAACTCCGCGTCTCAAGACGCTCGCGCACCCCACCCTTTGCACTGCTTTCTTTCAGCTAGTCTCAGGACGCTGTTCTAGCAGTGCAGACAAAAGCATGGGCACGAGCGCGTGGCTTTGGAAAGTGCCTCCTATGCACGAGGTCTCGTACAAACAAAAGCGTTTCGCTGAGCTATGCTCACGCGCCTGTGCCTTTGTCTTCACTGCAGACATTTGTGAGATGGAGTAGAGGTCTCCTGATTGGTCGACGCTGTGTCACAAATTTATTTTACGCTCTAAGCGTGGGGGGAATATTCGGCGCTGGCGGCGGCCTTTGCTCCGCCTATTGTCCAAACTCTCCTAATATACGGCTCTGGTGCCGCGAGCTCCCCACACCGTCCGTGCCCAACTAGTCCAGACGCGGCCGATGCTACAAGCGCGAGCATGTGACCCTGAACAGTGCTTGCACTACACGAGATCGCGTGCTTGCCACAATGCTGAAAGCCCGGATCTCGCGCTTGTAGCATCGGCTGCGTCTAGACTTAAGCTGAAACGAAGTATAGCTCGGGTATAATGCACAAGCGTACGCAAGCATATTGTTTACGATTGCAAAAAGAAAAAAGAAGAAAAAAAAAAAGAAGCGTTGTACGAAAAATGTTTTTTCGGTGTTCGGGGGAGTGGTGACGCGAGATGGCGCCAGGATCGCTATCCGCCCATTCCTGCTCGCGCGTGGGCAACAGGGAATGACCGTTTTCGAACGACACACTTCCGTTGAGATCTAAGAGATCTTAGAACGTTGGTTCAGGATGTCACGCTGAATCATAGATCCACCATGTTCCTCAAATGACTCTACAACCGAGGGACACAAAGTCTAGTGGCTTTTTGTCCTTCGGTTAGAAGAAGAGTAGGCGCTTTGGCACCGAGCATCATGTTAAATGTCACAGCGCAGACTTGTTTTTGGTTCAATGCCTATTTTCAGCCTTCCTCCGTAGACGGCAGCATTTGGCTATGATTATGTTTATTTATTGGTGCCCACCGACAACAACATGCCTTCTCGGTTGTGCATCAACACAGACCAAAAAAACGGGGCTGTTTCTGCGGTGCACACTATACTCTGTTTCACCTTATGATGTACCGCAGGAAAGGCTACAAGCGCGAGCTCCTTGCTTCAGGGCACATCTCGGCGGCACAAGCTCTCGTGCGTTAAGAGCAGGTCCCAACACTATGAGCTCGCGCTTCTAGCCTTCTCTGCGGTACAACATAAGGTGAAACGAAGTATACCTGGATATGCGATAACATGTTGACCTTTTCTCTTCTATGAACCACATTCCGCTGATTTAATGGACCTTTTGTAGAAATACGCGGCGCGCATGCGCGGAGTATTTCACGCGCCTGGGTTCGAGAGTATCTAGTTCCAAACAATCCGCCATCTTGCATTTCTCGCCTTTGAGCGGTTTCGTTGTGTCGACCTCGAGGCGGAAGATTACGCACGATGGGGACAAAGGTGAGCTTGGGGGAGCCGTATCTCGGTCACATCGCCTCAATGGGTGAACAGGATGTAGCTGACGTTTTGGGTGTGGAACGGGTGGGAGAGGCCTTGGGCGCGCGTTGTTTTCCAGTCACCTAGTCTCGAACCGATTCGCGTGTCTAGGTGGCAGCACATATTCGCCAAGAGGTCGTTCCCTCACTAAGCCTTGGGTCGTAACAGAACGAGACCCCCCTGCTTCTCTGTCCCTAGCCAGACGCTGTTCTCTTGCCAGGTGACCAGTACACTTCCAGCAAGCATATGTCTTCTATCGTAGGATGAATGAAGGTGGGGATAGTATCGACTGAACCATTTGTATCGAGCATGTATCGAGCGGTAGCGTGCGCCATCTAGCCTAGAAATATTTACACCGCTCCCCCTTCAATATCGCAATACGTTAGATGTCCCTTTTTAAATCATCTACTACGTCAATTTTGTGTATACTATCCCGTTTCTAAAGCTTCTCCACCAATCTCCTAACCTACTTTTTATATAACTCTTTGTTTCTCCCTTCCATCCTCGCCAGCAAAACCCAGCTCTCTCGCCAAACCCGTTACCCATTTAGGGATGGCAAAACAAAGCCCTGTGAACTTAAAAAAAAACAATAAAAACACAAGGTCTAGCGTTTCGTTATTAGTATAGCATACGGCCGGCAGATGTGTATCTCTTTCTTGAAATTCAGCCCTTCATGTCCGTGTCCTTAAATGGGCACTGAACCTCTTGCTGCGATAGTCTAATTATGGTCATAACTCAATCTATGGGCTCTTAGCATTCACCCCCCCCCCCCCCCCCAAGAACACCAAACATTGCATTAATGCATGGCCGATTTCTCTATTAAAATCGGTTTCAAAGATCAATTACCTTGGAACTTTCCTTCGCACCAGATGGTGTCAGCGATGTCAACGGTGTCAACATTAGAGGCTCTATTGGGCGAGAAGGGTTTCTCCTCTGCTTCGCTGCTCCTCGTCCGATAGAGCAATCTGGTGGAAGCAATAATTTCGAGGTAATCGATCTTTGATACCGATTTTATTACAAAAAGTGGTCACGCTTCATTGCAATGTTTCTTTTTTTTAGGATGCTTAGAGCCCATAGATTGAGTTATGACCATAAATAGACTATCGCAGAAAGTGGTTTAGTGCCTCTTAAAACTCACGTTCTCGCCTCAAACAGTAAAGAGCTTCCCCGTGAATTATCGCACACCCGATCATGTCTTATGTCCTGTTTTTGTGACCTGAACATTAATAAAGTTGATTTCTTTTGCATTCTTTCCTCCCACAGTTTCCTTTCTGCTTCCTTTACTCTCTTTTACACTGAACTAATTTGCTCAGCCCCATCACTAGTGTGTAGGTGTTTAAATGTCAGATTTCTGGTTCAGTTCGTCCATGTTGTGTTTAATGTTTTCGCGTATAATTGCTCGTATACTTTCCGTGACTACCACGTATCCTCCATTTCAGTTAACATTTGTTCAAACTTCAGTTTACTCCTCTGTTTTCAAAGGACGACCAGCCCATTTCCCCATGTACCGCCTCATTTGGCGTTGTTCTCATACGGTACCACAGTCAGGAACTCGAATGTGTGAACCGACCTTAAGGCTACCTGTTCACAAATGGGCATTGTATTTCAGTTTAAAAAAATTACCGGATCTCCACGTGTTGAATGATGTTGATTGGGGCGAAGCGTGCCAATGTACCCACGCTCCCTTGTCGAATTTCTAATCCTGATCGAACCTCTGACCTCATGCACAGTATCCTATTGCTGAAAGATAGTCCAGGCATCATCACTCATTTACATATACTTCTGGCCACTTCATATCCATTGCAATTCCACAGTGCCTTGAGTTTCATAATACTAGCTGAGTTTATTTTACCTTTCCATAAATATAGTTTCCTCATAGGCTATTCATATTTCCTGCACTCATCGGGCCATACTTCCAGATATTTGTATATTTCTACCCGTCTATTCGATTACAATATCTTGTATCTTGAGGGGTTTCCTCTTTTCGTCGCTAAATATCATTAGTTCAGGTTCGTCACTACCGTAACTCAGGCCCAAGATGTTCCCTTCCTCTCCGTATATTTCGGTCAGTTCCCGGAATATATTTCGGATATTCGCCGTAAGTCCTACGTACTATGTCCCCTTTGGAAGGTGTACCCTCTGTTGAGTGATCTCTACACTGTAGACCTTATTCGTTATTAGCGCCATCATTCGGCGGCCGTGTGCCCTTCCACGCCATCTCTGAGGCTTCCCGGCCGTCCCGGCTATCAACAATTGCGTTGCTTGCGTTCAGAATGACCGAAACGACACCAATGACATAGTACACCGGGAAAACTGCCGCACAGAACGTGGCAAGCAATGCAAGAAGGCATTCGCGAGCCGCAGTTGCCCCCTTTTGTTGTTCCTCTCGTTTTGGCGGCTGACGCAATCGGATAAAAATGTGTGAACCTGCCTTTAACCAGCCTTTACTAATAAAGTAATGTAGAGCTGACACATACCAAGAAAATTGACAGAGCCTGCAGTAGAAGCAGGCGGCTCTCTCATTTTGACACTCGGAGACTCCAGGTAAAACAGTTAATTTCAAGATTCGCTCTAAGATTTTAAGATTGGAAGGGAGAAGAGCACAATTCGTAAATTTATTTCGATTGGCTCGTTACTTTCCTGTTGGTTGCACCGTGAGACGCAGCAGCAGTGCGGAGGTCGAAACAATTTTCCTACGTACTTTCTTGACCCTCCGCGAAACAAAAAAGCCAAGATAAATTACTATATATAAATATTTAAAAAAAAAAAAAAAATGATGAAATGGAGGCCGCCTACAGACCATTCCGGGCCCCTTATTAAAGCATGAGATGTTTTTAGCGGAACCTCCCAATCCCAAATTTTTGTCGGTGTGTCTGTCCATCCGTCCGTCCGTGCATTATTTAACCGAAAAATTTACGTCAGTTCCTCCGCTAACTTCAAAGGGAAATTGTTAAAAAAATGACCGCATCTCCACGTGGTGAATGATGTTGATTGGGGCGAAGCTCTGGTGGTGCTGATGATACTGAGTTTATTGTTCATAGGTAGTGCTGATGGTGCTGAGTTTTTTTTTTATTGCTCATAGGTAGTGCTGAGTTCCGGGTTGCGTTTCAACTCCATTATTACTGCTTTATGGTCGGTGAAATGCAGAGCCATGCATGCTTAGTTTAACGCGATTATATACGCATTTGACCGCAGCGCCCTCTCCTGTATAGACGTTGAGCGGCTACATGCAACGTTTCATCCATGACAGAAACCCCAGCTCTTGAGTTACTACCACATCTCAGAGCCCCCTACTCGTCTCGCAGTCGTGGCCGAGTGGTTAAGGCGATGGACTAGAACTCCGTTGGGGTCTCCCCACACAGGTTCGAATCCTGTACGACTGCGCAAACATGTTTTCTTTTTTTTTTTGTTAGAACGGACGCTTGAAACGACCGTCTTATAAACAAATTTAAGAGATCGCTCCCTACATACTACATTTCAAGCTTTAAAAACTGGACTGGATGTAAAGGTCGCTGCCATTCATTTTCTATTTTGCACGTACGAGAGAACTTCTTCACTTTTTTAATATTTGTTCGAGGATGCGTGAGTTTTGTTCGTAAACCCGGGATAAAATAAGGATAATAATTTTTGTAATTTATCCAGTTAATTTTAAATCAACGATTTTCTACTAAAGTCGCCACACTATAATTGACACCGTTTTTTTTCTCTTTCTATTTTTCAGATTTAAACGCACCTTTAATGATGAAAGTCCTGCACTGTGTACGCGACCACTCTAGACCAGAGGTAAGTGAACAGGAAATTTATTCCGAAGCTACTATAGAAAAATAAAGCAAAATAAAAAAACCTAGACGTCTCACGCTGAACTGAACAGGACTTTGGTTTGGAATACGAAGATATAGCCTCAGGGCTCGGTCTTGCGCGCAATCAGTGTTGTACACGTTCCTCAATAAGAGGAACGAAAGGTCGTTCCTCGTTCCTTCATATTTTTGGAACGCTATCCCGTTACAAGTTCCACCTGAGAGAAAGGAACTCGTTCCCGTTACTGTTTAAAAAATGTAACGTGTCGTTACTTATACGTTACATTTGTATTTTTGCTGATTACCATATTTAATTGGATCAAACAGTTTTTTATCTATTCCATCAAATGGCAACATACAAATTTGAATGCCGTGACAGAAGGACGCCAGGAGACAAAAAAAAGAAAAGCAAAGCTGAAGCAAGGTTCTATTTGTTGAGTTATATTAATCTTTAAAAATCCCAGCGTTTTACCATACCCATGTTTGTGATGGGCGATTCAGACGAGCCAAATGTACTGTTCGCCGGGAAATAGGAGCGGAGTCAATTTTATTATTCTTTATTAAAGTGTTGCCCCACGTTGCACGGGCGTTTTACAACCTTCCACGTTTAATCTAACAAAGTCCTTTGTTGGAACTTAAGAATTGTTTTTCGATGTTGCTGTCCGCAAGACGACACGTTACATGAATGCAAAATAACAAACCATTAACCTAGACATAGAATGCAGAACTCCCTAGAGTTGCCGAGCATGAAAGAAAAATAAATAAACCTTACCTTGACATGTCCGATCGTCTTGCTTGACGGTGCACAAGTCAAGCATTGGTATATTATGTTGTCATTGCCCTTGTCTTGGACAGGTTTGAACATTGTTGACAGTCATGGCCAGAGACAGTCCACTTGGACGTCGGCACTCATTTTGGCAGTTATCACTTAACCACAGGAGACAAGAGGAGGTCCGTTGATGCAGTCCCAAGAATGCGCGTCCTCGCCACAACTACCTTCTCTTCTTGAACTACCGGGCGCGTATAGTTGCGTCCTCATAGAGTAAAACCATTGGGCGAATGCGGGATCCCTGATTGGCCTTTTTTGAGGCATGTCACAAATGCGCGCTCGCCGACAGCTACCGCTGACCAACACCTCGCACCATCGGTAAATGCGCTCCCGTGTTTCGTAAGTAGAAAGTCTAAAAACAAGCATTTTGTGACGTTAATCATACGTTAATTTAACTTACCTCGCACAATCGAGCACTCGAAGTCGGCTTCCAGTCAGCCCTTTTTGGTTTGGTCTCCCAGATCTTGTGCCTTGCGCGGTTTTCTTTTCCTTGCGGGAACCGGTACATCCTGAACCCCTTTCTCGCGTTGTTCGAGCACCCAACGGCACTGCAGCCCCCCATTTCGTTTTCTTCTAACGTCTGGCAGAGCGCAGAACGATCATTTTCATCGTCGTCTCTCGCTCCACGCTAGACGGCAAGGCACATCATGGCGGACAACGAAACTCGGAGTGCGATGCGCACAGTTGCCAGACTGTTTGATCAGTGCTGCCAGACTGGCGGCTGGATCAAAGAACCGCCGAACTCTCCCAGTATAAAAGGCTCTGGGATTTGCTTGCTGGCATTACGTGGCCCGACGCTTTTATCGCTCCACCACGCGGTGCTGGGGTTTGTATTCGCCGCCAAACCTAAAGCCTGGTTCACATGCAGCGATTTTGGCCCTAGAGCGGCGCGATTTCTGCCGTCGCGGCGCTCGTGCCGCTCAACCGCTGGTGCTGGCCAGAGCGCCGCGACGGCAGAAATCGCGCCGCTCTAGGGCCAAAATCGCTGCATGTGAAACCCGCTTAACTGTTGTTCACCGCCAAATGTCGTCAGCCGCACCGCTCGTGTCTCCTTGTAATGTGCCGCCGCAGATTGTCGCCGCGTAGCGGCGTGAACGCGATTGGCCTTTTTTGAGGCACATTGCGCGCCCCGCTGACAGCTAGACATGCTATGGCGGCGGCTGCTTCTTTTCTGACTAGAGTTCCTGTATAGACCTTTCCAAGAAAGAGCGTGTGCCCGATGCCATTTTGAGTGTTCGTGCGTATGGCGCGTGCTTTGCTCGCTTTCCGAAGCGACGAACACGCACGTGCTGGACTGTGAAGATCGCACGCTGGACTGTGATTTTGTAAACATTGGAAAGGTCTATAGGCTCCCTACGGGAGCCAGAGTTGCGCGTTTGATTCCACATGCCGCGTGCCGCGCTCGCCGCTATTCGCCGAGATCCGATCACGTGAGGAGCCGTATAAAGTGTCGTGCAGCAAAGTAGACGTTGCACGCGCCCCGGCGTACGTTCCCAGGCTTTTGAGCCCGCCGCGCGCCTCGAACGCGCGGCGCTGCTATTCGCCGAATTCAGTCACGTGAGGAGCTGGATCCACATGCCATGCGTGAACGCGCAACTCTGGCTCCCGTAGGGAGCCTATACAGGAACTCTATTTCTGACTAACACACGCTCCCCCTGGTTTAGGCGGTAAAGAGAGGAGAAGGGGCTCGCGGCATGGGTAAACGCGCGCCTGTGTTTCGAGCGCACAAAGATACCGCCCCTTAGATGACCCTTTCGCGCTCGTCGTTTGTTGTAGCTCGCCTGCATCTGACTGTTACAAAGCGAGGACGCCGCAACATGAACCCTTTAGTATAAAGGCTGGTTCACACATCTGCGTTGGTTGCGTTTGCATGCAACCGAAACGACCGTAACGACAAAGTCACCGGGACAAGTGTTTGCCGTATACACAGCATGGCAAGCGATGCAAGGGGTAGCTTCGCGAGGCGATTCATGAGTCAGGGTTATTGCGGTGTTTTGGTCGTTACGGTCGTTTTGGTTGCATGCGAACACAACCGTTGCAAATGTGTGAACCAGGCTTAAGTAACAAAAACTTTATCGCGATTCTGTTCTTCGTAAATATATTGTTATTATACTTCTAAAATTTCCCTCTCGAAAATTAACTAAAAATTGCCCCACTGGACGAAAAAAGGAACGCCGTTCCTTTTTCCGTTCCAGTAAAAATGTAACGAGTTCGCGTTCCAGTTCCACCGTTGCAGAATGGAAAGGCGGCGTTCCTTCGTTCCTTCTAAAAGGAACGCGTTCCAGGAACGCCGTTCCTTGGAACGCCGTTCCGTACAACACTGCGCGCAATTTAGCTGCGTTTTTGCATAACCTAATAAAAAATCAATAACATTCGCTCTCAGTGGCAGAGCCTCCAATATAGGGAAAAAGCCTGCGCTTTCGGCGTCATAACAATGCGCCGAGAAACTGAGGGAGAGGAGGAGACGTCAGCAGGACATCGAGCTCTGGTTCGAATGATTAGTGAGTGGACTTAAAGTTGACTACCTTTCTCTGCACTGCACTCGTCGAACGCGTTCGAATGCGAAAGCCAAACGTCGGACGCCGTCGTTCCGCCTTCTAAAGGCTGGTTCATACATTTGCGTTCGAGTGCGTTGCGACGGACACAACTTGCGCTAAAAGCGGGAGGGGAAGTGGCAGGCGAGAAGGAGAGCATCCTGAAGGCAGCGCCACACGCGTGTGGTAAGGCAAACTACTCCTGTTTTCTTTTTTGTATTTAACGAAAGAAATGAGCGAAAAAAAAACAAAAAACGGGTGCTTATTCGTTGAAAACAGCGCACAAATAATAAAGACGAGGAAGGTGTAGACGGGACAAGCCAACACCGCCAACGCCACCTAGATAAGCAGAAGGCCTCCACACCATAATCGCACCGCTATCACAGTCAGATCGATCGAAGCTTGAGATTGGGCACGAGTGCTGCGTCAGTGTTCGGCCGTGGCTCGTGTTCAATCAGCGCGTCGAAGGTCGGACTCGGGCCCAATAGCCGAGTAAGCGTGATTCGAGTGTGATGACGTTTCATGGAGGAAGAGGAGGCGATGCGGAGGCTTTGATTATTCTAGGTGGTGTTGGACAAGCGCTGAACTTCAACTGAATATTTAAAAAAACAAAAACAAAAAAACTAAACATCGAACTAACAATCTACATCACTATCGCGTCGACATGTGCCTCTGAAACGCCACCTCATTCCTATGTAAACAAACCGAAGTTTGATCGACGCATATTGCATCTTCCTTTCCTACCTTAAAAGTTTCCAGCAGATCTAGTGCAGTTTTATCGACCCTTTTACCCAAAATGGTGATACGAAAAAAAAAAATTGCTTACACATGCAAGTCACACAATGTAGAGGTATATGTGGCCTCTCTCAGTTAATATCAGTGACAACGCGTGTTTGCGCGCTCAGTCGTTGACACAGCGGCCCATCTGTACGATGTATTCTCGACCATAACTCAACGGGATTCGATACCCCCCCCCCCCCCATCGCACTCAATGTACTTTGTTCCGCGGTTAACTGTACATTTGTTCAGTATCTCACTCCTATCAGCAACCTTCGAGCATAATTGTGATATTTTGCGAGGCGCCGAGACACGACCGGTACATCTTACCATCCCGCTAGATCTTTCATATTATGAGAAAGCTTATGTAAATAAGAGATTACCCGTGGTCTCTTGTTTGGTCACTCACTACGTTGTTGTATCCTATTTTAATCTTTAGGAAGTAGCTTTTCGGCCAGAGACAGCAAATTTAAGCTGACACTGGGTAACCCGCCTGCAGTACCACCCAAAGCTCTAGTGAAGCGTAGGGGGGCAACATTTTTCTAGGGTAGCTTGCGAGCATGATGACGCAATGTCCTTCCTGACCAGCTTAGAATGAGCTAAATCATAGGACAAGAGACACTTTTTTTTTTTGTGCGGGGATGATAGGCCCAACAAACACGATTCTTAGTAGTATCAGGTGGAGGAACTGCAAAAGCATGCCATCCTGTCGTTCATGTGTAAACATCAATCTCCCAGAATGACGCTTAAAGGAGCTGTGCAACGATATTCAATTAGAATGTTTTTCACTTTACACGAGCTTACTGGCACTAGTGGGACTCAAGGATACTCGCATGCAATGCCACTGGCCAAGAAGCTCCTTTGTTGCGGTGTAATTTCAAGGACAAAAGCGATCATTTCCATTCAATCTCTCCTTCGCAAAATTCGATGACGTAACGTGGGGATCGCAGTACACCCATATGACGATATTTGAATGCGGTTCATAGATTGGACCCGAGCATTGCGTGGGCACTCGATTTTGGGCTCGTGATAATTGATAGCTCGAGAAGCATTCGGGTAGTGGCCCATGTCCAATCGCTGCAACGACGACAATAGCCGAGCATAACAATGTCTGGAACTCACCGCGTGTCCTGTGCTTTTCCAACCCCAGCGCGTGGCTATGATCAACATTGGCGGCATATAATCGGCTCCAGATCACGTGGCCGCTTGTTCTGGCTGCGAGTTGAGGGCGTGAACGCTGCTCGTTTTTCTTTAATTTTTTTTCTGGGACTTCTATTGCGTGGGGTGAAAAACGAACGCCTGTTTCATAGGTCATTAACGTCAGGGATCCGTTCTAAGCGGTATTTGCGCATAGTAAAAAAAGTGTTGCATAGCCCCTTTAAGAACATCCAACACAGAAGAGGCAACGTATATTCACTGAAGCCTTATCAGCTCCTTTTGTTACAACCAAACTGGCAGTCCTCCACAAATCTAATCGATTTGTTGACGCTGCTTGCGTCCAAATTCTCACTATCAGATCGGTCAATGGCTTGGCCAAGAAAATATCACGCATCACCGGTGCTACACATGCGCCAATGCATATGCCATCCTTTTCCAAGTAGTACGCACCGTTAAACAAAAAGAAGGTCGACTGAAGATAGAACTGAAGCAGTTCCATGAACCCTTCCACTCCCACACCGTTATCATTCTGAAACTTAACCACCCCGTTTGCGTCAATACATTCACGCACAGATGCAAAGCCACCCTATTTTTGTTAATACAAACCACCCAGTTTATGCAATACCACCTAGAAGACAAGGCCTGCGCATGACGTTTCGTTAGTAGATCCCCGACCCGCCCCAAGCGGCAAACAGGCTGAAGCTTGACGAGAGTATGGGCCGCGTCAGAACTACGGCTGTGTTCCAAATCTTACCCAAATGGATCCGAGTTACTCCGGCGGATCGTATCACGTGACAGCACAGATTGAAAAACGCTGGACGCGGGTAGGTTTTAGAACGCCAAGGAACAAAACCCTTACCCTGGAGTGAGATTGAGTAAATTTTGGAACACGGCCTACGTCGCATTCACTGGCGGCCACAGCTGTGTGCGCGAGTGCTGAACGCGAGCTTCCAGTTCATTTGCAACGTGCATGCGACCACTCCCTCGGCCAGGAGCGCGAGCTAGCACGCGCTCCTGGCTTTGAGACGTGCATTTCTAGCGCGCGCTCTCGTTCTGCGGAAGAACGCTTCAAAGCAGCGACCTCGAGCTCTCGTGGTTCTGGCGTTGGCTGCGTTCTCTGCTTAAAAGTGAACGGAGTATAAACAGCGCCCTCAAAAATGGCGTCCAGTGCCAGCGTCCAGCGTCCAACCAAGGGCTCTGCAGCCCTTCGCACAGCAGTAAGCCATTTTCACTCATGCATTTGACGCTCCACGTGAACGTCTAACTTCATCGTATGCTATAGCAACAGACACTCGGCGTGAGCATCGGTTTTATTATCTGCTACACAAACCACTGAAGCAGGCGATGGAGCAGACAATGTTGCAGACGACGTAGCAGACGATGGTGCTCATCCGGGCTACCTAGGGGGCGCTGAGGGGATCTACTAGTGATGACGTTTAGAGGAGGAAACGCGCAGGCCTTGTGTTCTAGGTGGTATTGGTTTATGTCACTACATTCATGCGCAGACGTTGAAACAGCATTGCTGTTTCAACGTACCGAGCTCGATACCTGTCTTTCTGCTTCAAGAGGAGCCTCGTTCCTGCCGAAGTTGAGGGACTTTTCGGTTGCCAGCAACCGTCCAGGGGCCGTGCCAAGCACATGTGTAGGATTTCGAGATCCCAAAACATTGTGAACATCTGCAGCTAGTGACGTAGACAACTGATTTCCTTTGGCAACGTGTTAGAGCTGGGGACCAAGGACGTTCCGTGCGCCGGTGCCTGACGGGGGAGGCGTGACAATTTTGGGAGATGTCCAACTTCCAGATGAAGTTACCAGGACCCTGGAAAAAGGCCCAACGTTCAGGGTGTAACCACGTTTGGCATCACATGAACTTTTGGCTGTAGAGCATCGTGTATCTGATAAGTCTGATGCCGATGAGAGGGAAAGGTGTGTTCTCTGGAAGGGGTGGATTGTTTGATGCGTTGTGCCAGGGGCCGTTTTTCACACGTTGGGGGAAACCTGAGGAAAGTGGTGCCGTTTTTTTTTTTTCATAAAAATTGGCCCAGTCTCCTTCAGGCAGATAAAAAGGAAGGTTTTGCTGTATTGCACCAGAATATGTTTGGGTCCAAATCCTGCAAATCAATATCCAAGAACTTCATATTGACGTCTATTAACCCGAAGAAAGTCAGGTGTTCTGCTTTGGAGCGGTGCATTAGCCTTGAGTTGTGCAAATTGATAAGGGACACCAAGAAAAGCAAGGTTGGCCACCTAGGGGCCTTTTTCATCGTCACAACACGTAGGAGGGTTCACTATTGAGGACTATAGACCCTTTCCGGAATTCAATCTGGCCACCTTGATCACTATCATCATCTGAAAAAATGGCATATGTGCTATACTAATGATTGCCTTCTGTCTACTGATGAAGGAAGAAGTCGAAGACGCTTCTAAGCAGATGATTCGAGGCCTATACATTCTAGACGTTAGCGCGACGTGAAGCAGGAATTGGATGCAAGAGCTGCGTAAGCGTTCATTTCTAACTCGGGCCCAGTCAATCTGTTAGAAGCATACACTGGGCTTCAAAGCGTCTCTATGTGGGTTGGGGCTTCGTTCCGACTGGTTGCATCGTTTTCACCATCAACATTGAAAAAGATTGAAAAAGAACTGTACAGTGAAGCGCACATTCTCGCTTACCGTTGACTTGCGAAAGTGGCGGTGCCCCATAAAATACTGCAGACCACAGGTTCATTGCCGCCATTAGTACGGTAAAAGTTAAACTGCCATTTGAGTCACCAGATGGCACTGAATTCCGGAAAGGGTCTATTGTCAATGAAAAAGGCACTTGGCAATGGTTGGTGAGCCAGTTCCTACTAAAGCAACTAAGCACCCTGCATCTTGGTGACCCTTTTCTGGTGTGGAACAAGCCACAGGCAAATGTGAAGTACTTAAATTGTGCTACACACGTGAATGCGGCTGCGTTCTCGATTGACGTAATCGATTTGTTTTACTCGGTACTTCACGGGGGCATTTTTGCATCTGTGCGGGAATGTATTGATACAAACGGGGTGGTTCTAGGTTTCAGAATGCTAGCGGTGTGAGGGTGGATGCGTTCATGGAACTGCCTCAGTTATATCTTCAGTCGATTTTTATTTTGCTTTACGACGCGTACTACTTGGAAAAGGATGGCATATGCATTGGCGCATGAGTAGCACCGGTGCTGTGTGATATTTTCTTGGCCAAGCCAGGGCCGTATATTAGGAGAGTTTGGACAATAGGCGGAGCAAAGGCCGCCACCAGCGCCAAATATTCTCCCCACGCTTAGAGCGTAAACTAAATTTGTGACACAGCGTCGACCAATCAGGAGACCTCTACTCCATCTCACAAATGTCTGCAGTGAAAACAAAGGCACAGGCGCGTGAGCCTAGCTCAGCGAAACGCTTTTGTTTGTACGAGACCTCGTGCATAGGAGGCACTTTCCAAAGCTACGCCCTCGTGCCCATGCCTTTGTCTGCACTGCTAGAACAGCGTCCTGAGACTGGCTGAAAGAAAGCAGTGCAAAGGGTGGGGTGCGCGAGCGTCTTGAGACGCGGAGTTCCGCTCGGCACGGCTCAAATTATACTTCGTTTCACTTTATCTGCGAGCGAAGCCAAAGCTAGAAGCGCGAGACCAGCGCCTTTTGCATTTCTCCCCAGCTCGCGCGCTCAAGCAAAGCCTGAACGCACGGAGCTTTCGTGCTCGCGCTTCCAGTTTTGCCTTCGCTCGCACATAAGGTGAAACGAAGTATAGTCGTGGCACAAATTTAGAGCACACGACCACCGCTAGGGGCTGTTTCGCGGCCTGTGGTTGGCCCCGAGATGCTCGCCTATTCAAACCAATGTATGGCCAAACTCTCTCAATAAACGGCTCTGGGCCAAGCTAGACCGACCTCTTGGTGATAATTTGGACACAAGCAGAGCTACAGGGTATTTAGATGTGTGGATGATTACCTGACTGTAGCAACAGAAGCAGACGAGGCTCCGGTGGATAACATTCTCTTTTGTGTCAGATGTTTTTAAGCGTCATTCTGTGGAATTGAAGTTTATAATGAACGACAGGATGGCATGCTTTTGCAGTTCCTCGACCTAGCTGAAACCGAAGTTTACTAAGAATCACCGTTTGTTGGTCCTATTATTCCCACACAGAGAAGGGCATTTGTTTTATGATTCAGCTCATTCCAAGCTGATCAAAAGTGGCATTGCGGCATCATGCTTGCAAACTGCCGTAGAAAACTCTTGCCACCATACACTTCACGAAAGCTTTAGGTGGATGGTAGAACGGCTTGGCGCTGCGGGTTATCCAGTGTCAGTTTTACTGTCTTGACCAAAAAGCTAGTTCTAAAGATTAAGATAGGAGACCGAAAACGTGGGGAGCGACCAAACAAGAGACCACAGGTAAGCCCTTATTTACTTAAGCTTTTTCATAAGGTGAAAACATAGCGGAGAGGAGGGGCGGAGCGCCTTGCAAAATGTCGCAATTATGCTCAAGGGTTGATCATAGGGGTGAGAAATTAAACAAATGTACAGATAACCACAGAACAAAGAACGTTGAGTGCGAGGTGGGGGTGGTGTATTGAATCCCGTTGAGTTGTGGTCAAGCATACATCGCACAGACTGACCGTTGCGTATACGACCGAGCACGCGAGCACTCGTGGATAAAACTGCAGCAGAACTGCTTGGAAGCTTTTCAGATACGAAACAAAGGCGAAACATGCGTCAGTCAAACTTTGGTTGGTTTACATAGGAATGAGGTTCCTTTTTTAAGGCACGTGTCGACGCCATAGTGGTGTGGATTGTTAGTTCGATGTTTTTCCTTTTATGAAATATTCAGTTGAAGTCCAGCGCTTTTCCCGTCTGCACCTTCCCCCTCTTTGTTATTTTTGAATTGCTTCCTGTTGTACCATGAAACAACTCGCCCGCATCACCACTTTGCTTGCCCTCCTCTTCTAGTGGGTATGAGCAATACCACCTAGAACACAAGGCCTGCGCGTTTCCTCCTCTAAACGTCATCACTAGTAGATCCCCTCAGCGCCCCCTAGGTAGCCCGGATGAGCACCGTCGTCTGCTACATCATCTGCGACATCGTCTGCTCCATCGCCTGCTTCAGTGGTTTGTGTAGCAGATAATGAAACAGATGCTCACGCCGAGTGTCTGTTGCTATAGCATACGATGAAGTTAGACGTTCACGTGGAGCGTCAAATGCATGAGTGAAAATGCCTTACTGCTGTGCGAAGGGCTGCAAAGCCCTTCGCTGGACGCTGGACGCTGGCACCGCGCGCGCTAGAAATGCTCGTCTCAAAGCAAAGCGCGTGCTATAGCTCGCGCTTGTGGCCGAGGGAGTGTTCGCGTGCGCGTTGCAAATGAACTGGAAGCTCGCAATCAGCTCGCGCTCAGTAGTCACGCACACACCTGTGGCCGCAGGTGAATGCGAAGTAGTTGCGACGCGGCCCATACTCTCGTCAAGCTTCAGCCTGTTTGCCGCTTGGGGCGGGTCGGGGATCTACTAACAAAACGTCATGCGCAGGCCTTGTATTCTAGGTGGTATTGGTATGAGCCGCATGATTGCATCGAGAGGCTTGGGGGGAGTGTACGTCGTAAACGGAAATAAAACCCTCCTCTTGGGGCCCCCCCCCCCCCCCCCCCAAAAAAAAAAAAAAGATATAATGTTTTTTTGTTTGTTTTTGTAAAAATTATAATAATTAGATGCGATGTTTGATTCGGAAAGTGCCGCGGATCTCCCAGGGGCACCATCGCCCTTTTGATTTCAATTATTGGCATACCCGCTTCGCTTCTAACGCAAAGCACGTCCGAACATTTGTCACCGAATAGAATAGAGGAATAGAAGTGTGATTGGTGTTATATCTAATACTAATATTTTTCTTCTTTCACAGAAAAGAAAAAGTGTATGAATTATTTATTTAATTTTGGTTCGGGAAGTTAGGCACACTGCTGGGGACGTGTGCGTGTGTTATGTTTAAATCTTCGTAAAACGTGCGTATTAAGATAAGACAAGCTTCCCATTAAGGGGGGAGTTTCGGCATCTTTAAGAATCGGTGCTTACACTGATCCCATACCTTGCTCTCAAGAATTGAATGACTGAAAATAAACATGGACTTTCCTGACCGCTAACGTATTTTACCGTTTCTGCATGTCACCCTTGGTGGCAACAACCTCCCTAAGGGCCGGTTGCACCAACGTCGCTTACCTTAACCCAAAGCGGCTCTTTCCTAAGTCGGCTTAGCGCCCTAAACCGAGCTCGGGTAAGCACGGGTTTAAATTCCGGTTGCACCAACGTTAACCCGGCTTTACAGACGCGCCCCTAGCTAAACGCTGGATTTGCCTAGGGAATGTAGGGATAAACAGAGCGAACTAGGGAACGCTCAGAGGGACGAATACGATTGGCGGAGAGGAATCTCGTATGTAAACAAAAAACCTGCTGTAGTAGCCGTCGTCGCCGTCTGCTTTTCGCTGTATTTCTTCGGTGAGTAACGAATTAAAGGTCTCCAAATTCAATCATTTTTTTCGCTAAACTTTCAAAAACAGGAGTCAACGCTTTAAATAAACACAAATGCTCTTTACATCTGTGATTGTGTGTTTATTATCGGTTGATAACAGAATATTTTGACAGTGACAGTAGTTTTCGTGCTCACATTTTGAGATAAAGGAGCCATCGGGGGCCCCAAATCTCACCGAACGCGAGAAGGACGCTCTACTCGTTACATCGCTGAAGACAAAACATCATCGAGAATAAGTAGGCAGGTAAGATGACTACTAAAATCAAGTCATGCCTGAGACCGATGAAGTTCAAAACGGTGACGAACTCGCCAAGGCAGCTGCGAAAATGCCCGGAAATCGTCGAATAGAAGTCGTCGAGTTGTCGTCGCCACGAATAGAAGTTGTCGTCGCAACGAATGAAATATATAAAGCAAAATATTCCTAAAAAGCGCGATCACCAGAAAAGTTACGGTTATGGAACGATACAGTTTTCTGAAGCCAAGATTCTACTCGCGAGACAAGAAAAATTCACTGAAGATTAATTGACTTTTCGCTGTTTTATAACCTAAAAGCGCCGCAATCTGATGCAAACGGCAGAAGGGTCGACAATCAGCTGATCGCCGAGATCATGTACTGCCACTATTCAACGCGCTCATCGGATTGAAGGATATGCGTTGCAAGTAGAAATAAACAAGCTGGTAAATAACAATACGTTACAGTTACGCGAAAATCAGTAAGGTATACATACGAATAAGATAATGTAAGTAGGCAGGCGAGCTGGTTGATGTTACACATTTTTGAAAACCGGAGACGACGGACGAAAAAAGGGGACAAACACAAACGTCTCAACACATTGAGACGTTTGTGTTTGTCCCCTTTTTTCGTCCGTCGTCTCCGGTTTTCAAAAATGTGTAATACGAATAAGCTCGTTGACAGAATAATCAACGTGAAGACAGACGTGAGCCCCACAGCTCCGTACGTATCTCGGTTAGGGCTAACACGCACTGAGAGTGGAGATCCAGCTTGAAAACAGGGGTCGATAAACACTTCACGCGATAATATTTTGCATCCTTGTCACAATCGAAGGCCATTCTGTCGAGACTCTCACGCTGTCGTAGCCTAAAACACTTTGTACAACCAATTTCGTTCACCGCGTCGACCGCCACAAACCAGCCGCCATGTTTTAAAGCCAGGATTAAGAAACAACCAAAAGCAAAGCGCCCAATGTTGAGCGCTTACGATAAGCGTAGTTTAGTGCTAGGTTTAGCGATAAGCGATTTTGGTGCAACCGAACGAAACCGAAACTTAGCTTAGGTTCCCGGCTAAGCTCTGCTTTGCGCTAAGCGGCGTTGGTGCAACCGGCCCTTAGTGGTACAAAACGCGAAGCAAACTTAGGAAGTGTTACTTTTGCCTGCCAGTGTATATAGAGAAACCTTAATTCATACGCCGTAGACGGAAATATTAGCCCGTGCAGTACCCTGGGGTCTGTAACGCACATAGCGCATTATTAGAGAGTTTTAGTAGATCGCACCGATGACTCGGATAACGATACCCAATACTCTGCCGCCGACTTTGCGCATGCATCGTATTGTGTATTGTTAATGGGTATAGTTATTGAGGCTGTCGAAGGTATCGAAACCATCTACTGGAACTCTCTAGTGACAGGCAGGGGCGGAGATTTTCACGGCGTCTTATATCACACGTTCGCTGTTTACTACCTTCCGGCCTTCTTGCCTTTCAACTTCGGCCAGACCCCGTGTTCGTTGCTAAACAAAAAAAAAAAAAAATTGTTTATTATAGTGGTATTTTGAAATACAAGTACTAAGGTCTATAACTGTACCTAGATGAACCCATTAAATAATTTCTCTCATTTTGCTAATCTCCTTCTGAAATATTTATTCTTCTAGGAAGGGAGACTAAAAATAGGTGTGGACATCCATTACGTTGTTTTTGTTTGATTAAGTTTCATTTTTTTTAATTACGCCTGTTACCTAATCGAATAATCTCTCGTCCATCATCCCGGACGTGGGGATTTCCCAACAGAACCGTTTCAGATCCGTTCCGCGCCAATTACGGCATCTAAATTAACAGCGGCAGGTTTTAGCCCGAAGGCGAGACGCACGTTGACTGTGGAAAGCGGATAAGGATACAAAAAGGCTGGGTTTTCCTTCGTGATGAAGGAGTCAGTATGCGACCATTGCGCGGGTCTGTCGTGATAAAATTGCTTATGTCAATGCGGCGGCATTGACACAACCAATTCTTATCATGGTGTAATACGCCAAAACAACAAGGACGAAAACGAAGGGAGAACTGGACAGGACGCGGCGTAACTTTCAACTGAAGTTCGGAAGTTCTCCCTTCGTTTTCGTCCTTGTTGTTTTGGCGTAATACACCATGATACAAAACCAACTAGCCCAACTAGCCATCCTTATTCAATTCTTAAACCGCCACCCTAGGTCTCCGCTGTGATAACGGAATTTGATCAGTTTCCTCGGTTCTTCCGGTGTAATCGCGTGGTGCGTGATTTTTAAGGAGAAAGCTTTATGTAAGAACCCTCCGTAGACCTTGCTTGGTCGTGTAGGTCGCAACGGAGCGCAGCTGTTGGTTTAGCGTCATAGCGCGCGCGACCAACGGTGTTACACCGCGCGGGGGGTAAGCGGTGACACCATAACACTGCCCCCACTCCGCAGGAACACGGCCTGCGGTTAAGGGAAAAGTGGAACCTCCTCCCCCTTCTTTCCACTTTAGCAAAGCGGACGCTGGAGAGGAGGCGACCTTATCTCCAGCGTTCTCTCCGCTAAAGTGGAAAGAGGTGGGATTAGCTTCCACTTCATTCTTGACCTGTCCCCGACTATAGTGCTTTTACACCTTCACTCAGTGTGACAGAATATCCCCGTCGGGCGATTGTTTTCTTTTGGTATGCGCAAGAAAACACTCGTGAAGTGTCCTCAACGACACGTATAAGAGGAAACAAGAAGTTAATTGGAAAGGCGAACGCGAAAACCATTGTCTAGTTGTATTATTTCTAACACAGTATAGAGGCCTCTTCCTTCGGGTCAGACAAGACGATCCGCGAAAAATGAAAAGAAAGTCTTTTTGTGTTTGCACATCGTTGAGACCGGAGACGACGAAAAGAATGAGACACGTGTGTCCCGTCCCCATTCATTCCGTCGTCCCCGGTCTTAACGATGTGCAACCTTAACCAAATCGCCTGTTTACTAGCTTTATCATTTTTTGTGTTTGTTCGCAGATAGCTCGCGTGGTGTCCAAGTTCAGTTCCAACGGAGCCCTGCTGACCAGAGCTCTGTGCGGGGCTGGCGCGAGCATCGTGAGTATCAGCGACGTGCGCACACGCATGGTCGGCCTTCCGCAATATGCAACTAGCTCACAATGACGCCTCCCTATACGTATGGTCATTGACTGAATAAGAACCGCAGGGCGTGTCTTGTGAACGCATGCCTTCTACCGTGCTTTGACTGCGCGCGCGCGCTCCGAGTGCACGACACGCCGAAGCGTTGTCGAACGTATAGGAAGTGCGCGCTGGAGGTGGGACAACAGGAAGCTCTTTCCCACCGTTCTCACCTACTCAAAGGCCATAGTCACTGACAAGATGAGAACGACTGGGAGTCTTTTTCGAATACTCGTCCTCCAAGCACGCGTTCGTCGCCTTTTATCGTGCTTTGGCAGCACGCTGGGAGCTCACAAAACGCCCAGGTGTCATCGAAGGTATTGTAGGAAGCGCTCGCTCGCACCACTGTGGGGCGAGCCATGGGCACTGGGAGTCGGCAGTTGGCCAGTGCTTCGTGCAACCGATTTATACGGCTGCATCCATGGTTGCCTCTGCCCATAATCAGACTGTCAGTACCGGGGTCATCTGTTTACCACGAGTCCAGCCCTCGGACCTGCTTGCAGGCCAGGCCTCGTGTTCAGATTCAGCGGTCAACACTCCCTTCTAAAAAAAGGACAACTGGAGGCCCCTTTTGCCGAATCTTACCCTATAGCCTTTCCAACCCTCGATGATAGTTCGGCGCCTCGCGGGCTTCGAGCATGCACGCGTTGCCAAAACACGACGGAAGGCAGCGAGCGCATGGTGGAGGCCGGGCATTTGGAAGAAACGTCCTGTCGTTCTGATTCTGTCAGTGACAGCGGTAGCTTGTATTCTGCCTTCGGCGAAGAAGGTATAAGGGTAGTACCGGAACACCAGGTATAAACGCGTCCCTGCTGAGCACGCGATGAACATACGAGCTTCCGCCGTGCTCTTTACACACACCGTCGAATCTGTCACTTGCAACTGACGTCGGAAGTCAAGTTCGCAGCCATTGGGGCATATCATGGTCGTGACGTGCTGAATGTATCTAGATTTTGGCTGTAGTAGCGTATTTTATGTACGTTATGCATAAGTTGTTTTTTTTTAAGGGATCAACGACCAAACTAAAATTGTAATGGGACATAAAGATTTTTTTTCCGCGGTTCTATATGTCTGAGGCATTTTCCACCTGGCTCCTTCAAAAAGTAATGCAAGAAATAGATTTTTTTTTGTCGTGCGTAATTTTTAGTTTTTTTTTGTAAGAAAAAATGTATCGTAGAACTTGTTTCTACGGAACGTGGTATGTTGTGTTCGCCGTCAGCAGTTTTCCCACACATCTATGCGGCCACGAATTATTGTCGGGGTAGAATGCGAGCGCATGGGCGATTTGAGTGTCCATACATTTATAGTTTTAGACTCTAACCTGCTTGATCACAAAATGTGCCGATGCGTTGTTGTCGCGTTAGATTTAATTATGGTCCACACTGTGTATCGATATTTTCTCCAGAAAGAGCTCAGTGTCAAGTGTTTCGCATCCTAAGACTTGGCCGGATGGGCAATCTGTACTCTTCGAGTAATATTGTCATTTGTTACAGAGCATAGATACGTGTACGACATATATAGACCGTTTTATCGTGGGTAGCGCCATTTTGAGAGTGAGAAAGAAAAGGGGAAAGAGCTACCGGCGCTTTCCTCCTTGCTGGTTGTGTAGAAAGAGTGAAAGTCCCGGATGAGAGGTTTGGCCGGTGTTGGGTGTATGCAGTGCCCGAACTTCGTTCGCGCTTTCTTCTCTGTTTCAAACTCCCAAACTTAATTAGAGCCATGATCTTCGATGGCGACAGTCCCCCGGTCATCGGGACACCATTGCTGGGTGATAGGGTGCACGAATAACGACAGAAAGCTTCGAATACTGTCCGAGGGCCTATGTAGCTCGCATAAAATTTGGCAAGGCGAGTGCGGCTGCAATGTTTTTAAGCTACATCGCTTCCGCATGACTGGAAATGATGAACCATTTATCAATTTTTGCTTGCAATGGGCCTATTTCAACGTAGCCGTTTTTAGTAATCAACAAGCGATACACGATACGGGAACCTTAATTAACTTTTGTAAACATCCGGAGCTGCTACAAATCGTTTTGATGCGCTGCTTTTATCTTTCGTGTCCGTGTTCTTATATTTCCTTGTGGATGAACGACGAAGACGTTCTAGATGCACATTTATCGAACCGCAGAAAGCCTCAAAGCAGCCACGAATTATTTTACTATTTGATGCAATATTTTGATTACTCACCTCCAATTTCTATCGCTGGCACGTTCGCTGCCGTTATTCCCCCCGTCGCCGCACTGGCGGATGCCATGACTCGAACAAAGAAACGTGCAAACTGGGCTTGAAAAAGCAGATTGCAACACACGAGTCGTACCCTGTAGCGACTATCCAGCGCTTCAAAGCGGCCAATCAACGGAAACAACCCATCAGCGGCACTTCAACGAGCGCTTTTGTTGGCTCTCTGGCATTGCACTGGAGATCGCGATACAGGAAAATCGATAGAACTAACTTTTCGACAATTTCCAGCCTCACCCGGCGGCGGAAAAGAGCCTTCAACTTAGTGTTGTTGTTGATAAAATCGACTCAGTCACCACTGCAAATTATCAGTGTTAAGATAAATTTAGTTACAAAATTTTATAAACTGAAACAGCAATTATCACCAGAAAACTCGCACGCACCTTGCGAGTGTACCCTATGTTCATCGGCGGTACAGCGTTCGGTGCGCGCTCCATTCACAAAATCTTCCGAGCACAATTGAGAGGATGGCGTGGAGGAAACGTCTTTTCGGTTTACGGACGAAATCCACTGCCGCCGGAGACCGGGATCGTGTGGAAAGCGATGGAGCTTAAAGACATTGCAGCCGCTCTCGCCTTGCCGGATTCCTTGCAAGTCACATAGGTCCTCGGACAGTATTCGACGCTTTCTGTCGTTATTTGTGCACCCTATGACCGAGCAATGGTGTCCCGATATCCGGGAGACTGTCTCCATCGAGGCCCGTGGCTCTAATTAATGGTGAATTCCACTCGTAGATCCGGAGCGCTTTCCAAAATCCGCGAGGGAGGCAAAATTCCGCTCCGTGGGACCCGCTCCGAATCGACGAGACCTCCCCCACACCCCTCCCCATCGCTTTCCCCTCCGCCGTTCAAAATGGCCGCTGCTCGAACTTGACCAGGCGCTGACTTGACAAGCCCACCAACGCCTGAGCCGACTGATCTTTCCGACGCAGAAATAACACGCGCGCGACACAGGCCGGGCGAAATTATACGTACCACGGCGCTCATGTCGCAAATAACGAAGACGTCCGCGTTCGGCACCGTCACATACCTTTCGGCCGCGTCGAAGCGGCGGGGCACGGACAGCGATTGCCAGCGGTGGAGTTCAGATTTCTGGTACGACTTTAATAAACACAGAGGTAACAAACCATCACTTGCACGGTCGTTGCCTAATCTCTTCTTGCTTTATTGCACGGGAAAACGCCGGCGGAGTGCCGTGTAAAAAGGTAAACAATCATTGGCTGCGGAATGAACAGGCCTAACCTTGCGTCTGCCTCCGGCTTTCCTGTCGTTCTTCCTCTCACGATCACAGATGTCAGCACTTACGATGTACCACGCTCCACAGTCCCGGCTTTGTATCCCTGATCTACGCGAGGTAGAAGCGTTCGAGCCGTCACAATTTCACGTAAACAACCGATGCACCCGAACAGATCCAACTCGACGACCCGTCCGGCCCGCCGACCTCGCCAACCTCGCCGCGCATGCGCAAAGGAAATCACGTGGGCCGCTCTGTCAATTTCCGGAGAGATCTGTGAAATCCCGCAGAGCAAGTTCGGCGGAGTTTGAGGCGCTCCGTGGAGCGGGCGTTGCCAGAGATCTACGAGGGGAAGATGACCAGCTCGAGCCAGATCTGCGAGCGGAATATGCGCGCTCCAAATGGAGCGCTTTTGGAGCGCTCGAGATCTGCGAGCGGAATTCACCATAAGTTTGCGAGTTTAGAACAGAAAAGAAAGCACGAACGAAATTCGGGCACTGCAGACAGCCAACACCGGCCAAGCCTCTCATCCGGGACTTTCACCCTTTCTACACAACCAGCAAGGGGGAAAGGGCCGGTAGCCCTTTCCCCTTTTCTCTCTCGCCTTCTTTCAGTAAAACGGTCTATATGTACTACATACATGGTGCAGCAAAATAAGCTGGCCCATCGGCTTTCAGGCCGAGGGGAGAACAAAAACCACGCGGAGAGTTCCGGCAAGGCTAAGCTGAAAAAAAAAAAAAAAAAGAAGAAGAAGAAGAAAAGATGTTGGCATGGACTGCAACTTTGCTAGTTGTTGCAGCAGTCGAAGATGGTGGCATGGACTGCACCATTGCTAGCTATTGCAGAAGTCGTATTCATAGCTTAGCACGTGAGAGGCACCCTATGCGGCATTTTGCCACTTTCTGCTAGCACTTAACTGAGTCAGCTGATAAGGCCGTCTATTGTACTTACCGAAATAAGTTAAATTTTTTTTTTTCCCTTTTCGCAGGACGGCTTGCTCTCGATCGTCTACCCGGTAAGAGTATGACAGGATGTTTTCTTCCTATCGAGGCACTGGCGCGTTGTCTCGACGTTAATCTCATTCTGCCATTTCACAGCAAAAGTTCATCGACGAAATCGAAAAGGCCCACGAGATATGTAGGAAGAAACTGCTCTAGGTGATCTCTGAATATACCGGTAAGAAAACGGTAAACATCATCTCCCTCACATACTGAACAAGACATGGCACAATACGCGAACGAATGTTGGGTGTGTTAGTCTTGTACAACCTCACATTGCGTTCTAACCATTTTCTCACTCGTTCGCTAACTGAATTTTGTCTTTAACGTAAATTTTGAATGAAAATTCAGAACTTAAAATGCGACTTCAGATGAAGAAAAATGAATGTCCTATACAATTACAATCCCCAAAAACAAGTTTGTATCTGACAGGAGTTTACCCAATTTTAGTGTAGCGTAACCCTACTCCTTGATTATGGAACTTGACACACAAGGTCTCCAGGACAATTTTCGCCTGTTTTCAAAATTTGTTGAACGTTCGTTCACCCACCATTTTTTTTTTTACTTAGGCGGAATCCTTATGTGGTGTTATACCTTTTATTTTTATTTCAACCGGTTAACGAAACAAAAGTAGTTCCCAAGGTGCAGGAAACCACACATTGCGTTTATCTTCCGGTTAAATACGAAAATGAACCACTGTTTTGTACGAGAAACACAGGAATGGGCAATTGCATTGACCTACCGCTTAACAGCTTGTCGACAGCTTAGCAGAAAATAAGCCGAGAACATGGGACGAGACACGGTAGGGGTGGTGCAGTTAACTTTTTTGCATGACTACTACTGGGTGTATCAAGGGGCGGCCAGGCTCTTCGACCACGAAATTCGGTTTCTTAACCTATCGCGTTCCGATTTTGAATAGCGTTGGCCACAGGTGGTGCATTTTTTCTATGAAATTCGCAAAGAGCGAGCTTACCTGAGAAAAAAGTAAAAAAAGAAAAAAGCTTAGCTCCTATGGGAACGCAGGTAAGCCACTGCTCTTTGCTAAACTCGCTCTTTGCGAATTTTATAGAAAAAATGCACCACCTGTGGCCAACGCTATTCAAAATCGGAACGCGATAGGTTAAGAAACCGAAGTTTGCGGTCGATTTAAAGAGCCTGGCCGCCCCTTGATACACCCAGTAGTTCGTACCTTATCGCCAGTTAACAGGCTTTTAAGGTCACTTTGGGCAGTAGTTAAATCAGCTCACGTTCTTGAGCCTAGCACGAACTGACTCATTCAGTAATCCAATGCATTTCCTACGTGACACATCTATAGGCAGGGCTTCGTCCCCAGTCGTGCTCTGGAGCTATGATATTTACGGGTGTGCGAACGGTGGTTCGAATCAAAAAGCACATTATTATTCCTGGCTTCGACACCATAAAGAGGGCCGGTGTGTCGTGACTTTCTCTTGCCCTGCCAAAACTATATATGAATGACGCAGCGCTATTCGGTTCGAACCACTAATTCGCGCAGCCCTAGTGATCTCCAGGAGAAGTATCTAATAATGGTGACTCTTCTTTTGTTTCTTCTTCAGCATCGTCAAGAACAAAAACATCATCGTCACCCAAGTGGATCACTTTTTAACTCGGTGACCCAAAATAAAACCATCGATCGTCACAACAAAACTCCATGGGAGCGACGTCGTTCTCGATAACTGCATACTTCCCACCATACTTGGGTAGTAATTCAATTACAGTAATTGAATTACTGTAATTTAATTACTTTTCCTGGTAATTTCTAATTGTAATTAATTACTCCTGGCTAAAAGAATTGTAATTGTAATTCAATTACTTTCTAGCATCAGTAATTGCAAACTTTCAGGCACAATTACAATTACTTTTGCAAGATTTTGCGGCGCCGGTGCTTTCCCCCCCGACCCCGGAGACGACAGTACAGCCAAAGCGACAGGGGAGAGAGTGTATCCCAACCTGCTCAAAAGGAGGGAAAGGAGGAATGGGAAAGAGAGGCTGGGATAGACCGGAATGAAGGGTTTTGTAGACTGTAAAACGATTTAATGAAAACTTTGAGAAATAATTTGATAAATAAGGGCTACATTCGCGTCCGTTTTCGTTCCTGTCGTAGTTGAATCTGTCTCTTCGTCTCGTTTGCTTCCTGTTGCTCGTGTGTCGAGGGATCTTGCTTATTTCTCATTCCCATCCGGGGGCATCGAGGGTCGAAGTCGAGCTGGTTGTGCTCCGATCACATCATCCGGTAGAGGCGGGGAGGTTCGAGGTTCTCCTTACGCGTCTTCGCCGCTAGCATATTCGCTTACATATTTCAGTCAAGGGTGGGGATTTTTATTGTCCATGAAATTATTCTCTTTTCTTTATGAGTTTTTCACGTACCTCTCCTCTATCTCGTCTGTTGGTACCACTAACAGTAAGTCCTGCTACTCTGACATCGAGGCGAAGCTTGCAGCAGGTCTCGTTAACACGATTTACCCCGCCTTACTTCCAACCGTTGTTGCTACGCTGCTCTTCCCTCTCCCAATCCTCGTCTACCTTTTTGTATAAATTTTAATTATTTACTGCTTGCTCTTACCCCTAACCCTTTAATCCTTTCAACTGTTTCTCAACCTGATTGGACGGGATTCCGAAACTTTACAAACCGCGGCTTTAGACTGTAAAGAGTTTTTTTGTTACATTTGTTTTTCGTTGAAGCCTTTTTTTTTTTAATAGAGGTCTTCTCACGCACGTGCGTGGCTTGCACTTTGTTTTTACACCTCTATCGTGCCCCTCCACGCGTTGTCTTCTCGTCCTGGCCTGTGTAGCCGTCCCGAGGCGCGCAGTGTCGCTTTGCATTGAGAACCTGCAACAGTCTTATCTACAATGGAAAAGGAAAGGCTGCCGTGGCCTTCTTACGAAAAATTCTTTGAATATATTAGCAGCAACGGAAAAATATAATCGTGAGGTGCAAACTCTGTGCACCGTCACTTAAAAGATATTCAACAAAGAGAAAGGCGATCTCCTATTTGCGGAAACATTTCCAGGTAGGCAACTTTCATGTCCTTTTCAATAATACTTACAGTTATAAAAGATAATAATGGCTTGTCGATATCTTCCAGCTGAAACACGCTCAAGTAATTCATGAAATCGAGGCGTCCAAGAGGCCGGAGGTTTGGAATAATTCGCGGGTTCTAATTTTCGCGACGCGGTGGGATCGCAATATAGATTCCAATGTGTTTATACATTACCGGAATTGATCGCGGGACCTGTTTTTCGCGAATTGTAGGCGATTCGCGAAATTCGCGAAAATGAAGTCGTTTACAGTATATCATAAACTTATCGAGTTGGTTCTTGCCATGCTAAATTCAAATCGGTCTTCTTTTTGAGACGCATACCATCGATACAATCATTGCTATCCTAATGATTAGCTACATGACGATCCTAAATTTATTACCTATTTCAGGAGCTTTTTGGGTGTTACCGTGCACTGGATTAACCCAGAATTCCAGTTCGCGTGCTACAGTTACCCACATCCGGCATATTACGCGTCCACAGACAGAGAGAGGCAGGGAATCGTCGTGGCTGAAATGTTTTCGTAAGTTGTCGTATTCTTTAAATGATTGACGTCGTTTAGAAGTTTCTCTTATCAGCCATTTTTACGTGAGTTTTATTATACCAGTACTGTCGCATATTTGTTTCCTTGTATTATTTTCAAGTTTATTTATTGTTGGTTTGACTTGGATACCATTTGCATAAGCACTAAGGAGACTCACCTCGTACCCGTCAATTTTGTCACCATTGATTCGGGAGACACGATTTGGTTCTTATAAATTTCTAAGCCATTATTATTTCAACTAAATGTATATGATTTGCAATAACGTAAAACGTTTGTAGTTGCGTGGGGTGGTATTAGTGCATGTCGATTGTAGTTTGATATAACACTAATAAAATATTCAGATATGACTGCAATTGTCGCATTTTTATTTGCCTGGCTAACAAAAGTGGGTCAACCCAACTTTGCTTAGCGATCGGGCGGGCGTCTTGGAGTATACAAAATAATTCATTTTTATTTATCGAGAATATAAGAACGCAGGAGTTCATTACTTCAAACTGTTAAGTTCTATAATTCATTCAACAAATTTCATAAAAGGAAAGTACAATACGTGACATTTATACAGCGGCCATGTAACTCGTTTAAAGTTATATGGACCAAGGTGGGTAACTCTCAGAAATAAGTAATTGTAAAGTAATTGCATTACTTTTTAAAAGTAATTTGTAATTGCAATGAATTACTTTCACGTAGTAGTAATTGTAATTGTAGTTAAACTACTTTTGGAGCAAAGTAATTGTAATTGTAATTAAATTACATTTTGAAAGTAATTTACCCATGTATGCTTCCCACGCCGTGGTGTTCATGTTGTTTCGGCAGAATGACCCAGAAGTAGGATTCCGTGTTTTCGGATGCATTCGAAAAACTCCGAAAAACACCCGCCAATAAAATTCTCGTAAATTCGCATTTATCCGACAAACTCAAAATTTATAGGTCACGATGGCAAAATAAAATGCAAGAAAAAAAGGTATTTTACGAATAAAGTTTGTCGGGGCACAAGGTTAGTAGTCGTCCTGAGGAGAGGCCACGTGAGTTTTTTTTTTTTTTTAGTTTTAGTAGGATTATTAACAAAAGGGGCTTTCCCATTTATCTCGTTAGGGTTCGTTCAGCACAACGCGTCAATGTACTTTAGGATGACGACAGAAGCACTGTTCCGGTTTCCAGTTCGCACCCTACTATTGTGCTTCTTAGATAGAGGAGGGCTTGTGTTTTTATATCAATGAAAAATATAAACCTGTAGGTTTCATAAGCGGGAGAGGAAACCTGAAGCGTTTGCTTCCCTAAGACCACGTCCAGGAGTTTGGCTAGTTCAAAATAGCGACGCTTATTGAAGCAACACCTTGTTTGCAAGATTTGTCGTGGGGCAGTTAGTACTGCCAATCGCAAGGGCACCGATGCCAAATGCAGCTGCAGCCAATCTAATTGTTTAGATACCTGTGAGTAGTTTGTTTTTAATGAATTTCGGGCACGTTTTTGTTAAAACATTCATTTTTATACCGAGTTTTGAAAAACTGGAACTCATTAAAATTAAACTTAGAATTTCAAAGAATTTGAAATCTAACAAAATAAACTCCGATAAACCTCGAATTTCCAGCGAAGAAATAACCTCCGATGAACGGTCTCCGAATTTTACAAAAACTAAACTTCCGAAAACATTGAACCCTACGAGTAACGTACGTGTGTCGGTGGCAGTCTTGGGTAGCAACGCGTTACTGTAATTTCGTTACTTTTTTAGTAACTTGTAACTGTAACGAGTTACTTTTTAAAAATGTAACATCGTGACAGTAGATCTATTACTTTTTAATGAGGTAACGATGAAAGTAACCACGTTACTTTTGTCGTTACTTTTCAGTTTTTTTAAGAACAATATATAACTTAACAAGTACAATTTAGCCACTCTTTGCGCTTTCCAAATTGTCTGTTCCGACATTTCGAGTGTCAAATTATTTTGTGCACAAACTTGTGAATACGTTCTTTCTCGCGAGTCACGACCCGAATATAGCCACATGTAGATTTGATGAAAACAAAAGTAGTTATCTTTAGCACGCGCTTGTACTTTGTGACACTTGCATCTTAATTAGTATCTTGAAGCGCTATCTCTTTTGCGGGTTTTCTTTTTTTGTGCGCAAACGCTTTTTTACTTGGGTGAATCAACCGTAAAACAAGAGTACACGCGCAGGGCACTGCGAATGGTTCGTATTTTGATTAGCGCCACTACTCTGGCGTAGTGTCAACAGTTGGGGCAAAATTTACTTCTGTTTGCGCGGGGTTTGTTTCTGGCTTGCGGGGTACGAACTGAAATATGTCCAGGGACTCTATGAACCCAGCGCAACCGTCAACGAGCCAGCAATGTGCTAGTGCTACCAAGGATATGAATGATGAGGAAAACAAAAAAAAAGAACTACCATGGCCGGCGTACAGAAAGTATTTTTCTGTGGTGGAGGTGGTTACTAACAACTTGACGTCAGGAAACGGCACTATGTTGCCTCAACACCTACCCGGCAATCAAAAACCTGTCCCTGCGACACAACACAGCAATCCCATCCAGCGCGCCAGATGAGCGCCTGTTCAGCAAGGGCAGGGACGTGTTCGTTATCAAACGAGGGAAACCTTGAGACACTAATTTCGAGGAGCAACTGCTGCCAAGTTACAATTTGAAGTAAAAAGTATACTTTTTAATTTTATGCAATAAAACTTGATGAAAAGCGTTTTCTAGTTTTTCCTTAATTTTTTGTTATAGAAAAGTAACTGAAAAGTAACGTCGTTACTTTTTAAAAGTAACTGTAACTGTAACGAGTTACTCTTTTGTTGCGGTAACTGTAACGGTAACTTCGTTACTTTTTTCTGAAAGTAACTGTAACTGTAACGAATTACTTTTTTAAAAGTAATTAACTTACCCAACTGGTCGGCGGTCGTCTCTGCGAATGACCTTTTAACAAATATGACCGTGGTAATTTTTTTGCAAACGGTGCTAGGGGTACCAATCGTATGCCAAAAACGTTTTCTTTCTTGTTTTTTTTTTTGCGAGCGCATTGATTATAATATAAAAGGTTCAATTTCGCTTGTGATCATGTTCGACGGTATGCGGAGCGCTTCTTGTGCAGGGCTTGCAGTGACGTCAGAACGCCGAGCTTTGATCGCCTCTGATTGGAAGAACAGTGGGCAGACCTCAATGCTAGCTGCCTCGAGGTCTACCCACTATCTTTCCAGTCAAAGCCAATCAGAGCTCGGCGTCGTTCTGACATTACCGCAACCCCTGTACAAGGAGCAGGCGCACTTGCGCTCAGTATACAGTCACTGCAAACCTAAGAAAATCCGGGTGTGGCGAAGCATCTCATTATCGTGCAACAGCCAATAAGATTGCGACATTACCCGATCAAAATGCCGAAGAACCAATCACAAAACAAGAGGCGTAGACATAAGAACGAGTTTTACTAGACCGCTTTCGCGCCGCTCTACGAAGCGGCACAATCGCCACTGCGCATGCGCGGCCGCTCTTGAGCTTGAGCGTAGACGGTTGCGCACGCGCAGTTGGGCAGGCTCGCAGTGGAGCGGAAAGTGAAAACGATCTACTAAAGCTCTCTAATAAGTCACGTCCCGCGGTATTTTCTTTTTTATGCTGTCAGCGATTATAGGTAATCACAGCGGGAGTGTGCACCATAGATGTTTATTTATTTATTCATCGTCTATCAAATTAATAAAATTAACAAATGGAAATTTTTATTTTTGATCATATTATTTCTAGAACATACAGCGAAAAGGTTTAGAACTTACATTTCCCCTTACCTTTGCTCGATAACTTCTCTATGGTTACGAGACATGGTCCCGAGATGGTCGCACGACTGTTATTCACAACTCCAATAGAGGCGACGCCCCCCATCGGAAAAAAAAAAAAAAAAAGAGTGAAGGAGAGAACCGGTAAACTATCGCCTGTCCAAGTGTGCGGAGAAAAGTGGAATTAAACGCGCCACGTTGGGAAGATATGTGAGTATTTTCACCTGCTTATTAGAAACAAAATCACGAGTATACACGTTTCCAAGTACGGTCTCAGGGCGCCGCCATCTTGCTCACTGGAGTGCGCTTGGGCTCGGTTATGCTAAGGCGCATAATTCGGTTATGACGCCTTAGCATGACTTCGTAATCGGATTCTGATGCGCCCATGTGCACCCCACCTGAGCACGATGGCGGCGCCCTGAGACAGAACTTGCAAACGAGAATAGACGCAGGGCAGCTAGGGTTCCAGAGCGCGCCACCGTCGGATGATCATTAGCGCCACCGTGGCCAACTGAGGCAACACTGGGAAGGCTAAAATCGGCAGCGCCGTCGGCGTACCCTCGCGAGATTACGTTATTACCAACTTAGGGCGTTGTGTTGTCGCACACTACACCACCGACTGTTTTAAAAATGTATCGAACGTTAAATGGATTAATAGGGAGTTTTCGTAGACCGTTTTCCCAGCTCCGCTACGCTCTCTAGAACGAATGCGCCACTACTGCGCGTGCGCGGCGCTAGCCTTGCCTGCAGAGTGTATGTGTATGCGTGTGTGGTTGTGTGGTTCTAGCATTAGGAAGTTTTAGTAGGTTGAGAGAACTCAAAACGGGAACTAGCAAAACCAAATTGAACGTCTTGATATTACGGCCAAATTTAAGTGAACGCAAGTAGACAAAAGCAATTTTTCTCTTTTTCTTTTTGAATTGTTGGCGCGCGCCTTAAAATTACAAAAGCGAAGACCTCGTCGAGCTTCCTTCCTGTGCAAAAGCGGAACTAAAAGCGCCCCCCCCCCCCCTCCCCTCCCCTCCCCCATCCTCACCTACCCTTCTTTTCCAAGTAAATTCCCAGTTTGGGGATCCGCATTGGTTCCCGTCCCCTTGTCGGTATTGATGACTAATGTGATGTCCGAGGAATGTATTTTTAGTGCAAGCTGGCTGTAGTTTGGACGGTGTCAGTTGCTCGTCGCAAGCTGATGCTCGTTCTCGTCGATTGAATATGCTGTTCTCTTTTACATAGAACACAAATAAATGCCAGCATGGATAACCCTTTCTCGTGGGGTACGTACATTTTTTTTTTTATTTCTTGAGTAGACTGTTTTCTTGCAGCAGGGACAAAGTTAGAACCGCAAAGACACAGGTCGAATAAGAGAAACCGTCTTGGGCTACGCGATAACGCCAAAGGCGCAAACACAGTCCGTCCAGCAACCGGCGAAGCGGAGAAAACGCTCACTCCAGTAACTACGCCCAAACGTTCACAAAACATCGTTCGATCAAGGTGTGTCCGAGGAGCAGAGAGCAGTGGTAACATCAAGTGACTAATCCGACTCAAAGGATACATCGCAGCGAACCCAAAGAAAACGCCAAACTTCGAGCGCTTCAGTTGCAAATATCGAGTCAAATATCACATTTAAAAATCCATCTCAAGTCAGGCAATGTAAACGGAATGCTCATTTTAAATGTTTAATTGCATTTATTCAACTCCGACGACGTTGTATTTCTCACGATGTCGACGGCAACCTGCGAGCTTTACACCTGCTAAGCTTTCGGGGTTGCGACAGTCCGGTACGGAACAGTGCCTACAGCTTTGACATTTGCTCTTCTACGACATCCGGTAGCAATGTTAAGAATAAAAGACCAAAAACGCACGTATCAACACCTTCAGAGTGATGCATGAGCCGCCCCAGGAGCAAGCAGGCTGGCGAAAGGGCCTTCCCAGTGTCGAAAATATTTTTAGCTAGGTGGCGCGACTTGTCACACCAAACTTGGTCGCCCTGAGGCTATTTGTGGGTATTCACGATGGTCGTCACGGAGAAGGCCCCGGCGTAAAGACGCAGAAAAGAAAACTCTCACTTCGCTTTATGAAGGCTATCAGGAATTCACGACCTCGTAAAGCTCTCAGTGACATGATTGGTCCGAGCCACTTTGGACCAGCAAAAAGAAATTTTGGAGCGTCACCACACACTTCATTTCCGTTCATACCACTGCGAATATTACAGAGTCCTGCGTTGGTCTGCCTAACTATAAGACAATATGTTTATGCCTTCCCACCTGTGTGCAGCCTTTTATTAGCATCAATTGCCAGGTAGCCTTAAATACCTTAAAGGGGCCCTCCAACAGTATTTGAGCGTCTACTTTTTTTTTGCGGTTTCTCCACGCTAGTGGTCCCGGAAACCCAGTGGACAACGAAAGAGTTTAAAAATATTAGCGCATCATATTTTAATTTGACAACTCGGAAACACCTCCTCCGACGGTGGCGCCGCGAGGTGCCGAATGCGCGCGCATAACGGCGCTCCCTTTCACTATACGTCACATTCACTGGGTTTCGTGATTGGCGAGAGCCGTCCCAGAAATTTTGAAGCGGAATAAAGTATATCACACGTTAACCGTCATTATTTCTCTAAAAAGTCGTTTTTATAGAGCTAATAAAGTTGCAAATTAAAGTTCAAAAAGGGCGAAAACAACGCCTCGTCAGAGCCGTTAATACTGAGAGAGTTTGGCCTTCTTAAAGGGCCTCTGACACGCCAAAAAAAAAATTTGTTTTTTTCATGCTAAACGTTGCAATGGCATATCAGGACATTACAAAAAAATTGTCTCACTATAGAGTTGCGTAGTTTTTTTATAAAAAAATAGAAATACGAGGCCCAATTCAAAGTTCCCGCCGTGCACTGTGACGTAACAGTGTACCGCAAGGTGTCGGGGCGGTCAGAAGGGAGGCATCGCCGGAAGTCACGTGAGTTGTATCCCTCCTCGTGCTTACCGCGAGCGCGTGTAATATTTTTTTAATATTTTTGTTATTCTCCGCACCTCCACGAGCGATCCAAGCAGACAAGGTTTCTTTTATTTGCTTTTCATCGCTTAATGTTGCTGTAAAGGTAGAAGAAGCGGAGTCAGTGAATTGACGTGATCAACTACAATGCCTAGAAGGTGCTGTGTGAGGGACTGTCCCGGTATTTCAGCAACTGAAGAAGAGATCACACTGCATGCATTTCTGAGAGACATACATCGGCCGCATGAGCACCCAGTAAACAAGTTCTACTCATGTTCTAGACAAAATACGTACTTTGTGCTCGACGTTTACTTGTACTTGGTACACTCACCAGTTCGTATTCTTTAGACGGCAGGCATCTACAGCCTGGAGAGTATCCGATGATTCAACGACCTCGGTGTCTCAACCTTCAGCAATGCGATCGGGCGTGTCGTATGCTAGCAATCCTAATTTCTGCGAGCGTTCTAAATTTTTTTTTCAAAACTTGATAGCTTGTTTTGCGCCCAGTATAGCCCTGTATTATCGGACTGACGGCATGCACTCGTACACTGGCTTGTACTCGTAACGCTTTCATCATTGACCTCCATCACGTCGATCCACTGACTCTTCGTCCTCAAATTTTACAGCACGCAAACTAACCAACGGTGCAGGGATAAAGAGCTAGTGGAACTGAAACTTCGTTTTCTACGATCGCTCGTACGAGGAGCAGAATAATAAAAATTATTCAATTCAAGACAAAGAAGTAACGCCATATTGTGTTACCGCTAAATCCGCTTGTTCTAGCGGCCAACAAGCTCCGCCCATTGGCCAAACTCTCTCAGTATAAACGGCTCTGGACCTTATCAGAGCCGTTTATACTGAGAGAGTTTGGCCTTCTTAAGGAGATTTTGACAGTCTGACAACCACAGCAGCGTAGTCTGACAACCGGGGGATGACTACTTCCGTCCGCCATATTGTGGCTCTGACTCATAGGAACTCTACGCGATTTCTCAGGAATGAACAAGACAAAGAAGTAACGCCATATTGTGTTACCGCGAAATCCGCTTGTTTTAGCGGCCAACAAGCTCCGCCCATTGGCCAAACTCTCTCAGTATAAACGGCTCTGGACCTTATGAGAGCCGTTTATACTGAGAGAGTTTGGCCTTCTTAAGGAGATTTTGACAGTCTGACAACCACAGCAGCGTAGTCTGACAACCGGGGGATGACTACTTCCGTCCGCCATATTGTGGCTCTGACTCATAGGAACTCTACGCGATTTCTCAGGAATGAACAAGACAAAGAAGTAACGCCATATTGTGTTACCGCGAAATCCGCTTGTTCTAGCGGCACACAAGCTCCGCCCATTGGCCAAACTCTCTCAGTATAAACGGCTCTGGACCTTATCAGAGCCGTTTATACTGAGAGAGTTTGGCCTTCTTAAGGCCGGTTCTCACATGAAGCGAAGCGCTGATGTAGCGCTCCTCACGTGCCGTCAGCTACTTATCGCCTGCCACGAGCAACAGTTTTGGCGGTGCGATACAAAGCTGGAAACGCTCCGGTCAGCACGCGCTTAGCGCGAGGTTAGCGCTATGCTTGTAGCGCTCCGCTGCATGTGTGAACAGGCCATTAAGGAGATTTTGACAGCCTGACAACCACAGCAGCGTAGTCTGACAACCGGGGGATGACTACTTCCGTCCGCCATATTGTGGCTCTGACTCATAGGAACTCTACGCGATTTCTCAGGAATGAACAAGACAAAGAAGTAACGCCATATTGTGTTACCGCGAAATCCGCTTGTTCTAGCGGCCAACAAGCTCCGCCCATTGGCCAAACTCTCTCAGTATAAACGGCTCTGCGCCTCGTCGCTCATGCGCGCCTCCCAGCGGCGGAGTACCTTCTACTCGCCGAGGTGGCTCCGGTGGCGGAGTTGCGGGAGACGAGGCTTCCGCGGCTGTCGAAGCGGACTCGTCGCGGCGCTTGCGTGGTGTGTCCTCGTACGGCGCGACGCCCAGCTCCGCACTCCTTTTTAAGAATTCGGCGCTCAAAATCCGATAAGCCCGGTAAATTCATCGATGATGGCAACCCGATTCCAAAGCTACGATGGTTGCAGCGAGGCCTAATGGCCGACCGGGCCGACGGGCTATCAACCAAACTCGCGTCCAATTGGCCAACCGCTTTGCTCCAATCGCTAAACTGTTTCATTTTACGTCTTGAAGCGCAATGTTTTGCTTATTTAAAGTTGTTTTCTGCAATATTTAATTTGCTAATAACTCACAAAATATTGCGAATTTCTGTAATATTTTTTTTCCTCGGTCTTCCTGCTTTCATGAAGCTCCGTTTCAGCGCGAACTTCAAACCAGTCAAAACATTGTTGGTGGGCCCCTTTAAACACAGAACTAGCTTTTTAGTTTTATGTAGAACAACCAGGCAAGGCAACAAGAGTTTGATTGATGAAGGACAAAGGTAAACCATTTAGTATATTCCGCTGAAATAATTTTGGAATCAAATAATTTTCCACACCAAAACTGACGTTTTATTGAAGTTCTAATGGTTGTAATAAAATTGCCATTCTTATTACAGATAGAAACAAAGCTTTTGTCATTTATGTACTTCAATGACATTTTATGATTATTCATATGTAGAACTTCATGGTAACAAACATCGACACAAAAATAATAGATATGCTTCTTAAAAAAATACAGCTTAACTTATTAAGGTTATTCCCAAGCTTCTACACAATGTTTCAACTAATTTAGTTTTCATTCACTCGACTGACTGTGCCATCGAACCATGGAGTTATTATAATGTACACTAGAGGTTCAACTGGCGCTAGTGTGCTGTTGCAAATTGAAGCAGACAGCAAGCAGTCGGAAATTGACTTCCGGTAATGCATTTCTATGGAAAAAAGCGAGTGCATTTCCTCTCTGCGCTCGATTATAAGAGCAAATATCGCGAATAATTCGTACGTACCAGGCACTTTGGAACATTTCCCAGTCACGCAGACGAAATTATTGGTCAGTTACGGCGTTTTTATTTTAAAATCTTGACATGAAAAGCGGTGCTAAAACCGCTCCGTACATGCATTTATGTGCACTGTCGGACACTGTTAGCGCGAACACGGCGTCGAAGCTTTCCAGCATGGGTGATATACGTGCCAAACGAACGAAGGACATGACCAAGAGAGACGACAGGAACTACGAAGTAACACTGAATAAGTAACTCCTTGTGCTTGCAGACGATCAAAATAAATTGAAAGTCACGTCATATAGTCCGATTTGCAATAAATAAGTACTGCTTTATTCTTTCTGCTCATGAATATGTGCGAAGATGCTTAATTGTTCTGGGTTCAAATCATCACCCGCACGCTCCAAATCTTTGCAAATAGGGAAAAGCCAGGGAACAGGTGCCCGATAAAAATTGCCCGACAAAGGAAATAATAAGAAAACACACCTTTATTAGCTCACGTACTTTATCCTTTACGTTTCGAACGTTTTTTTAACCACTCGTAAAGATGCACGACGGGGACATTTTCATATAGTGACAGAACGGGCATATTAGCAATATATAAGCACCAGCGGAATGCTGGCGAACTTTGAACACACTCTACATTTCTTTCGATCGTTATTTTGCTTAGAATCGTCGTGAGCTTTGGGCCTGAAATATAGCGAAGTTTAACATCGTTCAGTGGTAAAGAAAAAATGCTGTAACTCAAGCAATTACACTTCCACAGTATTAATAAAGGTACATACTATCCGGTACAACCGAAATAACAAAAGTTATTCCTGTTATTTTCCGGCGAAGAGACAAAATTCACGCGCTTTTTCCCATAGGAACACACAGGAAGACTGGAAAAGTAGACTGCATGCTGTCTGCTTCAATTTGCAACCGGAAGTCCCGTAGACACTAGCGCCAGCTGAGCCTCTAGCGTGTATTGTAATAACTCTTTGCATCGAACAGACGGAACCCACATAAAGGTGTCATGAAACGATTTTCCTACTTCTTCCTCCTTAGCTTTAATCTTCAACTCAAATGCGAATTGTGAAATCACGTGGTCGTGACATTCCTTCGGCACCGGTGCGATGACTCCTAGCTTCCACCGTGCTTTTTATGCACACCATAGAACTTGTCATTCCCCAGTGACAATAAGTTCCGTCAGGGCACTCATTGGCCACGAACGCGAATCCAAATATTCGTCGACGGATTGATTGTTGACGAGCGCATACGTCCGAGTGACGCAGTTCTCGTGTCCAATGCGTGAGCTGGGCTCTTCTGACGTCAGTTTGGCGCCGGTGACGCGCTTTTGGAACCGCGGATGTATCATAGTGAAAAGGCGGAGAGCTTTCGAAGGCAAGAAGGTACAAAATAGTCCGCTATATTTTGAAATGTTCGCACCGAAAAGCTGGCTTTTGATTTTCTAGCCTCTTTCGTTTGGCCAACTAAACGATATGTGATTAGTAAAGTCCCAATTTAAAATCATTCATCCCAACCCAAAATTCGTTTCATGGCCCCTTTAACAAAAGAACTTGCAATACTCAAGCACACTTGCTTAATCTAATATTTGAAAAACAATTTATCGTCAGAATATTGCAGTCCACCCGCAGCTTTGTATTAAAAATACAAACCGCAGCTTTATAAAAAAAAAATATTACTGCAAGTGCAAGGTACATATGTTCCATCACCACTCACCAAGTTCGTGCACATCTAATTCAGGCCCCGACCAGGGCGCCCCTAGCGGCAAACGGGTCCGTTGCATCGGGGAACTTCTGCCAGTCGCTGCGTTGGTTTTGCGTTGTAGCGGGTTAGCGCTGTAATTTCCAAGGTAGCTATTCCGCACTAAGAAAGCCACAACAATTGATGCGGCAAACAATAGGCGACCGCCGCGACGCGGCCGGCATGCTCGCTTCCTATAGTGGTTACCTCTGTGTGTTGAAGGAGTCCTTTCTTCTTAGCACAAGGCTGCGCTGCGGCGAAGCAAGATGAGCGAAATCGCGACGCCTTCTCCGCGGGTGTCGCTTCGCTGCAGTACGCCATTGCGTGGTGAGGAGCTCACTCAACGGAGCTAACTAACCCTTCAGAACAGACCACGAATATGAGAAACATTGTGAAACCTCCCACTACTGTCAGTTACAGAGATCCAATCAAATAGGATGTCATTTGAGTCGATAATCTACAGCCTCAAAATTTCGCACCAGCATACTGTAATGATCCGACAGCGGGGCCCGAACTTTGTACTGTAACTAAATAACTTTTTTGAGCAATGTTGGCGTAAATTCATTATATTTCGGCAAAACGTAGCAAATGTAGCAGGGTAAGCACTTAAAGGGATACTGAACCAAAGAATTTAGTGACCATAATAAGTGGCGCACGTTCCTTCCACGAGCCAGCAGCCTCTGGTGTGCGCAAGCACACGCAACGAAAATGACGTCAAAGACCTCCATTCGCGCAAGAGAACAGTGAAATGCATGGGCTTCGGGCCAAAGGAGAATAAATACAGGCTTTTCATCTCTACAAGTGAAAGCTACGTGCTTGTTAGACCGATTAATCGCTCTCCCCTTATTTACACCAGACACCACAGTGTAGATGAAAAACTTGTATTTATTCTATTTTGGCCCGAAGCCCATACATTTCACTGTCATCTTAACCGCGAATGGAGGTCTTTGACGTCATTTTTGTTGCGTGTGCTCGCGCACACCAGCGGCTGCTGGCTCGTGAAAAGAACGTGCGCCACTTATTATGGACACTAAATTCCTTGGTTCAGTATCCCTTTAAGTGCTTACCCTGCTACATCTGCTACGTTTTGCTAAGTCTTACCCTGCTACATCTGCTACGTTTTGCCGAAATAGAATGAATATACGCCAACATTGCGCAAAAAAGTTATTTAGTTACACTACAAAGTTCGGGCCCCGCTACATGATCGGATCATTACAGTAGGCTGGTGCGAATTTTCGAGGCTGTAGATGTGATTGTGATTGCTGCGACAAATTTGGCGCAGCAATCACATCACTAGGATTTAAGAAAGAAAGAAAAATCGGCACCTGCGCTGTCTATCCTTTATATTAAAAGCGTGTAAACACTTTCTCTAATCCTTGAATTAATTTCCGTCCTAGAGCCATGTGCGCAGAGTGAGTTTGTTTTCCGCATCTAACCCGAATGCACCGACTTTTCATCCACAGCCGAATGGTCTGTTTTATAATTTTGCTTCGAGCTTTTTTTTCGTTATGACCTTTGCCGGCGCGAACGAATTTAATCAAGGTCAGAACTTTCGTGCGTATCCCTTTAACAATGTCATACAAAAACACACAGAAACGTTTATTACCATGTCTCAAAATAACAGCGCAAGTATGGGGTTAAACACAAACACACAGCAGACAAAACACTCACACAGCGCTGTGTGAGTGTTTTGTCTGCTGTGACTGTGTTACTAAGTGTGATTATTTTTGTGGCCGGTGGTGACGTGTGTTTGTGTGTAACCCCATTCTTGCGCTGTTATTTTGAGACATGAATAACCAACTCGCCCAAACCACCGTTTTTTCAGTTTATTACCAGCTGGTATATGCGTGCTATCGAACTCGTCGTATAAAGGAAAACTACGTGAACGAGAGACTCGGCACAAGGTCAGGAATCGTCGCCCGAAAGAGGGCACAGGAGCATCGAAAATCCACATTTTGTGACCTGAACAACCTCGCGCTATCGGAAAGCGCACTCCTTGTAAACCTTACAATTATCTCTAACAAAGTAATCACAAAAAAAAAAAGTTAGGATTTACAGCAGCGCGGCAAGCATCGACTGCTTAGTGACGTACGAAACATCGGCATCACGGTATCTAATAATATCAGATCGAGCAACTCCAGCCTCGCGTCTCTAAATCACGTTATGTTCCTATCCAATGTGCTAACCTCGAAGGTCGGATCCGAGCCTTGACTGCGGTCCACTGTGATCGCATCCCATCGGGTATCCGTAAAATGTTGAGACTTTTTTTACCCTAATTTGTCGGTTAGATTGCCGGTGTACGCAAATCTAGCTGCCTTTATCTTTATTCAAACTTCGAACGCATTCGAAAGCGTTCAAACAGCCTGGAGAGAAAAATGCAGCAAGCTTTGCGTCGACCCGTTAATAAAGGCCTGTTCCCACATGCAGCGGAGCGCTACAAGCATAGCGCTAACCTCGCGCTAAGCGCGTGTTGACCAGAGCGTTCACTAGCTTTGTATCGCACCGCCAAAACTGTTGCTCGTGGCAGGCGATAAGTAGCTGACGGCACGTGAGGAGCGCTACATCAGCGCTTCGCTCCATGTGAGAACCGGCCTTAAAGGGGTACGGAAACGAAATGACGTGAGCGCGAGCTCTCTTCCTTCCGCTTGAAAGTCGGCCAGCGAGAAGCGCAATGCGTATCGCGCCGGTGACGTCAATAGTTCCTGCACTGCCAAGGGTACCGTAGTTGCGAGCGTTCCCGCTTGATGGCGTCAACGTGTGACGATCTCGCCTAGTAGTAATATCCGAGGACTGTACGTTCTAGCTTGCCCATAACGTCGTTCGCGACCATACCAGTATTTTATGTGCCACGAGCGTTCGGTTCACCGTGTTAGTTTCACGCCGCAAAAGTAGTAGCTCGAGGGAACCGGTAAGTAGAAATAACCGTTAGTACCCAGCAATGGCGAGGGGAGAGTGATCTACCCTCATGAATTATACTCTTTACTGGAATTCTTCTTTTTCATCTACCCTCATGAATTATACTATTGAGTTCCCAGGGGTAACTTCTTCTTCTTCGGTATGATATTTGGTGGCTAGCGTTCACATGTTTCTGACTAGGTTTCTCACTTGGGGCGCTCCCAGAAGAAGGTGGTGCCTGTCCCTAGCCCATATTTATGCAAAAATATCGGCGCTAAAATTTCGTTTCCGTACCCCTTTAAAGCGATTCGGCTTGGAGCCGTATTTGTATGATCCTTCCGCATCGTCAACTTCTTCAGGACAGACACGCGCACCAAGCCTGGGAACAACCGAAGCGTCAACGAGCCATGCGCACGCGTTTGCGCGTCGCACGAGAGCTGAAACCACGGTGGCTCACTTCGTTTTGGCTCTTTCCACCAAGACGCCTCGGTATTGCGTTCAGGCCTAGGCAATCTATACCAGTGAGTGGACATACCGCTGTGGCGCTGCTTGCAGAGGCATGTTGTCGTCACGACATTCCATTGAAGCTTCATAACCAACTACCAGGTGGTTTTTGATTATCGTTTAATTCACTTTAAAATATGTTATCTTGCGTTTTCTAGCGCAATATTTATGTTTCTGTGGTTCTACTGCTACCTGCGTCCTTGGTTCAGTATCCCTTTGAACGTGCGCCACTAATACCCCATTCACACGGCAGCGTAAAGGTACCTTTAGCTTAGATCCCTTAGCTAAAGGTACCTGTAGTAAACGGCGTTCTTGATCACACGATAAATAAACGGAGCACTTTAAGTTGATGTCGCTTGCATTCCTGCTTAACCGCGAGAGGAGCACGTGATAAACAATTATTCCTCGAAATCGGTTCGACGCGCAGTTTTTTTATCATTATTGTGTGTGAAATATCACATATAAAACCTAAATAATATTTATGTCTGCTTTTGCGGCACATTTTTTTTCTCTTTGTCTAAGGGCGCACCTAAATGAGTCTTGCTTTAAAACGCCCGACCCGTCTGGCCACACTGGCCCTAAATCATCTGCGTTTACGAGCTTCCATTGCGAGGTGGGCGACCTTTTTATGTTTAGCAGCTCCATTTTTCCGCAGTTCTCACTTAAGTATAGCTAAATAGTGCCCGGCAAAAACGAACCACGATGGAGTCTCACGATTACGCCATTCACGCGATCGAAAGGGATGGACGACGACGAAGATAAAGGGTCCTGGGCGAAAGAGTTGGGCGACTCGTCTACAACCTTGAAAAAGAGCTCGCACAGGTCCATCGAGTTCGGGTTCGTAGCAGACATTGTTTTCCACGTGCCGCCGCTGCTACCTGCTATCTAGAGTATGCGTTCCTCGATAATGTATTATTCCATCACATTTGTGTTGACAATCGTTTCATAATTTGCCACTTATTTATATTCAATTTGTTATACTGCATTAAAGAAGATAGATTTATATATCTGTGATTCTTATTCTGAGTTCGTGGGTCCGAGGCTACTCCCTGTAGCTGTAAAGGGAGCTTGGCGAGCTCCGTTTAACACAGGAACTCCCTTATCGAAAGGGACCTTTATGCGCCGTGTGATCACGATCTCCAGCTCCCTTTACGACAGGTACCTTGGCTAAAGGTACCTTTACGCTGCCGTGTGATTTGGGTATTATTATGGACGCTAAATTCTTTGGTTCAGTATCCCTTTAAGTGTTCCGACATCCCCACGTGCTCTCATTTCCTCCTCTCCCGCAATTTCTCCCCGTATGGAGCCACTGACAGCCTAATACCCAAATCACACGGCAGCGTAAAGGTACCTTTAGCCCAGGTACCTGTCGTAAAGGAAGCTGGAGATCGTGATCACACGGCGCATAAAGGTTCCTTTCGCTAAGGGAGTTCCTGTGTTAAACGGAGCTCGCCAAGCTCCCTTTACAGCTACAGGGAGTAGCCTCGGACCCACTAACTCAGAATAAGAATCACAGATATATAAATATATCTTCTTTAATGCAGTATAACAAATTGAATATAAATAAGTGGCAAATTATGAAATGATTGTCAACAGATATGTGATGGAATAATACATTATGGAGGAACACATACTCTAGCTAGCAGGTAGCAGTGGCGGCACGTGGAAAACAATGTCTGCTACGAACCCGAACACGATGGACCAGTGCGAGCTCTTTTTCAAGGTTGTAGACGAGTCGCCCAACCACACCTTTGGCCCAGGACCCTTTATCTTCGTCGTCGTCCATCCCTTTCGATCGCGTGACTGGCGTAACCGTGAGACTCCATCGTGGTTCGTTTCTGCCGGGCACTATTTAGCTACTTCAGTGAGAACTTTGCTGGAAAATGGAGCTGCTAAACATAAAAAGGTGGCCCACCTCGCAATGGAAGCTCGTAAACGCAGATGATTTAGGGCCAGTGTGGCCAGACGGGTCGGACGTTTTAAAGCAAGACTCACTTAGGTGCGCCCTTAGACAAAGAGAAAAAAATAATGTGCCACAAAAGCAGACAGAAATATTATTTAGGTTTTATATGTGATATTTCACTCACAATAATGATAAAAAAAACTGCGCGTCAAACCGATTTCGAGGAATAATTGTTTATCACGTGCTCCTCTCGCGGTTAAGCAGGAATGCAATCGACATGAACCTAAAGTGCTCCGTTTATGTATCGTGTGATCAAGAACGCCGTTTACAACAGGTACCTTCAGCTAAGGGACCTAAGCTAAAGGTACCTTTACGCTGCCGTGTGAATGGGGTATAAGAGATGTAAGGTGTGGTGAGTCTAGGGCGCCTTATATCGTTGAGCAGCCAATCGAATTGCGGCTTTAGCCAATTGATCCAATCAGCGATGACGCCACAACTTGGCGCTGTGCTCCAAACCGTTGCTACGGTCGTTGTTATGAACGATTGCGTGGGAGCTCAAGGTGAGGTTAACATTAGATAAAAATGTAAATAAATAAATGTAAGTATTGTGTTTTCTCAATATCTTACCATGAATACTTTTTTGTTCTTTTCAGTGTCATAAAACGACGATAAAAACTCGTAATAAATTTTTGCAACCGGTTTTGCCTCGCTAGCAAACGACACGACTTCGCAGGCTCAGTGGTTCTTTCTGGGGGAGTACGCCACTACGTTAAATTAAGTACGTAACGAGTGACGTAACGTCTATTCTCAGGGTCAACTTTCTCTGGGAGTTTTAAGCGAAGAGTGCCCGAGCATAGCTTTGATCGATACTATAGACGCTCTAAACACGCGCAAGATTGAGCCGCTATTGCCGACCTTATTTTGTCTAACCGAGATGCCGAGCCATTGAAGCGGGCGTTGACGAGCCTCCACAAAGTCCTATGCTGGGGAGAAGGATAGAGTAGAATCTCAAATGGCAATCACCTGGCCTGCTATGGAAATGATGAAGTGAAGTAAACGGAATAAGAGGAAGCAAAAACTGAAGATCGGTTATGGCGGCGCCCATGAACAGTTGCTGCAAAGCGTTTATGCTCCATTCACCCTTGAGCTGTGACTGCAATCAATGCCACAAGCACGAGAGCTCGAGGCCGTTGCTTTGAAGCGTCCTTCCGCACGAAGAGTGTTCGTGCTAGAAATACATGTCTCAAAGCGAGAAGCGTGGGCTAGCTCGCGCTTGTAGCTTTGAATTCAGTCTCAGCTAAACGGAGTATAGAGGCGCGCGCGCGAGCGTGCGAACGCCTTCCCGTGGCGCTCGCTTCCGCAAAATTTTAGAAGGGTGAAAATACTCTGAAACCAAATCACGTATGACGGCGCCGTGAACTTTATCAACGTCGAAGTGCAGGCCAGCACACGTTTCAAGGAGTTTTGACGGCGCATAAAGGTTCCTTTCGCTAAGGGAGTTCCTGTGTTAAACGGAGCTCGCCAAGCTCCCTTTACAGCTACAGGGAGTAGCCTCGGACCCACTAACTCAGAATAAGAATCACAGATATATAAATATATCTTCTTTAATGCAGTATAACAAATTGAATATAAATAAGTGGCAAATTATGAAATGATTGTCAACAGATATGTGATGGAATAATACATTATGGAGGAACACATACTCTAGCTAGCAGGTAGCAGTGGCGGCACGTGGAAAACAATGTCTGCTACGAACCCGAACACGATGGACCAGTGCGAGCTCTTTTTCAAGGTTGTAGACGAGTCGCCCAACCAACACCTTTGGCCCAGGACCCTTTATCTTCGTCGTCGTCCATCCCTTTCGATCGCGTGACTGGCGTAACCGTGAGACTCCATCGTGGTTCGTTTCTGCCGGGCACTATTTAGCTACTTCAGTGAGAACTTTGCTGGAAAATGGAGCTGCTAAACATAAAAAGGTGGCCCACCTCGCAATGGAAGCTCGTAAACGCAGATGATTTAGGGCCAGTGTGGCCAGACGGGTCGGACGTTTTAAAGCAAGACTCACTTAGGTGCGCCCTTAGACAAAGAGAAAAAAATAATGTGCCACAAAAGCAGACAGAAATATTATTTAGGTTTTATATGTGATATTTCACTCACAATAATGATAAAAAAAACTGCGCGTCAAACCGATTTCGAGGAATAATTGTTTATCACGTGCTCCTCTCGCGGTTAAGCAGGAATGCAATCGACATGAACCTAAAGTGCTCCGGTTTATGTATCGTGTGATCAAGAACGCCGTTTACAACAGGTACCTTCAGCTAAGGGACCTAAGCTAAAGGTACCTTTACGCTGCCGTGTGAATGGGGTATAAGAGATGTAAGGTGTGGTGAGTCTAGGGCGCCTTATATCGTTGAGCAGCCAATCGAATTGCGGCTTTAGCCAATTGATCCAATCAGCGATGACGCCACAACTTGGCGCTGTGCTCCAAACCGTTGCTACGGTCGTTGTTATGAACGATTGCGTGGGAGCTCAAGGTGAGGTTAACATTAGATAAAAATGTAAATAAATAAATGTAAGTATTGTGTTCTCTCAATATCTTACCATGAATACTTTTTTTGTTCTTTTCAGTGTCATAAAACGACGATAAAAACTCGTAATAAATTTTTGCAACCGGTTTTGCCTCGCTAGCAAACGACACGACTTCGTAGGCTCAGTGGTTCTTTCTGGGGGAGTACGCCACTACGTTAAATTAAGTACGTGACGAGTGACGTAACCTCTATTCTCAGGGTCAACTTTCTCTGGGATTTTTAAGCGAAGAGTGCCCGAGCATAGCTTTGATCGATACTATAGACGCTCTAAACACGCGCAAGATTGAGCCGCTATTGCCGACCTTATTTTGTCTAACTGAGATGCCGAGCCATTGAAGCGGGCGTTGACGAGCCTCCACAAAGTCCTATGTTGGGGAGAAGGATAGAGTAGAATCTCAAATGGCAATCACCTGGCCTGCTATGGAAATGATGAAGTGAAGTAAACGGAATAAGAGGAAGCAAAAACTGAAGATCGGTTATGGCGGCGCCCATGAACAGTTGCTGCAAAGCGTTTATGCTCCATTCACCCTTGAGCTGTGACTGCAATCAATGCCACAAGCACGAGAGCTCGAGGCCGTTGCTTTGAAGCGTCCTTCCGCACGAAGAGTGTTCGTGCTAGAAATACATGTCTCAAAGCGAGAAGCGTGGGCTAGCTCGCGCTTGTAGCTTTGAATTCAGTCTCAGCTAAACGGAGTATAGAGGCGCGCGCGCGAGCGTGCGAACGCCTTCCCGTGGCGCTCGCTTCCGCAAAAATTTTAGAAGGGTGAAAATACTCTGAAACCAAATCACGTATGACGGCGCCGTGAACTTTATCAACGTCGAAGTGCAGGCCAGCACACGTTTCAAGGAGTTTTGACGGCACAGAAGTTGCTTCAGCATTTGTGTGATCGAACGTACTGTCCGTAACTTACCTGATGTTTTTATCCAGCTCTCGCTCTTTGGGGTCTCACTTAAAACGTAACGATTTTTTTCTCAGCGTGATTATTACAAGCATGTACAAATATACACTCATATGGCGACCCTGAAAAACAATGTTTGGGGTCTCGAACCAATCATGTTAGAGTCAAAATAATTGTTCCTTCATCACAATGCACGTCAACTGCAAAATCAAAAAGAGGGCCTAACTGCTTTGACATTATATTCTAGACAGATGCTTCTCTCGCTGTATTTTTAGCAGATCTCCATACGTGTCATGATTTTCGCCAGACAGTATCCCGTATCGCAGGCAAATATAATTCATTTTTATAAACCTGATGAATTTTCTTCGACCCGATACGTTTCCAATAAATACAACATCAAAATCGTATCATTATGCAAACGATCCAAACGGTTGCAGACAACATACTTGAGTCATTCCGTATGCGTTCGTCGTCTGCAGCGGGCATCTCGAGACGTCTGGAGGACCGGGAGTTGTCGTCGCAAACATTGCAGATACAGCCGACTCTCCGCAAACTTCTCTCGTGGTAAGTGTGAAATCTAGGCTTCCCATATCACTATTCTTTTTATACGTTTAAATTCCACGTTTTGAATGATGGTTCTTTCGGATCGAAATCCTGTCCCATATATTCGTTCATAGCAACGCCCCTAGCAACGGTTTGTTTAGAGCAGTGACGTCACACTTACGGGTTCAATTAAGACGCCGAAGAATGATTCGCGGCAGGAACCGTCAACGTAATAAGTCACGCCCTATGTTTCTTAACGTGTAACTATATACACGAGCGCATGCGTCACTAAGCAACAAATAAAATATATATATATATATATATATATATATGCGAGGGGTGATCAAAACGTTCCGGGACTGATTTTGTTGCGTAGAAAGTGAGGGCAGTACAGTGATGCACGCTCAGCAGTTGAAGGAAGGGACCTTCGCGCCTCATTATACCAAAGGGCGTCGTTCTGTGAACATTTGAGGCGGCGCTACACTAGTTTGTTTGACCACATGCACGAGCATGATGGCGATCTTTCCATACACTGCAAACCAAGGCACGAACGAACATCAATTATGCGTCAAACACGACAAATATAAAACAGAGACCCGTGAAATGATTTAGAAGGCTTATGTCAAAAAGCAGTGAAGGGTGCGAGGTGTTTTAAGTGGCACTCGCGCTTCAGGAACGGCAGAACATCGCTGGAAGACGGAAGAGCGGTGGGGCGACTTTATCCGCCCTCTCCTCGACTTCAGTGACGTTCTGCCATTCTTGAGGCGCGAGTGCCACTCAGAACACCTCGCACAACTCACTGCTTTTTGACATAAGTCTTCTAAATCATTTCAGAGGTCTCTGTTTTAGATTTGCCGAGTTTGACGTAAAATTGATGTTCGTTTTCGCTGTGGTTTGCAGTCTATGGAAAGATCGCCATCATGCTCGTGCATGTGGTCAAACAAACTAGCGTAGCGCAGCTCCAAATGTTCACAGAGCGACGCCCTTTGGTATAATGAGACACGAAGGTCCCTTCCTTCGACTGCTGAGCGCGCATCACTGTACTGCCCTTACTTTCTACGCAACAAAATCAGTCCCAGGAACTTTTTGATCACCCCTCGTATATATATATATATTTTTTTTTGCAGTTTAGATTTTTGGTGATGAGCGATGTCTATGTCCACTATAGTCTGGCAACCTAAGAAACCCAGGAAGCGGCGAAACCCAGACCGGGGGCTAAAAGGCGGGGGATGTTGTTTTTAGTTTTTTTTTTGCCCGATTCCCCAAAGGTCATCCTGGTGATATCCCACACCGCCTGGTGATATAGTTAAAAAATTGCAAAAGGTAAGCTAATTGGCGAAGGAAAGAATCATACTTTTGGTTCCTAATTTATAGGCTGTGGCGCAAGCTACTACTCGTTATAAAGGGTACAACCGTTAGCATCCTTTCTTTCCATCCATCCGGTGAGTCTCGGGCATCTTGCTAACGCTCTGCAACTAATGGAATTGCGGCGTCAGCAGATAAGAATGCCGAGGAACAAATCAGGAAGCAAGAGATCATAATAGGCCGCTCACCATGTAATAATAATTCCTAGAGAAGGGGAATAAGGGGGACAAGAACAGTACAAATATACACCATATGGCGACCCTGAAAAACAATGTTTGGGGTCTCGAACCAATCATGTTAGAGTCAAAATAATTGTTCCTTCATCACAATGCACGTCAACTGCAAAATCAAAAAGAGGGCCTAACTGCTTTGATATTATATTCTAGACAGATGCTTCTCTCGCTGTATTTTTAGCAGATCTCCATACGTGTCATGATTTTCGCCAGACAGTATCCCGTATCGCAGGCAAATATAATTCATTTTTATAAACCTGATGAATTTGCTTCGACCCGATACGTTCCCAATAAATACAACATCAAAATCGTATCATTATGCAAACGATCCAAACGGTTGCAGACAACATACTTGAGTCATTCCGTATGCGTTCGTCGTCTGCAGCGGGCATCTCGAGACGTCTGGAGGACCGGGAGTTGTCGTCGCAAACATTGCAGATACAGCCGATTCTCCGCAAACTTCTCTCGTGGTAAGTGTGAAATCTAGGCTTCCCATATCACTATTCTTTTTATACGTTTAAATTCCACGTTTTGAATGATGGTTCTTTCGGATCGAAATCCTGTTCCATGTATTCGTTCATAGCAACGCCCCTAGCAACGGTTTGTTTAGAGCAGTGACGTCACACTTACGGGGTCAATTAAGACGCCGAAGAATGATTCGCGGCAGGAACCGTCAACGTAATAAGTCACGCCCTATGTTTCTTAACGTGTAACTATATACACGAGCGCATGCGTCACTAAGCAACAAATAAAATATATATATATATATATATACGAGGGGTGGTCAAAAAGTTCCGGGACTGATTTTGTTGCGTAGAAAGTGAGGGCAGTACAGTGATGCACGCTCAGCAGTTGAAGGAAGGGACCTTCGCGTCCTCATTATACCAAAGGGCGTCGCTTCTGTGAACATTTGAGGCGGCGCTACACTAGTTTGTTTGACCACATGCACGAGCATGATGGCGATCTTTCCATACACTGCAAACCAAGGCACGAACGAACATCAATTATGCGTCAAACACGACAAATATAAAACAGAGACCCGTGAAATGATTTAGAAGGCTTATGTCAAAAAGCAGTGAAGGGTGCGAGGTGTTTTAAGTGGCACTCGCGCTTCAGGAACGGCAGAACATCGCTGGAAGACGGAAGAGCGGTGGGGCGACTTTATCCGCCCTCTCCTCGACTTCAGTGACGTTCTGCCATTCTTGAGGCGCGAGTGCCACTCAGAACACCTCGCACAACTCACTGCTTTTTGACATAAGTCTTCTAAATCATTTCAGAGGTCTCTGTTTTAGATTTGCCGAGTTTGACGTAAAATTGATGTTCGTTTTCGCTGTGGTTTGCAGTCTATGGAAAGATCGCCATCATGCTCGTGCATGTGGTCAAACAAACTAGCGTAGCGCAGCTCCAAATGTTCACAGAGCGACGCCCTTTGGTATAATGAGACACGAAGGTCCCTTCCTTCGACTGCTGAGCGCGCATCACTGTACTGCCCTTACTTTCTACGCAACAAAATCAGTCCCAGAACTTTTTGATCACCCCTCGTATATATATATATTTTTTTTTTTTGCAGTTTAGATTTTTGGTGATGAGCGATGTCTATGTCCACTATAGTCTGGCAACCTAAGAAACCCAGGAAGCGGCGAAACCCAGACCGGGGGCTAAAAGGCGGGGGATGTTGTTTTTAGTTTTTTTTTTTGCCCGATTCCCCAAAGGTCATCCTGGTGATATCCCACACCGCCTGGTGATATAGTTAAAAAATTGCAAAAGGTAAGCTAATTGGCGAAGGAAAGAAATCATACTTTTGGTTCCTAATTTATAGGCTGGGTGGCGCAAGCTACTATTCGTTATAAAGGGTACAACCGTTAGCATCCTTTCTTCCATCCATCCGGTGAGTCTCGGGCATCTTGCTAACGCTCTGCAACTAATGGAATTGCGGCGTCAGCAGATAAGAATGCCGAGGAACAAATCAGGAAGCAAGAGATCATAATAGGCCGCTCACCATGTAATAATAATTCCTAGAGAAGGGGAATAAGGGGGACAAAGAACAGACACAAATATCCAAACACAGCCATAGGTGATTGGTGCGCGACCGAAAAAATCCGCATGTTCCGGGTATCCATTCCCTCCATTTCCAGTGGAAAGCTCTACCACTGTAGCTCTACCACTGTAGCTCTACCACTGTAGCTCTGCCACTGTAGCTCTGCCACTGTAGCTCTACCACTGTAGCTCTGCCACTGTAGCTCTGCCACTGTAGCTCTACCACTGTAGCTCTGCCACTGTAGCTCTACCACTGTAGCTCTGCCACTGTAGCTCTGCCACTGTAGCTCTACCACTGTAGCTCTGCCACTGTAGCTCTGCCACTGTAGCTCTGCCACTGTAGCTCTACCACTGTAGCTCTGCCACTGTAGCTCTACCACTGTAGCTCTACCACTGTAGCTCTGCCACTGTAGCTCTACCACTGTAGCTCTGCCACTGTAGCTCTACCACTGTAGCTCTGCCACTGTAGCTCTACCACTGTAGCTCTGCCACTGTAGCTCTGCCACTGTAGCTCTGCCACTGTAGCTCTGCCACTGTAGCTCTACCACTGTAGCTCTGCCACTGTAGCTCTACCACTGTAGCTCTACCACTGTAGCTCTACCACTGTAGCTCTGCCACTGTAGCTCTGCCACTGTAGCTCTGCCACTGTAGCTCTGCCACTGTAGCTCTACCACTGTAGCTCTGCCACTGTAGCTCTGCCACTGTAGCTCTGCCACTGTAGCTCTACCACTGTAGCTCTACCACTGTAGCTCTACCACTGTAGCTCTACCACTGTAGCTCTGCCACTGTAGCTCTACCACTGTAGCTCTACCACTGTAGCTCTACCACTGTAGCTCTGCCACTGTAGCTCTGCCACTGTAGCTCTACCACTGTAGCTCTGCCACTGTAGCTCTACCACTGTAGCTCTACCACTGTAGCTCTGCCACTGTAGCTCTACCACTGTAGCTCTGCCACTGTAGCTCTGCCACTGTAGCTCTACCACTGTAGCTCTACCACTGTAGCTCTACCATGTTTCTTAAGTGGTCACTGACAATGAAAACGAAATGCCCAAGGTATGTAATTGGCATTCATATATATATATTTTTTTTTTTTTTTTCTAGTCGTTGCTCGTCAACAAGCATAAAACAATATTAACAAAATATATAAACTGTTTCCGTGGATGGCTGCGCTGGAACCAACCGTAGCACCACAGGGAGGACAAAGACGGTCCCAGTGCACACTTCCGAAGGCGAATCAGCACACAGTATACGACGCAGTTTCGAAGACGAGGAGTTAGACCGGATCTCGGGAAGTCCCAGGACGTCCTCGCCGCTACCACATATAAGTTTCCTCGGTAGCTGCGCCGCAGTATAGATGCCCGACCGACGGTCACCGCCGAGCGTGTTCATTCGTAGTGGTGCTCCGTGGGCACGAACTGCATGCCCAGTTCCTGGTAGGCCCAGGCCTCGCAGTTGTTCTCGTTGCGGCTGTAGCGCCTGAAACGACAAGAGTTCGGCGAACCTGCACACGCGGGACTTGCACGTAGCGGTGCGCGACGCCGTTAAACCGTACGAGGTACCGTCTCTCCCCCACAAATGACTAGTATACAGCTTGGCGTTAAACGATAAACCTTATTACCACGCCGCGCTTGTGCAGTGTACGAACACGTAATAGCTCTCTTGAAGCTCGGATGGACCGGGCGGCACGATAGGACAGCTTTGTTCTATCGTGGTTGTTTTTTTCGTCCGCGTTTACTGAGCTGTTAATCCTATCAGTCTTGTACACGTTTCTAAAGAAAAGTAATCAAATAGATTACTTTATTAGTTGAGAAGAAAAGTAATTGTCCGTTTAGAAGTAACCGTTACCTTTGCGATTACTTCAGATTTTCAAAAAGTCAGTTTGATTCTTCCGGTTTGAAAACGAGTTTTTCTAACTGTTCATTATTGAATTGGAGTCACTGAATTCCGAACTACCTTAATCTATCTGTTTTGGTAACCTATCCTCTCGTATGAGAGTTGGCTCCAGGAATCCTTGGTAAGAAACTTGTGCAGACAAAAGGCGTCATTAGAAAGGGTTGAGGGAAAAATAGTGACGGTTACGAGTGATTTTAGTTCTTCCAAAATAATCACATTACCCCTTCCATTACTTGCTAATAAATGTGATCAAATGAATTCGAAATAAAGTAATCGATTACAAATAATTTGATTTTTTAATTGGCGCCGTGCAAGTCTGATCCCCGTCGTGAATCGAAGAAGTCTTACGTGACACCGTGATGTCGTATGACGCCAATACGTTACGTCACGTTGATGACGTCAAGTAAACACCGTCCGCGCTAAAGTTACCGAGATGCGAGGTTGTTATTTGTGGCGGGAGTGTGGCGGTTTGGCGTGAAGTCACACTTATCTCGGGTACTCTGCGTTAAAAAATGCCCAGACAAAAACAGTTCAGAGTCAAAGGTGCTCTGCAGCGGCTTTTGCCTTTGACTTTTTATAAATTATTCGAATGTGACCCAGCAACTTCACAAATCTACAACTCCACAAATTCGAATACGTGCATGGGTTCTAAACGAAACGCAGAAATCGAACTCTCGCACCATTTTTTTCTCAGCACCGAGAAAAAAAAGAAGAAAGAAAAAAGGAAGACACCAGAAGAAGGGAAAGGGCGTGAACGCGCTTTTGATCGTACGTTTTAGATAAATGCGAGATGTTTATGCGAATAGTTTATATATTTTTAGACCGTGAAAAAGCTACTCGTTAAATCCGCAAAGTGGCGAAGTCACCGACCGCTTTAGTATACTTAACATTTAAGTTTACAATAGTAACCCCAAATGATAAGAGAACGCCTAAAGTTTTGAACAGATTGCTATTCCTTTTTTTTTTTTGTTTCTCTTCGATTGAAATGTTTTAGTTCGGCGCACGCTCTAAGACCAGCCATCGTATCGGCGAGACGCACTTTGGGACATCCGTGGACGCAGTCACGCTTCTTATACATTAAAAAAAAAAAAAAAAAAAAAAAACAGGTTTTTGGCAGACATGACAGACTTATCTCCGGACATGCCTCAAGCAAATGGCTGAAGCATGTTTTCTTCGTGTATGCTTTAAAGATGTCTGCACACAGTTTTTGTATGACCAATGTCAAAGAAAGATTAACGATTAGTGGATAGACGTCTAGCTCGAACGGTGAGCAGAAACGTAAGGCTGGTCTCTCATCTTTCCAATCAGAGCCCGGTGCTCTGGCTTCTCCACGCGCTCTCATCCCCTCCTCTCCCTTCGTTTCTCACCGCGTACAGTTGGCGTATCGCCCCCACGAAAGGCGTGCAGGGTCGGTGCCCCGAAGCGTGCTCACCCCCTGTCCGTGCAGACGGCCTTGCGCACCTTGCGTATGCAGGGCACCTTGATCACGTTGAAGTAGACGTTGCCGATGGTGTCCGCGATGTTGCTCTTGGCTCCGCGGAGGCAGCCGTGGAAGTCACGGTCGCAGTCACAGTGGGACCTGGCACACAAAACAAAAGTCGTCGACGCATCAGCGACCTTTCGGTGTGCCTGGAAGGCGCCCTCCGACTGGTGCGTTTACAGCGTCCTCAAATGCGGTTCCTCGGTTTCTGCCTGATGACGTCGTAGAAGTGCCATGCTCTTGCCTGCTGCGACCCTGGCGGTGTCGCAGCAGCGGTTAAGGGATGTGGCGGACGCCTGGTCTGCTGCAGGTCGCCCTCCAGCTCGATAGTTTACGCGGAAGTTTCGGACAGTCACGAGCTGGAACGCGGCGACGACTGCGACACTCCTGTTTGCTCGTATTTCTTGCGGGAACGTGTACGATCAGCCGCCAGGATCGCGACATCCGACAGCGTCCCATGCCCACTCCCGTGACGTCATTTGATGTCACTTTGCGGCCGCGTCGGATGCGGCATAGGACGCTGAACACACCAGCCGAAACCGCGTTCCGATCACCGTAGTTTCGGTATCACCTGACAAAGATCGTCGTGGGTCTGCGAACAAAAATGAAAGCTGCCCTACATTGTGGAGGTCAAGCGATAAAGTCAATAATACGATTTTCCATCGACATAAAACATGTGTCTCGAAGCCTGATTCACATGGTGCGATTTTCTTCTGCGAAATCGGTGGAGCGATGAACCGCACATGCGAAATTTCGCGTTCCCTTTCACATTGATTGAGAACACATGCGATTTTTCGCATTTGCGAAGCACATGGTTGGAACCATTGATTTCGTTTGAGGTAACTATCTACGATATCTAACAAAAGTATAAAAAAAAACAAAAAAAAACATTTGATTTATTTATTACCTTCTGGCAAAAAGTACGCGCAATACTTATATTTAGGGCTGATTCAGACTTTTGCATCGGCTGCGTTCGCAGCAACGAAAACGACGAAAGCAACGAATACGACGAATACGACAAGGACACCGGGACAAACGCAGCTCATGACTGCTTGAGCAAGCTTGTTGTTGCGTTGCGTGGCATGTCGCGCAAGGCGAACAGTTGTCCCAGTGGCTTCCTCACGTGGACGATGTCCATATTGAAAGCGAGCAAGCAGCAGCGCGCCTTGTCTTTCATAGAGCATGATGGCCGCTACTCTAGATGATGACGAGTTCAGGCTGCTCTGTAAAAAGAAATACCAAGTTCTACAGAAGAAAATACTGCTGCTCCTAGAAGGAATCCCGCGGCGATGGTGGTTCCGGCCGTGCTGGCAAAACAGAGCCACAGAATCGGAGTTTTACTCATCGGTAAGTCGACTTGTGTTTTTCTACGAGCAGGTTTCTGGAATACTTTTTCTCTGCAGACCCTCTTTATGCTTCATAATGACCGGGAGCAGTTTCTAAGATGTTACCGGATGATGCCCAGCACTTCTGAAAGACTCCACGCTTTCCTGGAAACAAAGCTCACGAAGCAGTATGTCGTCAGAGAGCCCATTTCGTTGCAGGCGCAGCTTGCTATCACTTTCAGGTAGAATGGCCTTCTTTTTAAACCGCAACGTTTAGAGTGGATACGAGGTGCAATCAAACTGGTTTATAGGGAAAACTCATTACTAGCTTCTCGGCTTCCAGACAATCATATACACAGCAATGTTTTGTTTTCATTCAGGTATACCTGTCACCAGAAACGTCAATGCAGTACCTTGCACTGCAATTCAAGGTTGGCGTGTCAACAGTGGCATCCATCGTGCATGAGACATGTCAGTATATATGAAAGGTGCTTCGCCCAGAATACATGAAGGTAAACAAAAGCATATTATGTCGTTCTTGGCAACTTGCAGAAAAGAGGAAGGTTTCACATGGTGCGAATTTAGTTGCGATTTCGCAGTTGCGACGACGCTGTTGCAGCAAACAGGCAGGTTCAGTGCGATTATGAAATAATCGAAGCTGCGTCAAATGCCAAACATCTTTCGTGACGCCACCAGCGACGCTACTACGGTACAGAAAGACAACCAATAAAAACGCGGCTCATCCAACACCTACCGTATCCTTAATGGCGCTCATATGCCGTGAAAGAGTCGCTGGCATCTCGTAATGATCAAACGCTTCGTGTAGAGGTCATATTCACTGGCGGCCATAGCTTGCACCGGTTGCTGTTGAGCACGTGCTGTGAGTGAGTTTGCACAACGCATCTGCAACGTATATTTCACACCGTCAAGATTGCTCATCTTTGCGAGCAATACGTAGCAGTCCTTTTTGAGCACGCGTTGCAAACAATGCCCGCCCATATGGCGTCCAGTAAATACCGTCTTTAATACCGCCTTCAGTCAAGGTGCCTTGAATTTGTCACCACCAAATCAGCTGCCATCTTCCCATATTATCGCCCCGTACGTCTTTGTTGGAGACAAGGCATTTCAAATGGGAACCTATCCTGGCAGATACCTCAGGGATAATCTTGGGATATTCAACTATCGACTGTGCAGAGCGAGGTAGCCTTTAGAATTGTCGCACTTGCAATAAAATTACAAAAACACAGTTTTGTCTTTGTCCCACTTCTAGGAGGTGCGTGGAGAACGCATTTGGAATTTTGGCTACTGGATTCTGCACCCTCCGCAAGCCAATCGGCCTCCTCCCAGACTACGCCACTGGAGTCGTCGTCACAGCTTGTGTACGGCACAACTACCTACGAGACAACAGGTTGCACATGCCAGATGCCTATGCTGATAAAGTCGATCACTTCGGCAACATTATTGATGACCAGTGGCGCAAGAAGGCCTCACAGCAGAAGAACGCGTTGTTCCACCTGCCGAGGCTGAGACCGCGACACCTAAACCAATCTGCCCGAAAACGCAACACAGTGGCCACTGCCTGAGAGACCTGTACCGCAGGTACTTTGTAAAGGAAGGTGCAGTGTCATGGCAAAAGGAACGCGCTGGCCTGAAATCCTAAACAGTGTCAGGGGTATCGTGACAAATCCCAAAGTTTTCAAGTTTTTGTGTGTGAGGGTTGTCTGGGCTATTTCCGTTGGAACAGGGAGCTGAGGCCATCATTAGACCAATACTGTGCCGCTGTGAGTTAGCTACTTTTGGACGGGCGCTGTGGTGTGAGACGGCCTGCGTGTCAGGCCCACTAGGACTTTGAACAGAGAAAGTGAAACATCTGTATTGTATCAAGACCGGTGCTACCGGAGAGAGATGAAATTAGGGGTTCTCCTTGTCCATGTACGTTCTTAATGTGCTTAAGTGAGTAGCCATAATTCATACTCTGCCGACCTTGGATTAGTGACTCAATCCTCCCAGCTCCTTGGTTGGATAAGTGGGGCGAGTGTTTTCAGTGCACACTCTGCAAGATCGTGAACTGACGCGCAGTTCTTAACTTGGGTGTATGAGAGTTATTTGGGTAGTCTCCGAAGTATGCGCATTTATGGGGTTCAGGGAGATCGGCAACGTGCTGGAGGGTGTTTAGTGTTGAGAGGGAGTGTGTTTATAGACGCCGAATAAACTTAGCATTCGTCCTCTCTGCAGTGTGGGGTAGGCAGTAGGGGGTTATGTGGTTATGGCGAAACTATTACAGAAGACACGGTGAGTTTCCTTCTCATCGCGGTTTGTGTTGTAGCTTCCGGGCCACGTAGGGGTCGAATTCGTCCGGCCATTGATGCGGGGTGCTCAGATCGTCGGCGGCGTGCGTAATTGAGTGGACGGCCTCGCAGCACCGGCGCAAAACGCAGATATTTGCCTTTTTGCGCCAGTGCACCCCAAGACTCCAGCAACGTGATTTTTTTTGTTTGTTTTGTAATCGCAACTTTTTCGTTTTGTTAGTTGTTATCTTTCAACATTTGAAGACAGTAATAAAAAATTTCTTCGTGGATCACCCCTGCCTAATGTCACCTCTCTAGTTCATTTTCACACTGAACCTGTTGCCTGTAAATCAGTCAAATTTTTTTGTTTAATATGGGTTGTGGTTTTTGCCTCTTTTACGGACAAACTGGCGGACAGGTTTTGTGGCATGTATTGCCCAAAGTAAATCGACAGCGTACCGGCTGATATCCCAGAGGGAGGTGATATTTTCCTGTTTTAGTTGGGCCTATGATGCCCAAGCGTATCTTTACTTAACATAGAACGCGTTTTATCAGCCTATGTTTATAAAATGGACGCCACGCTGGACCGACGCTGGACCACAAACAGACCGTGTGTGTGTATGAACGCGCAAAACACATTCTGTACTTCCTCAGTCTAGGTCAGCATGAACAAGCTTACGTAAATGTTTAGCTTTCTTTTTTGTTCACAACAATAGACCCTTTCCGAAATTAAGTGCCATCTGGTGGTTTGTAAAGCAGTTTAGGTTTTGCCCTATCAATGGCGGAAATAAACTTGTATCGGCACCGTCACTTTCGCAAGTCAACGGCACGCGAGGAATTGTTCAGTGTGAGTTCTTTCTCAATCACTCTCAGTTCGATGGTGACCAAGAACCCGCATTCTGAACAAAGCTACAACCCACTCGGATGCCTCGAGAAAATTCTAATACACCAAAGTGCTTCAAAGCCGATTGTGTACCGCCCACAGATTGACTGAATCTGAGTTATTAGAAATAAACGCTTACGTAGCTCTTGTGTTCGTCCCGTCGTCGCGTCGTACTGACGACGCGACCTACATCGCGTCGTACTGACCCCCTGAATGTACAGGCCTCGCAACATTCGCTTAGGAGCATCTTCAACGTCTTCCTTTATCAGTCACTAGAAGGCCGCCATTCGTATGGCACAGATGCCGTTCCACAGATGATGATAGTGATCAAAGTGGCCAGACTGAATTTCGGAAAGGGTCTATATTAGCGATTGCGAACATGTTAAAAATAAAGATAAAGGAAACGGCATAAACAAAAGAAGGTTTCCAGATGTAAAAGAAATTGCGAACATGTTAAAAATAAAGATAAAGGAAACGGCATAAACAAAAAAAGGTTTCCAGATGTAAAAGAAAGCCAAAACAATCATGTTGGTGAAATAACGACAAAATATGCACGAAACCAAACTCTCACAGGATTTGTATGAGAAATGCACAGGCATTTTTCGTATTCGTACCATCCCAAAATGAAGGGGGGAGGGGGGTAGCAGCACTTAGCTGGGAGAAGAATTGTTTTTACGGAGGCTATTCCGACGAAAAATAGTAAATTTAAACTGTTGTTTTGGGCAGAGAACGCGCGTGCACACCACGAGCGCTCTTACGAAATCTCGCTTGAAAGCATGCCACGGTCGCTGGTGAATCTATGGAACTCGAACATGTGTTTTCATACCAGAAACAGCAGAAGCAGGGCAGATGGGCCAATGTACTTCATGCGTGCCCAGTGAGGACCTCGGAAGAAAATGGCTGCGCAGCACTGGAAGGAGCCATCAAGGCGCCGCGTTGATTTATCTAGCACTCGCTTGGTTCGCGTCTCGCCGGTTTACATCACTCCGTAAAAATGTGAAACTCAATTTTTATCAAATAGCTTTAATTACAAAATGCAGTTCATCGTTTCTCGGTTTCTAGACAGGCCTTCGTGCCAACTCCAAACAGATTTGAAGAAAGGATCTTTCTACTATGCAATGAGTAACACACGCAAAGTAATCGAACACAAGCCTCAATTATTGTCGCCTGCATTTTTACGAAGGAAGCAACCACAACTCTCGCGTGGTACGCAAACGCCAATTCGTTTCAATGCCGAACTCAAACTTACATCCCCCGGCAAAAAACATTCACTCATGAGGAGCACATCCGCCACCCTACCCCCGCAGCGAATTTCGAAGACGACGACGTAGATGACGCCTTTTTTGTATTTTTCATTCCCACGTTTCTATGACCACCGTGACGTATTTCACGAGCCGCGTTTTATTGGTTGTCCGTCCCGTCGCAAGAACGGCGTCGCAAGGAAAGTTTGGCAAAATACGGAAGCGCGAATTTGTCAAATTCGCACCGCAACTGCGTTGTGACGCAAGAGCGGCGTCGCAGTTGCGAAATCGCAGGCAAATTCGCACCATGTGAATCAGGCTTACTGTAGATTCTACGGCGAAAACAGTAAAAAGTGCCAATAGGTAAAAGACACCGTGATCCCATTAAGTTTACAACGTCTAAAAAACTTACATCATACATCTTACATATGTGTGCGTGTGTCAGCAACGGCGGCTGTAATCTGGAGCATGTGCAAAGCGTACTAACAGCTCCCTTCAACATTTATTAAACGCTAAATGTATTAAAGGGGTCATGAAACGATTTTCCTACTTCTTCCTCCTTAGCTTTAATCCTCAACTCAAATGCGAATTGTGAAATCACGTGGTCGTGACATTCCTTCGGCACCGGTGCGATGACTCCTAGCTTCCACCGTGCTTTTCATGCACACCATAGAACTTGTCATTCCCCAGTGACAATAAGTTCCGTCAGGGCACTCATTGGCCACGAACGCGAATCCAAATATTCGTTGACGGATTGATTGTTGACGAGCGCATACGTCCGAGTGACGCAGTTCTCGTGTCCAATGCGTGAGCTGGGCTCTGCTGACGTCAGTTTGGCGCCGGTGACGCGCTTTTGGGACCGCGGATGTATCATAGTGAAAAGGCGGAGAGCTTTCGAAGGCAAGAAGGTACAAAATAGTCCGCTATATTTTCAAATGTTCGTACCGAAAAGCTGGCTTTTGACTTTCTATCCTCTTTCTTTTGGCCAACTAAACGATATGCGATTAGTAAAGTCCCAATTTAAAATCATTCATCCCAACCCAAAATTCGGTTCATGGCCCCTTTTCAATGTGTATGTGCACGTGGTTGTGTGGTTCTAGCATTAGGGAGTTTAAGCAGATGCCTTTCTCGGTACGTTGAGACAACCCGAAACGGGAGCTGGCAGAACAAAATTGAACGTCCAAATATTACGGCCCAAATTTTAGTGAAGGCAAAGAGGCAAGGACACTTTTCTTGCGTTGTTTGCGCAACTACTAGTCTCAGACGCAGAAAAGCGAAGATTCCGTCGAGTTTGCCTTCGCTACAAAAGCAGAACTAAAAGCGCCCCCTCACTCACTAACTCTTACAAACCTTTTTTTTTTTTTTTTTTTTTTTTTTAAGGGAGCTATTTTCGCATGAATAGCTGACCTCGTTTCGTGGATTAGCTTGTTTCCTGTCTCCTCGTACTTCTGTTTAGTTATGTTGAAGACGACTGTGGTGGCCAATGAATGTGCGTTTCGTGCATGGCGGCTGTAGTGTGGACAATGTCGGACGCGGTTGCTCCTTCCAAGGTGATGCTCGTTCTCCTCAATCGGGTGCGCTGTTCTGTTTTACATAGAACTGAAACGAAGCCACATAAATAACCGTTCGTCGTGTGGCACGAACATTTTATTTCTTGAGTAGGCTGTTTTCCTGCAGCGGAGAAGAAGTTAGAAGCGAATACATCGGTCGAAATAGAGAAGCCATCTTGAGTAGCCAGGCGAACACGCTAAAGACACAAGCGACAGTCTGCGACAGGCAAAGCGGAGCAAACGCTCACTCACGTTCATATATTCCCAAACTCTGAGATGTCAAGAGCATCGAACTCAAATACAACGCCGTACTTCGGGAGCTTTAATTCCAAATATCGAATCTTATGACACATTTGGAAATCCATCTCGAGTAATCTAATGTGAACGGAATGCTCTTTGACACGTCTTACGACATTTATTTATCTCTTGACTGCGTTCTATTTCCCACGGACCTCAACGGGAGCCTGCTGAGCTTCACGCCTACTAGGCTTTCGGGGTTGCGACAGCTCGGTACGCCACAGTACCTACAGCTTTGACGTTTGCTCTTCTGCGGAAGCATCTGGAATCGTACGCAACAGAGAGAAACTCAGGAATCAACACCTTCGAAGTGATTAATGAACATGCCCCAGAAGCAAGCAGGACTGCCAAAAGGGCATTCCCAGTGTTGCAAATATTTTGAGCTTGATGGCGGAACGTGTCCTAATAAACTTGATTGCCCCGGGGATTATGGCTTGTCGTTTTGACTCCAAACTGCAGTTTTTGTCCCCCTCCTTCTAATGCGTGTATTGTTTCATCCCGCGAATCTTTTAACGCCGTATTCCGTCAGGTGGCGCCAGGTACTTCTGAAAAAGAAATCTGGATTGCGACAACAAAACGAGCCCAGTCCCATTCGGGCTCAAAATAATTTACGAATTTTCTTATACCACCTCAGACTGGCGGAGAGCGAGAAGAATTCAAAATGGAAGAGAAAGCAACAGATTGACAAGAAGCAACGTCTCAATTGCGACATTGCCTCCTTTCATTCTGTTCTTTTTTCTTCCACCTTGGATACCTCTTCTTTACTACCAAGTCTCCGTTTTTTCAAGAAAATGGTAAATCTACTCCAGCTTGCCTGCGCCCTCACTGTTTTATAATTTGCACCACGACTGCAAAAATATAAAATAAAAAATCGTCGCCCAACGTGGGGCTCGAACCCACGACCCCGAGATTAAGAGTCTCGTGCTCTACCGACTGAGCTAGCCGGGCGAACTGACAAAGAGCAGGTTCAGAGAAAAGTCGTTTCCCCACCTCTCATGTGCCTGTCATCCTTTCGTAGAGGAAGACCTTTCCGGGCGGGGAATATTGCAGGACAGGTGAAACTTGGAAAAAGGCAAACACGTGGTAATAAATCTTGTGTTTGTAGCCTTATAGTTATAACCGTATTAAACTGTCTTTGACCCTCTAGTCAATTTGTACTGAAGTGACTGTAACTAGAACGGCTCTACAGTGCCTTAAAGGGGGTAGTGTAGTTACCGCGCAGCCTCCACCATGCATCGGGACGGCCACTCCTTGGAAGACGGTGTAGGTGGCGCTTCGATCCGCAGCTCCGTTAGGGTGCCTCAATCGGCCGGCAGATAGAGGCACCCTAACACGCTTCATAACTAATATAAATACCTCAAAAACAATTATTTGTTTCCATTGAACTTCCAACGACATGATTTGTGTTTGAAGGTGAATAAAAATCTGAAACTAGCAGACGACAGTGTAGTCGACAGCTGCGAATCGGCCGGAGCTGGCCGGAGCCAAGCTGACCAAGCGGCCAAGCCGGAGCCATAGCCGGAACGACGGTGCTGCAAGCACCAGCGCCACCCGCGGCCGTCTTCCAACGCTGTGCCGCTTCTCCGGTTTCGTTCGTTACACTACCCCCTTTAAGCCACTGTAACGGCTCCGAGCTTTCCAGCACAATATTGACTCGGTCCGGCATTTTATTAGACGGGCCAGAATTTTGATGACATATTACCAACTATGTTAAACTCGATACTTCACAAAAATAGCGCAATACTTCATAATTCTAGGTCCTAATAGCAGACGATGCACAATTAATCAAAATAAAAACGCGTCTTTTAAAGCCATAGTTCTATATGGGACCCTACACCGACCTTTCTCGCTCATGTTGGTCTGGACGCACGACGGCATCACTTAAACACCCTTACACCAATTTCTACGCTGAATGAGAAAATTGTTGTCGCGTGACCTGACGTAATGTGACGTCAAATCACGTGACGTGTCTAATATTTTTTCATAAAAGGATAAAATGCATAAGTACTCCATCTCATTGCTTTTACTGCTCGCATGGAAGAGTCCAATTGAACAAACATACCGCATTATTATTATTCATCAATGTCCTCATTCATGACAAATTCAGGGACCCGAAAAGTGAGTTAAGGGAGAGTATCCTCGACATCAAACGTCTGCCTATCGTAAGCGATGAGATTGAGGACGTCAGTGCTGCTGTCTGACCTTCTAGAATGCTGATTTATCAATAACGCTACACAGCACTCCCACACTTGGTCAGCTCCCAGACTTGAGCTCAAAAGCCCGGAGCCATTCTAGCTAGTCACTTCAGTACAAATTGAATAGAGGGTCAAATACAGTTTAATACGGTTAAAACTGTATAAGGCTACGAACACAAAATTTATTACCTTCTGTTTGCCCTTTGCTTTAGTTTTTCCTGTCCCGCAACATTCCCCGCCCGGAAAAGTCTTCTGCCACTGAAGTACGACAAAGACGTGAGACATCTAAGAACGACTTTTCTCTGAACCTGCTCTGTGCCAGTTTGCCCGGCTAGCTCAGTCGGTAGAGAACGAGACTCTTAATCTCGGGGTCGTGGGTTCGAGCCCCACGTTGGGCGTAAACTTTTTATTTCATTTTTTTTTTTGCAATCATGATGCAAATTATAAAACAGTGATGGCGCAGGCAAGCTGGTGTAGATTTACCCTTCTCTCGAAAAACTTGGGACTTGGTAGAGAAGAAGAGGTATCCAAGGTGGAAGAAAAAGGAACAGAATGAGAGGAGGCAACGTCGCAATTGAGACGTTGCTTCTTGTCAGTCTGTTCCTTTCTCTTCCATTAATCGTTTATGGTGTCAGAAGACTACCCAATAAATATTTTGCTATAGTGGATAAGTGCAATAAACATCAACCCTAAATCCTCCGTTTATTTGCCGTGTGAACCCGAACGCTTTTCGATACAGGTAGCTTTAGCTAAGGAACCTAAGCTGCAGGTCCTTTAGGCAGCCCGTGTGGATGGCCTCAACGGGCGACTTGCCTCTCCCTGGGTTCTGCAGCGCGAGCTTTCGCTCCACGTGCTCCGTGCTGGTGTGCGATAGCCCACTTGGCGGCCACCAACCCCCCCCCCCCCTCCCCCACCACCACCACCAAGGGGCTCTAAACTCGTCGAAGTTGGGGCCGAAGTTCACGGCGCACACCGATTGGACTATCACGACGATGACTTTGCGCTTTTGTCGCTGGCATCCAATCGGCGAGCTCCGCGAACGTTCAGCTACAACTTTCTGTTTGACGAGTTTAGGGCCCCAGTAGACCTATTGCTATATTACCCAAGCATCAAGGAGAATGCAGGGATTGGTGTTCCACGCGCCGCACGTGCTGGCCTCAGCAGTAGTACACTGTAGCGGTAGTAACTTTTCTAAAGCAAATGCCTAAAACAAATTGTATCTTGCACGAGCGTTCGTCAACGCTTTATTTTGGTTATTTACTTCGAATATTTTAAACGGGGAAGGCGTGCGCGTGTGGAACACCAATCCCTGCATTATCCTTGATGCCTGGTAACCTAGCTTCCCTGGTCGAGACAGTGCCCGCGCTCGCTTTTGCTCGTGGTCACATATTTTATCTAAAAATGGTCCATTGGAGACAAAAGAACGTACTTTCCTACAGGCGGCAGTGCCGCTGCGGGAAGTTTACTCCGCTCATCGAAAGCTCATTTCTGTATTGGACGGCCAAAATTCAGTTCGGTATTCGTCGCGCAAATGAGACTGAGCCAATCAGCCCTCTCTTGCCTTTTTGGCAGACTTGTACAGCGTAGTACATATTACAAGTAATGAAATCACGAGGAACCAATTCGTCGTTGCTCAGCAAAAGAGCGGCGCTAATCTGATTGCTTAGTTTAAAACACCGAGAAGGAAGACATACGCCACTGTCCTCCACGTAAAGAGGCTGTCCCCCTTCTGTTCTCCCCGTGTTTCCTCCTTTTAGATCATTCGCATCATTAGGACCTTACTAAGTCGTGATGTCATGTGGTGAATGCCGTAGATTACTCTATCTGCGCAAGCTCAATACTTCGTGTTTCTCTTGTTGTGTTTTTTTTTTTGTTTTTATTGTTGAAATATTTTTTAGTTTTGAAATTCGTAACAGTTAGGATCTCGCCAAATCGAGTACAAGATTACATAGTACTTCACTGCAACAGAAAGTTGTTTCGTGCTGTGGCAGGAAAAGGAGAGCGCCCAACGTGGGGCTCGAAGCCACGTCGCCGACATGAAGAGTCTCGTGGTCCACCGACTGAGCTAGCCGGGCGTCGTGAAAAATCGTGAGAGCGGTGTTATGGAAGACGTTTTTGTTTTTTTTCTTTCCGGTTTTTTTTTTTTTTTTGGGGGGGGGGGGGGTGTTTGCTATCAGCAACTAATGGCGAATTCCACTGGTCGTTTTGGAGCGCGCCGGGATCGACTTTTCTGGAGCGAGCCTATTTCACTTGGCGATCGGGATCGAGACGGACGTGTTCCACTGGTCGTTTTGGATTAGCTCCCGCTCCAGATCTCGATCTGGATCCGATGGTGAATTCCACTGGGCGTTTTGGAGCGCGCCGGGATCATTTGACCAGATCCGGAGTGGAGCGCGATCGATTCGAAGACGTTTTCGCAATCGCGGCGCAAACACGTGTTCGACGCACGAGCAGCAAAGATGGCGCAGGAGCTCCTAGCAAATTGGCGAATTCACTGGTCGTTTTGGAGCGCGCCGGGATCGACTTTTCTGGAGCGAGCCTATTTCACTGGGCGATCGGGATCGAGACGGACGTGTTCCACTGGTCGTTTGGGATTAGCTCCCTCTCCAGATCTCGATCTGGATCCGAGAAAAGTCGCTCCCCCGATTTCGGCGGATTCAACCGGAAGCCAGCCGGGCCAGCCCTCGGCGCACACACGCGACTTCCTTTCTCGCGGGGTCATCTCGCCTGATCTCGCCTCAGAAGAATTGGTAATGGCCGCTTGCTTACCCCTTGGCTCGACAGCCAGTGTTGCCAGATTGGGCTATATATAGCCAAATTGGGCTACAATTCTTTCCAGTTGGCGTCAAAATTTCGTGGTTGGCTATGTGGCTATTTTGGGCTATTTCTAAGAATGCGGCGAACTTTTGTCGAACCTCAGGTGCGACGCCGAACTTTAGGTTCGACGCCGAACTTTGAGGTTCGGCTAGTTAATTTTCTAACTTTTAATCAGTTTCGAAAAAAAAAATTGTTTCTCTTTTGGCTAGTCGAGAGGAGAGAGAGAAAGAAGAAAGGCTTCCAACTTCTACAAACTTCGTGGTTTTCATAATGCGCAGTGAAGCAATGCTTGCAAAGTTCAAGCGGTCTCCCTACAGCGCAGTGGAGCAAACCAAACAGATTGCACTATTACTACAGGCCCGGTAGCACGCCTTCAACCCAGACGCCTATGGCTCTGCCCGGACGTAGACTGAACTCTCCGAATGCTGCTTTGGTGCCCATTGCGAGAATCCATAGGCACCCCAGTTTGTAAAAATGAGAAGTCAGTTTTACCGCTAAACAACTGACTACTTTCCAGTCGTTCCCCACCAAAAGAAAGGACAGCACAATCAGAAATAGCATGAGCATGAATGGGTGACACCAATATTCTTCACAAAAAAAAAAAGAGACGGGTAGAATATTGGTGAAGACATGAGAGATTGGGGTTGTGGTTTGAAACACCCAGTGTTTTGACTGTTCTGCCCCTGCATTTTGTTCATTTACTGTATGATCATATCTCCCGAGCTTCACAATAAGCTGTCTTTGTGTGTTTTGTACTTCTGAAAACCTACAAAGGAAGGGCCTGTTTTGTGCGGATTTTCACCCTTCCGAAGCTTTTTTTGAAAAATTCACAAGTAACCTGTACACAACAGGTGGTGCATCTGAGGGTTGAAAGAGAAATTATTACGTATATTGTATGAGTGTGAGAAATAGTCAATATAAGGCTTAAAAATCATTGTTTTTAGTCCTGGCTATTTTGGGCTATATTTGTTTTAGGGCTTTGGCTATATTTGGGCTATACCTCCCAGTCGTTTGGCGGTTTTTTGGTGGGACCATCTGGCAACACTGCAGCCGGTTCGTTTTCAAGGAAGGAGAAGAGAAGAGAAGGTTTTGCCGCGCGGGCATTCCGGCAATCTTTGCTATACTTCGTCTCACCCTAGCATGGACTGACCGCGAAGGCTGTGCCAGCGCGAGAGGCCAGCCTTGACTGCCTTGACTAGAGCACTTGCTGCACGAGCGCTCGTGCAGCCGCCGCGGCTTCATTCAAAGCGACTAGCTCGCGCTTTTAGCACGCGCGGCTAACAATAGTCCATACTAAGGTGAGACGAAATATAGACGCTCCTGAGCCATTCCTGCCGCTCGTGCGTCGAACACGTGTAAGCACCGCGATTGCGAAAACGTTGATGCTTGGCACTTGGAAACAGCCGCTACCAGACACCTGATTTGATTAAAAAATACCCAGGACGTTTTGGGGGAATGAATCGATCACATAGCAGGCGGAAGACAAGTCGACAGCGTTGAAAAATATTTATTCCACCGATTGTTATGAAGGCCGATGGTGTCGGTGTCGCAGTTTCGAAGCACTGTCAGTTCAGCTCAACACCAGGTTACAAAAGACGCTTGGGGGTACTGCCGGTGCTAACGCAATTTTAGTAGAAATGGGAATTACATGAAAGAACCGGACAGAAACACTTCATACGGTGGCGTAAATCCCGAACATATATCAGCGATGTCACTTTCCTCGTTAGGGCTATCTGCTTTGTCAGCGAATGAAGAACATTTCGATAAAATAAAGAGCGGAAAATACTCCCCGTGTCAAGTTTCTAATCACAGTCACTGGTTGATGTCGTACCGAGGTAATTCCCGGCCCTTCGACCGCACTAGCAGTTTGTAGAGTCACATTTCCAGCGATTCCGCGCCGCACACGAACGAAGGTAAACAATCAAGATGGCGGAGTGTTCCCCGTGTTGTCCTCGCCGTCAGCGCGGTGTGACAGGGTTGTCAGACAATAAATCGGGCAACACGGTTGCCGGGCGGTAGCAACATGTTGCCTGACTGTTGTTGTTGCCGCGATGTGACAGGGTCACCGGCAACACGACTTCCCCCTGTTCCCGGACAGAGTTGTCCAACTGTTCCCTCAGTGTGACAGGGCCTTACCCCTCGTCTCGACAGCCGGTTCGTTTTCCAGGACGGAGAAGAGAAGGTTTTGCCGCGCTACGGGCATTCCGGCAATCTTTGCTATACCTGTTTTCACCTCAAGAACCGTAGTAAAACTAGATCATGTGACGGGCTAGTTGGTTATACGTACAAATAAAGTAGCCATGAAAGAACCGGAAGAAACACTTCATACGGTGGCGTAATCCGAAACATAATCAGCGATGTCACTTTCTCGGTTAGGGCTATCTGCTTTGCAGCGAATGACGAACATTTCGATAGAAATAAAGAGCGGAAAATACTCCCCGTGTCAAGTTTTCTAACACAGTCACTGGTTGATGTCGTACCGAGGTAATTCCCGGCCCTTCGACCGCACTAAGCAGTTGTAGAGTCACATTTCCAGCGATCCGCGCCGCACACGAAACGAAGGTAAACAACAAGATGGCGGAGTGTTCCCCGTGTTGTCCTCGCCGTCAGCGCGGTGTGACAGGGTTGTCAGGACAATAAATCGGGCAACACGGTTGCCGGGCGGTAGCAACATGTTGCCTGACTGTTGTTGTTGCCGCGATGTGACAGGGTCACCGGCAACACGACTTCCCCTGTTCCGGACAGAGTTGTCCAACTGTTCCCTCAGTGTGACAGGGCCTTTACCCTCGGCTCGACAGCCGGTTCGTTTTCCAGGACGGAGAAGAGAAGGTTTTTGCCGCGCTACGGGCATTCCGGCAATCTTTGCTATGACGGACAAGTAGAAGACACAGACACGGACAGGCGCTTACTCACAACTGATATTTAGTGAAGAATGAAAGGAAGATAAAGCAGAAGTGCAAGGACATATACGAAATGAAAAAGAAGACTAACCAAAACGAAAGAAAGCAACAATTATTTTTGACTTCAAAATTAAGAAATAGGAAAAAAGTACGTTAAAAAAAAGAAAGAAAAAGAAAGAGGAAGAAGATGACTCTGAAAATTCATATTAATGTAAAAGGAAACGGGGTCCAGAGGGAAACACGGAAAAGGGCCCATTGCAGAAGAAAGAAATTGTACTAGGATCATGTGACGGGCTAGTTGGTTATACATTACAAAATGAAAAGTAGCGCTAAAGACGAGGACAAGTAGAAGACACAGACACGGACAGGCGCTTACTCACAACTTTAGTAAAGAATAAAAGGAAGATAAAGCAGAAGTGCAAGGACTTGTCCTCGTCTTAAAGGGGTCATGAAACGATTTTCCTACTTCTTCCTCCTTTGCTTTAATCCTCAACTCAAATGCGAATTGTGAAATCACGTCGTCGTGACATCCTTCGGCACCGGTGCGATGACTCTTAGCTTCCACCGTGCTTTTTGTGCACACCATAGAACTTGTCATTCCCCAGTGACGATAAGTTCCGTCAGGGCACTCATTGGCCACGAACGCGAATCCGAATATTCGTCGACGGATTTATTGTTGACGAGCGCATACGTCCCAGTGACGCAGTTCTCGTGTCCAATGCGTGAGCTGGGCTCGGCTGACGTCAGGTTGGCACCGCTGACGCTTTGGGAACCGCGGATGTATCATAGTGAAAAGGCGGAGAGCTTTCGAAGGAAAGAAGGTACAAAATAGTCCGCTATATTTTCAAATGTTCGTACCGAAAAGCTGGCTTTTGACTTTCTACCCTCTTTCTTTTGGCCAACTAAACGATATGCGATTAGTAAAGTCCCAATTTAAAATAATTTATCCCATTCCAAAATTTGTTTCATGGCCCCTTTAAGCGCTACTTTTAATTTTGTAACGTAGTAAAACAAGTCCGGCTCTTCGCGGAGCATTACTAATTTCTCCCTTTATGTTGATACTTAGGATATGTGTAGGTCAATTTTAGATTAGATATATGTTTTCTTATCAAGACGTACACGTTGTAAACGCCAAAAGCATCGCTTTCTCCTCCGACAAGCAAATCTCGTAAGAACTACTTCGCGCCGCGTATGAACAATGCGCACAATTTCCTTTTTTCTTGAGGTGAAAACGGGTATAGAAGCTCCTGAGCCATTCCTGCCGCTCGTGCGTCGAACACGTGTTAAGCCTGGTTCAGACAGTTGCGTTTGACTGCGTTTGACTGCGTTGCGGCTGCGAGAAACCAAAACATCCTAGCTGCTTATATCTCGTGCCAAGATGATTCCTTGAATTGGATTCCACGCTTCATACGAAGCACAGATGTTCCGGTGACTCGCTTTCTGTTCTCGACGCAACACAGTCAAACGCACTCAAACGCAAGTGTCTGAACCGGCCTTTAGCGCCGCGATTGCGAAAACGTCTTCGAAACGACCGCGGCGGCCGCGGAAAGGGGATTCCCGGGCAGTTGAATGACGGGAAGGCATCCGCCGATCCCGGAGCAGTGGTCATGTTCCACTGGGGATCCTAGGCGGCGCGACCCCGTTAGGATCGTGTGCTCCATTCCGGATCTGGTCAACTGATCCCAGCGCGCTCCAAAACGACCTAGGAATTCGCCATAAACCAATCACGCAAAAAAAAAAAAAAACGCAGGATCGCGGTACGATCATTGCGCGTGCATCGTTGAATCGGTGACAGCTAAGGCAGAAGAACGACGATCGCCGTGAGGACGCACTTTTGACGCTGCTTGATCGTCTTGATAGGATCGTTGACTGTGTCTCTTACTTGGTGTAGAGGGAGAAGTTGACGAGTCCGTAGCCGCTGCGAAAGGCCTTGAGCTTGACGGGGCAGTGGTCGTGGGCGCGGCAGCAGAGGTCGACGGCCACCTGCGAGCCCAGGTCCTCGTAGGAGGACGCGATGTCCCCCAGGCCGCACCACTTGGTGCCTGCACGAGATGGAAGGACAACGGGGGTCTCGGGGGACGCTCGCCTAGAACAGGGAGTCGAGGGGGGTGAAATGGAGAGGCAAGGAACACTCCAGATTTCGGATAGGTATCTGTGCTCCACGCATCTCGGGTGGAAGTTGATTTATATTTGAGCATAGATCAGAGATTGATGTCATTTTTTTTTTTTTCATATTTTCTTTAGAAAAAAAAAAGGCTTTCTTTCTATTGAATGTGTAGTGAAAGTTACTAGACTGTATATGATCTGTTTTTTGCTTGTCTTGTTGTGAGCACTGGGCGATTACTAACGGATGATTGTCCTGCCCAGTGGTTATATACAAAAAGCTTCGCGAACCTCAAGCTTACCGCAAATGAGACTGTTCAGTGTCTGGTGGTCTATCGTAGCCATTATTCGTTTTTTTCTTTGTTTCTTTTTCTTTTTTTTTTCTCGAGCTTGGTGAGACAGCTAATGTGAACAACAAAAAGATACGCAATTAAAATAACGGAAATTCAACCAGTCGATAAATTAAAAGTGCCCAATACTCCTGCAAAAAAAAAGCCCGCCCACGCACACGCACATGCACGCATACACACACGCGCACCCGCGAACAGACGCATACACAAACACGCGCTTACACACATACACAAGCGCGCGCACACATACACACGGGTACTCGCACACACGCACACAGGTGCACGCGCAAACTCACACGCACAGACACGCGCAAGCGCGAACACACAGACACGCACGCGCCCACAGATACACGCGTGCACACGTACATACACGCACGGACACGCACGCACGCATACATACACGGACACACGTACGCATACATACGTACGCCCACATACACGCACACGGACACGTACGCGCGCGCACACACTGATACGCATGCGCACACACACGGGCACACGTACGCATACATACGCACTCACACGCGAACACGGACACACGTACGGACGAACGCGCGCGAACACACACTACCTAAGCGTTTATGACGTGTATGCAAGCAGTCAAAATAAGTATAACACAAAAAGACTAGCGGCTGCAATTCTGCAGCTTGGGCCACATAAACTTATTTGCTTTAGATCCGCGCCTTTTGTGCCTTGAAAAAAAAAAAATAAAAAGTACAATTTAACAGTGAGTCGACGCGCGAGTCAAAGAGCCAGACAACCATGAAAATAGTTCCCTGGGCCGGGAAGCTCGAAATCTGAAGAATCCCGACTTAAATAAATGTCAACCCAGGCAAAAACTAAAAACAGCACATACCTTAAAAAAAAAAAGAAACAAAAAAGTGAGAGGTTTGACGAAAGTTTTTCCGGTCTGCGGTTCTGTCCAAGGTCACAACAGGACGGAAAGGTAGGGAGCGAACCCTGCCCTTCCTCATTATTTCATTGACCTCGCAAACCTCGCTCTCCGCCTGGCTTTTACCTTGACCTTGCGCCGGTTCAGTCAGTCACGTTAAAAGCCCCCTGGCTTCCGTCTCTTTTTTTCCGGCAACCTTCCACTTTTCCTTCCGCGCGCAGCAAATGACCCCGCTGTTTTAGCCTTAGGGGGCCATTAGCCCCTGAGTTTGAGGGATTAGGTAATAGGCAGCTTTCCAGGATCATTGTTCGCGTTGGGCTCTCGCTTTAAGCCAGCAGCTAATCCAGCAATACCTAAGACAAGATCGAAAGCCAGGTCGTGTGTTGTCTCTAGCCCAGTCATTCGTAATTTTAAAAGAAATCTAAGTTAAGCCTTTACCGTGAACTTCTACGAGAACGTACGACACAGATAGTACTGTCCAGACGCGCATGCTTTCCTCGGCATAATAGATGGCCGATGTATGCGTTTACCTCCCCGGAGGTCACGTTAAACAAATTTTGGATACCCGAAAGAATTGGCGAATAGCAAGGAAGGCTCTTGCTGCGCGTTCCTCAGGTAAGTTACCCATACACTGCATTCAAAAACACCTAAACTAAAAACAAAAGTAAAGGAGACACGGTGAAGCGCCGCTGTTTTTCATGCGGTTTTCGATACCTTTATTATTATTATTATTATCATTCACATCGAGCAACTATGGGAGGACTCTGTTTGCACATCGAGAGCTCATCCTGCTCGTAGCTTGTTCTCGGCCTTGGTGTTACAATCTCTATCCTCATGAAAGGGTCCAATTATGACCCTTTCTCCTACATACGTCGTTCCCGAGAGCGCCAGTCTGGCGAAAGAAACTGACAGTCATCCTGTAGCGGGGTCGAACAAAACAAAAGAAGCAAATAAAAAGGCCCCTTATGGCTTTTTCTGGTGTCCTTTCTTTATTTCCTTCTATTCGTTCTTCTGTTGGCATTTTGAGTCTGCATCTTTGATCCTGGTCTGTTTCCTGTTCTATGTTCGGAGATTTCTGCTTCAAGTTTCCAATCGGTGCAACTCTACGCTGGGGTGTGGCGATTCCTTTTCCCATAAAATATTCCCGCAACATTTGTTTTTAAATCGAAAATTGTATTTCAGATAAGGGGTGCAAGATACTAAAAATTGTAATTATTATGGGGTGGCGAATACTCCCTATCAAATGTTTTTTTGCGAGATGCCAAATCACTACCAAAAGTGTTTAAAATACATTAACTTGTGTAGAGTATATGAGATAGGCACAAGTCTGCCTCAGCCTTAATTGTATTTATTCATTTCTGGATAAATACTAAATCTCGAAAGCGAAAAAAAAGAAAATAGGTTAGAGTGACTAATACTGCCATGACAAGATGCACGACTCGTCATCTGCTGCTTCCCGAAAGAGCGGAACGTCCAGATAGGCCAGTTGCTGCGCCAGATTCTTCCAGTGGGCTTACTCCAAGACGAACTAAATCATCTTGACGCAAATGAGCTGGTGGTGGTTAAACATTTCGACAAAAACCCTGAGAATGGGACAAGAAGGGACGGACAAACACAAAGTCTCAAAGACTTTGTGTATGTCCGTCCCTTCTTGTCCCAGTCTCAGGGGTTTTGTCGAAATGTTAAAAGCTGCTTCAATGAAAACTCTATATCTGTACAGTGCGCTCTAAACACTCTCACGCTTAACCTCACGCTAACTGCCAGCTTTAAGTATGAAACGCCTGTCCTTGAAACTTGAATAACGTTTTAGGCACCACGTAGTCAAAAATTAGAGTGATTTTTTTAACGCGAAAGGTTCTTTGGCTAGGTATTCGGCACTTCTTGTTATATGTTTCAAGAAAAGAACCTATGTTTAATGTCTAATAAAGAGTTCATATACCCAATCTCAAGTTTGTTCGCATTTTTTATTTATTTTTTTGTTTACTTCTAGATGAGTCCTGTTATAATTCGAGCCTAATAAGATCTCACTCGCTGAATTTCTGACAGCCAGCATGAACTTCATAGAAGACGCGCTCCACTTGCACTTTTATGAACACCCTGCAGCTATTTCACGCAAGGCATGTTACCCCCTCCCTCCCTTCTCACCCTTCCCCCTACCCGACGAGGAGGTACCGACTGTACTTCGGCCCGAAATGGTTCGCTATCGGGACTAATGTCTTACGATCCACAGCTTCCATTCATGTGTGCGCGTATTTTATTTACCCATAAAGCGGAACGAGGGGTTTGGGCTGTCTCGCATTACTCGATCTGTTTGGCGGCCTTCCGTTTGGCAACATCTCTCGCAATCCAAGCGGATTTCCTTACGCAATCCGTTTGGCAACATCTCTCGATGACAATAGCTCTCATTTCTGCTGCGATCAGCGTCGAAGACTCCGACGAAGCGAGACATGCCGTAGACGTCATTGTCTCTATACCGTGTGCTCGAAACGCGGAAGGTAAACGAGGAAGCTGAAGCGCGAGACGCCGAGAGAGCCAAGTCTGCGAGTGCAAGCAGATGGGACGCAGCGCGGAGGGCGAACTACGTCACCGACCCACCCAACATGGCGTCCTTCCCGAATGGGGTGGTCAGGAGGGCCCCGCATATAACTCGATTTATCCACAAAACTACAGCACCATTTATAAAAAGAAATGAGCAAACATTTAGGAACCTACAATGGGTCCTGGCAGTATAGTTATCTCGCATTTTATTTCGAACGCGTCCTTTAACGTTGATATTGAAGAAAAAAAAGTTGTATAAGAACAAAAACGGGGAAGTTTAAAATCGCCACGGGGTCCCTATGGTGTCCTCACCGGGTATGATGCCGCTCCAGAGCGAAGAGGCGCTCCACTGGAGCGTGCTGTTGGTGCTGGCTGTCCAGTCGCGCAGCTCCCGGCACTGCGAGATGAGGCGCAGCATGGTGGCCAAATCCACGGGCTGCACGGGCAGGCCCTGAGCCTTGATGATGGGCTCCGCCTCGCGCTCGTCACTGCGTCCGCAGTGGAAGAGGCATCAGCCGCGGGAACCCCGAGAGACCCGTTGGTTTGACTCCCTGATGATACCCTCGAGGAATGTAACGCGAGGGAGGCGATTGTGTACAGAGAGACGCAGCACCGCGTAATTGATTGCTGCTGGCAAGTTGAAAGCGCCGGTTGAATTCCCTCCCAGAGACGCGGTCACACTCTGCCCATATACATCACGCATAAGACGCTCTCTTAGCATGTTCGCTTTATAGATATGTATGCTCCGAACATGTTTGCGGACATTTTCTGTACGACCAAAGCCGGGGTTACACTGTTCTTATATGGCACAAAAGATAGTCGGCAAACACGGGTCACACCAATATCCGTGCTTCGAATGCTGCATGGCAAGTTTCCTCCTCGAACTCATTGCCATGTGGCATTCGAAGCACGGATCTCGCGGTGACTCGCGTTCGAATCTGTATCCAGAATGCCGTTTTGTATGGTGTATAAGCAGTGTGACCCCGATATACGATTTGACTTTCTATTAGCCTATTAGCGGCGAGATGTTTTGGTGGCGCCCTCGTTGGTTACCTTTGGTGACGTCATTACCTTGTGAACAAGTTCGATGGTGTTTGTAATGGGCATGGTGGAAGCCTGAAATCATAGCGCTCTCAAAGCAACACTGCCAACACCGTCAAAATTGAAGTTCTTACAGTTCCTCTTATTCCCGTCGATGAGACATCCTTTGCTGACGTCATAGTCAGTATTCGGCCAATTGTAGTGGGCCGACCACAGCGACGCTTTCGTTCGCTCATGTCGCCAATAGTAGGCAAAGCTTCAAAATTTATTTTCGCCAACGAAATTAAATGTTTTAGCGAGGTAGATTAGAGTGCGCGGGAAAGTGCACTTAATACATGGTGCAAATATTTTTATGGAAATCGGTGACCATAAAAAAAAAAAAGTTTGATGGTACTCAGAAGAGAACTTACTTTAATCAACAGAAGGCAAGAAGGGGACCGGATACAGGTATTGTTTTATGAAAGAAAGCACGATCGGCTCAAACTCCTGAGCAACAAGTCCCCTCCCTATATGTCTGCCCAGTCTGCGACCATCGAGACATGATCTCACAGCGGTGCTATGAGCTGGCCAGAGCTTAGTGCTCACCTAAAGGGGTAAAATGCCGGCGTGCATGCTATGCTATGAAACAGACTGCAAATATTCCCACAGAAGGAAATGTAACAATCCAATCCAATGACGTGTTTGTTTGTTTTATTTTGTTTTTTTTTTCAGCTTAACGCATGAATTTTGTGCGGCCCCCGGCCTGAACGCCGCTGGGCCAGTTCATATTATAGAATGATTAATTTAAGGCCAAAGATTTACATACATGGTGAGAACAACACAGAAGCCGCATTAAAGTTCTACCAAGGATGAAGAGGCATATTCCAAGGGGCGCCAATGAATAAAAGTTCGAGAATGCACTGCAAATGTGCTGCTAAACAGGCTTTAGGGTTGTGACTGCAGAGTCCACAAACAACAAGATATTTACCATAGTCACTGACAGTTTAAGGGACGTAGAACCTGGCTCACTGTGTTCATTCTTTTTGCTTCCTGATTCGCTCTTGATAATTAAGTCGCAGAGACGCGACTGACAGCTCGTTCAAGCGGCGAAGTCCTTGTCATTGCCCCAAACAGTTACTTGCAAGCACGCTTTCCCCGTATCAAGGCACTTTCAAGATCCGCATTTTGGTGGTTTAAGTGTTCATTTTCATTCGAAGCGTTAGAAATGATCGACCGGGTTCAAAGGAGTCACCAATTTGACAGGCCCCATATTGCGAGGCTTGTGCGAACATCGTTACAAATTATGCCGAACGTGTTTCTCGTTGAGGGTTCGAAATTGACGTCAAGGACCACTAACCAAATGTGCAACATGAACCAAGAAATGACTGGCGTGCGGGCTTTTGTTTGAACTCCGTCAAATTTGATGACGGCAAGTGAACGGCCTTGTTTCCGAAAGTCGCAGACTCGCAGCAGTACTCCAAAAATCCTCTTCGAATAACATGCCGATTTTCTTCATTATTATTTTTTTTTTGTAACAAGCAGTATTTTGCAGTCGCACGACTATTTTTTCTTGTACACTTAAGAATGCAGATCTTTGAAGTACGACTAAAGGATCAACCGTTGGCTGCTGAGACAACCGAATCAAACGAACAAAACTTAACTGATGTCCAGGGGGCTGTCTCCCTTTGCCAGTCTCACTTCTTCGCCGAAGATGACCTGTTTGTAATGTGTGCTAACTGATTGCCTACGTAACGTATACATAGATAGTCGTGATCCATGATTATCCAGACGTATACAGGTTAGTGAAGGAGGACACCTAGCAAAGGCTTCGGTTCTGGCAACGCGCATGCACTCTATAAGAAAACAAAAATTACCCTCGTGCGTCCATTTTCCCACAAACCAGCAAAAGGTGAAATCGTCCGCAATGTGACGCTGGACATACCCATTAAGTGGGGAAGGAGACGGGCATTGTCGGGTGTGAATCGGGGGTTTGGAGCGTTCCCTTTCTGTCTCTGTACACTAGGACCAACACCTCTTAAATTAGAAAACCGTAGCGTTTGATCTTTCGGCATCTCCTGAAGCCGAGGTCGTACTCCTCATATACATCCTAAAAAAATACAAGGTCTGCGGACACGATGACAGAGCGTAGCTTGAGGCGATGACACGCGTCAAGCTAGGCTTTGAACAGACAGTTTTTTTTTTTTTTTACGACCAGTCTCACGGGACCGTCCTTGCAAGAACAAAGCACGCCTCAGACTGTCTGCGGGCTGCCTTTTGTACGATGTATTGGCGTCCGTGTTTAAAGACGCGAGGCACAGAACTCGCACAAGTGCTGCATCATCGTTCAGATGAGATTCGTGTTCAATCATGTCACAACACGAGTTTGGGCTGAACCTTGACGCGGCAGCTATTTTCACGCCGCGTCGGCCTCCCTGAGGTCACCAAATATTCAACACCGCTTTTTTTTTTTAGGAGGTTTTGGTAGGGGGGACATTACGGACAGCAGTAACGAGGTGCCGGAGTTTCTACGCCACCTTTCAGAGGCCAGCACGAGATACCGACTGAACGCAGCGCTCGCGTCCAGTCTCCGCTCCCTGTTTGAACCCCGGTATTCGACTCAACATGTCCAGCACCCCCCCCCCCCCCCCCCCCCTAATGCCTCGTTATCTATACTCCGTATCGCCTTACAATGGATCGCAGAGAATGCTGCGAGCCCTACAAGCCAATCCAAGGCCGTGCAAGTGTCACGTGATCTTCTAGAGGGGCAGTTGCGGGATACGTTCCCAGCCCTGGGATTGGCCATGGGACGACTCGTAGTATCCGCTGTGGTCTATCGCAAGGTGACACGGTGTACAGAAGGTGTTTGGTCGCGACCAGCATTCTCCGGAGTCCGAACGGACGAAACAAGAAAGCGAGGCGCCTCACTCGAGCTCGAAGAGGCGGCAGGTCTGCAGCGTCACTCCGTCCTGGCCGTACTCCACTCTGGCCAGGGTCTTGCCGTCGTAGTACATCACTTTCTTCACCCCGCCGGGCGGCGGGGCCAGCGGGACGGTCGGCACCTCCACCTGGGACACGGACGCCGCCGCCGCAGACGCGGAGGTGCCAAAGACTGTCGCGCTGGTTTCGGCCAAGGCAAGGGTAGCGACCAGCAGCACGAGCAGCCAACATCGTCCCGGAGGAGCCGGCATGGTCCACGTTGCCCCGACAGGGGCGAGGCCTCTGCAGCCTCCGTCTGTCCACGGTCCCCGATCCCAGGAAGGGTTAATCCGGGCAACTAGGGGTTAATCCGAGGGCTCAGTGTCTGCCCGAAGACAGACGCCAAGGCCGCTGAAGGGACGAATGGCTCGACCCCCCGGCGGTTTCGGTCGAGGCACTGTTCGGAGCGACTGGACGGCGACGGGGTGTCGCGATGAAGTCGCCGAGGTGGAACGGCAGCGAGTCGGCGGCGTCGAGCGCGTGGCGTACGCGACTCGTCGGTGCCGGCAGGCGGATGCGGGTCAAACGCGTTCTTAAAGTGGGGCGCGCCTGTTGCTCCCGCGCCCGTCCCACCGCCACCACCACCTCGGGGAATCAGAGGGGGGAGAAAAAGAAAAACAATAATAGAAAACGACGTCAGCTGAAACGTCGTTTTTCCTTTTTGTTGCTATTTCGTCGGTGGTACGGGTGAACAAATGATCGGCCAGCTGTGTGCTGCTGGGGAAGGGCGTCTCGGGCAAAAAGCCAGGTAGGCAGGCAGGCAAGCGCGAGTGAAAAATCGCCTCCGGTGCCAGCGACTCGACGTACGGGAGCAGATGAGCCCCTCTCATGGCCGCGAGGCTGGACGGGAAATTTTCTCGCCACTGGCCGACCAGTGACCTGCGCGAGTTGGCGCCCATTTCACTTCTCCTTTCGCCGAAACGAGAATGGGGGAATTAAGAGGGGTGTTTCTACCAGAGACTGACTCATTTTCTGTGGGAAAGTTTCGAGTCGCATTGCACTCGAACATGCATTGGGTGGTCTGATATCCTCTGAATTCCTTTTACCGAGAAGATTGAACTTGATTTTTCTAGGGAAAGAAATGTTTAAAGTTGGATTATCCCAGAAGGCAGTAAACATATTTAGCTTTCCGGTTTTAGTTTAAGTGAAAGACAATTTGAGAGTACCCGACTCATTCTAGAATTAACAACAACATATCTTCCGCACGTCAGCAGTTTTAGGAACGCCAAATTGCACAGTGGACACATGCACTCCAGAGTTCTTTCTCGGTTGTAAGTTTGTTATACAAATTAATAGTGTAGCGGAGTGCGTAGCTATGTGGGGCGAGCACAGGCTGAAGTAAAGAAAAGGCTCAAATAAGGAGAGATGCCCCTAAAAACGCGAGTAAAAAAGAAAAAAACAGTTTCACGAAAAATAAAAACAACGTTCAAGGACCATAATCACCAATGCAAGCAAGTAGCCAGGATTTTGATGCGGGGGGAGGGGGGGGAGGGCGCCCATGACAAAATACTGTATGAGGGGGAGGGGGGAGAGGAGGCCCCAGCAAAATAGAATATTTCGGGAGAGGGGGGGGGGGGAGCCCGGGGCCCCATTCCCTTCCCCCCACCCCCCTTTGGATACGTGCCTGCACCAATGTACGAAAGAAAAAACAGTAACATCGATAGGTTTAGTTGTACAGACCCGCCAAAAGGACCCTCACCAAACCGAACAGAATTTGCAGTTGGTTTGGCATGTATGTTCTAATATGCAATAAATTAATTAATATATATATACATTTTTTTTTTTTTTGGGGGGGGGGGCAAGAGACAATCTTTTATATTTCTATACTCCGCTCGCGCGGCACCTGCTCGCACGAGCCGGCGCACTCGCTGACCTCTGCACTGGCGCGCTCCCATTGTTCAGCTGTGCTTCTAGAGTGATCATAACACCGAGGGAGAAAGAAAACGTTTATTTGCTAGTCCCACGTTCGTCGGTGCTCCAAGCAGAGAGCAGCTGCGCGTCCGCTCCGTACGTGACAACGGTATTTCTCTTCTGTTTTTTTTACATGGATGGCATTCCTCTATAAATTTGTCGTCGTACAAATAGAGTGTGTTTTTGTGTTTTTGTCGAAAGCAACCGACTGCGTTCCACGATTCCAGTTAAATCGTTTCCCGCGGTGACCTTGTTTCTGCTTAACTGCGACATTCTGGAAATGAAATATTCGCGAGTGAGAGATACCAAATACCAAACACGTACACGTTATTAAAAAAAAAAATCTATTAACTAAACACGTTTACTCATTCGTGATAATTCAAAAGAAACACGTTACTTGAGCTCCAAAGTAACGAGCTACTTTCTCCTTACTCTGCGTCGTCTTTCTCTTGCAGTAGTCGCTTTCGGACGTATTTTGTCTCTAATGCTTTTTTTTTTTTTAAACGCATTCATGAGCATACTGATGGGGGATCGGTGGCCGAGTATGCTAACGCCCCGCGGCGCAAGCGGAACGGAAGGTCGCGCTGCAGGTCCCAAGGATCCTGCAGGCTCAATCCCTACCACGCCCCGTCTCGACCTGGAGCAGCATCGTATACCGGAGTGCGGTCGTGTGTCACTACTGCGTGGTGCACGTTGAAGACCGCGGGCTAGCAGCGCTACTGCACTGGCCAACTTTCTCGTCTACGGCGGAAACACTTGACGCTCATTGGGGGTGGTTAACTTCACGCTCTCATCACACAACGCACAAAATATTTTTATACTGAAATCTCACACCATGCGATATGTCGATTGGAACAAATCACCTAAAGATTTCCGTTGCTGACAAAGTGAAAGCTCCTCACACCTCTTCGCCTCCTCTTCAGCGAACGCACTGCCAAAGGGGAGAGAAGTGGGAGGAGCTTCCATTTCGCTAGGCGTAGCTGCAGTGGTAAGTATCAGTTACGTGGGATCCGGCCAACTCGTCTAAAGGCAATTCTTTGAAGGCCCATTCGTCGAAGGGCAACTTGTCGAATAGGCCAACTCTTCATAGTCCAACTCGACGAGGGGGCAGCCTGTCGAAGGGCAGTTTGTCGAATCGACGTAAGAAAGTTTGAGGGAAAAAAAGATAATTTTATTATTGTCCTTCTTTTGCCCTCAAGTTTGTTTTGTTTTGTTTTGTTCCCATTCTACTGTAACAAAACGTCTGTCAGAGCAAATCTCATTTCTAAACTACGAAAATCGGTGCAAAACGTTTGACCGTGAACGTGATCGAGCCATCGAAATATGGTGTGATTAGGGGACGATTCGGGAGTTCACGTAACAAGGATCATCGGATGGCTTCTCCACCAATACTTAACATAATCGAAGATCTATCTCGTTACTATTCAGTCAGCTAGCCAGTGGCGTAGGCAGAGGGGCGTTTCGGGGTTGAAATCACACCTCCCAAAAATGATCCCCCCGGCTCGAAAAATATTCCTGGCAGTGGCGTAGCCAGGAATTTCTTTCAGGCCGGGGTCTATTTATGGGAAATATGGGAAGGGGTTTGACTATGGAGCTGGGTCTGAAGAGGGGAGGGAGGACTTGATCATTATGGGAGGGGAGGGTTTAAACACCGAAATCTCCCTCTGCCAACGCCACTGATAGTGACTGGAGAAGGACGAGATCGCCGTTTTAGATTTAACCATTAAATTTCTGAAGACAGAGAGGAGCAAATACGTCGCTCTAAGAGGGCCATTAATCCTACACTTGTAATAATATAACAGCACCCTGCATCGACAACTGGGTTTGCAGTAAGTAGGACATCTACAAAGTCGGGCACTGAGATGAGAGCACGACGTTATGGTGAGGGAAAAATGAATTCGACAGAAATAGCACGTCACTTGCGGAAACCCTGTAGAAAAGAGAGCTTTCAGTAACAAACGGCACGAACGTGACATCATTTTCTCGTACGAAAACTTGGTACACTCTAAAAAAAAAAAAAAAAGCCCGTGCGTCTACTTTCCCGCATAACACTCGGAGAGCCATTCACCGCAACTTACGGAGGCAGCTCAGCGAATGACGATGCCGAAACATATGTTTAGACCAATAAACGCAGTCTGAGTTGTGATATTAAGCAATGCAAAACGTCACGTTTGCATTGCTTAATGTCACAACTCCGACTCCGTTTTTTTTTTTTCTCTAAACATATGTTACGGCATCGTCATTCGCTGAGCTGCCTCCGAAAGTTGCGGTGATTGGCCCTCCGAGTGTTATGCGGGCAAGTAGAAGCACAGGCTTTTTAAGAGTGTAGACAGTCTGACCCGTCGCATAAAACATTGTGATTTGAAAGGAAGAAATCCAAAACGTATAAACAAATTATTTATTTAATGCTTCGTGCTTTTAATCCGAAATATTACGTGGTATGCAGACAAATGCATAGAAACATATTACATAACGGTGATAAAGAGTTTTAACCTAGCGTTTGTGTCATCATTACGTTGCTAGTGAATTCACACCGGAGGAGCCCTTGCCGCCATTTTGACGAAAGGATACAGCACGCTTCGCACAAGCCGCGATCCGCAACTCGCGCAAAACTAAAACTCAACAACTTCGTGGGCAGAATGGCGGAGAACTAATATTTTTTTTTTTTTTTTGAATATGAAAGCTGGGTACATGTTTAAAAAAAGTGACGACGAGAAGGCTACTTCGACGAACTACGCTTCGACCAGTTATTTATACGAATTGGCATATTCGACGAATCGCCCTTCGACAAGTTGCATGACTTCCAAAAAAAAATGTTCCCCTATTTTTTTTTTTTTTACTCAGGCAAGCTTATATTATTCAAGACAAAAAAAAGCCACATTTACGCGCATCTTTGTACTAAATCGTAACACGACACGTCAAGAAAGAAACGGATCAAAGGGGCATGCAAAGTGGCGCCGTGACATTTATACGGCGATGCTTAAGGGGCCCTGAAATCATATTTAAGCGTCTAACTTTTTTGTGGTTTGCATGTCTTTTGAGGTTCGGGCAAGCCAGCGGGCACAGAGAGAGTAACTAAATATCAGTGCGTCATATTAACCGGACGACGCGGAAACCTCCTCCACCTACGTAGGCGACCCGCGGTGCCGAGAGCGCGCGTTATGTGACGTCTTAGGTCCTGGGCTTACTATTGGTCAGAGCCGCTAAAAGCTTCTTTTTTGTCGAAATACAAAATATAAGTGGCGCGAACCGTTTCAATTATTTATAAAAGTAGTTTTGGTTCACTATTCTAGATCAGAAAAGAAACAAATGCAGTTTATAAAGTACGGAAACAAGAAATTATCCGTCGACATACCCGGCACCAAGCGGTGGAAAGGCGGCGCATACTAGAAAGGGGTAGTTGGATCAGGCACCGACGAACGGCGAGCGTAGAAAGGTCCCGAAAGTACTCGGCGGCGCTGCGGTCGTATACGGGCTCGAGGATCCGACCGGTTCCGAGCGTTCCGAAGGCCTTCGGCGAGCAGGTTTGGCTGGCGGTTTGGCCGCTTGGCGGCAGGGCCGGCCTTAGAGCAGCAAGCACCCTGGGCAAACTGCAACCATGGCGCCCCCCCCCCCCCCCCCCCCCCGCCACTATTTTCGCACCCAACATCACCCAGCGCGAATGGTCGCGATTTTGTCGTTGTCAGTCGAAAACCACATCCTAAAAACGAACGACGTTCGCGAGCATGGAGAGTTTTGTCGGTTCAAGAATCATTTATTTTTTAGATTAACCAAACTTCAGCTGTGGGTCGCCCATAGCAAGCTAACGTCTGATGGACAGAGAAAACAAAAGCACAAGTTAATTATGTCAAATGCCCTAGAAGGCAACCTTCCGAGCCTTCAACATCGCAAATTGGGCTACGTCTTGCGACATATCCAGGCTAGACGCTATTCGCGACTCCAATTCACTATAGGTGGCGCCACTCGTTTTCCAAAATGGCCGGTTTAGTGAGGGTCGGAGATGCGTGCCGCTGCTGAGCCTGTATAGTTTGCTGACCTCACTGAGCGACACAAACTATTTCTGGTAATACTAGGGAGCTGGGGTGTTATGAGCGAAGGTCACATCTTTATCCTGGAAACGAAAACGGTATTTAGCGTAATGTTTAGGCCAGGAGGTACGTTTTAATTCCGAAGCAAAACCGAAACTAACCGTTATTTTGGATTTCATTTCTCGGTATCGGTCTTAATTTCAGATTCTTTCGTAACTCAAAACGGGTCTCACACCGTAATTATTTAGTTAAAGAAGTTGTTCGTGGAAACCTTCGTCCCTTTAAAGACAGATCTTTCATATACCTTTGAGGTAACATAGAATGCTGTAGCTGTTGAAAAATTCAGTGCTGATATTTGTACGTTCTTGCTGCCTTTTCTCGCTCACATAATTGTCATATGAAACAATGAACTGCGGGCCTTTCAATGGCTTTTGGGGTATTTAGATGACTAACTGTTTTAATATCTTTCCCAGCACAAGAGTAACAGAATAAATCAATTTATACGATATGTTCACAAAACGTATGAGTTAAGAAACGCTGTTCTCACTAGAAAAATTCAAAGACGGAATCCGAGTCAGGCAGCTGAAGTGTCGGTTTTTTTAAAGCAACGCGTGACGCATAGGAGTTTATATTGCCTCCAGTGTTTGACTGTTTGTCTATCTCGATAACGATGTCAGAGGTCTTCATGTGCTAAAGAGAAAACAAAATGACACCTTTCAGAAAAGACGATTATGGTTAAATGGCGTTTTTTTGTGATTGTAGCGTTAATTGGGGGCATACATTGCCGCGATTTGTATTAATAATATAAATATTAATATTAAAATATTTTAATACGCCGCAATTTTCAAGCTCTAAAATAATTAGTTGCTTATGGTCTAATTTCAAACGCGCGAACAAATATGACAATCTAAAGTGTGCTAATTATCATCACTGGTGCCAATCGCAGCATTTTCAATTAACAAGTTATAAAATAAAACAAAAAGTCTAAAATCAATGATAACATCCTAGCTATTCTGAGAAATTCATGTAAAATTAGATTAATTGAGGATGCTATTAAAGTAGCGACTTTGGACAATCGGCAAAACTTCCAAAGTCGCAGCCAATATCCTTCCAGACCAGATGATCCCCCCCCCCCAGAAAAAAACAAGACAAAAACGTATTATTTTTTTAATTATTATTTTTTTAACATTCATTTCTTTTCGTATTTGCTTGCCGTCGTTTTGCCATCCTCAGCCTTTGCAGTTCGAAGGAACGCCTACCTGCTTGCGCGTCTGCTCACTGCAGCACGTTTCGCTGGTGTTGGAAAACGGTGAAACAGTAGTGAGTTTTAGTATTGCATATACGAGCGAACGCAAGCGCTGTGTGTTTGCGTTAGCTTTGCGTGTTCCACGCTGCGCGCGTGCGGAGCCCAAAATTGCGGTCTTGGATCGGAGCATGGCAACGATGCGCCCGCGCAACGTGGAGCAGGCCACCCTAACGCAAACGCACAGCGCTTGCGTTTGCTTCTATACGCAATACTCAAACTCTCTAATAAGGTACAATCCCATACCGGCTGCGGCACCACGTTGGGACAGTGAAGAGTGTTGTTTGCATTCGGAAACGACATTTAGCGAGCCATGATCGCGAGCAGTTCCGCCGTGCCCGCTGAGCAGGAGAATCAGGGGACCCTCACTGGAGCGCTTCCCGTTTCCGCCGTGGGAGGGCGAGCGACGAGCTGGAGACGCGAATCCTGTTTTCAATGGACAAAATTGCCAATGACGATATCCTGTCATCTAACATGGTTGATCTTAGGTATGTCTTAATAAGCTTTAATTTTGAGAAACTCCTCTCAGCGGTGGCCACTGACACCGGAAAAGTGAGGAGGATCCTCAATGACACCCACGTATAAGGGAATTTGTCACATAGATGATTGTCCAGAATGAACTAGAGGACGTTGTTAAGAATGGAACCTTCGGCAACCTTTTCCGAGTTTCAACGCTGCGGAAACGAGTCCCGAAACGAGTCCCGACGTGTTCTGGACTGTCGCCCACCTGTCGATGCCTGCCCAAAACGAGTCTCAACGCGTCCGTGACGTCAACGGGACGTGTGTGTGTGTGCGTGTGGGTTCGTGCGCTCCGGAAGGGGAGAGAGGCCTGGCCTAACTGCGGAGAACCATGGCTACGACGCACTTCTGGCTACGACGCGGCGGGCTTTGCTGCAACGCACTTGGCGGTCACACCTGCTGCCCTGGCGGAGAGTGAGGGAGAAAACGGACCCCTATATAAGGCGGGGCGTGAGGCTGCTCAGTTGTTCTCTCGGATTTGACGACTGTATCGCTACCATGTAATTAAACCGTTCGTTACGTTACCAATTCTCCCACCTCCACTGGACCCCTGGGTTCTTCACTTCGGGGAATGGTCGTCGTCACGAGCCAGGAAGTCTCAGGACGTGCGGCCTAAGCCCCGCCTCGAACAACTGGTTGGCAGCGGTTGGGATCGGACCATGCGACATCGTGCTACATCTGTGGGTGAGCGTCTGGACTTTGCTTTGAGATTCGCCAGGCTTCAGATTATGGGTAATTAATTTTGAACTGCTGGGAATCCTTAGTGTTTGACTCGTGCGCTAGGTTTGTGTACAACCTCGCGACAAGTTTTAGAACAAAGCCAAAGCTAAAGAGCAGCGATCATGGATCTAATGAGGTTACTGAGAACAGATTTACTCTGTTTATGTGAAGAATTGGGTGTGGAGGTGGAGCAAAAGATGAAGAAATCTGAGATCAGTAAAGCGATTTCAGAGAGCGCGGAAGCAGAGGAAATTAAAATTTCGTGGGAACTGCTTCAGAACGCTAAGAGTGAAGCTGCAGCAAGAGAGGAACGAGAGCAGGTTGCAGCGAGAGAGGAACGAGAGCAGGTTGCAGCGAGAGAGGAACGAGCGCAGACTGCAGCGAGAGAGGAACGAGCGCAGACTGCAGCGAGAGAGGAACGAGCACAGACTGCAGCGACAGAGGAGCGAGCGCTGAGAAGGCTAGAGCTCGAAATTGAACAACAGCGATTAAACTCGCAGAACAGTAGAGTTGGGGCTCCGGTACGAGCAAGTGAGACCGAGTCGTATCAAATGAAGAAGCTCATGCAGCCGTTTAAAGTTGGGGAAGACGTGGGCCTATTCTTAGTTAACTTTGAGAGGACATGTGAGAAGTTGAGCTTCGCCCCAGAAACGTGGCCGCAACGGCTTTTGACTCTGTTGCCCTGTGAGGCTGCAGAGGTTGTCGCGCGCCTTAGTGCTGGAGACGCGGACGACTACGACAAGGTGAAGTCCAGGCTTTTGAAGCGGTACCGCCTTTCTGCCGAGGCGTTCCGTCAAAGGTTTAGAAACGCATCCAAAAAGAGCAGCGAGGGCTACTCGGAATTCGCGTACGGGCTTAAAACCAACCTGATAGAATGGTTGAAGAGCAAGGAAGTGTACGAAAGCCGAGACAAGGTAGTCGAGTGTGTGTGCCTCGAACAGTTCTTTCGTAGCATTCCGCAGTCAGTCAAGCTCTGGGTGCAGGACAGGGTGGGAGTCGACTCTGTCGAAAGGGCCGCTGAGCTAGCCGAAGAGTACGCAACGCGTAGAAAGCTGAGCGGAGAGGAAAGCGAATCCGGCCGAAGCGATCAGCGCAAGACCTTCCGACAGGGTAACGGCTCGCGAGAAAACGGGCCCGAGAAGCCCGAAGCAGGACAAAAGGTCCCAGAAAAGAGCGCAGAACACTCGAACGGAGACGAGGCGCGGAAAAGCCCAACAGGGCAGTTCGAGGCAAGGAAGCCGTTCCTGTGCTACAACTGTCAGGAGCCGGGACACACAGCGGCCAGATGTAAGAAACCGCGGGTTGTGTTCTCGTACGTGAACGGTAGTGACAGGGACCTGAAGCTTCTTCGTCCCTATCTTCACGAGCTCCAGGTAAACGGAAAGCCGTGCAGGGTGCTTTGGGACAGTGCAGCGACGATGGACGTTGTTCATCCGTCGTATGTAACGCCATCCGATTTTACGGGAAAGGTAGTTTGGATCAAGCAGCTGCTCGAAAAGCACAGTGTCTGTCTGGCTATGGCGACAGTAAAGATAACTGGCCCGTTCGGAGAGCTAGTAACCGAGGCGGCTGTCTCGCAAACAGTCCCGTTGGAGTATCCTTATTTGTTTTCTGACCGGTCAGATTTCCTGCTGCGCGAAAGGGGTCAACAACTGGGAGAAGGGCTAGTTCAGTCGTGTACAAGGTCCAAATCGCGTCAGGTCGCCCCTTTGTTGACGAGTGATCCAGAACCAGAGGCAGCTGACGGGGAGCAAGCACTCCCAGAGTTGGAGGCAGAAAACCGGGATGAGAGAGACCAGGTTGTAGAACAGCCTGACCTCGTAGCCCTAGAAAGCGTACGCCGTCCTTACGCGCCGGCGAAAAAGGCGGAGGAAGACGGGATCAGTGTAAGATCTCTCGTAGCTCCGGCGTCCCGTAACTTTGGTCCTCTGCTACGAGTAGACAGAGTGTCCCTGACAGTCGAGCAGAAGAGCGACCCTAGTGTGTCAGGGTTTCGCGGTACAGCTCAGGAGATTGCTAGGACCAATGTGACGGCGCATGAAAAAGGCGGATTTTTTTATCGGCGCTATAAGGACCGCATTTTCACGTCTACAAATCACGTGAAAATCGATCACTATGACTTCAGCGTAAGAAAAAGAAAAGGCAAATTTAACGGCAATGCCGATGGGTTGAGCAGATTTTTCTGACATCACGAAAAATAGTAGGGATGATCTCAGAGGTCTTCGTCATCCACGGGAATGAGGATCTAAGTGGGGGCACTTCGTTGAAACCCCAAAAGGACCTCACAAATTGCGTAGAGTTTTTGTCTTTTGTACTTTGTCCTTAGTGACCTCGTTGGAAAAATGAGTTTTTTTTTGGCGACAGGGGGTCTCTATACCCGGAATTGTACCAAATTTTGGTAATCCGTAATCCAGTCTGGCGGGTCTTTGGCAAATTCCGAGCGTTTGACTGCGGTGTGGCGTGGTGTTGTGGGGGACGTTTCCGCTGATGCCTCCGTTGTGAGAGGTTTGGGAGTTTGTTTGGTGCTTGCAGCGTCTTCTCAAGGCCTACTCCAAGCCCACCTCTTCAGGCCAGCGATTGTACCACCGGCCATTCGAGGTTTCCCTGGCCCCGGAGGGGCTGTTAAGAATGGAACCTTCGGCAACCTTTTCCGAGTTTCAACGCTGCGGAAACGAGTCCCGAAACGAGTCCCGACGTGTTCTGGACTGTCGCCCACCTGTCGATGCCTGCCCAAAACGAGTCTCAACGCGTCCGTGACGTCAACGGGACGTGTGTGAGTGTGCGTGTGGGTTCGTGCGCTCCGGAAGGGGAGAGAGGCCTGGCCTAACTGCGGAGAACCATGGCTACGACGCACTTCTGGCTACGACGCGGCGGGCTTTGCTGCAACGCACTTGGCGGTCGCACCTGCTGCCCTGGCGGAGAGTGAGGGAGAAAACGGACCCCTATATAAGGCGGGGCGTGAGGCTGCTCAGTTGTTCTCTCGGATTTGACGACTGTATCGCTACCATGTAATTAAACCGTTCGTTACGTTACCAATTCTCCCACCTCCACTGGACCCCTGGGTTCTTCACTTCGGGGAATGGTCGTCGTCACGAGCCAGGAAGTCTCAGGACGTGCGGCCTAAGCCCCGCCTCGAACAACGTCCTGGCAAGCACTGCATCCAGTGGGAAGCAGGCTGCATAGTTAGATCAGCACCTCGTTCATATCTGTACCGTCGATGTCTGCACTTTCTTGGTGTCTCAGCCTATCAGTGCATGGTCAAGGCCTTGGCAAAGTTTAAGAAGTTCTGCTTTGTCGGGAAGTCAGGTGAGGCCGTAAAGGAACCCCCAGAAGCTCACGTGCTGCTCCATCTGCGTGAAGCGTTCTTCAATCAACATCTTACGGTGTCAATCATCTCGTAGAAGAACTCTCGCTTGAATTTTGTCTTGACATCATCAACCTCGTCTTGGCACATAACAAAATTGGCGCTTTTTCCGCCGCAGAGGGGCCGGTTTCATGAAACTGTCAACACCCGTGCCCTCGGGAAGACCGTTCGCAGTTGCCAGTTGCAGTTTCGTACCCGACATCGCGATAATTGTCGATGTAATCGCTACATGCTTTCATCAGCTGGGTGGTTGCTACGATGTCCTTCGTTTGCATTGCATGTTCTTGCTTACAACATTAACTTGAAAAAAGAATGTCGTACCACACAACAATGTAAACGAGAAACTTAAGGTCCGTGAGCTGCCCTGCAAGAGTTCGAGCTTCATGTCGGACGCCAGAGTCTGCCTGCTGTGATTCGGACATTCTTGCGCAACATTATAAATTTAGTTGTTTTTAGCGGTTTTCGGGATTCTTGCGGCGGGTTTCTGAATTCTGAGTTGGCAACACTGATCGGCATTGCGAGTCCGGTCCCGGAGTCGTCGCTGGTCGCTCACACATAAAAAAAAAAAAAAGAAAGAGCTGCGGATCCAAAGTTCTTTACAGTTATTTTCAGTCGGTTGAAGCCTCTGGGCACAGAGACTCACCGGATGCCGAGGGGGCATTGGCTCGTTTAGCGTACTGCTAGAGACTCCACAGCGAGCGTTGCTCAAAGCGCAGCTCCAATGTCGGGAGGAATCGGGTTCATTTTACCCCCGGTCAGACCTCCTGAACGAAGGCATTCTTCGGGTCAGAATAACTTGGCAAAGGGCGAAGCCTACATTTTCTTCGAGCCAATCAGAGACTCCGAGCGAAGCATGCGATAACTAAGAGCAAAAATCCGTTCCAATTGTATTTATTTACTTTCAATTGGATTAAGTCTGCAATGCTAACGCGGGAGCAGACTGAGGCACATTATTTTTCATTTCTTTTCTTTTGCCTCAACTCATACCTGTATTTTGTCCCGTGACTCGCTCCGACACACTGATTTGCTCGACGATGAGTTTGGTAAGTTGCGCTAAGAGTCTGCATGCCGCCTCCATCGCTTCTTGGGAGTCAGGTTTCGCTCCGATCGTAATTTGAGAGCTGTGCGGAGGTCAGCGGCGTAGACTTTCCATTTTCCCGGGGGGGGGGGGGGGGGGGGGGCCCAGGCTGAGAAGTTCTCCGGGGGGGGGGGGGGGGGGGGGCTTTTCCGCGCAATTCTTTTTACACCGGCAATCATCAGTAGTTTATTTTAGGGGGTACATCTTACAGCGTATGCATGTCGCCATGTGTCCGTCGCTGTGTGTCAGTGTCAATCACCGTGCAAGCGTAGCCGTGTGTTCATCGCCGGTACCACGGCGCCTGCGCCGGCGAGCACAAATCTGAAAAACAAAATGCTTGTGCCAGCTGCGAAGTTGGGGGGGGGGGGGGGGGTAAAACCCGGGCCCCTGTGCTTCTGAAGCAGTAATCCACTTGGCCACGAGTCTTTTCTCTTTAATACCTGGAAATAAAGCCTGCGGCTGCAGAATATCAGGTCAAATGCTCATTAACAAGACAACGCACAAAACGGTGTTCGAACTCAACAGAGACTCAACGCTCATTAACATGCCACTACTAGAAGCTCGTTACATGGCATGTAAACAGCGTCTCGGTATGAATCATGGCCCGGGGGGGGGGGGAGGGGGGCTCAGCCACCCCCGGATCTCACCAGGGGGGGCACGAGCCCTGATGCCCCCCCGTAGTCTACGCCTATGGCGGAGGTGATCGCTTGCCTAGTCGTTCATGATTCATTCCATGGCGCTTTGAATCTCACGGAAGAGAGGTTCTCTATAGTAAAACATCCGCAGGTGGCTGCGAGTTGATGGACGCCAGTTAAATCAAGAGCTTAGTCATTGGTTTTGCGGCCGAAATGCCAAACGGCGAGCTCCACCACCTTTTTCTACATGTAGGGGCGCGGGGAGGGGGGGGGGAGGCGCCCTTCGCGATGCGGTCGTTTTTTGTTTTTGTTTTTATCCCTTCGAGGTTTGAGCCCTGCATGACCTGGCGGCCCTTTCGGCGCCCCCCTATGAATGGCGCCCTGTGCGGCTGCACAGGTCGCCCACCCCAAAGGCCGGCCCTGCTTGGCGGTATGGCAACGCGAAGTGGCTCCCATTCTGAACCGATCTTTACCCCGTGTTTGTTGTCGTTTGTGGCCAATAAAGTGTCATGCCGAATCAGTGTTTAGTCGCGCAGCAAACGCAATGCGAGCCGCCCTGGCTGCCCGCTTCATACAGACTACACAGAACATGCTTTAGTGGCGCCCTCTCGAGCCGTCGACACAGAGTGCGGCAGCCGTGAGCGCTCGCTGAGCTCACTACCCCTCCTCTAGTTCACGGCCACTCAAGCGACCAAGGACGTTATGAAAGAGGTTATTTTTTGCTTGTTTTTGTAATTTTAATCTGCCAATAGCTTTTAAAATAAAGCGAAATTTGAGAAAAGCTTTATTAAGTTACTACGTTCAGTGCGCTCAGGTTCGGTGCAAATTAAAAACCAGTAAAAAGTCCTTGCAGGGCCCTTTTATTGGGGCACTAAAGTCGATTCTGAGATTGTCCTTTTGTGGTGAAAACGTAATCTAGACGCTCTAAACATCCCAACAAACCCGAAATCACAATCGCGCGTAGCTTATTTCCTCGTTAAAAGCGTGTTCAAAGATCGCGACCCGCCCTTTTTGGGAACAATTTTCTTCCGAGTGAAGTGGTCGGCGAAAGGCGCTTGTCGGTGAGTTGCAAGCTATAGTTTCGCCCACGGTGAAAAAGAGGAGTCTTATCTGAATGTGCACCTAACAGACTCTCTTCGAAACGAGTTATAATAAAATCATTCGGAACCTGCGCGTACTGTGGGGCTTTCATTGGTCCACACAGTGTAGTCCTCGAGAAAAAAGAGTCCTCATGTTTTTCTCTTACCCTGAGATGAATAGACGGTTTTGTAATTTAGGACTTGGTAAATGTGAGAACTACCACATTTTAAACAATATAAGATCAAAAACGTCCTTTTCCAAAAATGACCTTAGTGCCCCTTGAAGCCACCTCAAACACTGGGGCAAGGAATGAACAAATGCGTTGCATTCTAATCAACTTGTTTAAAGGTATGTGCCCCAAGTCGGGTCACTCTCAGAAATAAGTAATTGTAAAGTAATTACATTACTTTTTAAAAGTAATTTGCGTTTGTAATAAATTACTTTTCACCTAGTAAAAATTGTAGTTAAACTACTTTTGGAGCAAAGTAATTGTAATTGTAATTAAATTACATTTTGGAAGTAGTTTACCCATGTGTGGTCCGGACGCAGCGAACTGCACGAGCTATCCAAGCCAATCCCGCTCCGTGGAGGTGGCCCGTGACACGCTTTCCGCGCGTCGCTGTGCCCCCTCTGCAAGGTCACGTGACACTCACACGGCCTTGGATTGGCTCCGACGGCTCGTAGCACCCGCTGCGCTCGGCACCGTTATAGTTGAGAGTTTGACTTTGCTCTCATTTCCGTCGATGAGAGCAGAACTAATCCTACTCAAAACTTCATAATGCACCGTTGGGCCAATGGTGGAAGGACGATGACAGAGACGCTCGCGCACGTCGCTAATAGACGCGTTTCAAAAGTTCATAGAGTAACATTAGCGGTCGCCCTGTCTTGGACACGAAGCGTTTGATATTTCCAAGAAATATCCTAATTAAGAGACCGAACACGAAGTGAGGTACGGCTGGCTATCGGCCTCGGCTCGGACTGCTCGAGCCCCTCGTCGTCGTCTTTATTCAGACGGTTCTCCGCACCTCGATACATAACACACCTTCACCCCTGGTTCGCTATGGCTCATAGCGCGACACCGGCTTCTTGACTCTCGTGGATCTTCTCACTTTTGAGCTCGCTTCGACGTTAGAACTGGTCGGTCCGATAAGGGAAGCTTCCCTGTGGCTAGGGCTGGCCAATGGTGCGTGAAGCTCGAGTGCGGGACGTTGCGGGGATGCTGGCACCGCAGATACAGGCGGTGGCACTGGAGATACAGACGACGCTGTTGGATTGCTCGGGGACGTCGGCGCAGAAGATGCGGGTAATCTGACGTCCGATAATGGCAAATCTGGCAACTGGTTACCAGATGTCTCTTGTTCCGAAGCGGGACAAACTCTCTGTCGCAGGTGGTCACCGTGGCGATGCCAACATGTGCCGTCATCCAGAACAACCTGTGATGATGATGCGCTTGCTGGGTGCACCACGGACGCAGGGATCCAGTCAGGCCCTTGTCAAAAGTTCTTTGCCCAAACGCTGTCACCCGGTTGCAGCAGTGGCTGTCGTCTAGCTCCATGATCACAACGTTGCTTCTGTTGTAGTTGTTTTAGTACGACCTTAGAACTGAAATCAGGATGCAGCAAGTCCATTGCAGTTTTAGGTTTCCGCCCCATGAGGACCTCCGCAGGTGTTAGTCCAGTGATCTCGTGAGGTGTTGTGCGGTACTGCAGAAGGGCTCGTGAAATCTTTGTCTGAAAATCTCCCGAAGAAGCTTTTTTGAGTTTGTTCTTGATTGTTTGAACGGCTCTCTCCGCAGCCCCATTAGATGCCGGGTGATACGGGGGAATCCTCATACCACGAATTCCGTTCCTCTTCAGGAATTCCGCAAATACAGAACTTGTGAAGGCTGGTCCGTTGTCACTCACGATCAAGTCAGGCAATCCGTGCGTGGCAAATATTGATCGACGACAATTCACCGTTGCCTCCGCCGAAGGTGAGGGAACGACCATCACCTCGAGCCACTTTGAATAAGCATCTACGAGGATTAAGAAATATCGTCCTTGAAATGGTCCCCCGAAATCTATATGAAGGCGTGACCAAGCTTTCTCGGGAAAAGGCCAAGGTGTCGTTGGCACTGGTTGGGGTGCTCGCTGGTGTTCTTGACACACAGAACAGCTGTTGACCTTGACCTTAATGTCTTCGTCAATGCCATACCACCACACGTGACTTCTTGCCACCGACTTCATTTTGGTGATTCCTGGGTGTCCCTCATGCAGGAGATCCAGCACACTTCCTGTTAGACTTTTGGGAACTACTACTCTCGTACCCCATAGCACGCAATTGTCTTGCACGCTGAGCTCCTGCGTTTTTGTAGCATAGGGTTGCCACTCTGGTGTAGCGGGAAAAGTTGAACCGGCCCATAGCACTTCACGTATTTTCGACAACACCGGATCTCGTTCCGTAGCTGTCGCAATAACTTCTGGAGAGAGAATTTTGTAGTCGCGTTCCAACATGAAAACATCTGCGGGCTTTGGCACTGCGAATGTCTTAGTCATCAGTGGTAGGCGACTCAGCGCATCAGCATGACCAAGCGTTTTTCCAGGACGATAGACCAAGACGTAGCTGTAGCTAGCTAGTTTCAAGGCCCACCTTTGGATTCTTGGTGAACACTGTGGAGGAATGCCTTTGTCAGCGCCTAATAGTCCCAGCAGTGGTTTGTGGTCAGTCACTGCCTCAAAAGATCGACCCCAGAGATATTGGTGAAATTTTGTTATTCCAAACATGAGTGCAAGAGCCTCTTTGTCCAGGTGGCTGTAGTTCTGTTCTGCTGCCATCAGACGACGTGATGCGAAAGCAATAGGCTTCTCTTCGCCCATGGAACTCCTGTGCGCCAGTACAGCTCCAATTCCATATGGTGACGCGTCGCAGCTTAGCACAAGGTGCTTCGTGGGGTCGTAATGTGCAAGGACACCAGCAGACGTTACCAGCTCTTTGCTTCGCTCGAACGCGCATTCTTGCTCTCCTGACCACTCCCAGCGTGCTCCTTTTCCCAACAACCAATGTAACGGCTCCAGAACACTTGACAAATTGGGTAGAAATCTTCTGTAAAAATTTAGCAGGCCCAAAAAACTTTGTAGTTGCTTTGTGTCTTGTGGAGTCGGTGCATTTACAATTGCTTCCACTTTACTTGGCGAAGGGTGGAGACCTGTGTGGTCGATCAGGTGTCCCAAATACTCCACCTTTGATGCAAAAAACTCACACTTTTCAAACTTCAGCTTCAATCCTGCATTTGTTAGCCGCTGAAATACCTTTTCGAGATTTCTCATGTGGTCCGAGTCATCCACTCCAGTTATTAAGATGTCATCAAAGTAGACGACAACGTGCCTAAGGTCACAAAGCAGGTTTTCCATTTCTCGCTGGAAAATTGCTGGCGTGGTTAAACACCAAAAGGTAGCCTTGTGTACTCAAACAATCCTTTGTGGGTATTGATAGTGACGTACTTCCTTGAGGCCGGAGAGAGTACCACCTGCTGGTAAGCATCTTTGAGGTCCAACTTGGAAAACTTGATGCCTCCGGAGAGCTTTGTCCAGAGCTCTTCGACTCTCGGAATCGGGTACGTTTCCACCTGGGCTGCTGCGTTTATGGTGACCTTAAAGTCTCCACAAATTCGCACCCGACCATCTCTTTTTAGTACCGGGACAATCGGTGCTGCCCAGTCAGAAGTCCTGACTTGCTTCAAAATTCCTTCCCGTTCTAGTCGTTGAAGCTCTTGAGTGACTAGATCTTGCAATGAAAAGGGAACTGGTCGTGGCTTGAAGAACCGGGGTCTTGATCCATCTGGCACGCTAATTTTGGCTTCCACGTTCTTCAGCAGACCCAGCCCACTAGAAAACACCTCTGGAAATTTGCTAACAAGACCCTCTGTTGATGTATTGTGTAGATTAACGACGTCAGCAACAGGTAGACCCAGAGCTTGTATCCAGTTTCGTCCCAGCAGTGTTGGGGAAGTTCCGCCAACGACGAACAGAGGAAGAAGAACTTCTCGATCGTTGTACTTCACCAGGATCTCGGCGCAACCTTGAACCGGTGTCAACTCTCCTGAGTACCCTCTAAGAACGACATTGGAAGGGACAACCTTCACATCCGGCAACAATTCTCGTAAACGTCTCTCTTCCATTACGGAGACGCCTGCCCCAGTGTCGAGCTCCATGTCAACTGGTTTGCCTTGAATAATGACAGTTATAATAATTGGAGGAACCTGAGATGCTTTCAGTTGCCACATGTTGTACGTTGGGGGATCATCGTCACTGTCCTGCTCGTTGGGGTCGTCGAGGCTGTGAACTGGAACCGCCGATGGCGCCTTTCTTGACCGTCGTCCTGGCGAGTTCTGATAGTCTCGCGCAGCTTTCCTATCTTTCTTGACGCTGCTTGACTCGTCATAGGATCTTGCTGTGCAGACCGCTGAGAGGTGGCCAACCTTTTTGCAGTTGTGGCATGTCATATTAGCATAACGACATGCTGCTGAGCCGTGTGACTTTCCGCAGTGACAACATCGAGACTGTCTAGATGACTGCTCTGATAGGCGGTTGGTTTCGACAGCTGAAGTCGTCCCAGCCCGGCACGCGATTGCTTGGGAATCTTTCGTCGCGGCTTCCATGGCTACGACGACCTTGACCGCTTTCTCAAAAGTCAGTTCTGCATCTTCCAAAAGTCGGGTCTGCATGAGGTCGTTATTGATGCCGCAGACTAGCCGGTCTCGAAGCATGTCGTTGAGCACCGTCTTGAAGTCGCAAGAGTCCGCTAACTTCCGCAGAGATGCAATAAAGTCGCTCACGGTTTCACCTTGTTGACGAATCCTTGTGTGGAACTTCAGACGCTCTACAATTACGGAAGGCTTGGGAGCGTAATGCCCGTTCAGTGCCGTGATAATGTCGTCATAGGCAACATCCCTAGGCCTTTCTGGAGCCAGAAGATTTCTGAGAAGCGAACATGTGCGTTTGCCACAGTTTGACAAAAATACTGCGCGCTTTTTTTCCTCTGCTATGTCATTTGCAATAAAATATTGCTCGAGTACCTCCTCATACTCCTCCCATTCATCCTTGCTTTCTCCGAGAAAGGGTTCGAGCTTAGGCATCGTAATCGGAGAATATCCAGAAAGACTTGCCTTGCCAAGAAATCTGGTGCCTCTCCGTCCTTCTTTATGGCGTTGCCCGCGTAGTTTGTCTAGGTTTGCTCGTCGCCAATGTGATATTTCCAAGAAATATCCTAATTAAGAGACCGAACACGAAGTGAGGTACGGCTGGCTATCGGCCTCGGCTCGGACTGCTCGAGCCCCTCGTCGTCGTCTTTATTCATACGGTTCTCCGCACCTCGATACATAACAAAGCGCGTGATTGGTTTCGAGTCCTCGCCGAACGCTGACGTCACACTCGTTTTCAATACGAGCTCAGAGTACGCGATCGAGCAATGGTGGACAGGCGTTGCAGCGGACTTTTGGAAAGGGTCTGTCGCGTGTTCTGCAGGAAAGCAAATTCACATACTTTTTATTTCATCTTTTTAGAGTGTACAGACGCTTTGGAGCAGTTGTGCATAGGCGCCGCGATAGCCGACCTTCAGTTTTTGCTTCCTCTCATTCCGTTTTCCACTTCGTCGTTACCACAGCCGGCCAGTTTATTGCCATTTTCGATTCTTATTGCGTTCTTCTATGCATCAATGGCCTTTGTGGAGGCTCGGCAACGCCCGTTTCAGTGGCTTGGTATCTGGGTAAGACAAGAGAAGGTCAGCAATGGCGGCTGTTATCTGGTGCATGGATAAAGCCTTTAGGCACCTTTCGAAAAAAAAATAAAAAAAAAAGCTCCTAGGCAGCCGCCTTGTTGCTGCTGCTGCTGATGATGATGATGATGCAGCTGGTGCGTCTCTCGCGCCCCCTATCAGCTAGAAATATCCTGCCACTCTCCTGGACTGTGGAAACCTACTCAGCGCGATTCTCCAACTATGTTTTGCGGTTTCCATTCGAAGTTTTCCGGCATTTCTTGAGAGTGTCCACTTAAGGGAAGATGGGGCACTTCTGAATTTGAGAAAAAAAAAAAAAACACTTGAAATGCATTGATTTGGCCTTTAGAATAACAGATATCACAATTATGTTTCAATGCGACGCGCCAGAGAGCCATCAGAGCAATTTCAAAATATGGCTGAAGCCCCGCCTCCCTAGCCTTGAGCAGCCAAAAGAGCCGTCGATGACGTCACGGACAGCGACTGTCTTTTGCGTTTTCTCGCGTTTAACAATACTTGCGCAGCAAATGGTTTGGGTATTCGGGTTCACGGGGTAAAAATACACTAGAATTCACTTTTAACTCATTTTTTTTTAAGAAGCTCCTTAGCTTCCCTTTAATTTTTCGTACGCGTGCTGCTTACCCTTTTTGTGTTATCTTAAATCGTGAGAAATAGGGCTGGTAAGTGCCTGGCCATTCGAGAGGTTCTGCTTGACATTCACGGAAACGAAGGATGGTAAAGAACGTCGAACGGCCTTCTCCCCAAAACGTGCCCCAAAACGTGCCCCAAAACGAAGACCTCTTGGATTCCGTCCGATCGTCAAGATGTGACTGTCGTCGACACTATAGTGCCGTGTTATTTGAGATATTTCTCAAATAAAACCTTTTTGGATAAAGCTGCACCGTGTGGTACGTACAATATAGTGTTCGAATGTTAACACTCGCTAAATTTTACGTCCGCGTCCTGTTAATCGGTAAACACGTTGTTTTTGCGCGTGGAACATGCATGCCTTCCAGCTATCTTCCCTCGCAAATTATTTTCGCCAGCTAGGCGCTTCGTCGCTTGGCACACGGCTGAACTAGAGTCACTAAATAAAGCTACGCTTTCAGAGTACCGAAACTCCAAAACTACGCGTCTGAAGCGCGTCAGGCGCCGCCATCTTGGGTCCGCGCGCAAATGGAGGAGTGACTGTAGCTGAGCCAAGCCGAGCTGTAGCCGTCGCCTGCGTCAGCTGCCACGGCCGCATCTGTGGCAGCAAATCAAAGTAGTGTTGTTCGTATCTCGACGTAACACGAAAAACGCGCGTGCTGAGCGACGGACTTCAGCCTGCGCGCGCAGTAAACAGCAAACAGCAGCAGGCAGAGGATCGCTGGACCCAAGATGGTGGCGCTGATAAAACGCGATGATGATGATAGCGACTCACGTGACTGCCGCTGTCCAATGCAGGCCGCAGAGATCCAGGATATTGTTGAATAGAGCGACTGTATTGTCGGCAAAACGCCAAAGAAAAGGAATGCGGTACTCTGAAAGCGTAGCTTTATTTAGTGACTCTAGGCTGAACGGGCGGCGCCGTCAAAACTCATCGTAAAATAAAACAAACATTCCAGTCGAATTCGTTCTGTCGCGCTAAAGCTAGGGTGACCACCTTCCTGCCGGCGAAATGCGGGACACCCTGACCGGAGGGGGAGGGGGGGGGGGGGAGGAGGTGGAGGAGGAAGTAAGAGGAGGACGGTATTTTCGCGACTCAAGAAAAAAGTATTACAGGAAATTCACCAACACGCACACCCCGAAATCCCGTGCTGTACGAAGCATATTATACACCTGAAAATTGAGTGCGGAAATCAATCTAAATAATTTTGACTAACAGTGATATATTTTGTTTAATTGTAATGGTAAATATTTCATTAAAAGTGTGTAAGTAAAAAACATAAAAAAATGACTGTACCAGATCCCAATGCATAAAAAGGAAATAAGAAACGGTAAGTATTTTTCGGCTTATTGTTTTCTATCGATATCGATAGTTACTCTTATACTAAGATGCTGCTACACAAAATTAGAACCTCATGTTTTTGTTTTTTTCGACCGTTGTAAGTTGCAGGTTTTTGCCTTGTGTGGCCATTTTCACTAAAAAAAAGCTTTCCACAAAAAACCTTTCTCATGATACAGTATGATTTGCAAATATTTACAATAGTTTATTCTTTGAACTTTTGGCGAGCAATTTTCGCTCGCAATATTTTGCCATAAAGGGGAGAAGCACAACGGCGCATGCGCGTCTTTCACCTGCAAAAACGATGGTCGCTTCCCGCAGTGCGTGGATAGAAATAACATAGCATCGAGATTCACACGTTTATCAGCTACCTCCGCGCTTTCCCGTGGCCTGTTGTTCGGAAGCGCCATAATTTGCGAAGTGAATGCTACGACAAAGTGAAATGCGGGACATTTTGAACATTTTGCTATTTCTTGCGGGACGCGGGACACGAGACAGTCTCGCGAGTCGCGGGATGGGTGGTCACCCTATAGCTAAAGCCCTTTATGTCGCGCGCGTCTCCCCTTCCCCCCCCCCCCTCCCCCCACCCCTTAAAAAATAAATAAATAGATTACAGTTTTTTTTGTTTTGTTTTTTCAAATGGAGTAAAAGGCTTTTTTAAGGTCCCCGAAAAATTACAAACAGCATAAAACGCAAAAAAAAAGCAGAGGAAAAAAAAGTCACCGCATCTCCACGTGGTGAATGATGTTGATTCAGGCGAAGCTCTGGTGGTGCTGGTGATACTGATTTTATTGTTCATAGGTAGTGCTGATGGTGCTGATTTTTTTCTTATTGCTCATAGGTAGTGCTGAGTTCCGGGTTGCGTTTCGACTCCATTATTACTGCTTTATGGTCGGTGAAATGCAGAGCCATGCATGCAAAGTTTAACGCGATTATATACGCATTTGACCGCAGCGCCCTCTCCTGTATAGACGTTGAGCGGCTACATGCAACGTTTCATCCATGGCATCACCAGCTCTTGAGTTACTACCACATTTTAGAGACCCTACTCGTCCCGCAGTCGTGGCCGAGTGGTTAAGGCGATGGACTAGAAATCCATTGGGGTCTCCCCGCACAGGTTCGAATATAGTTAATTAACGTAGAAGTTTGGGCTAGTTGGTAAGTAGACATGATAAAAACAAAACAGCGCAAAGACAAGGACAAAGTAGAAGGAACCACAGGACACAGCGCTGACTTTCAACTGAAGATCTATTCGTGTAAGCGTCTGTTATAAATAGCAAACATTCCACCCAAAAAAAATCAAGGAAAAAACACAAAAGATATATAACATGTCACGTTTTGAATATAACACTGTCACTGCTTTGCCCTCATCGTTCTAAGGTTCGAATCCTGGCAACTGCGCAAACATTGTTTCTTTTTTTTTTTTTTTTGTGAGCACGGACGGACGGACGGACGGACGGACGGACAAGGCTAGACCATATATACTCTGTTTCATACTTAGTGTGCAACGCTGTCAAAGCTACTGGCACGAGCGCATGGCTTCATCTGTGGTTTTGTTTGCGCGAGAACTCGTGCAAATGATCAACGAGATCAAGCCCCATGCTCGCGCCAGTAGCTTTGACAGCGTTGCACACTAAGTATGAAACAGAGTATAAGGAGCTTCGCCCCTAAAAGACGATAATTTAGCCGTGAGCGGTGTTTGAAATTGTGCCTACGCAGGCTGCGTTAATCGAGATCAAGTCCACTCGGTTAGGTTTAGCAGGGACGCCGGTGAGAGAGTAGCCTCAAACGTAGTGACTGGGCTCGAAAGAGGTTCTCTTGTCCCCATGGGGCCGGGAGTTTCTTTGACAGGTGTATACCTAAGTAGTGGCTGACAGAGAACGAGCGGGAGCAGCACGGGAAAACGAGCAACGCACCTTGAAATCGCGGAAAGGACGGCACCATATTCGAAACGTCGCCGAGTAGTAGAACAAACAATTCACGTAAAACAGAAGACGAAGAAACTGCCGTTGCTCCCGTTCCTGTACAAAGGTGTACTATACAAAACGACCAGCGCTTATACGCATTTCAAATCGCTTGCGAACCGAAAAAAACGTAAATGCGATTGATTTTTATGTGCTTTTTGCTTCGTCGTGATTCGTTCTTCTTGTCAACTAATGCCGCAGTCTGATTGGTTGCGGAGACATAATAAGATGTGCTCGAAAGTCGTCAGCGGCGTTTTTTTCCTTCTTTTATTCGTACACTTCGTCGCACGGCATATGAAATAAAAGAGTGTAGTCCTGCACCGTGCAGGTGTATACATTCGAGAAGCGACTTATAATACTGTTTGTCGTACACCCATTGGCTGTGGTTGTCGGGTAGGGCCATACGTTTATAAGCTGTCAGTGTGTATGGCTGAAATCGTTCGCAACTTTCGGCCATGGTGGTATCGGGGTGTGAGAATCGCGATCCCTATACTTCGTTCCAGCTTAAGTGCAGACGACGCTACGAGCAAAAGGGACCAATCAAGCCGTATCAAAAGCGCGAGTCACTGTGTCTTTGTTTTTTTGTTTATGATTGGTTTAGCGACGATAGAGCAAGTACAGAAACATGATGAGCATCATGATGGTCCGTTTTTGACACTGCCCTGGTTGGCACCATCTGCTCGTAGATCAAGACGGCTACGTCTGGACTTAGAGGTCAAACGAAGTACATAGCGCCCGGATGTGTTTGCTTACGCTTTCCTGACGGAAGTGTGTGAGATATCTTAATCACTCGTATTTCACAAAATTAGAATTACGTACGCGTCACAGAGCCAACCTCGTACTGCTGTTCTACAATCCTCCTTATGACAGCCATTTTGTTATGGCGGCGTGCGCCATCGAAAGCGTCGCTGCGGTCGGCTTTTCACGATTGGCCAAATGCTGACTATGACGTCAGCTCAAGGATTTCCCATCAACGGAAATAAAAGTAATGGAAGAGCTTCTATTTTGACGGTTGGGGGGTGTTGGTTTCAGATCGCAGTGAATTCAAGCTTCCACCATGCTCATGACAAACACCATCGAACTCGTTGTTCGCAAGGTAATGACGTCATGAGGGGACGTCATAATACCAGCAGTGTTTGGAATGACGGGTAGACGCAAAGCTATCTGCCTTCGGCCCTACTCACTGTTCGAACGCGTTTGAACGCCGGCGTCCCGCACTCGGCGTTTGCTTTCGAGCAGTGAGTAGGCACGAAGACAGCTCCCCACCAATCATTGCAACCACGGCCAACGCCGCCTAGAAAACAAGGCCGTAGTGCTGACATTTTTGCGTCGCCAGCGAAGGCCAATGCGGGACACCGATTGGGAACGATCGAGTGTCGCATGAGCGCTCCGGCTTCGAGTCAAGTTTGAGCCGAACGTTGACGCTATCGTCATGCCCAATCTGTGCCCAGCGTTGGTCTTCGCTGATGACGCCATCTTTATCAGCACTACGGCTTTGTTGTCTAGGAGTTGCCACAGATCGGTGTTGTGACGTCCCCGCGAGCTCTCGTCTCCTCCTCTCCCTCAGTTTCTACCCGTATACACGACTTGCACTGACGTCACAGCAGCTGCTAGGATATTGGCATTGCTGCTGAGCGCGTACCTTCTGCAGCGTACCTTCCGCACTACCGAGTTTTTTTTATCTTTTCTTTTTTTCGACAAGAACAAGTTGAAGAAAGTAAAGAAATGTTTATCTATTTATGTATTTGTTTACAAATACCCTCAGGGCCCTTAGGGGCATCGCAAAAGTTGGGATAAGCATCGGGTGGACGATAGCAAACCCAACTAAGAACGATCCCAAACAGGACTTAGAAGAAACCCCAACTGTCTAGACTCTAGAAGACACCATGAGCAGATAGCGCCTGACTTGGAATACCCCTGTTTGAGCGACAAAAACACCGCCTCCTCGCCAGTCTTCTCTGCCACATCGAAAAATATAAAAGTCGGGATGATCTGGCAGTATTTCACTGTTATTAATATCAAAATTAAGCCGTGTTTCCGATAATAAAATAACATCCGCATCACAAGAGCTTATCACAGAAGACAAATCATCACTTTTTAGTGTTTGTGTCGATTTTTACCCGCGGTCTCGAGGTTTTTGTTGTGTTCTATGTACACCAGCTCGTCTGCGCACTTACGTTCAGTTCATCAAAGAGGACTGATTTAACGTTGTAGTTGGTCATTGAATGCGCGACCCGATGAAATTTGTTTCTCGAGACGGACGTGAGAAGCACCCTGAAAGTTGGTAAAACGTATTATTATATCTTCTTGACATGATATATCTATCTGGTTATTCTCCTGGAGCATATGTCTTCAAGAATGACGCAGCGCTTCTATCATACCGCGTGACTGCAGCAGTGCACGGTCTTCTGCATTATGAGCACAAGAGAATTCCGCCATTATCACTACCGTTTAGGTGCGCATTTTTGTTTGCTAAGAGCTTAAAGAAGAAAAAAGTCTTGCATTCACGGTAAACAGTGGTCGCATGAGATTGGACGACTTTTATGGTCAATGAACAAAGCAACAGACCTATAGCTAATATCTAGAAAACAGAAAAAAAAATTCAACAGAAAACAGCATTGCGCGACTCGTGCAGTTTTCAAGGACCTCTTAAAAGGCTCTAAAGCAGTATCATCTCCTGATAATCTAATTTCTTGTGAGGTGACTTTGTCGGTGCGTCCATGTTTCAAGAGGCTTAAAATTGATAGCTCTTTCAGCTTAGTCCTTGGGTCTCTTGCATTTTGCGGTGGTATGACGTACAAGAAAAGTGGAGTAGACTACTTTAAGGTGAGTCGGAGTCCGCGGTTCACTCACCAGACGCGAACGCCAACTCCCCTCAAAATAGCCTACTCCGCATCTCGTTGTCCACGCTGTAGATGATAAATTTAGCCAGTCAAGTAGGCATGCTACCACAAAGATAAGATCCCACCCAGCTCGTACCGATCTGGATGCTCATACAGATCAATATTCGCAAAGGTGGGGATTGCACCTTTGGCTGCAGGCTCGCAATCACTCGCGCACCCACGTACCGAGAAATTTCAAGCTAGCCATAAATGTCTTCGCGTGTGTGCTGCACGCGGGATTGAAGATGGTCGCTGTCGGTTGTTGCTGTTTGTTGCTTGACTAGAGCTTAAGGCAAACATAGCATTACCGATAGCAATCACGAGACAAGGGGGCCACAAGACGGAGGTCCACCGACCCCGAAAGCGGGCGCCGTATACGGGCGATGTGAGCGTCCCGTGACATTGGCCGAAAATAGCAGGCACTTGGTCAGCGGCTGTCAGCTGAGAAATCGCCAGGCACGCCCCTTCGCCTCGCACTGCCGCGCGCTAAGCAGGCTCTACGCGGAGAAGGAGATTAAAATGGTCAAAACGAACAGGTAAGGCAGTTGCTCGCATACGGACGAGCACGAGGACCTCGTTGGTCGTTTTCAGCGTGACCTTGATCTGGGTTGCACGGATTCTGTTTAGCCGCAAAACAACCTCGTTTCGCCGCCCAGTCGATGACGGATCCCAGCTGCATCGGGACCATAAAAAGCGCACAAGCAATGCCTTGAAAAAAAAAAAAAATCGTTGGCATTGCAGAGATTGCTTATTGCAGTCGCGCAGCCATCTTTTGGTGGGAAGTGTGCAATGCAGACTTACGTATCCGAGCACGCTCGCACCAAGGGACTTTCTTTCACGACGTTTGGAAAATGCGCTGGATTCACACCTCCACGTCTCGTCTTCGTCCCTCCTTGACTCGAGAGTTCGGCAAACCCTCACAACTTCAATACACAAATTTGAATTTATATAAATGATGAAATGAGCCTTGACCTAGTAGTAGAAAACATTCATTTAGATTGTTGTAGGGGATGGAGGGAGGCCAATGAGTCCTTCTAAGCCAGCTCTGCGAATAAAATCCAGTAGTCCAGTAGCGTACGTGCGTAGAGTTTTGTCTTGTTTTTTCTAGCTTTTCTTGACACTACCGACCAACAAAGGTAAGCACTCTAAGAAATTCCTGCGCGTGTACTTACCCGCAAAGCGCTCAAAGAGCCAATATCTGCGAGCTACGAAATCATCTCAGCGAATGATGAGGCGGAACATCCGTTTAGACCTAAAATTGAAGTCTGCGCTGTGGCATTACGCAATGCAAAGCGTCATGCTTGCATTGCATAATGCCACAGCGCAGACTTAATTTTGAGGTCTAAACAGATGTTCCGCCTCATCATTCTCTGAGCTGATTTTGTAGATCGCAGAGATTGGCTCTTTGAGTGTCTTGCGGTAAAGTAGACGCGCAGGCGTTTCTTACAGTGAGCTTTGCACATTCGTTCGACAGTGTTGGCGCGCACTGAGTATAATCGTATGTTTCTCAACGTGAGTGGACGTCCAAGTCCCAGCAAGGAGGTGGCATTAACGCCCTCCCCGCAGGTTCAACGGTCACGCCTACACATTTGTAAGGCTCTGGAATTATCTCCCCGATAGCGCGCGCCCTATGTAGGTCGTGAACGTTACGAATAGCTGCACGAATCGCAGCTTTCTTTATTTTCGCAGTGACGAGTACTGGCGTGCGTCGATCGGGTGCTGGCAAGGTAAATCAACGTCAAACCTGACATTTTTTTTTTATATACATTCTTGGACTCATATCAAACATATACCCCGTCATCAATGCGCAATTTATAGCCGGTGAAGCGCACCCTTTTCCCGGTTTCGCTTTCTGACTTTGCGCTTTCACGTGAAAATTTCCGCGTTTGGAGGATATAGACGCTTTCAGGCAGCTGTGCATGGGCGCCGCCATAACCGACCTTCAGTTTTTGTTTCTTCTTCTTCCGTTCGCTCCACTGCATCATTACCACAGTACGTCAGGTAATTGCCATTTTAGATTCTGCCGCGTCCTTCTAGCCATCATAAGCCCTTGTGGAGACTCGTCAACGCCCGCTTCAGTGGCTCGGCATCTCGGTAAGACAAGAGAAGGTCGGCTATGGCGGCTCAATTTGGCGCGCGCTGAAAACGTCTATACTTGGGAGTGGTCGTTGTGAGGAAAATATCTTGCCATCCGCATTTCAAATGTATAATGACCACTAAGTGAACAAGTTCACTTATCGGCTCCGTAGAGTTTAATCTTTCGCCATTTATTTTATTTTATTTTATTTTATTTTTATGCCGAGACAGACTAAAACACACTCGGCTAACAACACAGAAACGCTCGAAAGTGTAGATGTTCTTGTTTAGAAAGCGTGAGTTTAGGCCGCCAGAGTATGGCAACACTGTACACGCTGTAGAGAGTTGCAAAAAGACAGAGGGGAAGGAAATTGGCGGGAAGGAAAAATCATACTTTTGGTTTCTAGGCTTGGTGATGCAAGCTACCGCCCGTTAAAAAAAGTACACTCTTAAAATATATATATATATATATATATATATATATATATATATATATATATATATATATATATTTATATATATATATTTCTTTATAAAGGGAGGAACGATCTTGCCGCCTATGTTCCTTTAGAAAGGGAGCAACGCTTCTCCCTTGTCTGCGTAGCAATATGGCGGCTCCGAATCAAGGGAATCAAGCTCAGTAAGGCTTACCGAGGACGCCAGGACGCTACGAATATAGCGTAGGTCTTTACGCGCAACGCCGCCACGTTTCAGTCGAAAAGAGCCAACATAGTTTTCGGACAGGCAATTACTTCGCACAACCTTCGACCCCAGGCCTGCGAAGCAGCAATGGCAAGAAACGCAGTCAACCGCTTCGCGCACATCCAAGCAAGTCTACTTTCGGAGCGAGAGCTGTAGAGAATGAAAACGTAACACGAGCTGTTCCTGAACTATATTTACTGCCGAAGCCTGCCTCCCACACCGGTAAAGAAATGCGTTTTGAACGCTGTCACTCAGCCTTCTCGTTTTCCGACACTGCGATTCTTAACGGAGACAACCCAAACCAGACCTCTGCGCACACATCACGTCTTACCTTTGCGAATCCCCGCGACACATTTCCTTCGTTCGCACCACACGTCAGAGAGGAGTTTTAACCATTCGCGAAATCAAGAGTAATTCCCGAAAGAGCGAATTCAAAGCAGCACGTACTTGGCTCATTGCACGGCCTAAAAAAGTATACGAAGCGTGAAAGAAGGTTAAATCGCTACCCACCAGATGGCAGGCACAGGCAGAGTAATTAGAGTAATTGCAAATGCGATTTGTACGCTTTCTCGCGCAAACGAAACCAGAGATGAAGCCGCGCGCTCGCGACCTGACGAATACAAGATAAACGTTGCTCGTGTTCCAACTATGTCAAAGCTATAGATGCGCGAGTGCATGCGAATGAGACGCAAGAAGAGGTCACGTGCTCTCGGAGCACAGCACTGTGAAAGCTGCTACGCCTGACAATGAGCACAAAATGGTTGACGCCGTGTATAGTCTCGGGGAGTCAACTATATAAAAATGTTTTCCTTTCCCTCCCCCCTTTTTTTTTCTTCTTCTCAGAAGTCTACATTCAAGAAAATTGTGTGGCAAATCAACCACTTATAATCACACACTTGTGAAAAGTTTAATTCGTCTTTTTTTCCACGTATTTATACGTCTTTGTTTACGACTGAGCAGCACTCGTTAACTTCATGTAGGATTAAACAAACAAACAAAAAACACCACATATAATGTTCTCTCTAAAAAAAGTCCGTGCGTCTACTTTCCCGCACAACATTCGGAGAGCCAATCACCGCAACTTACGGAGGCGGCTCAGCGAATGACGAGGCCGAAACATATGATTAGACGAAAAAACGTAGTCTGAGTTGTGACATTAAGCAATGCAAAACGTCACACTTGCATTGCTTAATGTCACAACTCAGACTGCGTTTTTTGGTCTAAACTTATGTTTCGGCATCGTCATTCGCTGAGTTGCCTCCGTAGGTTGCGGTGATTGCCTCTCTGAGTGTTGTGCGGGAAAGCAGAAGCACGGGTATTTTTTTAGAGTGTTGAACGCAATTCATCAGGATATCAAAGTATTTTTCTTGTACTTCAACTTTGATCGGCGCTCAAGGTGCTCCAGCGCACGGTTTATTGACAAGAAAGCTCTGACTTCCTTGTCAGAAGATACAACGCGTACGTTATTCCGCTTTAGAGAACTCGTTTCCCCGTTAGTACTTGGCCTCTCCGCGGCGGAGCGTGATACACAAAATCTCGATGACGAAACTGCGGGTATCGCTTCTCCGCAGTCCACCAGTGCACGGGGAGAAGCACACTTAACGAAACACCAACTCGTGCGAACAGACCACGAACTTGGAGGAACACTGCAAAACCGCCAAGCAGTCAGTGTCCGGTACGAAGGTCAAACCGAATAGTACTTTATTCCAGGAGATAATCGAAACCTTCCGAAAGTTGCGCTAATTCGCACAAGTGTACCGTAACCATCCGCCAGTGTAGCGACGTTTGAACCATTGGAGATGCTGGTAAGGACGCAGAACTCTGGATTGGCGCTTTACGAAGGCGCCCCAGACCTACCACCAGCTCCTCGGTCGCCGCCTCAGAGCGACTCCGGCTGACGTGAAGGTGCTGCTCAAAGTCTTCTGATCGGAAATGCAACGAACAAATCCTGACACCGCTGTCCACAGCTCTTCGCAAGACGACGGCGCGCGACCAAATGCTGCGCATTGCTGCATCGGTCGGCAGTTTATGCAAACTAACGTCGCCCGATCGACCACACGTCTTTAGCCGACCTTTCGCGCAACCTACTACTGCACATAAACGCGGCATGATTGGTGAGACACCAGCTCGCAAAGCGAACACGAGACGACACACGAAACCAGAACCAAAAGTCCGCCGCCCCCGGCGCTCGTACCTTTTTCTTTTTTTTCCATGGTTGCTCGATGCTTGTTACGCGCCCGAGGTAGCAGTGCGGGATGCGTTCAACCAGTGACAAACGGAGGGATCGCTTCAGATTATGCTTTTATACACGGTATGAAACCTATTAATTCCCAACTACAACTTTAAAAGATTATCCAACGTTCAAATGAACTTTTTTCATCACATCTCACCACCGAAATCGAAACCAAGAGCGCGTCTATCGTTTGAACCAATCGCCAGACGAGGAGCCCGTTGTCGTCACGCTTCAACGGCACACTTTAGTTCACCTTTCTGCCGCCGCCTCGGTGGGGTCCCAGGCATCGTTCCCGGCGCTATTATTACCGCGCCTGTTTGCTCGATTGGTGCGGCACCCAAACTTCTGTTCGGGCTAGAACTTGGTCAACAGTATCTGAGACGTGCCTGACATCCATTTCAATCGTCGAATAAAACTTCGAAACTGCCTTCATGGTCCCTTTAAAGGGGCTATGCAACAATTTTTTTACTTTGCGCAAATACCGCTTAGAACGGATCCCTGACGTTAATGACCTATGAAACACGCCTTAGTTTTTCACCCGACGCATTAGAAGTCCCAGAAAAAAATTAAAAAACAACGAGCAGCGTTCACGCCCTCAACTCGCAGCCAGAACAAGCGGCCACGTGATCTGGAGCCGATTATATGCCGCCAATGTTGATCATAGCCACGCGCTGGGGTTGGCAAAGCACAGGACACGCGCTGAGTTCCAGACATTGTTATGGCTCGGCTATTGTCGTCGTTGCAGCGATTGGACACGGGCCACTACTCGAATGCTTCTCGAGCTATCAATTATCACGAGCCTAAATCGAGTGCCCACGCAATGCTCGGGTCCAATCTATGAACCGCATTCAAATATCGTCATACGGGTGTACTGCGATCCCCGCGTTACGTCATCAAATTTTGCAAGGGAGAGATTGAATGAAAATGATCGCTTTTGTCCTTGAAATTACACCGCAACAAAGGGGTTTCTTGGCCAGTGGCATTGCATGCGAGTATCCTTGAGTCCCACTAGTGCCAGTAAGCTCGTGTAAAGTGAAAAACATTCCAATTGAATATCGTTGCACAGCTCCTTTAAGTTTAGCTTTTGGAGCAATGTTGTTGCAAATTCCTCATATTTGGATGAAATGGTGGATGTAGCCGGGAGAACATTTTGACGAAAATGGCACAGCAATCCCGCCACTAATATGATCGTCACCATATTTTCACTTACTTTGTTTCGGTTTCCTTGGGAGCGATCTTCCCGGAGAAGCACAGGAACGTCGTACCCGCCAACCAGCTCAAATAGTCCCAATACATACAGTTTTCCAGCGAATAATCGGTCAGATGAGCCACGAATGTTTTAGGCAACGTGACCTTTCATCGTTTCACCACCACTCGCTCCTTTCCTCTGCTCTTTAACTGCTGTAGCACGGTGCAGCGTTATCACCCACGAATTTATGGTGTCTCTATAATTATAGTATATTTTTTATCTGCTTCCCCTCGCGGGAGACGTGCTTTCGGCGTAAAACCTTCTGCTGTTGACGAACAGTAGGCGCTCCAACCCCTCGCCTGCTCAGTGTACCCTCGACACCTGTGGGGCCTGCCATAATGGCGATCGCAAGGCTAACATTACAGAAACAAAGATCGCGTGCCATGACTCTGCCCCGACGAAACCGGAGCCCCCTTTTCAACGTTGTCTTTTTAGTGACTCCAGATAAACGAGCGGAACCTAGCGAGAAAACAGTGAACCAGCAGAGACAGGTTGTGGCGCGGCTCTCCTCGACTCTGGCGGCTTTTGCGGTGATCTGTTGAAGGCGCTGGCGAAGTCAATTGACGGAAGTCTAAAGATTTCTCAGTTGTTCCTCGGTCTTCATTATCGTGGTGGAACGGCAGTAGATTGTTTCCTTTCACCACCTCCGTTCCTTAAAACGGCGAAGCTATTGAAAGCCCGCCAACATATGGTCGCAGGCTTCGAATTCCTGCGACCATATGGTGTTGCACTGCTCGCTTGTCAATATCCAGCGTATACACCGTATACACCGTAGAACACGCGTTACTTAACTGCTGGGACGCAGTGCTCTTCTGGGACGTCCTTCAAATGACTTAAACGAAAGATATTCCATTAACGCCTTACGGCATTCGCCATTTGTTTGAGGAGGGAGGGAACAACTGTGTGCCCTATGACATGATTATGATTGTCGGTCTCCGTAGTTTGTGGTTACGCCGCATGGCGGTGAGACACGCAGATGTCGACGTGCGTCCTGCGTTTAAATACTTAGCAAAAGTGATTTTTTTTAAGGAAATGTTTAAGGTACAGCAGCCCCCTCCTAACTTCCTGCTGTTTCTCGAGGAGCTGGCACCATGAAAGAGATCTGTGCCTTTTTACATTGGCCACTGTGGTTATTGTTTTTAACATTTTATTGTTTTGGTGATGTGTTTGCCACCTGTGCGAAAGCCAGGCAATAAAGAAAAAAAAGTGTCGCGTCATGCTGAAAAGACACTCGCCTAAGATTATATGAGGTCTGAGTACGACCCCCCCCCCCCCCCCTCCCTGGTACAAACGCTTATTTACTGCAATGGCCTCTTCCCTCCTACTCAAAAAGCCAGGCTTTTACCAGGCTTCAGCTTTATTCAGCCTTCACGAGATGCCGAACACGTAGCCAAAGAGCGTTTCACGTTCAAATGGATCATAACCCAACACTTCAGTTGGAAGAAGACCTTACTTCCCTCCAGCTTTTATACTCGGTAGTTGATTTAGACCGCAAATTTAATTTCCGTAAAATGTCAGCAAAAGCCAGCATATTCGCAAAAACGTCTATCAATAAAATGCGCACTCCAATAAGCTTCATGAACCTACCGAACTCGCAACTTTAATATCATAAACTGCAAAAGCAACCACCCCCAAACATTATCAGAGCCTCGTCCTTCAAATCTGACACTGCGCTTTAGCGACCTTGGAACTGGAGTTGAGTGAAAGTTCGCTGCTCTTTAGATCGACTGCTGCACGGGAACGACCTTGACTACCGTATTTCTTCAAATATAGATCCGCGTTCTTTTCTTATTTTTTCTCGTTCTTGGCACATAATTTTTCTTTTTAAATTAAAGGTCAACCTACAATCAAGGCCAAAGAAGGTAGACCCGTAATAGTACTGAGCATAATTTTCTATCGCCTATCGCGCTAACCCAGGCCTTCCCCCATGTCAGCTGCTGCTCCTAGCACTCCGGTGCAAAGCGGTGAAGCTTGACGGGCGCGCTCTGGTGATTGGTGGGGAGGGACGCGAGCGGCGCAAGAGTCACGATATCCTGTGGCCGGGGCACGGATGCTTGTGGAAGACATGATCATCGAGTGATACCGTCAAGAAGACCCTGGTTTCTTCTTATTACAGTATCAGCCATCCCAGTATTTCGCAAAGTATGGAAGTCACAAAGTTCTCTCGCGACTTTTAGCTCTCGGCATCGACGACATCGTATGGAAATTTAGACAATGTTGGCGATCAACCGGGCATCATGGCATTCGCCATGTTCCTACGCGTATTCTTTCATTGGTTAGGCCAATCAAGTGCAGGGAATGTTCCGTGACTTGCGGGTTTAGTATGTGGTCGTGGTTGTAATAAGAACCAGGGGTTCCCTCGGAATTGAAATTAGGGGGGGGGGAGGGGGGTCTACATTTTTAGGGCGGAGGGCATTGAGAATAGAGGAGTCGTTGCGAATTAAGGGGGTGCCCTCAGAAAAAAATGAAAGCCGTTTACAACTCCCTGTAACGCCGAATTAGAGCGCAGCTCTTGAGGAGGAGGGGAAGGCAGGGGGGGGGGGGGGGTCACGTGGCCTGGGGGTCACGTGACCTTGAGGGGGGGGGGGGCGGAGAAAATTTTTCGCTAGATTTAGCGGGGAAAATTTTCCGCTAAATTTAGCCGAGAAAATTTTCCGCTAGATTTAGCGGGTAAAATTTTCCGCTAGATTTAGCGGGGAAAATTTTCCGCTAGATTTAGCGGGGAAAATTTTCCTCTAGATTTAGCGGGGAAAATTTTTCGCTAGATTTAGCGGGGATAATTTTCCGCTAGATTTAGCGGGGAAACTTTCCCGCTACATTTAGCGGGAAAAATTTTCCGCTAGATTTAGCGGGGAAAATTTTCCGCTAAATTTAGCGGGGAAATTTACCCATCATGCACCGCGCGGTTACGCCGACGCCGACGGCGACGCCGCTCAAGCCGGAAACGGGCGCCTAAGAGCTGCGCTCTAAAACAAGGGGGATGTTCACACACCCTAGGGGTGTGTAGGGAAATCACTGGCAAGAACACGGAAAATATACATAAGACCCCTTATACAGTAGAAACATCGCACATCTATGGTTGTATGCGTACAGACCGAAAAGGTTCACCCAAATACAAAAACGTGAAACTAAAGTAATAATCGTGTACAAAAATATAAGCGCATGTCCTTGAAAGTTAAACTGCCGTAGTTAATATAATCAATACAAAGACTATTCAGCGAATGTTCGAGTGCGAAATTTAACATTTGATAGCCATAATTTGCTCGCTGCGTGACCATCGTTCGGTACGTGTTCGAGCCTTCGACTGTGCTTTGATCTAAGATGAGAAAAACTATACGGTAAAAGAGACGCTGTAAAATACATATTTGTACCATTTTTCCTTCCCTCTATGCTTATCTGAATATTAAGGTCGACCAATCATTAATTCTTTTGTCGGCGAGGCCCACTTGGCGAAGGTGTGGCGCAATCTTTTCCTCTTAGCAAAAATGACATTTTAGCGCACGATGTAACATACTTTCGTTCATGGCGCAATGTGGAGCAAATGGCGCAGCGCTTCCATCACTACTAATATCGTTTAGGCTACAAGCTAGGATCCTAGCAAGTACACATTCCTCAAAATGACTTCCCGCGATATCTACTAATACTGAAATTAAAATGCGACTTTAAAGGAACACTGACAGGATATTTATGCTCGCCAAGGTTTTTATTGGGACATGAGATATGACATACCAACTACCCAGAACACAATTTGCGGCTCGAAATTCGTTTTCTTTCCGCCCGAAAACCGACGATGGAGACCTGGCCGATTTGAGCTGCGCTCACTCTCTTCACCGTGATCACGTGCCGTTCTCTATGGTTTATACCAGTGGTCTCAAACTCATTTGAGTGTGGGGGCCAAATAGCCCATACCGAAAAGGTCGAGGGCCAACGTAAGGGGGGGGGGGGGGGGGGGGAGGAGTTAAAAGATTTTAAAGAGAGGAGATCTCGGTGCTATATGCGTTTTGTAAACTAACAGTTTCGCCAGTGACATTTTTAGATTTGATTTGTCTATATGACTGCTTTTGGCCCTGACCTGATGTGATAACAAGAATTAAAATGAAACCGCCCCGCCAACGTGCTGGTATTTTGAATGAAACAAGAGAGCAAGTACACTGTCGTTTCTGTTGCTCAATTCACTCGGGCATTAGCCAAGCTCAATATGTCTTTCAAAAACAGTCAGTTAATTTGACAGTTCTTGCTTTCCTGACGATTTTTATTACAACACTTTGAACAAATACTTGTACTTTAATGGTGATATTTTTTTGAAGGCGAGAATCCCGAGCTGATTGCTTTATCTTTGGCAGTTGCTCCTGCTGATCGAGTGTTTGCGCAGCCGAGATGCATCCTTCAATGAAAAGCTTGCGCTTGCAGCCTAGTATCGGAATCGTTGTTGCATATTACAAAAAGATGGGAAGCAAAAAATTACGCGAAGGAAATTGCAAAAAAACACAGATAAGTGTAAAATATGTGAAAAGCGCAGAGCTTTTTTTCGAGCGAAAATGTATCGACGAGATGATATCACTATGGCGCATGCCATTTCGAGCGTCCGAGACATGGGAACAGGGACTCGTAGCCGGTTGCCTGCGGGCCGCGACCCAGCGAGTAGCGGGCCGCTTGTTTGAGACCCCCGGTTCAGAACGATACACCGAATCTAATCAAAGTCGTGGGTCATCGAATGCACACCTCAATATTAAAAATAGAAAATAAATATGATAACCATTTTTGTGGCTTCTAAAGAAGTGCAAAAACGTTGATTGAAGAAAAAAAAATTGCACAGAGAACAGGAAGCACACTGTGCATTCTCTGCGTAATTCTCAACATGACGTCGTATTGCGGGAGTCACGGTATCGTGAGTTAGAAGGGGGAGGTGCGACGACCACGCTTGCGAAAGTGACTCAGTGATTCAATGCGGAGCTGTGGTGAACTATAGCGGGTCGGAGAGCCATCGATAAGTGGATAGCAGTGCTAGCAGTGCCACCCTGCACTACAGGGATTGGAAGGTGAAAGAAGTAGTTCATCAAGGGGCTTCACGAGCTTATCATATCTTCACTGCCGCCTGTCTTCATTGCGTCGAACTCAATGTGCCGTGCCCAATTTCGTTATGGCTAACAAGCAAGAACAAAAACACTGTTGCGTCCCAGGCTGCGAGGCATGGGTATATATACTCGAAATCTGCAGGCAGAAAGGCGATGTTGTTTGGTGTCCCCAAAAGAACTGGAAAGATTCCGAACATAGGAGCAAGCAATACCTGGCGCCGACAAATGCTTAGAAAGAAGGTCAGCAGTAACCAAGCTGCATTTCGAGGAAAGATTCATTATGCGGCACTTCACGATTGTGTTCAACGGTGAAGACATTTTCTTCTCCTTTAGAGTTCACAGTGCGGCGGATTGCCGTTGTGGCGCTACTGCGGGCTCTCGAAACTGTGTTCGTCATCTGGACAGAGAAGTCTAGGGAGGGCGTAAAGGTAACCCCCAGGATAGGAAGAGACTGGAGAATATCGATCAGGCAGCCTGCAACAGAATATGTGGGGCAGGTGGCGTTCCTACTACTGCTGAAGCGCATGGCAGCACTCTTCTGCCTGCTTATGCTCAGATAATTCAGACGGGCCCAGTCGTCCACTAGTTGTGGATATAGTTGTATGTAGACAACAGTTTCTCTGTTCCATGCACTGCATGAGTAGCACATAAAGTGAAAAAAAGACAACCAAGGTGTTATACATTTGGTTTCATCCTTACGTTTATTATTTATTCGCTAGTTGCGTGAAAGCACTTATCATTACATGCTGGAAAACCTAATCGAAACGCAGTATATGCATCAACTCATAGTTTGCTTGTTTAAAAGAAACAGCACAAAACGACACATTCCAAGACAAAGACTATAAACAGCATAACCAATGGAAGAGAAAGCAACAGGGAGCTACTAACCTATTTTTCTTAAACTTAACACATATATCAAAGCAGCATCGGTATACAACTCGTAGTGCTAGGATTGTATACATTAAGAAAACAAGATTACTGTTAACCGCCTACTAGCGCCACCTGCACCGCCTTCTAAACTGGTGTAGGAAGGACGGCAATTTCGGATGTCTTTTCTTCGCGCTCCGCACTCGCAACAATTGGCGACGAGGAAGAAGAAGAAAAAAGAATGCCAACGTTCGGCCGGATTGAAGCCTTCGAGGGGGGAGGCGATGAGTGGCCTGCCTACGTGGAACGACTTCATGAATTTTTCAACGCCAACGACGTCGCTGCTGCGAAAAAGAAGTCGATTTTCTTGAGCTGCCGCGGCCAAAGGACGTACACCTTACTTCGGAACCTGGTGAAGCCCCTGACTCCACAGGACAAGTCACTCACCGAGATTCTGGCTGTACTCGGGAAGCATTACGCTCCTACACCTTCAGCCGTGGTTCAGCGTTTTCGCTTCAACACCCGAGTACGTTCTGAAGCGGAATCAATCAGCGATTTCGTTGCAGCGCTGAAATGCTTATCAGAGCATTGTGATTACGGAAACGAACTCGAAAACATGCTACGCGACAGAATCGTGTGTGGCATCAACAACGCTACGATTCAGACCCGGCTGCTCGAGCTGCCGGACCTCACCTTCGAAATTGCCGTTCGAACTGCGCTCGCAATGGAATCTGCGAAGAAGGATGCCGGCGAACTCTGCCAAGCTGGGGCAAGCATTCTGTCTACACACAAGGTTGGAGACCCAGCCCAAGATACCAGCTGTTATCGCTGCGGAGACAGAAGCCACCTGGCACCTCAATGCAGACACATTGATTCGACGTGCCATTACTGTCAGAAGAAAGGTGACCTGTTGGCGGTGTGCAACCCAAGGAAGAACGGGAATCCGCCCAAATCAAGGGCTTCGTGGGCGCCTCGTCGAGGTTGGCAAAGATCAACGCCGTCGGCTCTGATGAACACAGTCCACAACGACGTTGACGCTTCTGAAGACTCAAGTCAATTCTCGCAAGCGACGACTTACGACATGGGGCACCTAAGTGGATCGTCCACGGTACCACCCCTTCTGATCTCCGTTGAAGTCTTCGGCAAACCTCTTTCCATGGAGCTAGACACCGGAGCAAGCGTCTCGGTGATGTCTGCAGACAAGTTTCACGCTGCATGTCCCAATGTGAGTCCCGAACCTTCGAACGTTCTTTTGCGGGGATTTTCTGGAGACCTTGTGCAAGTCAAAGGCAAAGCAAACGTTCATGTTAAGTACAAGGGTCATGAGAAAGTTCTTCCACTCTTCGTTACCACCGGACCCTCACCAACGTTGCTTGGCCGGAACTGGTTTCGCGCTCTGGGCCTGAGCTTCGAGGGACTCGAAACTGTGAACAAGCTCACTGATGCCGGGACTCTTATAAGTCAATTCTCTGGAGTCTTCGAAGAAGGCTTAGGCACATTCAAGGAAATTTCTGCGAAAATTCTTGTGCCCGCAAATGCTCCACCAAAGTTCTGCAAGCCCCGACCTCTTCCATTTGCGCTGCGCGATGGAGTCAGCCAGGAACTCCAGAGATTGCAACGGGAGGGGGTGATCGAGCCCGTCAAACACTTGGAACTGGGCAGCCCCCATTGTTCCTGTCTTAAAGGAGGATGGCAGGGTGCGCATATGCGGAGACCTTAAAGTGACAGTGAATCCCGTGTCACGTTTGGAAACCTACCCTGTTCCGCGTGTTGAAGAACTGTGGGCTGCGCTCTCAGGGGGAGACAAGTTCACGAAGCTTGATTTGCGGGATGCATATCAGCAAGTTCCCCTGGACAAAGAGTGCCGTAAGTTCGTGACAATCAACACCCACATGGATCTTTTCCAGTACACAAGGCTCCCGTTCGGAGTATCTTCGGCCCCAGCAATATTCCAGCGCGAAATGGAGAATCTTTTCCGAGGCTTACCAAGCGTAGCCGTTTACTTTGACGACATCATTGTCACGGGTGTTGATGATAAGGACCACTTGAAGAACCTCAAGAGCGTTCTTCAGCGACTTCAGGATGCCGATTTCAAGGTGAAGCTAGAGAAATGCGAGTTCTTTGCACCTGAAGTGGAGTACCTGGGCCACGTCATCAACAACCACGGACTGGCTCCAAAACCCAAAGAAGGTAGATGCCATCGTCAACGCCCCTGCTCCTCGTAACGCGAAGGAACTTCAAAGTTACCTTGGCTTGATTAACGTTTACAGACGTTTCTTGCCAAATCTTTCATCGACACTTCGTCCCCTGCATCTGCTGCTCATTGAGGGCAAGAGGTGGACGTGGCAGAAGGAGCAACAGCGAGCCTTTTGTGAAAATAAAAGGCTCTTGACAAGAGCACCTGTTCTGGTGCATTACGACTCCAAAAAAGAGCTTCTACTCAGCTGCGACGCTTCACCGTACGGTGTCGGTGCTGTGCTGGCGCACATCGAGAGTGATGGAAGAGAGCGACCAGTGGCATTTGCGTCACGGCGTTTACTTCCCGCTGAACAAAATTACAGTCAAGTTGACAGAGAAGCTCTTGCTTTGGTTTTCGGCGTAAGCAAGTTTCACCAATACCTGTGGGGGAGACCATTCACTGCGGTGACCGACCACAAGCTTTTGCTCGGACTGCTGAACTCCGATCGAGGCGTGCCGAGCCAAGCCTCTCCCCGAGTAACAAGGTGGGCTTTGACCCTTTCATGTTACCAGTTTAAACTCATCTACAGACCTGGAAGGCTGTTGGGGAACGCCGACGGTCTCAGCAGACTGCCTCTTCCGACGAACAGCGCCCCCGATAGCACGCCAGCCGACGTGTTCATGCTGGAGCAGTCCTATCCTGATGTATTATCTTCAGCTGCAGTCGCTCGAATGACAAGGAGAGGTCCTCTGCTCTCGCAGGTTGTGCAGGCTGTGCTCACTGGAACACCTTTTCCTGCCGGTGGAGACTGGGGTCCTTTCTCTGCCAGGTACAACGAACTCAGCCTACACGAAGGTTGCCTTTTGTGGGGATCTCGTGTAGTAGTGCCTACGGTCCTACAACCCCAAGTGCTTCAACTTCTTCATGCTGGGCACCCTGGAGTAAAAAAAACCAAGATGATTGCCAGATGCCATGTCTGGTGGCCTGGCATCGATAATGCTATCGCCGATCAAGTGAGAGACTGCAATGTCTGTCAAGCTTATCACAAGTCTCCACGTGGCGTACCCATCACGCCTTGGCCTTTTCCTGAAAAGCCATGGTCCAGGCTCCATGTCGACTTTGGGGGCCCATTCATGGGCCACTACTTCCTAGTTATGGTAGACGCTTTTTCCAAGTGGGTGGAAGTGCATCCTGTTCCATCACCCTCAGCAGAGGCCACGATATCGGTGTTCAGGACCGTTTTCGCGCAACATGGTCTGCCCGACCTCATTGTTTCTGATAATGGACCTGCATTTATCAGCAGCCAGTATGCTGAATTCTTGCAGCGGAATGGCATTCGTCGCATGCTGGTACCACCATACCACCTCGCTTCTAGTGGAGCAGCAGAAAGAGTAGTTCAAACTATAAAGGACAAGCTCAAGAAGAGTGCGCCTGGTGAATTCAAACCTCAGGTAGCAAGATTACTATTTCACTATCGCACGACGCCGCATGAAGTGACGGGTCACGCGCCATGCGAGTTGCTCATGGGCAGGAAAATCTAAACGCCATTAGACGTCATGCATCCCAACCTTCGGACCACCGTCCAACTGAAACAACTGAAGCAGAAGTTGCACGCTGACCAAGGTTGCCGTCGTTGTCCACTGCTCGATTCTGGTACGCCGGTATTTGCAAGGAATTTCAGACCCGGACCACCTTGGGTGCCTGCTTCAGTTTCGGGCCCAGTGAGTGCATCCTCAGCCGAGATTACCTTGGATGATGGAACGTCCTGGCATAGACATGGAGATCACCTTCGTCTGAACCCCATGCATCCTTCACCCCAGCCAGGGGTCTTCCCTCAACAGCATCCCGAGCTGCCGCTACCGATGGAAAATACCGATCCGAGTGAAACCGAACCTGAGCAGCAGCCGACACCATCAGGGGAAACATGCCCATCACCAACCCCTGCCCTGGTCGAGGAGAGTCCTGCTATTTTAAGGAGGAGCTCAAGAATCAACCGACCTGTTCGGCGGTACTCTCCAGGACCATGAGAAAATAAAACTTCACTTAGGGGGGGAGGAGTGTTAACCGCCTACTAGCGCCACCTGCACCACCTTCTAAACTGGTGTAGGAAGGACGGTAGTGGATTCTTTGGGGGGTATCAAAGACCAGTGTGTTGTGAGCTGTCATCAAGTTCGGATGTCTTTTCTTCGCGCTCCGCACTCGTAACAATTACTATTTACATTTGGTTCTGTTGATGAGACTTACAGTTTCCCAAAACCTTTCTTCTTTACAAAACTAATAAGCACTGAAGGGGGTAGGCAAGTTATGTAAACAAAGAAATCTTACGGCTATGTGCCTAAATGTTCACGCTGAATTTTTAAGCCTATTTTATGTTAAAGGCCGACGTACAGTTCGCGCTTTCCACTCTTTCAGACAGCCTCCTGTCCTATATTTTGTCCACCTTCGACGTTGCCGCAACGCGGATCCCACTCGCAGCTTAGGTTGAGCGTCGATCTTTAAGCGTGCTGGTAAGTAGTACAATAAAATGGTTTGTATCCTTCTGATGCACATGATACATCAATTCTTACTGCACCGGAGGTAGACATATGTCGAACTGAAGCTGCATAACTGAAAACATCTAGCCAAATGGCACAACGGGAAAGTAGATGTTTGTTAATGCAGCACAAACTGCCACAATCTTATCCAGCCCAGTGGCATTGTAATTGCGTACAAGCAGTTCAACTGGTATGGTGCTTTTAAAGATACTGTACTTACGCCGCACCAGACCAATCCCGAGCTCGACATGAATACGCACATTCGTAAGGTTTCGCGTGGCCTCTATTGCACAAGGTGCCAGCTGCACTTTGTCCCTTGTAAACGTGGGAATCTCAAGCCGCCCACAGTGCACGCTCACAGCATCAGATATTGTAAATCCTGTGTCGGCCAAGAGCAAGAGAGAATCTCCTGGCAAAAGGTTCTCAAGCACCCCCCACCGCTCTGTGAGGTGCTTGTCACTCGCCCCCCCCCCCCCCCCTTTCAACCCTTTGAAATGGAGGTAATTATCCCTTGTAGTGCAATCCCAATGAAATGTTTGACAGTATTGTGGTGTTTATACCTCGACCATGTTAGTGCTCTCGCATGAAGAGACAATGGGCGATCTATAAACACCTAAAAACAGTCAAGGATCACGGCCACCCGAGTCCCAAATGTCCGTCGAAACGCCATCGGCATACTCTTCCTCCGGACGCCTCGCCCAGTCCACTTAACAGCTTTTAGCAGCTTGAGATAGCCCAATCCAACCACATGTTCACAATCCGCGTGAGTGTGGACTGCGACACTTGAAACCTGTAGATTTGTATTAAAAGTGATGTTAAAAGGTGTTCAGCCATAAATCAAATGCAAAACCAACTACCAAGTTCCTTGGTGAATTATCTAGCTAAGATAGAAGATTGAAACAAGCACTGCTGCTAATACATGTACGTTAAATCCTGCAGCGGGAGGTTCAGGCGCAGGCGAACCAAGAACACAATCCACTCCTGAAATTTGCTCAAAGAATTCCGTTCGCTGTGTCGCACGTTGCCTTGCAGCAACTGGAAGGACCCAAGCAGGAGTGCGAAGCTTGGAAACCCAATGAAAAATGACGCCATGCCTTTGTCCTTTTGGAAGGAAGTCTAGTCCAGACGACGCACACACAGCCGCTCCCTTGTAGCACCTATTTCTGACATGAGGTGTCAAATCTCTGCTTCCAAGAACTCTATGGAAGCCATGATCAGGTCTGTAGTCTGGCCGAAATCCTGCACTTCTGCAAGTTCAGGGTATGGTTTCAGCATGATTAAAAGATAGGAAATACAGCTTCACTTTTGTGATCAGTGAGACGGGAGATTAACACTCGTAGCCCTCGTTCTTGCGAAAAGGCTTCGAAATGCCACATACCAGTAGCTGTGGCAGAACACTGAGGGGTCCCTTCCATGCTTCCAGGGGACACGCACCACTGCAAACTTCACTATCCATTAAATCTGTAAAGATTAGCAATTTCAAAGAATGAAATTTAGACAAATCTTGTCTACACTCATTCAATTTGCCACGTCCTGAGACTAGTCAACAGCCAATGCTACAAGCACATGCTTTCAAAAGAGCTGTTGTCGCATCACATCTGGTTCTGCTGGGACATGTGCAACACGTTGAATGTCAGAAGTGCATGTCAACCACACTCATGCATTCACTGGTCTCTCGAATTAAGCTGAGACAAAACGGTGGCTGCGTTTAGGTGTATCCGACTTTAGTGCATGAAAGGGAAATTCGGCGACAATGATTCGGTAGAACAAAAAGAGAGTATTCGAGTTGCATGATTGGTCACCTCTTCATTTGATGCACCTGGGTCACACCATGCAAACGTGGTCAGATATTAGCTGCTTTGGGAACTATTTCAGGGTAGCCAGGTAAACTACCTACATACGCATGGGCCATGATTCCCCTCCTTCGGCAATGTGGTGTTCATGTGCATGCGCTGGCTGGCCGTGAGCATCTGTTTCACATCCTTCAGTGCTTCCTGATGTTCTCCCGTTCTTGGCTCTGGCTGCACTCTTGTGCCTATGACAAAGAACTCCTTCTGTGATGTACGCCTAATATATCTTTTATTTTTTATGCTGCATGCATTATTTCTTTAAAGGGGCCATGAAACGAATTTGGGGCTGGGATAAATGATTTTAAATTGGGACTTTACTAATCACATATCGTTTAGTTGGCCAAAAGAAAGACGGTAGAAAGTCCACAGCCAGCTTTTCGGTACGAACATTTGAAAATATAGCGGACTATTTTGTACCTTCTTTCTTTCGAAAGCTCTCCGCCTTTTCACTTTGATACATCCGCGGTTCCCAAAGCGCGTCAGCGGTGCCAAACTGACGTCGGCCGAGCCCAGCTCACGCATTGGACACGAGAGCTGCGTCACTCGGACGTATGCGCTCGTCAACAATCAGTCCGTAGACGAATATTCGGATTCGTGTTCGTGGCCAATGAGTGCCCTGACGGAACTTATCGTCACTGGGGAATGTCAAGTTATATGGTGTGCATAAACAACACGGTGGAAGCTAGGAGTCATCGCACCGGTGCCGAAGAATGTCACGGCGGCGTGATTTCACAATTAGCATTTGAGTTGAGGATTAAAGCTAAGGAAGAAGAAGTAGGAAAATCGTTTCATGACCCCTTTAATGCCTGAGATATAAGGCACCAATGTTTCAAGTGTAAGTGATAAAAAGTTATCCCAACTGAAATATACCTAGCAGTCAGAGCTGTTCCATAAACTGGCTTGCCGTAAGACTCGGGGCCCAGTCGGGGTCGGTGTCGCTCATGACACAAGCAGGGCGCACTTAAAGTATGAATGAAACAGTAATTAAAATAAAGAAAACGAAGTTCTCTTCAGAAAACAGAAGGTATTTTACGAAAGTAGTTTTTGGTTACCTTTTCAGGCAAGACTTGCCAAGTGTCGGGGGGATGAGGACCAGTGTCGAACGTGAGGTCTGGTGAGGTGTCGTTGTGTGACGTGTCCATCTCGTGTAGGCGAGTCCGGTGTAGCAATAAGGGAGTCTTATTGTTGCACTGTTGCACGTCGTGGACGGAGTGTGGCGAGGTATCCCCACAAAGTATGCGGCGCATTAAAGTCTCCGCCAAGAACGATATTACGTTGGGATGGGAATGTGCGGCGATACGTAAAGAGGGGGGAAAAAAAAAGAGAGAAGATGATTTAGGAGGGTTATAGACATTAACAGTGTGAAGGAGGTTGGGATTGGGCGGGGTGCCGGCCCGGTCGGCGGTACCAGGCGGATTCGGAGCGGGGGTGATACCGTGGAGCGGGCCATCTGTCGTCGGTGTCGGACGCGCTGACGGAGAGCTGCAGAGGCGTCATCGCGTTGTTTCCGGGTGTGCATATTTCGGCAAATGGGGGGCGGTGACGCTGGCAGTGTAGACACCAAGGTGTGCAGGGATGAGGGTCGTCCGGGACGGTCAGGGTGGTGGAACACGTGGTGCAGCGTCGCTGGTTGCCCGGGCAGGCAAGCGTATGGTGCCCGTACTCGAGGCAGCTGTTGCAATGATGGGCTCGAGATTTGTGGGGACGGCAGCGAAATTCTAGGCGGCGGTAGTATACTGTGTGAGGGGCATGGGTTCCCGATGGAGGTGACGATGGCTAAATCTGTTGTGCCCATTCGCCTTTCGTGAAGGACGTCAGCTTGATAAGACTCCAGATCATTGATGATCTCGTCGGGGGTGGCTCCCGGGGCTATTCTATGTATAACTCCTCGGCAGGAGTTATTTGGAGCGGCTAGGTACTAGTTGACAGGGAGGGAAGTGATGCTGGGGATGCGAAGTAGCCGGTTGACGATCGCCTTGTGATGGGTGCGGAGGACGGCAAGACGGTTATTTGGACGGAGGTGAAGCGACACGTCAGCACATGTATGAGCAGGGAGCTGTGCGACTTGCAAGAACGCAAACAAAATGGCAAGGGGCTGCGCAACTGCGCCAGCGGGAAGGATTGTGAGATGCACGATAACTGTGCGAAGTTCGGGGTTGGGGTAGGCCGGAAGACGAGATTTGCGGGGCTTTACAGAGGTGATCCATTTCCCACCTAGGACGTCTCCCTCTATGGGGATTTCCATGTCCTGGCTTGGGATAGGCGTAGAGATATTGGTGAGCTGCGAAGCCGCGGTATCGGCTGTAACCATGTTCAAAGCAGAAAGGGGCGCGCCGCTCGTAGAACGAGACTCGAGCGAGCCGTTCTCTCGGCAGCGGGCCGACGGAGCGAGGATCACGTTCTCCGGGGTTTGCGGAGCCCGGAGATTCGCAGCAGTCTCCGAGCGTTTCGCTGTTCTGTTGGTGTATCGGTTGCAGTGCAAGATAGCAATTCGTCTAAAGAAATGCTCGAGGTACACCCAAGAACTTCTTATGAGTTGTGAATGCGAAAGCACGCACGTTTCTCTTCGCTCCCTTTTTTCGTCTGCGGCGTACGGCGCGCTGACTTTGGGCGTGGAACGGTGGAGCCGCTGCCACGCGGACACGCAGCGCCATCGGGTGAGCGATCATTCAAACTGACGCGCGGCGGCCAATGGGAGCCTCGTCTGGGGATAGGGTTTGGCGGGAGGAGCTGCGCCCTGTAGTTCTTGCTTTTCGCGTGGTTTCATAGCGCTTCAAACTGATGACGTCGGCTCACTCCATGAGACAGCTAATGCTTTCGCATTAAAAATATGTTGTTGGGCGATGAGCGATAAAATAATGAGCGGTCATAGGTGTCTGGGTAGTAAAACCGCAATGACTGATTAATTAAAAAACAACGTGCAAGATTGAGGTAGATATGAACATCTTTCAAAGATAATGTTTCCCTACTTTTATTCGCCGTAATTTTTCGTCCCACCAATAAAGTAACTTTTATGCTGTTTTATCTTGAAAGAAACAAAATTCCTCACGACTTTTGATTGCGCTAGTTGTTTCTTGATGGTTTTATCTGAAGATAGGCGCGTGGTATACATGCATCTTATTGTATAACTATTTTGTTTCGCAGTGTCTAGCGTTACGTCCGACGGAACCCGAAATAAAAATTAAAGTTACGTCCGACGTAACTTCACGTGAGGATTCGAGTTACGTCCGACGTAACCCAATATGTAAATTAAAGTTACGTCCGACGGAACTCGAAATAAAGGTTAAATTTGCGTCCGACGTAACTTTACCCTAAGGTTTCGAGTTACGTCCGACGGAACCCAATGTGAAAATTAATGTTACGTCCGACGGAACTCGAAATAAAAAATGAAGTTACCCCCACCCGCTGCTTTTGTAGGCAATACTTTCCCTGCCAGTTTGGTTCTGTGTGCATTACATTGCTACTATGAACTCTTTTGCCATGTCGCATCATTCGGTGTCATGCCATTTTATAATTCGTGTGTATAAAATATCTGGCCTTCCGAGCGATATTTACATTACTAAAAATGTTTGTTCAAATTAAACCCATTTTTCCCGAGGCATCGTTGTACGCGTATTGTGTGTCCTAATAATTTGCCTGTGTACACCTTTCCAGCTTCACTTCTGTGTGTAACTATCATTCTAGGGAATAAATCATGTCTGCGTGAATAAACATTCGTAGCTACGAATTTAAATCCACTCACAATGCTTGTCAGAGCTTTTCCGCAGGGCCCGATCGCTTTCCGTGCAACAATGTTTGTTTACGAAACCATCTGTAATTTCTAAAATACTTTACAGATAATAAAACGTGTTTTTCTCAATGAAAATGTTTCTGCGACGATATATTCATGAGCGAAGCCTTCATATCAGCGCTCACGAGTAGAGCACTTCACGGGCCCGGGCCAGCACGAAGGCCCGAGCCCGGCCGGGCCCGCGGGCCGGGCTCGGGCCGGGTAGCAAGCATTTTCTCGGGCCTGGGCCGGGTAGCACGAATTTTCTCGGGCCCGGGCCGGGCTCGGGCTTCAACAAAATATTTTTCGGGCCGTGGTGGCCCGGGCCAGCCCGGGTCGTGGCTGGGCAGTCGTGTGCCAAAAATTCTAAATTGTTGATAACAAAAAGTGTGCTCATTAATCTTTTGGGCTCAAAAAAACAAAACAAAGCGCCGTTCAAAAAAAAAAAAAAAAAAAAAAAGAAGAGCAGCCCTGTTGTTGGAAAGTTTTTACGTGGGAAAAGGAAACGTATGGATTCCACCAGCATAGTGGGAAAGCGCGGTCAAGAGAACCAGGGCACTCCAGTCGCATGGTACAACATAAGTGTCTTTTTCCTCTGTCTTTCAAACTAAAAAAACAAAAAAACAAACAAAAAAACACGTGAGCTTCATTTTGCTCTTTGTGCAGGGGGCCTTACTATGCCACCAAAGATAAGCTAACTACCAGCGTGATTCTGATAGTTTCTTCACAAAAACACGAAGAGAGGAAACTTCTCTGTGAAACGAATTGAACAACGAAAAGTCCAATATCTCTTCAAGAAATGCAAAAAAAAAAAAAAAAATTGTCCACTTTTTTTTTTTCTCGAAATCACTTATGAAGCGCATATTTCGCCCATATTCTCGAAAATACATCGACTAAGTCGGGATATTTATCGTGTCAAAAAGTCTGTCCAAGTTTAAAAGAAATATAAATCAAATATGTTCGCTTTATGCCTAGACAGTTTTTAGGTTAAAGCCTGCAAACTTTTTAGGGCTCATGTATATAATCTGTCGGGCTCGGGCTGGGCTCAGGCTTATATTAAAAAAAAATATATATATTGTCGGGCTCGGGCCGGGCTCAAACTTCTGTCAAAAAATTCTGCCGGGCCCGGGCCGGGCACGAGCAGTGTCTCTTCGGGGCCGGGTCGGGCCGGGCCTAGAAATTAGATATTCTATCGGGCTCGGGCCGCGCCCGCGCCGTGCCTCTACCGGGCCGGGTCGGGCAGGGCCTTGAAATTCCGGCCCGTGCAGCGCTCTACTCTCGAGGTGCCCGGCCGCGTATCGCCTCCTGTGGTGACGTCACGGGAGGAGTGCGGCGGGCCACGAGAGCGCGGAGGGGTGGGGTTGGGCAACACCTTACAGAAACGGCCCTGACGCCTTATCGCGGCGGGCCACCGCCCCGGGTGCCACTGAGCGTTGACGCCACTGTTTCTGGATAAAATGTATGAAAGTGCGAAACAAAAAATAGGAATGTACTTTCTCGCTTTGGCCCAGAATTGCCGTAACACGCAGGGGTTCTGGGATAGATGGCGCAGGCTACCGCCTGTTACATGAATTCAGTCGACAGCGATTCATCCATTTGCTTAGTTTTGTTTGACGAAAAAAGGGTTTCAGGGGGCGTGTGTTTGCCAAGTGTGATCGACGCGTGTTCTTAGCTCGGATCCACCGCAGCAAACTAAGGATGGTGAAGAGAATCACAGTAAAGAGTTTTGAGGAATTCCAGTCGACGGTGGCACCTTTGAAGGACGAGAAACACCTGCTGTGCTTGTTCACCGGCTCCGAAGATGCCAGCGGCAGAAGCTGGTGCCCCGACTGTGTGGCAGGTATTGTGACAATTTCTTGCTGACCAAGAGATCGGCCGTCTCCGTTCACCCCCTAATCTTACCGGGCTTTCCTCGGTTTCTCCTGCCGCCCTCGACCCTGTCTCCTCTCCCTTTCACTTCCTCATCCTTTCGCACGATCCCTTCATGGTACTTTGTGCTCGACGCTAACTTCTAATAAATATTATGTGTTAAAAGTCCAAGGATGTTCGTCCTTAATTGTCCGTCCTTTTTGTTTATCCTTTTTGTTTATTCTTTCTGTAACGAGCTATTGAATACCAACGCGCTCACAATCAATTTTCGTTACAACTTGTAAAACATGTTCCTCCCATGTGCTTTCGCCCGTGCTGGCGATTGATTTCACGATCTTCTTTTTATCTACTTGACGTGTTTCCTGTTCTGTGTTAAGTTTACGCCATGCAAATCGTTGCAGAGATCGCATCAGGTGGAGCTAAAACTCGCGCTCAAGAATCCAGCGATCCTGAGCTCACTCCTTCCCTCCCCTGCCCGTTTTGATCTAGATTAACATCGTACCGGCGTGTGGTCTCTACTGCGCGATGCACGGTAAAGACCCCAGGCTAGCAATTGCATTACACTCGCCAAATCTCACCTACAGCCTGTAAAAGTGCTACTATGCCCTTGCAGTCCAAGGTGACGCTGTTGTAGTGAACGACTATGAGAAACCCCCTCATCCACCTGGAAGGCACTCTTCCCCCGCCACTGGGACGCCATCGCACCAAACCTTGGCGGCGACCTTTCGGGATTTTCTCTTTATTCTTCTCCCGGTTGGGAATGACTACGAGACACCCTTCCCATGCTTGGGAGGGTTCTCCGCCGCAGCGACCTGGACCCAGCAAGCCAATGTTCAGCAGTCCGATGGAATCTTTACCCTCCTTGTTGGGAGTTGGCGCCAGGGAGGTTACGAGACGGCTACTGGACAATGGCGGCAAGGACAATCCCTCCTCCAGTCTTGTTCCACGTAGCAGACTATAGTCGGTTACAAGTTAAGAAGGTAGGAGAAGCTCCTCCCACAAGCGTGGTGCGCCGGTTTCAAATCCCTCCGCAATCGAAAGAAGAGTTCACTGGAAACGCTCCTTGTTCCGCTTCAATGGATAGATAATGGCCACAGAGTGGTGCCAACTTGTCTCCGACCCCCACTTTTTAAGAAAGCGACCTTTGTATTCATCGGAGAAGGAACCGAGCCCCTGAAAGCAGCCTTTGTATCAATCGGAGGGGGAAGCTAATCCCCGAAAGTCGTCTTTGTTTCCATCGGAGGAGAAAGACTCTAATCTCCCTCTCGTGGCTTCCACAATGCTAAGTCAAAGTCGAAAGATAAAGCAAATATGTACAGAAAGGCAAGACCCTCCTCGCGCGTTGGCCGCAACGTCACGGAAACGATGGGACGCTATTGGATGCGGAGGTGGCGGAGGGATATATGATTCCCTTTGAGGGGCATTTGCCGCTACCTTCTTGACTTGTAACCTACTATAGTGACGTCGCCCTGCTGAATTGACTTCTCCGAATGGGTGTGTTGCTTGCACCTGTGCTTTCGAGAAAGGGGAAGGGGGGGGTGTACCGATGGATCTTTATTGCTGCCCAATAGGCTGCGGACCTCCCGAGTGAGGCACCTCCCTACGAACAAGGCAAGCAAGAAACTTTAAAAGGAGCGGCTTGTGACATACACAGGGCTCTGTTTCATCATCATTATAGTTATACATATGTAAATAAACGGTCTTAGACGAGAGACGCCCAGGACCTGGACTGCTCTTGACGAGGCCAACATCGGGTTCCAGCGGAACACCCGACGTCATCAGCCCAAGAAGGCAGACACCTCTGCCAGTGGGGAGACGGACCTAATGGCAGAAATAGGTTGATCAGGAGGAAGTAACCTCGCACGGTGAAGCACTGTTGCCTTTGACAAAAGAGGGGCTCCTGTCGGAGTTCTACTAACCTGGGTGTTTTCGGGATGCTGCGTATCAGATGCGAGCATGTGATGTGTGTCAGGGGGTGGGCAAACCAAACGATAAGTTGAAGGTGCCTCTGAAGCTGGTACTTCTGACCTTGGAACCGTTCAGGTGTCTAGTGTCGGACATTGTTGAACCTCTCCCTATTACGTAGCTGGGGTGCCGCTACATGCTTACTATGCCTTGCACGGCAACTAAGCTTCCTGAGGAGGTGAGTTCGACCAAGATTGTAAAGGCTCTCTTGGATGTCTTCGCGCGGGTGGGGTTTCCCAGAGAAATCCAGTGCTATTGGGGAACCATGTTCACTAGTGCTCTGACCATGGGAGTTGTCGAAAGGTGCACTATTAAGCTAATACACAGCTTGGTGCTGAAGAGCGTGTTGCGAGCGCTTATCTACTAGCACAAATGAGAATGGGACGCCTGCGTTCAGGCGATGTTGTTCGCCCTCCGTTCCGTACCTCACGAAGCTGTAGCCCGGTGGAGCTGGTCTACGGTCGAGGCATGCATTTGCCGATCAGGCTTCTTCGAGAATCATGGGAATCAAGGGGTTCGGACCCCACTATAGTGGAGTACATTCTAACCTTGTTAGAAAGATTCAAGAGCTCCAGAGATATCGCTAAGACAAACATGAAGGTTTCGCAAGAGCAAAAAGGTACTATGACAGAAGTGCTCAGTTTTGGCAGTACTCTGAAGGACATGCAGTGCTTTTGCTGCGCTCCTTGGATATGCATTGAGGAAAGCCTCTCTGGGTGGCCCAAAAGTTCTTGGATATCAACTATGCCATTGAGATAAAAAGGTAAACGTAAATCAGTCCAGATTTACCACTATAACCTAATGAAACCCCACGTGAGTAGCTTTGAGTTGGTCAACATTGCGCTGAATGTGTCCGACGAGAGTGAGCTAGAAGTTCCGCAACTAGGAGAGCTAACAGACAGGTCTGTTCGAGCCGAGGAGGTAATTGCTATCGCAGTACAGTGAAAGCAATTGACGGCGTCTCAGGTGACGGACCTGAGGCGATTGATCGGAGAGTTTAAAGGGGTATTTTCAGAGATTCCCGGAAGACGTCGGTGGTGACGCATGACCTAGAGCTTAACTCTGGTATTCCAATCATGTGTTGGCCGTACCACATGGCCCCCCGACAGCAAGAAATCCTAAAGTTGGAGATCGACCGGATGGTAAAGTTAGGAGTCATTGTATCTTGCGAAAGTGAGTATACCTCACCAGTGATCCTTGTGGGAAGCCCCGGAAAGGACCCTTGACCATGCCCCGATTATCTCAAACTTAACGTGATCACTAAAGACCAAGTGTATCAGATTCCAAACCTCGAGGAGAGGGTGGAGCAAGTAAGTGGACCAAGTTTGTCTCAACCCTCGACCATGTTCGAGGGCTCTGGCAAGTTCCCATGACAAAGAAAGCGAGCCATGTGCCGCTTTTGTAACTCCTTCGGGAACGTTTTGCTTGACTGTGCTAAGTTTGGGACTAAAAATTGCCCCCTTTTGTTTTTCTAGATTAATGGATGGAGTGTTGGAGGGCACTGAAACATCTGCCCTGTCCTATTTAGACGACGTGGCCATTTTCTCAGCCACTTAAGACCACCTCAGCCACCTCCGAGACATTTTCAGCCGAATGCATAAAGCCGGACTAACAGTGAGACTCGCATAGTGCCAGCAGGGAAAGGGGCAGAGCGCTTCCTGGGGCATGTAGGGGGCCATGGCTGGCGCTGGCCAGACGAGCTCAAAGTCGAGGCGATAAAAAACTCCCGCAACCTGTAAAGAACAGGAATTCGGGCTTTCCTCGGTTTGACGAGTTGTTATCAACATAACATTGCACAATATTCCGAGGTGGTTCGCCCCCTAACGGACGCGCTGAGAGAGGGCGCGTTGGAGAGGGTCGCATGGACGGAAAGAATGAAGCAGGCCTTTTGACGGCTGCAAAGCGCTTTATGCAGTTCTCCTGCACCGAGGACGCCAGATAACAACCGCTCCTTTGTTATGCAGTGCGATGCGAGTAATCGCGGGTTAGGCGTCTTTCTCTGCCAGGAGGACGACTGTGGAGAGGAACACCCCGTGCTCTATGCAAGCGGAAAGCCCAGCACCCAAGAGAAGGCATTTAGTGCCTTGGAAAAGGATTGGGCATGCCTGATTCAAAGTTCAAATTCAAAGTCGAAACTGATTGACTCAAAAACTACCCTGCTACCTGTACAGAGTCCCATTTCTCTTCGTTACCGATCACTGCCCATTGACATGGCTGACCCGGATGTCATCCGAAAATGTGCTCCTTCGACAGTGGAGCCTGGCTTTGCAGCAGCTCAATTTCACTGTAAAGTATAAAAAGGGATCAGCCAACACAAACGTAGATGGCCTGAGTAGGTCTTTTAAACTCATGTTGCTTGCTTTTCCATATTCCTTCTCCGGTTATTATTTTATGTATAGGTGAAGAATGTGGCCTTTCTTCTTTTTTTTTTTTTTTTTTCTTGTACGACTGCATTGTAATGTGCAAATTGACTTCATTCTGGCATTGGGGCCTCATGCCACACTTTGAAGGAAGACGTTTCAATTTAAGGTAGAACTTTATAATAGGCAAATGCCTGGCGGCTTCGGAAGCAGTGGGGGCATTTACTAGTTCCGTTTGTTTCGGTTTGTGTGCCGTTTCTTCTTGCTGCTTGAAGGCTAATCTCTTCAGGAGTGAAGCGTTGGCTTCACTCCTGCCCTTCAGAGATCTTCCAGACCATGGAGAAGCTGTAGTGAACGGCTACGAGAGACGCCCCGTCATCCACTTGGAAGGCACTGTTCCCCTGCCGCTGGGACGCAATCACACCAGATCTTGGCGTTGACCTTTTGGGATTTTTGCTTTATTCTTTCCCTGGCCGGGAATGGCTACGAGACAACTTTTCCATGCTTGGGAGGATCCTTTCCCCGCCGCAGCGATGCCTGGACCCAGCGAGCTAATCAACTTCGATGACGGCAGCTAATTCAGCAGTCCGGCTAAATCTTTCCCCTCTTTGTTGGGAGTCGGCGCCGGGAAGGTTACAGGACGGCTGTGATGGAGGCAAGGAAGGTCACTCCCCCCGTCTCGTTCCACGCAACAGAGTGGCGTCGTCGCCCTTCTGAGCTGACCTCGCCGAGTGACCGTGTTTGCACTTGTGCTTTTGCGAAAGGGGAAGGGGAGGAAGTGCCCCGATAGATCTTCATCGGTGCCCGATTGGCTGCGGACCTGCTGAGCGAGGCACCTCCCTTTGAAAGGAGCAACATTTGATGTACATGGGGCTCTCTCTGTTTCACCAGCATGATATTTATATGTATGTAAATAAAAATAAACAGTCTTAGATGAGAGATGCCCTAGATCTAGACCAGTCTTCCATTTTGACTATGATGGCGGTACCAGGTTCCGGCAGAACACCCGCCTCATGTCTACTTCCGAGTTACAACACCGTCTAAACATGGAACATAATATTTTTGTTTTCTTGTCATTTGTAATTGTGAGATAAGCAAGGATAAAATATGTGGCAGTGCAGGGTATCCGTTGACTCATAAAAGAAATCGGGTATACAATTTGAGAGTCGCAAGAACCGCCATAGGAGTCTGGATTCGTTTTTGTTTTTGAATTTTTATTGTTCTTAAATTAAGGATTGTTGAGAGGTTGCGAGGACTTGCTAACCTCAGCATATATATCTCTTGTCCGTGTACGAGTTTATGCAGGATTCAAGAAAATGTTACCACAGCTATAGGGCCTCGGGTTCCACTATGTCATGTAAAATGTGGATGATCAGAAGTGGGATCGAAACTGAAAAGAAGTAAAGTCTCAAGTCTATAGCCATTTGTTCCAAGTCTGGACTTGGTCATATTCATTGCCCTTGAGCAAGTTTGCTTCCCAGTGACAGTAGACACAATCAAAGGCACCGCTACATGACAGACATATCTAACCATGCACCAGGTTCATGCTTTCTATCTCCCTCCATAAAAATGAAATACAGTCGACTCTCGTTAATTCAAAATCTCTTAATTCAAACTTTCGGATAATTCAAACTAACGTGCAGGTCCCATCCTATGCGTCTCTATGGGAAGAAACTCCTGATAATTCAAACTTTGCTTTATTCAAACAAATTTTCGGCCCCCCTCGAGTTTGAATTAATGAGAGTCGACTGTACTCTAAACGACTTAATTTTCGCAAATCCCTTGCAATTTGCGAAAACTAGGCCCTGCGAACAATTCTGGTAAAATGTAAACACATTGGCATCTATATTAAGATACCACTGCATCGCGAAAATTAGAACCCGCGAATTATTCCAAAACTTCAACTTTGACCTATATCACGAAATGTTGAGCCCGCCAAAAATAAGTTGTTTACAGTGTGCATCACTGAATGCTCATTCTCCGCCCAAATGTCACCCTGGTGGTCCGAACCAGATGCAAAAGTTTCAGAACTGTCCGTTATCTCATTCAAAAGTTACCACTGACTTTCTGAAATTTTCAGTGGGAAAATGGCGGCCAGTGGATCTCTCAAATACATGGAGCTGAATGGCGCCATTTGCCGAGAACAGGCAAAAACGGGCCTCATTTCAACTTTTGAATGAGATAACGGATAGTGCTGAAAATTGGGCATCTGGCTTGGCTATATTTGGACGGAAATGAGTGTTTGGCGATGCAAACTTTTTGGGGGGGGGGAGGGAAATGGACAGTTTCTCCTATGGATGGTACCATGTGCAGTACTTTTAAATAATGTGTCTCGTGTTCTACATAACCATTTTCTGTGGGACTAAGTTCACAGAATTTTATGCAGGACAGTAAAAGTACTAGGACATCTATGCTGCAGAACTGAGTGCTATAACTCTTGGAATTTGCTGTCGAGGTCACCCATCTTATTATTATTAGCATTCTCTCTGAAGTGAACAAGGTTTGAAACGAAATTCTATAACTTTCCTTTAAGTGACAAACCAACAAAGAGCATGTGGACTGAGTTCCAGTCAAAGGACCGAGCATTAATTTTGGGCCACTTGAGAATCTTGATATTCCAAGCACCTCGGCCAGCATTTGGATCCCACCAGCTGGGAATCCATTGACCCGCAGTCTGCCTGGAGGCACCGTGGTTCTGACAGTCACAGCAGTTGAGTAACTATGCAGTCATGGGTCTCTGACAGACACGAAGAGTTTTCTAAAGACCCTCAGGGCAGCACGATAGAGCAATGGCCTGCCACTAACGACAGGATACCATTTAAGTGCTGCAGCCAGGGGGATCATTAAACAATATTTTACCTTTGATCACCTTCCTGTGTGCTGAACATATACATGGTGACCATAATCCTCGGAGTAGAAAACGGGGCATCGGGTGAAGAGAGGGACGGTAGGGGCGGGGTGCATCTTTACATTTTTTAAAGTAAATAGCACATTTTTTCTAGGTTCTTCATTGAGACCCCAAGTGCCTTTCTTCCTCGTATTTCAAAAATGGGTGGAAAAGGTTGTCATCCAAGGCACGCCAAATCTAGCAATAGAAAACATTTTCTGCATGCACGTTTATGCAAATGAAACCTATATGCAGATGTAACCATAAAAAGATATCCAAATTGTACTCTACAGATGTAACATTTTCAGAATAAGTTAGTACTGATTTCACAACTGCTATGCACGCTCCTCCGAAGACTGGACACGAGGCTTCATTGCGACAAAGTGACGGGACGGCAGAAATTAACCTCCCAAACGGGACGTGTGGTCACCCTATGAACATAGAACGTGTTCAGCACATTGAAGTTTCCGTGGTACCAGGGAAAGACTCGGCACAAGGTGCACTCTGCTAAAGGCAGAGTGCGCATTTTGTTGAGGTTACGTTTTTATTGTGCACATTGTTGCAATACTATCTCCGATTGTATCGCAACAAGGTGACAGGATCGAGGGATAGGGAAGGTGCAAGCGGGAGTAGTTGTGCCGGGGACAAATGGAAAAAAGCTGCAAAATCACCTCTCAATATCCTCACCAAATTGTTAACCGTAAGGGCAATGATGTGTCCTATGGTAATGTAAAATACCGGGAACGATCCCATGCATAAGAAAGTATGCTCCTTTTGCCTCTAAATTTCGGAATCGACCAGAGAATGTAAATCAAGCTCAAAGATGTCCTTTGTGTTGTTTTTGGTAGCAACCAAATGCCAAAACCGCTGCGTGGCAAGCTTTTTTCACTGACCACCATTGTGGTGCTTGTTTCTGTTGAGCGCACACTATAGGAAATTTTCACCAGATTCAATGCGTGCCGTCAAAGCTGTGGATCTAGGCAGTTGGTTTTTCTACAGCTCATGCTGATTACCACATGTGAATGCGTGCTATACTCCTTTATATTTGTACTTCTTTTGTAAGAAGTAATCATTACTTTTGGAGACTCTCCCCTCACATAATGTCCTTGGGCGATTTGAGGACAATAAATGAAATGTAACTAATAAAATATCCCTGTTTTGAAAATACTACAAGTCTGCCACTGAGAGGGTGAACCCTTTCTTTTTCCAGCAAAGCCTGCAATTGAAGAAGCTCTGAAGGATGGTCCCGACAATATGATTCTCCTCACGTGCAGCATAGACAAAGACCTGTGAGTTTGTTTCCACCTCATTCTACGTCAGAAAAGTTAAAAGACAAAGATTGTTAATTTCTTTTTACTGTTTTTCAAGGTCCCTTCAATAAAAGGCCTCCTACGGGGCATTTACACAGACCTAAATGCTTAAGGAAAGATGAGCCACCAGGGTCCAATAACCGAAAAAAATTATTTGCGACTCACAATTTGTTTTTGCATTTGCTAGTCGGATTTCACACGTGCTGGCATTGTGCGAGTTCTCTCCCAGGATGCATCGCACTTGCGGAGTTATGCACAAAGACCTGGTCCCAAACGAACTTGCGTAGTGCAAACTGATGCTGCTGCCACCTATGTTGTAGCAGGAGCACCGACCTTGGACCGAAACTAGAGCTCTGATGTTTGACATAACAGGTGGGAACGCGACACGATGCGGTCGCTGAAAACTGCTCTGAACGAGCCTGGGTCATTCAAAACAGCCAAGGGGTGAGCAATGGTGCATTACTCGTCCTAAACGATTTGGGGATGGCTCTAGTGGACGAGCCTAGCTCGTCCAAAACTGTTAAGCGGTTAATAAAAACACCAGAATGCTCGAAACAAAATTTGGATTACTGAAACGCCAAAAGCATTATATAAAGAAACTGAACATGTCTCAAAACCCCACATAGCTTCCGGAGTTTTACATCGGGTTCTTATGCACTACGGTAGTCTTTTGGTTTGACGGTTTCCTTTTTTTCAGTAAATATGTGGCTCTTCCGTGAGAAATAATTTAAGTGGAGCTAGTGCTTCATTATGAGAAAATAACTGATCGGTTTGAAGTGTTGAGGCATTTTACCTTCGCACCCCAAGGCCTAGTCATACTTATTAATATTTGTGGCTTCCTGTTTCAGCTGGGTCAAGAGGGACAACCCCTTCAGAACAGACAACACCCTCAAGTTGACATGCGTGCCCACGCTGATCCGCTGGGGCTGGGTAAGTTGCATAGTGGATAAACTGGGCACTCAGTGTAGCACGTATGAATGGATGTACATACCGTGATATGCGGGTAGGTGCCTGTTTGAGCATCCAGGCATTATTTTAATTAAGTGCCCGTTTTTGGTTGGGTTGCTGTCAAATTTTCCGACTTTGGCAATTGCTCAGTGTGTTCTGGTATAACGCCTCGACCCACTAGCCAGTGGAGCCTGAAACAACCTTTATATCCCGAGACCCAACAAACTGCCACTTTTTTGTGATTATTTCTTTGTGACCCCCATCAAAGATTTTGGATAAAAAATTACTTAATCAGCAGTTTATCATTAAAGGGACACTGACAGAGTATTTATGCTCGCCGAGGTTTTTAGTTGTACGTGACATATGAGCGCCCAACTACCCAGAACAGAATTTGCGGCTCGAAATTCGGTTTCTTTCCGCCCGAAAACCGCCGATCGAGGACTGGCCGGTCACTCACTCTCTTTTCCGTGGTCACGGGCCGTTTTCTAAGGTTTCGACGCGACCACCAAATTTAATAAAAGTCGTGGGTCACTGAAGGCACACAGTCCATACTGAAAATAGAAAAAAATATGAAACCCATTTTTTTGTGGCTTCCAAAAAGTTGCAAATACGTTGATTGAAAAAAAAAACAAAAAAAACGGTTGCACAGACAATTGGAAGCATTCTGTGCGTTCACTGAATAATTCTCAACATGGCGTCGTTTCGCGTTTTGTGGGACTCGCAGATGGCAGCGGACGATGGGCGTGGGACCTCTACTTCAGAACTGTTGTTCACGGTACCGGCGAATTCTGTCCTCCTTTGATAGAGAAATTTTGTATCGATCAAAAGAATTGATATTCGTCCTGTACGACACGCCCGACCAGCAAGCCGATTGCACGAGGACGTCGCCGAGCCGTCGTCTCTTCTCGTGGCTGAAGACATCGATCGCTCAAACGTCAAGCACGAAGAGCGTACATCGAGTTGAATACGCTCGCGTACGGTTTCTTTACGAAGTGCGAATGTGGCCAATGCGTGGTGCTGCCCGACTTCAAGCCGGGAGTGCATGTACTGCAGGGAAATCGGCAGCAAACTTTCCGACATACAGTCGACCGGATGCATTACTACGAACAGAAGAGTTGCTTCATTAGCTCAGTGGAAAGACGCCTGCTTCACACGCTGTGGGCACGGGTTCAATCCCTAGTGTGGGCGGACCATTTTTTTCTTTTTCCGAACATTTTGCGATGTTTCCGTTTTTTTTTTTTTTTTACAATTATCTCTGAAAAAAAAAAAAAAAAAAAAATTGTTGTGGATGATACGTCGCTGAACTAAATGGCATGGGATTCCATTTCTGACACCCCTGCCGCACAATGCCACTTTCAGATGTGAGGCAGCTCTTCAGGCAACATCTTGGGAGTATTCTCTACTAATTGCCAACACTTCAATGTACAAAACAACTCATCTTGAAGTACAGAACTGCGAGTGGAACAAACATAACTGCAAAGGAATTGCACGGCGAATGGATCCCAAATGCATTTCGTCTGCTGCGCCCGGAAAAAAGAAAAAAAAAATTGCATGGTTGGGTGTAGCCACGTGACTTCCGCCACTCATTCTCTCCTCTCAACATCTCCGTGCGGTGCGGTGGTTTCGGTTTCGAGCAGTTGCGTTTTTTGCTTTATTAAAACAGTATGTGACTCTGTAGCAAAATAGTAATTGGGTAGTGTTCCGACACCATAATAAATCGCCTGGCAAAAAATTAAAAAAAAATTTTGGGGGGGTGTCAGTGTTCCTTTAAGAAGTTGAAAACTAACTTTATTTTTCCCCTTACTACATTTTTGTGAATAAAAAACTTCATTAACCATAAAAGAAGTATTTCTACTGTATCGAGGAAAGAAACCTAAATTCCCATTTTTTGGAAGTGGCCTTGGTAGGACCGTGGCCACACAAAAGAATATGTACACCGTAGGAGCCACTTATTGCAACGTTCCAGTCGCAGTTACATTCTGTCCTGGAACAAGTGTGCTGACAATGACCGAATTTTGCTGCAATCATCAGTATTATCTGAAACGCCTCTGCTACTTGGCACAATGGAACTGTAAAATCACTTCAAATTCCCACCTTAATGTGGCACTCAGTCACCATGTGGCACGTCCCTTTTGCAACTGCGTCTTCAGGCGCAATAGTACAACCAAGCAGCTTCGCCTGCTCCGGCAATTTTCATAACAAGTTCCAGTCAAGAGTTTCGTTGGTGAACACAGCGTTGCCCCGTTTGTATTTCTCAAAAAGCCAAGAGCATGAGACTATTTCCTGACAGTACTTCTGCCAGAAGCACGGTGGCTGGAGTGCACCTTAGATTGGTGTGTTTAGCATCCCATATGGCTCGTGCGTCGAAAGTGGTCCCAACCTGGCAGCGAGTGGCCTCGCAGGAGCTGGCATGTCCTGCTGTTGGACGTCGCGATCCTGGCAGTCGGTCGTGAAGTGGCAAAAACGACGAGCGAGCGCCAGTGTCGCGGCGTCCACAGCAGTCTGCCGTATCCGCCTTCCTGCTGTGCCATCAGCAAGATCGCGACACCCAACAGCATGATGCTTCTCTGACATCATTGGGTGAAAACCGAGGCACCACATTGGAGGATGCAGTAAACACACCAGTTGGAGACGTGCTCCAGACACCATAGCCAGGGGTTCCTTCTGTAGCCACGAAATAAGTACAAACTAAAGTTTCAGTTTAACAGGCTTTGCAGTGTAGACAGGCACGACGCATCGATAGAATGGCCCGTCGAAGTTGACAAAAACGTAAAGTCAACTAGGGCGGTTTTGTACCGCAGAGATTGAATATTTGCATTGTCTCTCTCCATTGCAAATGCAGAACAGGAGACTGAACGACCAGGAGTGCCAGGACGCAGGACTGGTTTCCATGATGCTCGAAGACTGAGCCGAATGGGTGCGCCGCGGAGTGCTCTTTTCCGTCGAGCACTGTCTGGATCCTTCGGTTACGTTGAGTCTTGATGATGATGGTGGTGGTTGCATGCGGCGTCGTTTCCCTGCACCTCAGAGTACTTGGCTCTGAGAAGAAGAGCCGTCGCCGATACCCTGAAGTGGAAAGGGGTGGGAAGCCAAATTTCAGTCATTTTCTTTAGCCACAACACCTGGCTGTCGGCCCATGCATGTTCGAGTCAATAAAAGTGTTTATTTTCGGGAGTCTTGTTTGGTTACGTGTTTACCGCAACCACAGTTTGACTCGTTCAGTCGTGTCCTCGTTTTATGCTTGCCACTCATTCTTTGTGACCCTCCGTGAAGAGGTTTTGCAATTTTGGCTAGAAAATGGTTTCTGACAACTATACATATTTATAAAGCACAGGATAAAAATCTGTTTTTTGGAGGAAAAAAAAAAAAGCAACTCCCCTCCTCAACTAACTTTTTTTTTCCAAAACCAAACAAGCGGGTGTATGTGATATAGTGCACCCAATGCGGAGTGCAAGTTCATCTGCTTCTTCCGTAGGGGATTGCAATGATGTCAGAACGCCGAGTTCTTGTTGATTATTTGAAAAATATAGTGGGTAGACCTCAAGGCATCTAGCATTGAGGTCTACCCTCTATCCTTTCAAACAAAGCCAATCGGAGCTCTGCGTTGTTCAGACGTCATCACAACTCCTGCGCAAGGAGCGGATGACTTGCTCTCTGCATAGAGATCAACACCCGCAAGGTGGGTGTTGGTGGTCTTGTGTATCGGTGCACTGCAACTTGAAGCCCATACATCCTGGGCATGACACCCCCCTGCCCTTTTCAATCTGAGTGATCATTGCACTGCCATGCATTTATGTAATTATTACTTAGTTACCAATGTTAAAGACCCCATAGTGGTGATACAGCATTGGCGAAATTTCGCATCTACAGCATGAACCAGAGTTACCATATCCCAAACTTGTACTGACCTGATGCTCGCTATACACTAAATGTCTAATTTGCTTTGTTTTAAGCACCATCTCTTTCATGGCCCCTTTGAGAGCTTGCTTGCCAAGCAAGAAATGAAGAAGTCTTGCAATGGCATGTGAACACCAAATGACTGTCAACGGAAAGAAAGCAGAAGACAATGCAGCCTCCAGGCTGCATGATCTTGACACCACCTTTTCAAACTAAGTACAGCGAGACACTCGTCAATATCCAAACAAATTCCTAGGAAACAGAACTTCTTGCATGTAAACTACTCTCAATTTTCGAGCCACAAGCTTTTTTGTGGGAACCAGAGCACCAACCTGTATTTCCACCTACAAAATCCAAACTGTGGACAGACATGAAAAAGAGTGTGCATGCAAACAAAGGCAAGTGGTGATGCATTTGACATAATTTTACAGGGAGTAACAACTGATTGAAGCAGTGGCATAAGGAAATGTACAGGAGATGAGGGTTATGAAACAAATGTCTAGAGGGAGGCGATTGCCCTCCCTGCACTTGCCTCCACCTCCTTGGACTGAAGACTGTAATGGCCACAGGAAACTAGCTACCACTCTATTCCTCCAGTTGTCTTGGTACCAAAGTCCACAATGACCAGTTAGGAAAAGCTGGTGCACGCTCTCTTTAGTGTGTCGCCCTTGATTTGTGAATTTATTGGTTTCAGCCGGTGAGGTGTCACTCATGGGCTGTTCTCTCATAGTCATGTTTAAATCTGACGTAGCCAGAATGGGGGAAAACAATTAAGTCGCCCTCTTCAGGGCTACAATGTTATATTAAACCAGCTTACCTACATCCATGATAAAAGATATATATACAGTAGGCGTGGACACCGAACGCATTGCAGCTGCTAGATAGTCCTCGACCTGGTTGCAAGCGGTGCTGCTGATAGCTCCTCGATATGCGGCTAATGGCGGCTTATCACGGGCCCGGTTTCCCATGCTTCTGTTTGGGAGAAATGCTTCAAGTCCTTTTCTGGGGGCGCCATGCCATGTAGAACTTGGCAGTTGTGCTACACGTGTTGCTCAGAGACTGCTTCATCATTGAACCTAGTTTCATGCCTCACCTGCGGCAACACCAGTTCTATGAATGCGCTAAAGCGGAGAGATCCCTGACGCAGTGTTCGAGCCAGCATTCGTCAGGGTCAGAGCAGATACTCCGAACGAAAAGAGCGTGCACCCGGTTGCCATGGTACGGCACTTTTTTTTTCTTTTCTTTTTTTCCTTAGTTGTGCCATCTGGACGGCAGAGACGCTATCGGTTGAGGCTACTCGGGCATGTGCCACTATGACTATCTGCCCAGTCGCGTTGCACCGTTCACTGTGCTGTGTGTCCTCTCCTATATATACAGTTGACTCTTTTTAATTCACACTCCAGAAAGCCATATACTTTAGTTTGAAATATGAGAAGTTTTAATTATCAGAAATTAATCTAAATATGATGTGAGGCAAAGTAACGACCTGCCATAGGAATAGCTACATGTACCAAGCAGATTTTTTAGTTACCTCTACACAAACCTATTTATAACCAGGCACACACACAAAACATTGGTGAGGTTCAAAGCGAACAGTGGTTTTAGCTGAATATTTTCTAATCAAATGTCGAATAGTTTCTCCAAGTCTTTTACTACCGTGGTACCACACTTAAGCGAAAATTCAGCTGAACTTGTGAAGGAATTGTTCCCAACCTTCCACTTGTCCACTTCTAAGCTCAGCTAGTTTTAATATAGCCATATCTATGAACCGTGGCCTCAGAAAGTCCAATGCCTACATCGGGGTGGCATGTAAATGACAGATTCAACATAAAATTAAACCTAAAGAGACGCCCAGCTATTCTAATCGAGGGAATTTATAAATCTGCTTGCTATATGCAAATGTTCTTTCCTTGATCTCAGATTTAACCCCCTCACAAAACTAAAAAAACGAGCACGAATAATGGAAGCAGATTGCCAGGACAGGCTTGCTTGCATAATCGCGGTGGGCTAGTCCCATCGCGTGCGCTTTTTACTGAGCAACTGCGTACTGCAGAAAAGCAATGACCGCAATCTCCGTGGGTATTGCTTTCCTGCAGTACACAGGCGCTCGGTGAGAAGCGCACTCAACAGGGCTAACCCGCCGCGATGAACAAATAGTATGATTAAGCGAAAACGCTGTTTGAATTAAGCATTAAAAACATAGCAGGGCAACCAATTTTTTTTTAATTCATTTGAATTAACCGGAATTACGAAATATCCGAGGTTGAGTTATCAAGAGTCCACTGTATCTTACATTGGGCCTGCATCTTTTCTCTAAAACCGTTGGCTCGCTTGCCTATCAGAAAACTTCGAAATTTGGAGCTCCTACCACTTGAATAGCCAAAAAGAAAGTCACCATGGAGATGCCCACCATCCAGAAGGTGCACATAATCAAGGTGTCGCAGCAAAGATGGGGCAGCAAGAAACATACTCTGGGTTTGCCCTACATGTCGGCTAACCAAAGATGCATGTGGGAGAAGTTTAAAGGGGCGGTGCAACGATTTTGATTAAAAGAATTTGCATCTTGTCATTTTTACGTTGTTTATCGTGTCCCGGAGGATAGAGAAATCACCTCCTCCATTAAAAATGTTGCGATTCCGCTACACAATCGCAAAGCAAAAGTCAAGCTTTTTCGCCCACCTGCAGCCCCAAGTGGCAGCCGAAGGAACTACGGCGAAAAGATTACGTGACCTCGCTCGGCTCTAAGCTGCAGCATAACGCCCGCTAATGTCAGCAGAGAGAGGGAGAGGAAGCGTCCTCCGAGATAGCACACGGGAACCTACACGGCACTCCGAATGACGTCACTGGGAGTGCGACCAGGTGTGACCCTGAAGACTGGGAGTGAGTTGAGGGGTGCCCGAAATGCCAATATTTATCTTTGTTTTACACAACAACTAGGACACGCAGGTGAAATCGGTTTTCTGTTCTTTAATTCAGAAGTCTCAGAGGGCAACTTCCACAAATCTTTGACCGAAGTCTGGAAATCGTTGCACCCCCCCTTTAAACTCAAATCGCTGGATCCCGGGAAAGTAGCACCATTGCTTCCCTGCCTGCTAGCAGGACACAAACGGATACTAACATACAGGCGACCAAAACCTCGCAAGGCGATTGGCTGATCAGACTTTTTTGCCATTTTGGTCCTTTCGAAGATTCGACAGGGTCGTTCTAAACCAGTCGTGCCAACATCGCTATAAAGCAAATATCACCGCACTAAAAACATTCCTCGCCATCTTTGGCACTGCGTATGCATTCAACTTATCAATCATACCTATTTCCACAGATCTCTTACAATGATATTGCTCTTCTTGCATATTTCAAGACAGGAAAATTATTTTTCGATGCTTCCAAGCGCCGACGCCGCATCTGGTGATGGTACGAAGATGTATGCTCGTTTCGCCGGTGTGTGGAAAGCAAAATGTCGGTATACAAGAAGCATATCTATAAGGCAACCCGTCGCCAGCGAGTTTACATCGGCTCACGAAGAATGGAGAGGTCAAGGAGCAATTGCTTATTTCACGAGCCACAATGGCGACCATATGGGGAGCTTGGCACTACTTTCCCAGAATCCAGTTTCTTTATGCTAGATTTCTTGCAGAATTTATCACTGTTGGTGTTTATTCTTTTTTGAATTTGGCAGGCAGTTTCTGGTATTCATTTTGCATGCATATTTAACATTCTTCCACAAGACAATTTGGTTGTCTTTTTGTGAACTTAAATATCAGATTAGATGTTTGCATGACTGGATGGCAAAGCTTTACCTTGTTTACTTGGCAACTTGGAAATCTGGGGTCTGATTTTGGTCAAAGTGAGAGCGAAAGCTTTCTCGGCTTACGGTTGGATGTGGTGCTACAGCTTGCATGTAATCAACCAGTGAGACATTTTTGGCCCATTCTTGAGTTCACAATCAAGCAATATTTCGGTGAGAACATCTCACCAACATACAAATATTGAAATTTTGCGGCCACTGATGTGCTTGTCTTTAGTACTACTCTGTCCACAGGTCGATGTCGGCTTCTGTATGTCAGCAGAACTAGAAATTTGCAAACGAAGCGCAGGTTGTCAATGGCCTTCAACGCAAAATAGCAGACAATCACAATTTCGGCCCGCGTTTGATCTTGCCTCGCCGTGCTGCTTAGTTCATAGCAGACGATGAGCTATTTTTTTTTTTTTGAGTGTGTTAACAGACGACATAAGGCGTTTTCTTTTTTTATTCTTGTCTGCAAGTGACGTTCCGTAGCAGACAAACCACATCCTTTGCTCACGTTAGCAGACAAACTGTCTAGAAACGCTATCTTCACTCGCTCTGCGAGAGGAAAATTAGATTTCGCTTTGGCAGTGACCAAAATCGGACCCCTCCTGGGTTCTTTAACATGCAAGACCGGGTAGTCATTCAGAACAAGCAGGAGTGGAGTTTGAACTTGTGATATCACAGCCTGCAGTGCAAGCTTTTGCTCCATGTGCTAGCAAGCTGTAGTGCATTGACACATTCGGCCACCAAACCACCCGTTTGTTTCTTCTTGCACATTCACAGAGGTTTCATGTCCCAGAGGGAAAAAAGAAGCACAAGGCTTTGTTCACAAGCTTTGAAAGCCGGTCGAAGCACCAAATGTTGCCTGCCAACCTGACAAGAGTAGCTTTGTGGAGACATGAGCAACTGGTTGGCCACATTCAAGCATGAAAACGTTGCTAACGAGATGTCATAATCTAAACCCAAAGACACAAAGAAATAAAATAACGGACAAGACGCCACAAAATGGCTCGAGATTTTGTGCCATCTTGTCTATTATTTTGTTTCTCCGTGTCTCAGGATTTATATTATGCCGGCCTGCCTACATATTTTTGCTTCTTGTAACGCGTGCCTGGCATGCCTTTAAGCAGTGTTTTCTGCCTCACAGGACGAAGCCCAATACAGAAATGATCAAATATTCATGGTTCTCGCTCAGTGGCGTTGTAAGGGTTCGGGAGATGAGGGGGGATTTCCTTTCACCCCTCATCTGACGTCACTGTTCTCGCTGGATGAAACTGAAAGAAACAGTCAAGGCAAACGCTGGCTGTGTACCAACGGAAAGCCCGCGCGTGGGTCCACTCGTTATGAAACAACGCAGAGGTGGACGCGAGATCGAGCTTCCAAGCGCGGCGACCAAAGACAACGCGCAGAGGCCAGCATCCGGCCGTAGTCTCACCTGCCGCAGCCTGTTGAGGTGGCAAAGAGCGGCGGACAGCAACCGCCGTACCGTGTTGATCTCCATGACCGTCAGATGATCGATCCGGGCGTGCACTTCGTCGCTCTTCACGAAGGCGTCCACCGAACTCCTTAGCTTGGCCAGGCGAATGTCCCAAATGTCCTTGACGAGCGTCTGCACCTCGCTCGCGTCCGGGATGTCCGTGGCGGCCACGTCGAACAGCATCTGCGTCACCTCCAGGTAGTGGTCGCTCGGCATCTTGGTGAAGAGCGGCGAGTCTATCTCCTCCTGCTTCTTGTCCTCCAGATATTCCTTGGACAGCCAGGCCGGGGGCACGATGCGGCATTTCTGCCGCTGCTTAAGGTTCAGCGCCATCCACAGGGGCACCTGCACCGGCAGATTGGGCTCGAAGGGCCCCACGTCGCCCGCGATGAGGTACACCTTGTCGTGCCTGAAGTTGGGCACCACGGAGATGCTCGTCTTCTCCGCGATGAACTCGGCGTCGGAGCACTCCATGGTGGCGCATTACGCGGAACGTGTTATGCTAGCTGTAGTGCGTAAATCACCTGATGAACTCGATAGCGCGCCAGTCTTATGACAAAAACACAGTACCTGAAAGAAACCACCACAGTGGAAACCACGACCGGCTCAAGAAACAGGCGATTTTGCGCGCGAAAAATATTGTGCTCAGCAAGCTGAATCAGCTGTTCATCGCCGGCCTCCAACTGGGAATGTGGTATTGCAGTTTAACAATTATAATGATTATATAACTAACTTAAAAAACTTTTGCGAAGAAAATAATTTAAAGTAGAGTAAATTATTGAATTGAAATTATTCATAAAAGGCGTACGTTTGTAATTATATGTATACGGTAGTGTGGCTGTAAAACTGCATCGTGGCCGATTTCACTAAATCAACAGATACAGAATCCTTGAATGTGCCCGGATTCACGCGGCGTGTAGCGGCGAGAGTGCTATGATCCGTGCTGCAAAACTACAGAAAAACTTTTGTGCCCGGAGTGTGGTGTGGTCGCTCGGCGGTACTTCATTCCTTGTAGTGCATAGCGCCGACGAAGTTGCAGTAGAATGACTTTTTAGTGCTAGGAATGGCCCAGCCATGTTCATTTTGTCCGACCGTGCTCACCGAAATTCACATACTCTGCGTCGATTGCGAACCGAAACTGGCGATCTGCATCCGCTGTTTCTCCAAGGGCGCGGAGTCCGGGACCCACAGGAACGATCATCGCTACACCGTTGTGGTACGCCTGTATTGCGCGCAGCTGAGAGATTAGGGCAGCGTGGGCTGATGAACCTTTCGAATCCGTTGCAGACGACAGAGTTCCCCCTCCTGTGCAGAACGTGGACGGCAGCTGAAGAACTCAAGCTGCTGGACGCACTCCTCGACTGCGGCATCGGCAACTGGTATGAGATTTCTAGCGTGTTGGACGTTCTTCTTGCACGGAACGTCTAGTGAGACTTCAGAACCATGCCCGTTTCGAACTGGATGAGCATCGTACCGGCGTGCCATCATAAGTCACTACTGCACTGCAAGATTTCTCACCTACAGCGGAGACACCAGACGGCCACTGGGGCTGACCAACGTCCCAACGTCTAAGGAAACACGCAACGCTCAATTTTACTAGTGAGACTGTCTCTCGGTTCTTCTGTTTTAGTTGCTTCGATATGTGGGACCTTATTACCGAGATGGTAGCCATAGTTAAACATCTGAAACGCTAGGTCGAAAAGCTTTTGATTATCGTTGCTGCTCCCTGAAGTCACCAGTAATAAACATGACATCAGTTTATTAAATTTAGACAAAGACTCTTTCACCAATTACAGATTTTTCTACGCTGCTTCAAGTTTCTGCAATGCAAAACATCCTCTTAAGGTCCTCCTCTCCCAAACAGTGGGAGTAGCAAAGGGGAGAAAGGATGTATTAGGTGAGCCAGCACCTCCTGATAAGAAAGCCTAAGTGTTGAACTCTCCTGCATCACTCCAGAAGGCCAGGGTAGGCCAGAGACTGGACACGACTATTGCGTTAGCGTTCGGCAAGGATTCATGTTCTCACTGGTTGGACATGAGTTCCAGCTGAACGCTGACGCTGCACTTGAGTCCAGTCTCTGGCCAAAGGGGGATCGGTGGCCGAGTGGGCTAGCGCACACCAGCTCGGAGCGCGTGTAGCGAAAGCTCGCGCTGCAGAACCCAGGATCCTGAGTTCAATCCCCACCCCTGCCTGTTTCGATCTGGATGAGCATCGTACTGGTGTGCGGTCGTGTATCACTGCTGCGTGATGCACGTTAAAGACCCCAGGCTAGCGGTAGTACAGCACTGGCTAAATTTCTCATCTACAGCTGGGAGACTCGTCGCCCGTTGAGGCAGACCAAGTTCTAGGCTGTATAAACATACACACAACCAACTTTTCTCTGGCCAAAGGTGGCCTCATTAAGTGACTCAGGAAATTTCAGCACTTAAGCTTTTTTTATCTAGGAGGTGTTGGGTGAGCAGAAATCTCTCTGCCTGCATGTTTCTGAGAAGAAGGGCAAATGAGAGCATGAAGAGTATAAAGGGACCCTTCGATTTCGGGTAAAACCTGATATTCCTTGATATTTACACCTCGAAAATCTTTCCCGACAATCTGGTTAAACCCAATTTCCCACCAAATTTGGGAATCGTATTGCACCATTTCCCGAATTACTCCACTCTGAAGGTATTTTTTAGGAAGGAAAGAGTCGGTAGGAACACATGTGCTAGCCTGCAGTCCTCGAAAACAAACTTTCTGTTGGCAGTAGTGAGCTGCAGTGACATAACCCCAGAATGTCATTTTTAAGTCTACTGTGGAGTATCCTTTGCCCTTCTTTCCTCCTCGTTCTAACCAGCGCAAGGAAAAAAAGAAAAGAAGAGTGAGAAACTGTTTTCAAAACTGGTTTGAAAGGAACAGCAGATATTTTGATCGTTCCTGTCGAGCTAAAGTGATATTGCTGTGCATTGCAAATGTATGTATGTAAGCTGTGATGTTGCGAGAACATTCTCTCAATTCAGATATGTCCAAAGACCGAACAGGTCTCGGACGGAGACAGAGATGCTGCGCATGCAGAAGGTAATGTAAGCCACAAGGAATTGTGAAAAAATTTTAAAACCCCATGTTGGCTCTTATATCACGCTCCAATTTTTTCTTGTGTTCTTTGATTTACAAATAATTCTATGTTTTCAAATCGATCAACACTCTTTATTATACTTGTATATTTCTAAATATTACCTGAAAACCAGAATTCCAGAATAGATACTTAAAAAAAGCCCAATCTCTGCCCGATTGCCAGCTTAGAACAAAGCGGCCGATTTTTACCCCCCCATCTTTGAAGAATATAAAAACCGAAAATGAAGGACCCCAAGTATACGGAGCACAACGTTGTGCGAACAAATGGTAGCTGTTTTTTTTTTTACAAATTTTCCAACAACTTTTTGCAACTTTCCTCGCAACTTTTATTTAATTTGGTGGAATTTCATCGCCTCAGTCATTGACCTGGACTGTCAAGGTCAATACCACTGTCATGTGGGTTTATATAGGGCAGATGGGGAGATGTATAAATGTTAGAGCTAAGGAGTGCTTATAAAGCGTGTTACATTCAGCTACATGGTCAAGACCACCGCATATGTACAGAGTCTATCGCAATTTTCAACAGAGTTCGTCTTCATCAAAAGATTGTAGCAAATTGGTGTGAAGGACAATGCTACTGGTGATGGGTGGCTTGGCAAAGAGATGTCCTGTGTAGTAACCCTCGTCACCAGAAGGTTGTACCTTGAAAAGAAAAGCTTACGAAAAGAGTAAACCTCATTGCCACGCGGTTGTACCTTGAACAAAAAAACTCGCGAAAACAGCGCAGGCCCACGCGGGCCTGCGGGAAGCAAAGGCGATCTTACACACCAGCGAGGCGGTGACCGGCGGCCCGGGATCGGCGCGCCAATGCCGGAAAGAAAGAGACATCCGACACATCTGGAAGTTCCAGCCACACTCTTTACTTAACGGTTCGTAAGCATGGAGCTGCGCACCCTGTGGGCGAGGGTGTACGTGAATGCAAGTGGTGTCATCTGGGTAGTGTAGATCTTTAACGAAAAAACTGAAATACTGCATCCCGCTGTGTTGATTTTTATGCCTCTTCCCTTCACGTGTATACGCGTAGGAGCAAAAGAAGACGGATGTCGTGAGTCAGCGCTGTGTCCGTGTACTTCTTTGTCCTTGTGTTGATTTGTGCTGTTTTCTGTTATTTGTGCTGTCTAATTTGTCTTTTATCAATACCCTGTATGCACTGTTGTCGTGTTGACACTAACAACGCCAATGAATTGTTTGCAGTCGCACTGTATGCATATTTAACTTTAATTACAGGGTTTTCGCTCCTTTGTTTGTCAGCTGTGAGGTACTTTTGATTCCAAATTGTTTTCACTGCTCACTTTAGCTATATGCAATTGTCCGAGGTGATCTGGTCCCGTGTAAACCAGCTGGTGTATATTTCTTTAACAGGACCGATGTTGCTAAACAGGTGGGCACACAGACGGCCAGGGAGTGTGAGGCACACTACTTGCAACATTACATTTACGCACCTAACCATCTGCTCAAAGGTGCGTATTTCTTTTGCATTAAAAGTGTTGTCCATCGTTTTGCGGCACGTTTGTTAAAAATTGTACTGTGATGTCTCGTTAAAAGGCAGCTTTGTTTCAACTGTCATAATATAATTTGCATAGCTCCAATGGACCAGAGAAAAAAATAGTGTGAAATTTGATTATCCAGGTAATCTTTTTTGTTATGTTTTCTATTTCTGCTTTACCCAAAAAGATTCCAGGGTACCAGCCTTGGTTGAATTCGGGAAAATTGGAGCCCCCAAAGCCAATGACATGATAGATTATATTGGACTGCTCTAAGGCAACCCCTTCCATTCACAATTGTAATGAGTATAACCTTACAGCTTAATGGGCATTGCTCTCTTTGCTTCCTTTGATTGGGCATAGTACCAATATTTTTTTTTGTTGCAGAAGACTAGGCATTGTACTTTTATTTTGTGTTGTACTTTTATTTTGTTTGCGCGAGTGTGTACATTTTCTTTGCATGGCTGGTAGTTGCTTTTGCTGTCGGCCTCCACAACCGATTGGACATCATGCCTCTCCTACTTACTTCATTGAAACTGTCAGGCGCAGTTGAACATTGGATTTGAGTGTTGAACGTCACCGGTGTTTGTGTTCACTTCTTAGGTATTGCCCCCGAGCCAACGTATGAGGAAGGCTGCAGCCTGGCTCCCCTGGTTTACAAAGGTAAGCTTGTGACTGCTCGATACAGTGGCACACTGGCACCACCTATCAAGTAGCCCTCAAACATTTCTGGGGGAGGAGGAGGAGGAGGAGGAGGCAGGGAGCAATCACTTCCATTCCCAGACACTTAAAAAAGATGTGTGTAAACAATACAGCGGTTACGAGAGGTCATAGTACACCCGATCACAGTCAAATGCAAATGTGTGAGCCAGCCTTTCTTGCCCATTCAAGTCTCGAAAAAAGGCCGCCTCGGTGACTCGGAGGCAAAGTGCTGGCCTGCGGATACCCCGTTGGTGGGTATGAATCCCGACCCAGGTGCCTGTAATCTGACGCGGACGCGGGAACTGATACCGCAGAGCGCAGGCGCCGCATATTCGCGTTTCACGATGCGATAAACACGCGGGAATTCGCTACGAACTCCTGTGTCACGGGAAAGGATACCGCAGCTTGCGGACGCAGCAGATTCACGTTTCACGGTGCGAAGGACCCGCGGAAATTCGCCGAGAACTCTCATCTCACGGCAACGAATACCGCAAATTGCGGATGCAGCAGATGCAACTTTTATGGTGCAATAAACACGCGGGAATCCGCTACAAACTTGCCTGTCACAGGAACCGATATTGTGCGCGCAGATCGCGGACAAAAAGGCAGGAATCTTCTACAAACTCGTATGTTACGGGAACAAATACCGCAGATCGCGAACGCAACAGAATCATATTTCACGATGCAGTGGCGTACCAACTTGTTTTTGAGTGGGGGGGCAAGCCAGACCCCCCCCCCCCCCCCCCAGGGTCGGGGGACGGTGCCCTTGGTATCTCTTGGGCGCCGCCAGCCAGTGTTTGCCCTGCCCAGTGGCGGCTGTATCAGGGGGGGCAAAACACATGTTTTTCCCCCCCACTCTGAGAACGGGGGGGGGGGGGGGGGCAAGTGCCCCCCTTGCCCCCTCGGTTGGTACGCCCATGTCACGATACAATATACACACGGGACCAACTCGCGTGGAATGGAGATCGTACACGCAGATCGCGGACAAAAACGCGGGAATCCGCTAAAAACTTTGTCAGGGGAACGGATAACGCAGATTGCGGACGCGGTAGATTCACATTTCACAGTGCAACATACACGTGGGAACAACTCTCGTGTTACGGGAGCCAATATCGCGTGCGCAGATCGCGGACAAAAACGCGGGAACCCGCTATAAACTCGTTTGTCAGACGTGCCGGTACAGCAAATTGCGCGGTTGATGCGATTCCCGTCGGACATTGCGTGACGTCCGAAAGAAATCGGGGGGGTGGGCGGTGTTTCGGAATTTTTGTTACAGATGTTTAGCCAGAAAAACGGAATGGGCGATCTCTCGGGGGCGGGCATTCTCTCGGAACTTTACTACTTCTTAGAAAAAAGTACTTATTGCACTTCCTAGAAAAAAGTATGTACTGTACAGCAAACATGTATTCATTAATTTATTTACTTTATTTTCAGTGGCACACAAACAGTTGTACACCTTTTTAGTGGAGCACTACGTCCAAATGATAAAAATTGGCATCACAGGAACAAATTTTGACATGTCAAAATGAGAGAAAAACGTCAATGCACTTCCTAAATTTTTGTTTGCATCCAAAAATATCAATATCAAATTTATCTAGGTTTGATTCGAATTTGTTAAAAACCAGTTACAGACGGGTAATGGGATCAGTGTTGCGTAAAACAGAAGGATAAAGCAGTCAGCGTACACGACTAGTAGACCTTTGAGGAACACATAACACAGTTCAGTAGCGCTGTGCGATCAACAACACCATTAACGCCGTCACATATTTTATTAAAAAAAACAAAAAAACATTTTGAATGAAGAAATGTAACCAAATTTTTGTTGTGGAGACTTCAAATTGAACATTACCAGATTAAAAAAAAAAAGCTTATACGAAATCAACATTGTCAGTTACTGATGCATTTAGTTTTTTCATTCTTCAAATACATTAAGTTTGGTAACATAACATCAACTATATCGAAAATAAAAAGGTAAAACGAAAATTTCCTGTGATCCAAGTAATGATATTATTGGCACTGAGGCATTATTTCAGTGGAAAAAGCTTGTGAACCCGAAAGGCAATACTGCTTCGTTTCTCGCAACCTGTGTGGCTCGTAAAAATGCCGCACTTGTATTTTCATCCGGGTAAAGTCATGTCCCCGTACTTGCGCATTCGATCACCATCGCTAGCATCATATTCAAGCAGGGTTCCGGATTTATGCAACACGCAGTTCAATTACTCATGAGGGGCGAGAGGGATTTCATTTTTCTGACTCATCTCTGCCTATAAAAAGCAAAGGGCACACACCAGAAAAGCAATCTAAAATAGCAAAAAAAACCCCAAAAAACTCCAAAAAGCTATTAAGTTTTTCGTTGATATGCAATCAATATTTTTTTATAGTTTATTGTCAATAGTTTCTAAAAAGGGTTTCTACACTTTTCTGATTGTTTTCCAGTAGGTTGTAGATTGTTCCTCAATAATTATGGGAAAGTCCCTAATTACAGTTGCATTTTTCACCGAGCTACGTGACATTTCCTGAATGGACACATGGCACTCTTCGTCACATTATAGAACACTATCGATAGCTTTACAATAGTCGGCTATCGATAGTTTCTTTGTATTCAGCCATAAACAATTTCACGATAGTTAACTATCGATAATATGCTATCGAGTTTCACGAGAGTTGACTATCGATAGTATACTATCGATAGTTTTATTATAGGTGACTATCAATAGTATACTATCTATAGTTTACAATATTTGGCTATTGATAGTCAACTATCGACAGTATACTATTGATAGTTTTACTATAGTCGACTATTGATACACCTTTAACGATACCACATATAACAATGTCCCGCTTATAACAATCAGTTTCTAGAGATTTTAGACTAGAAATGCTCAGTTTCTAGTCCAGATACAACGATAACCGGTTATAACAATTGAACTTTCAGGTTTTCTAATTATCGTTATAAATGGATTGCACTGTAGTATATTATCAATAGTGCTCTCGATAGTTTTGTGATAGTCGACTATCGATAGCACTATCAATAGTTTTTTCATTATTGATATTTAAATATGGCTTCCACTATGGATAGTATCAATGGTACTATGATTGCTTTGCACCACTACAAGTGATACGTTCAGGTCAAATACTTGTATTATTCGAATACACGAGACAAAAATACGCCAGAATTCACCTCTAACTCCTTTTTTTTTTTTTCAAAAACCTCTTCAGCTTCCCCTTTAAAGGGATACAACGAATTTTGAAATATACCCGTCGTGTTCAAAAATAGGTTGAATATGATCCGCAATATCCGTAAATGACAATTGAACGTTTGTATTTTGAGCCTGGTGGCTGTATTTTTCGTTATAAGTGGCCCACTCTGGCAAGCGCTCGGAGAGCAGCCAGCGGAGACCACGTGACATCTGACGCAATCATGACGTAGTTCGTCTCGGGACGAGCAAAGCTGCAGCGAGGCTGACATCAAGAGAAGTCCTAGTCGTTCCAGCCACTGAAGCGGCCGCTTTTTTACGAATTTTGAGTGACGGGTTAATCTTCTACAATCTTGTAGGGGGACGATAGCGACTTCTGGAACACACAAAAAAGATTCTTAGAAAGAGGGGAGTTCTTACTTCCCCTCTTTTCTCGTCGTGGCCGGAGGCGAGACAGTTACCGTCACTAACTGTCAAGGTTTCTAGACGGGCATTACAAACGAAGCGTTAGCGACATCCACCAGGTGCTCTTTGCTAATCGTTTAATTCGTTTTAAAATTCCTTTTCGTGTCTTTTTCAACAAGAGATAGGTGTGTCCGATGTGATAATGCTTCATTGAACACATATAGACCAAACAATAAGTGCCGAAATTTCGTTATAGTACCCCTTTAAGTACTTTGCACAAAAAGTTTCAGTTTGAAAACATAATTTTAAAACGCCTTAAAAATTCACTGAAAAATGCCTCAAAATGATAAAGTCGCTCAAGAAGCCAATTTTGTCATCTTTTTTTTTTTTTAAATATAAACTCAAATAAAATTAATTTAATGAACTCCCGTAGCTCAGTTGGTGTGCGTTATACACAAAAACATTAACGGTTGTTATTCTCGGGGCCCTCAAAGTTGCATCAGCACGCAGTCGGGAATGTCTTGTTTCCACCTTTCCCGAAAGGCAATCTTTTTTTCTCGGCAAAAACAAGGAAGCACTTTACAAAAACAAGGTATGTTTCGTTATGTGGACAGGTTTGGCTACCTCCTATAAATATTTCATCAAAAACAAAGAGTAGACGTGACACCCCCATGACTGTCCTTATCTGAACACACCCTAGAATGGAATTTACTTATTTATTTATTTACATCAAAATACACTATCAGTCCCCCAGGGATCCTGCGATAGAAGAGGGCACAGATATATAGGGTGGTTCAAGTCACCAGGCTCGATCTAAAATGGGCCGTAAAAATCGACGCCTGCACGTAGCCATCTAAACGTTTCGTCAAAGGTGTATTTCACAGGTCGGTTTTTTCTTGTAAAATTACAAAGCGTAGTTCTCGTTTAGTAAAAAAATAGGGCAAAGAAACTTGCCAGGGTCTACGGCGGGCGGCAACCCAGACGACCAAGTCCAGTAGCGGAATGTGTTTGGTGTTCGTATTGATAGATGGCGTCGGGAGCAGCGTCCGAAGGTGTAGCCGACCAGCGAGATAGCAGACGACACGCAGACGAAATCCGTTGGCAGCAGAGCGCCGCCGTTATGCAATCGCGTTTTTTTTTTACTTTAAGTTTTGCTTTTATTGTTCGCATTTATTTTTTAACCGAAGGTACATTTAAAAAATATTATATTCATTTTAATAAACCATGGTGGTCGCGAGCTGTCGCGATAAGGAGGTAGCGCCATCTATCAATACGAACAGCCAAACACACTCCGCTACTGGACCCCTGTCGTCTGTGTTGCTGCCCGCCGTAGACCCTGGCAAGTTTCTTGGCCTTATTTTTTACAGAAAGAGAGCTACGCTTTGTAATTTTACAAGAAAAAAACGACCTTTGAAATACAGCTTTGACGAAAAGTTTAGATTGCTACGTGCAGGCGTAGATTTTTACGGTCCATTTTAGATCGAGCCTGGTGACTTGAACCACCCTATATATAGTTTCTGACAAGATTAAGAAAAAGAAAAGTTTTAGTTGTAGTTTTTGTTAAAATGAGAATGGCAGGGTGTTTCTTTCGAATGCATTGATTCAGCACTCGCGCTATGCCTTCCGCCGTAATCTGGCTACGCTTGCACGCTTGAGACTCTCGGGACACCAAGGTGCTATCAAAGGGGGGAAGCTGGCGCTGGAGGCGGTACAGCGGAAACTCTTCTCTGTTGTTCTCATCCTGCCGGTGACTGTAACATCATACATGATGTAGACAGTGCCACGTCTCAGTTTCAGGGGACCCGCCTCGACCCGCACTCTGCTCGCAGCAGCAGACGGACATGGCGGGCTACATGCCGGCCAGGGGAGACTTTTCGTGCGAGTTCGACAACTACGCGGAGATGGACCTGACGGACCTGGACTTCACGCAGTGCGAGGACGACTTGGACAGAGGTGAGCGTCGCCTCTCTTCGTCAAGTTCAAATTGAAGATAGTCAGGAATAGACCCGGCTCGGAATTCACTGACTATCTGGTGGCTCAAAAAGCGGTTTCACTTTCGACAAACTCATGGCGGCCAGAAACCGTACTTCGTCGGGCACCGTCACTTTCGCGCGTCATAGCGGATGAAAATTGGTTCTTCAATCGCCTCGTAATTTTTTTTTTATTCGTTTCAAATTGGGTGATGTGAACATAAGAAGTTCTTATGTATAAGGTGGCAACCCAAAAGCACCCTGATTAAATTTCTGCCATCTAAAGGCCTTAAAGAAAAATTTCTGTCAAGGGATTGATTGGACGACACTCCGAAATAAACGCTTCTGCAGCCGTTGCATCTAAATCGTGCGTCGTGTTGTACCGACATCTCGAGCGTCAGTGCAACACGACTGATGCTCGTATATGCTCCGCTCGGTAGTATCTTCAACTTCTTCTTTTGTCAACATCAATTAGGCTGCCATTAGTTTGACACTGCCACACACTGAGATGGTCATAGTGTTTGAAGTTGCTAGACTGACTTTTGAAAACGGTCTATAGCACAAGGCAAGTGTCGAGGCTGGAATATGCGCAATACCGCACCATCATCGTGTACAACTACAGTGATCCCTCGTTATGACGAAGTCAATGGGACGCCAAAAAATTTCGATATAAGCGGTATTTTTATAAAAGCTATAGAGCCACAAAAACAGTGCCAGCGGCCTTGAAGGCGAACGGGAACACTATGGGGTACACTCTGACTGTATATTTAACCAAATGAACCTTGGTTATGAACATCTCGCAGCAGCTTTACCGAGTAAGAAAATAATTAAGTGGAGTTTGCCGATAAGTTTATTCAGACATCAGTTCTTCTTGAACTACTCCAGGCATCGCAAGATTACAGTCACTGCTGCTGCACTGCACTTTGTTTTGAAGCAGCCGTAGGATGTTTCGCATCTCCACGATCGTCGGCTTTTCCCGAGATGCCTCTCCGACGTCGCTTCGTGTTTACCCTGGCCACACGCAAGGTCTACGATCACAGCATCCGCGGCAGGAGCAACAATGGGAATGTCCACATCGACAAAAGGGAACGAATCCTCCTGTAGAGATCGCTGCAGCTCCGGGAATCGTGCGCCGGCTCGGCAAGCATGCTTGCGGGAGAAAATCTAGCAGTCGCAAAGCAATTGGTGATCTTTCATCTTCGGGTCGCGGGCACGCTTTCTCTTGCATGAGAAACTTCTTAAACCCGTCCAATACCTTGCTTGTTCTGCAAAATGGCACACAGTGTCAAACAGCCAATGCCGGAGTGTCGAATTCTTTGGCGATTTCAGATTTGGGCCGGCCACTTTTCTCAATCTCGCAGATCTAAGCGACTTTCAGTAAACTCTCCCATTCTCTCATACTATGCTCATGTGCATGTAGTACGCGACAGGCGCGCGCCTTAAGGGCTCCCGAAGGGATGATCTCCTCCGGGCTTCATCGCTCCCCTGACCCGATTCCGACAGGAGTTGGGCAGCGTCAGCCACTGGTGTTGTGAGTAGCGTTGGAACGTGGACGCTGCTCCTGCTGCGCCACTGCTCCTTGCCAATGTAGGCGCATCAACATCGGAAGCGGCGCTGTGCGCGCTCAGCCCTCCATCACCCGTTTAGTCCGTTTTCTTGTTTGCTGTTTTCCCAGTTTGCCGTTTGCCTCGGTGGAGAAGGGGGACGGAACGCAAGGGTCTCCGTGCGCCACCGTGTAGGCTTGCATGTTTTCAGCACCGCGGCCTTCGTAATAAGCGTGGTCGGCCGCCGACATACTTAGAATAATCCGGTTAAAAATGCTTGCATTTCGGTCGGGACCACGTTGAACTTCAATAAAATTGATGATTCAAAAATAGTGATTTTGTTATAATGAGGCATTACTGTATAACTTTTCACAGTTCTTTCATTCCTGTAGTCACGCTTTCATGAAACCACCTTCCAGCGTCTGCGGTAACTTTATTTGATGACGTCGCCTTTAAAACTGCCCAAACAACGTCGGTAGTATTTTATTAACAGCTAATTATTTGCATCCTTAGAATTTCTTGTTTCTGTTTGATATACCTTCAACCCACACCCCTCTGCAACGCAGCCCCGAGGGTATTTGAAATAAATAAACACACACTTCGTGGCAATTTCTGGAGGTACTATCACTGCGAGAGTAGTCGCGTGACAATCCCCCTTCTCCACCTCTCTGGTTCGCACAGAGTTGCAGCTGGCCATGGTGGAGGTGTACCGGTCGCGGCTGCGGGAGCGTGCGAGGCGCAAGTGGCTGGTGCGGACGCACGGGCTCGTCAGTGTCCAGCGCACGAGCCAGAGCTGGCGCCGCTACGGCAGCACCCTCGGCGAGCGCACAAGCTCCTTGCTTGCGCGCTTCATGCAGCTCTTCCCGCCGGATGAGTTCGAGTTCTTCGTCGAGGGGCTGCACAGTGAGTTCATTTCGGCTTCCTTCTTTGGCGGGCTAAGGCTCCTCCTTCACACCCTAGCGTTCGCTTACGACCGAGTTCTCGCAATCTCTTACGACGAGCGAATGCGCCGGTGCCATCTACGAGGTGACCCGGGAACTGCATTTTGCTAGAGTGAAGGTTTTACGGTATTTGCGAGATCAAATGTATGTACCCTCTGTGCGAAAGGATCGCTGATAGCATGGTCAAGGATTTTCGAGCCAGAGAAGAAGGAATGATGCGCGAAAAGAAATAGAAAATATACGAAGATGCCAAGTGTTCCACTGCTACCCGATATGCGGCGCTAGAGGGCTCTCTTACTGTAAGAGATTTCAAAGGGATACTTCAACGAAATTTGAAATATACCCGTAGTGTTCAGAAATAGGCTGAATATGATCCACAATATCCGTAAATGACAATCACATGTTTGTATTTTGAGTCTGATGGCTGTATTTATTGTTATAAACGGCCCACTCTGGCAAGCGCTCGGAAAGCAGTCAGCGGAGAGCACGTCACATCCGGTGCAATCGTGACGTAGTCTGTCTCGGGATGAGTAAAGCTGCAGCGAGGCTGACGTCGTCAGGATGCCCTAGCCGTTCCAGCCACCGAAGCGGTCGAAGCACGCCAGCAATCGGGCCACCGCAACTAACCCCAAAGCTGCTTTTGTGTGAATTTTGAGTGACGAGTTAATCTTCTATAATCTTGTAGAGGGAGAATAGCGACGTTTGGGACACACAAAAAAGAGTCCCGTCGAGTGGGAGTTCCTCCCTCCCCTCTTCTCTTGTGCTGGCCGTAGAGCTGTTGGGATGACGTCAGGTAGGCGAGACAGTTATCGTCACTATCTGTCAAGGTTCCTAGACGGGCATTACAAACGAGGCTTTAGCGACATCCACAAAGTGTTCTTTGCTAATCATTTAAATTCTTTTAAAATTCCTTTTCGTGTCTTTTTTAACAATATATTGGTGTGTCCGATGTGATACTGCTCCTTTGAACGTGTGTAGACCAAGAAATAAGTTCCAAAATTTCGTTGTAGTACCCTTTTAAGAGGTTTTAAGGCACACGGTTGTAAGCAATCGCGAGTGTGTGAACCAGCCTTTATCGTTTTTTGCGAGAAAAGTCGACTGGCGTTTCACGCTCCAGGCAAATTTCTACCGTAATATCCGAAGCGATAGCCCACCTAAAATCGAGAGCAAATCGAGTATAAATTAAGTGTTTAGGAATGCCATTTTTGTACTTTGCTATTTGTCAAAATTGTTATTGTATTGGGAGCGACGAAGCACAGATGGCTGTTCTCCCCAGTCAGCAATGATCGCTCATTTCCTGCCATAGCTGGCCAACCCCGTTTTGGCCGAGGCCACCATGGGCTGCACACTGCAATTACTAGAAGTGTTTTTGAAAAAATTGCAAATCATGCCAAAGATGGGGACTCACTTGAAGCCGTCCAGAACAGGTCTGCATATTTTATACTAGCGAGTTACAATTGCTCCGCAGGTGTCACATCAATGAAAAAGACTTTACTGCTTCGAAGTCTTGCACATCGTCGCAGAATCTCTCATATTTGTCTGTTTCATAAGATCTTTCATCATATTCCTCAACTCAGTGTGCAGCTAATAATCCCACCATCGTTTGTTTCTGGACGTCTCGATCATCGCCACAAAGTCGGTGTCCTGTTTTGCCACTCCAATTAATTTTTGGCATCATTAATTCCTAGAACTTCCAATGATTGGAATCGCTTACCGGCATCGCTAACACCAGTTGGGGACTACACTCTTTTTTCCGCTGCTATACCTAACTACCCGTTCCCTATTGTTTGAGTATTTATTTTTTTGTTACGTTGTTCCTATTGTGCTTCACTTTTTGTACTATCATTTCTTACTCCCCTCTGTAATGCCTCCCTGAGGGTAAAATAAATAAATACTTTTTGGTGGTGGATCTTCTCTCGGGACGAACATCCTGGGAGCGGTGCATATTACGTGTAATTGGGTTTACTTGATTGTCAACTTCGTGGGTGATGTTATAATTGTTTCATCACTTTTCTTTTCTTTCCTGCGTGCCATCTGCTTGCAAAAAAATGTAAATATATTTAAATTTATGTTAGCAAAAGACCATTTGCTTATATAAATATTTTTTTTATTTTTATACATCCCATCACGTGCCTGTGCAACAATGGGCCTCAGGTTGGGTGCGCATGCCTCTGTGGCATGGGGAACGCTGCCTTCCTGCGTCCCGGTATGCCTAGGTCATCCCCTCTGAGTGCAAATGAAGAACTATAATTATTAGCCAAAAGCTTGTGTTTTGCGCCAGAAGGAAGGAGTGGACGACCGACTGGGGTGGTGATGGAGGCAGCAGACAACAAGCAAGGGGCTCCGCTCTTTTTTTTATTTCCTTTGGCGATGTCAGGTGCATGTTATGGCTATGACTTCTTTCCCGTTATACAACACTTCTGGATTACCGCGCTCATGCTTTCACCTTTAGCTCACTTTTTCTTCTCCACTCCCTCCTCCCCTTGCCTCTCCTCCCCAAGAGAGTAATCCCTTTTCTTCCGCGAGGATCTGCCGCCATGCAGAGATCCGAGCTGTATGCCGGCATTTGGCTGTCCGAATCTGCACTTTAGCCCGACAACAGGCAGGCCCAGGAGAACTGTGGGATGTTGCAACGCAGGTGAGCAGCTTCTGAAGCAGCAGGTGAAGCTGCTTCAGGAGTCCAGGCAGGCGGGCCTCACGAGGCTGGACAGCATCCACCTGTACAAGCAGTGCAGTCGCTGGAGGGCCGCCCACCGTCCCAAGCACACGGCCTTCAATGAGCTGCTCTCGCACATCAAGGTGACGGGGACCTCTGGCTGCGTCTCCGCATTCCGGTCTTCTGCCTCTTTTTGCGTGTCTTTTGTGTGGCAAAATTATCATTTAGGGAAGGTGCACTAAGGAGAAAGGTGGGATTGCCTGGCCCATGGTTGTTCATCGGCACATGGCTCAGAGATTGTGCCTAAGGTGGAAAAGCATTTCACATTGGTCGTAGAATTTTATCGTGGGAAATTGAGTGCTTGGTCGGCAAAGTTCCACTTAAAGGGGACCCTGCCGATTTTTATAGTCTTCGATTTGGTTGAAAATTGGCAGACTGCATCTGTAACCCTTTCTCAACTGCTAACCAAAATATTTTATAAAAATACAAAATTTTTTGTAGAGTTATTTAATTTCAAGATTATGCCGTCTGCACGTAAGTTCCAGAAGGCGACTCTCTGCTGGCAACATCACAAAATCCCTTCGTCTCTCTATCTGTGTACGTCAGCGGCAGGAGGGCGGGCGAGCGACCCGGGAAACCGCGAAACAGCTTTCCGGGTCGCCCCCGACCGAGGTTATTGTTTTGCAGTTTCTAGGCCGAAAGTTTCTCTGCAATGAGTATAGCAATCTGTGCTTTGCGGTACACTGCACAAACGGTGCCAGAAAAAGCTTTGCTTTTTACCCTTAAATTCGAAAAAAAAAAAAAAAAGATGCACTGCTTGGTAACAGTGGGGCGAGTCACATCAAGGTGCTTTTGCGCGAGAATACTTTACAGCCGCACGCTGAGAGTTGAAACAGCTTCAAGACTGAGCCGGCTCTGTACTACTACGACCTCCGTCGAAAGGGGAACGTTAATAAAATCGGGAAAAATAGTGCAGATTCTACCACTAATCAACATTTGGCGCAGTCACATCTGTTGTTCACAATGGCTTCGGTGAACATTTCTTCTTTATTTCGTGAAAATTTTATAGGGTGGTCTAACCAGTGGCAGTGCCAGACATTGGGTTTAAGGGGAGCAAATGTTTTCCTTAAAAATGATAAAAAAGAGAGACAAATCTAGGAAGTAATGACTTTTTATTTATACAACAGTGAGTTTTGATCAGTTAAACTGATCAAAAGCATGAAGTGTGACTGCAATGTGTACACTGTCAAAATCAACTGGCCACTTCCAGTGAACAAGACTGCTCCTGCATTCTTCAAACAAATGTAAAAAAAAAAAAAAAATGAGCGTTCAGGTGTTTTGGGGGGGGGGGGGGGGGGCAACTACCCCCTTTGTACTTCCCTTAGGAGCACAACTTGGTCTAGCCAACCAGCTTTGGACAGCAAACGCCGTCACAGCCAGCTCGGGCTACTCTAGGCGTTCCACTCACGTGGTAGATCTGTCGAAAGCGGGAAGTGAATCGTCTAAACAAAGTTCAAGATTGAGTTTAGACATGCCTTTCGACACACTGCTTCGTGTCTGGTATTACAGCATTCCAGGGAGCTGGTGTTGAGCTCCTATAGATGATAGAGTCGACAGAGCCGTTGCCTGGTGTGTTTATCAAAGCGTGTTTGTGCAATTTTCTCTGGCAAAAGAGGTGGTGAAAACGTCCGTTTTATTCTATTGCAAAAAGAAAACAAAAATTTAAATGGGGTTGAAAAGTGAGTAAAACTATAAAAAATATAGATGGTGTTGAGGGGAGGTGGTAAATTTACTGCTAATAAAAACTGTAAAAAAAACAAATTATTGAAAAAAATCTATTATAGAAATACCCCCTTTCCCTATCTGTAAAATATGGATATGAATTTTTCTTTGGGTAACTTTTTGTAGCATTATTTTAGATTTTCAATTTTATGATGCAGTCCTGTACTTTATCCACTATTGCATCTCCAAGCAACTGCTCTTTGTTAAAAGATAGGTAGTGTATTTGGTTTGGCGGTTGCAGAGTTATTTTAATTTTCATTTTAGCACTATCTTCATGAACAGTAACTTCCCGTCACTTGGTATACACGAAATGCAGTTAATTTCATTCTTTATACCATTTAAATATTTACGAGAATCACAATCCACATGTGTTAGATTAGGTCACAGCCCAGCATGTGCATGTACGTTGCTTCGGAAGGTGAGCAATGTATGTGCCACACGCACAAACGCTGGAAATGGAATTGACCAGAAGCCCTTTTTCTGGAATGGTCTGTAGACATTTTGCTAAATTACCCAAGCACCATGGAACGCATGCATGCTACAAGTGTAGTTACATGTTTGGTGTCTGCAATAGTAGCTTTTCTAAAACAAATCTAAAACAAATGACACATGCATTCAGCTAAAATGGGCGTGTGCAGCACCTGTGCCACCATTCCGAGCATTCTCCGCGGTGCCTGGGTAATTTCTAAAAAAAAAATGTATTGAGACTTTTTTACCTTTTTTTGCCAGCTTAATTGCTTACTTGTGATAGATTGAGAACAAATTTATGCCAGCAATATCGCGAAACTAGCCAACTGCGACTCGAGCATACCGAGTTGCAAAAACGGTTCTCTCAAAGTCACAATTGCTTTGCTTCACAATTGCTTTGCCGAAACCAAAGTTTCGTTTTCGGTAGTGAACAAAATGTTACTTTTTTTATTAACTAGAGTGAATCTGGCGAAATGAGATCACATTTTGGAATTAGCAAGCCACCAGCATTCAGATGGTGCTTTTGGATTAAGTAGCTAAAAAAATCGGCAGGGCTCGCCTTTAGGACAGTACCATTGGAACTGGGTAGAGCCCTGCGTGGAAAACAGTTTGATCATCCTCATCCGCAGACTTTGTATCCGCATCCGAACCTCATTCACGAAATTCAAAGCTGCATTCGACCCTCAATCTGTGCCTTTATTCTACACCATAAAATAAAGCATAACTAAACATTAAAAAAAAAAAAAAAACACACCCTGAGGTATCCTTATAAGCCATCTGCTTACCTTTGTACAAAGAACTCTTAGTGTCAGAAAACGGTGAAGGTCATTTTATCATATTTTGTTTTATTGTACTTATATAATAAACTATCATCCTTTTAAAAGACACTTTTGCATCGCTGGAAAGATGATAGCAGTTGTAAGATCATCTTGGGAGTCCCTGACACTGTCCAAAAGATGCGTCCCAAAAAAAAAAAGGATTTTATTTTTGCTTTATAAATTTTACTTTAAGCAGATGCATATGTCCTACACATAAAGATTAACAAAGGATAGTTTGTAACATTATGTCATTTTATTTAGGTCAAACATTAGAAAAGTGGGAGAGGAAAGGCGGTCACTCACCACAGCAAAGTACTCGTGTATATGTGGTAAGGCGCGAGCACGCTGCTGGGGAAAATACCACAATATTTATTAATAACAGCACCTCCTATCGGTTTCAGTTTTAAACACGAACCCTCAACTGCATGCTCAGAACCATATAATTAAAAACAACTTGTCAGCAGTAGAGGGGAAAAAATTGTGCACACACGCAACATTTAACTTGTCGAGGTTGCTGTGTAGAATTAACAGAACATCGTTAACATGGACGAATTCAGACTGGTTCGCCTCTCTTGAATTGACACCTGCTATTGAGAAGTCTCTCTCCGTTGGTGCACTTGATGCTGGGATGGCATGCACAAACTGCGCTACAAGAGTGAGGTACGGAAACTCGGGCTGGTGCAAGTTCCACCACTCCAGAGGATTGAATTCAGTCCCTTCTATCTACATGTAGGCGAAGAAGCCACTTGTAGGCTTCTTCTACTTTTTTTCTGGATTGTACGTTTTGGTTTTCCTTTGCCCAGAGAATGTTTCCCACATTATTTGCTGTTTTTAGGGACAGCATTTTTGGCGAGATAGAACGTTCTAAAGCAATCTTTGGTGAGAATCATATCTTTCAGATCTTTCTTGATATAAGGAAAAATGCTCTCACCGATTGGCACCATTTACCTAAGAGAGTAGTTTGCTCCTGCAATACATTCGATGATGCACTTCATAGTATCACTCGCGGATTTACTCTACACTGTGCAGTTGTACACGTTTGTGGGCCGCCTTGGCAAAAAAGCAGGTCCGAACCCGCGGATCTCCGCATCCGCAGCTCTTGGCACCCGAATCCGATCTGCCATTTTCCAAATCTGATTTATTCCTATCTGCATCTGCCAGTTTAATGCAGATATCTGCAGATAATCCGCAGATATGCAGGGCTCTAGAACTGGGGAGGAGGGGCAATCACTTCTCTCCCCCCCCCCAGACACATATATTTCCAGTAAACAATTCTTCGGGAAGGAAATCCCCCTCTCTTCTCCTGTTGCCTTCTATTTTCTGACACCTCTGATGCCTGTGCCTTAAGGGCACTGCAAGGTACCCCTTGGATTTAGAAGATTCCAGTTGGAATTTATGCCCCAGGATATTGACATCAAGCTAGAGTAGCCACCCATTATTTTCTGTATGAATTTCTTTTTGACTCTTTGATTATGCATCCTGCTTGAGCCAGCTCCCATGCCTCTTCGGTTAGTAATTTACGGAATATTCTAGAAAGTTGTTGCCAGCATGCTTCTACTAATATCTCTGTAAACTCTCTTATTTAAGTTTATGTGTCAAACAGTAAGGCGGAGCATTTTTGTGTCTAGCCACAGTCCTTAGCCCAGCACCACCTTTCACGTGTACATGCAACACTATTTCCTCACATATTAGCGCACATATTATCATTATCTGTACGTCACATATCGTTTACAGTTTCATTTAAAGTAGAGCAAAACATAACAAATATTTTATTGTTAAATGCTGAACCCTCTACCTGGGAATAAAGTGGGAATACCTTAAAATATGTGTGAATTTTAGCCACCTATTGAAAGCAGAAACAAACATGTTTAATTTTAATTTGTGTTTGGCAACGGCATTGAATTCTTTTTTTCTGGGAACATCCGATTTCTAGTTCTGGAACCAGAAATGAGATGCAGTGACTGACCGATGCCACCATCTGTCGATCATTGCTTCATTCAGACATGTATTGTTTGCAGACCTAAGTGTAGGTAGGGAAAATGAGTTCATATTTTCTTGCTTTTTACTCGGTTAAGTTCATTCTTCGAAATTTTTGTGCACAAAATGCACTTCTGTAGTAGTAAATCATAGCTTAATACTCTAAGGAGCCGATTTATGCGGTCCTTTCAATGAGCCGGCGCACCGCAGGTCCCACACTGCGTAGACTTGAGGACACATTCTGAGGCTGTGCAGTAAAAGCTGTGGGTGCTCAGGCGCTTGTGCACCCTAAGCGCAGATGATCCAAGGTTGGGCAGAAATACTCAAAAATGTATTTGGAAATACAAATACTGGGATACATTAAATTAGTAGCTAAAATACTGATACTAAGATATATCTGTAAAATGTATCGCGATACGTATCGGAAATACATTTTAAATAGAGGCAAAAAGTATTTGGAAATACAAATACAGGAATACATTTTAGCGAGGGCAGAAATACAAATACAGAAATACTGATACTGAAATACATTTTTCAAATTTGTTTGAGACGCCAACTGAGATGAAGCTTGAAGTTTGAAGTGGAAGTTTTTGATCCCGAAATTACTTTATTTATTTATTTATTTATTCTTATTTTCAGTGACCCACCAACAGCTTAACGCCTCCTTAGTGGTGCACTTATCAATGAGTCAATGAGTAGTCAAATGCTAAACAGGATAAAAGCGAAACGTTAGGAAAAAACAATAGCCTCAACACACTTTCGAAATTTACGCTTTTCATCAAAAATATCAAGGCTAGCATTCGCACGGATCTGTTCTAAATGATTATAAGTCAGTTGTAGGCGTGTCATGGGTGCAGCATGGTAAAAGTCAGTAGGGTAAAACAAAGTAGAAAGTCTACAAGACTTACGAGGAACGTGCAAGTAGATGTGACTGAGTAGCTCCGGGGAATCAATTATACCATTTACAATCTTATACAAAAAAGTCAGTTCACGAATTGTTCTCCTGTTGTGCAACGAGTCTAACTTCACGAGTTCAGAAATCCTCTCATAACTATAGAAATAATTCGGTTGAAAATAACGATCAAACAAAACACGAACGAATCTAAGTTGAACACTCTCAATTACACCTGAATTTGTCACTCCAATACAGTTCCAGACAACTGAGGCATATTCAACACGACTACACACCAGTGAAGAAAACAAACGTAAAATACAAAGTGGTTTAGAAAAACCCCGTGTCACTCGTGTAATGGCTCCCAGCACTCTAAAGGAAGCATTCGTAATTGTAGTCACGTGATGATTGAAATTAATTGCAAGATCCGTAAAAACGCCTAGATCACGGATGACCTCAACGCGAGTAATATTGGTGGAATCTAATACATAGGGAAAACTCAGAATTTCACGCTTCCTAGAAAAGGACATAACTTTCGTCTTTGACTCATTTAAGAGTAGGTCATTTGAAAAACACCACGCCGAAATAGAATCTATATCACGCTGAAGACATTCACAATCGTCAACCGTTTTAACCGTTGTAAACAACTTAATATCATCAGCAAATAACAAAAACCTCGTGTGTTTAATACAGGAAGCTAGATCATTTACAAAAATTAAAAACAGCAGAGGACCGAGGTTACTGCCTTGAGGAACCCCAGAAGTAGACAAAAAAGGAGCAGATAATCGGCCGGATACTCGCACAAAGTTCAGCCGATGAGATAGGCAACTATCGAGGAGACGACAATACTTAAGGGACAGACCGTAACTGCAGAGTTTACTCAACAGTAGTCGGTGATTAACTTTGTCAAAAGCTTTGCTCATATCAAAGTAGACTACATCCGCTTGTCCTCCGCTATGGACAGATGGCACAATCTGATGTAGAAAGGAACGCAGGTTTGTTTCTGTGGAGCGGCCTTTCATGAAACCATGTTGCTCAGGAATAATCTTCCGACAAAAATATGCATAAAGGCGGGTGTGCAAAACAATTTCATAAACTTTAGACAAACTACAAAGGAGGGAGACTGGCCTATAGTTGTTAACCATGGATCGATCACCCGATTTATGTAATGGAACAACAACAGAGCTCTTCCAAGCGGTAGGAAATGTTTCAGATGCAAGTGATAAGTTAAATATATGAACCAAAACTGGACAAAGGAGTGGAGCACAACCTTTTACTATGAAGCTGGGAATTCCATCTACTCCCGTAGATAACTTTGGTTTCAATTTTTTAATTGCCTCTAAGACTTCAGATTCATTAATTGGAGCAACAGTCAAAACATCCAGGCAATTTATATTCGAGCTAGGCATTAGGCCATTATTTGTACTGAAAGAAGCACTAAAATGGCGCGCAAAAATATTAGCTACATCAACAGGGTCAGAGACGCAATCCTCATTATCTCGCAATGTGATTGTGGTAACATTCTCTTTGATCAATGCTCTCTTTGACAAACTTCCACATACACTGTGGCTGTGTGCTCAATGATTTCTCTGCGATGTCAGAATGTTGTTGTTTATCTCGCTTAAACAATTGTTTCGCCTCTGCACGACATTGACTAAATCTCGTGTACCAAACGACATTGCCAGTTTTTTTGTACAGGCGATGATAGTGTAGCTTGCGCCTTAAGCAATGCCTTAGTTCCTTCGAGAACCATATGGGATAGTCACTTTTATGAGACACCCTCTTTGGTATGAAGAGTTGCATGCTTTCCTGGACAATAGTCGAAAGTGTGGAATTTGATGATTCAACACACTGATCAGCTAGAACACTACTCCAGTCACAGTCCCGAAGATACTGATACAAGGAATAGTAATCACCGTTGGAGTAGGAAAACCATGATTGTGAATGTAAAACGCGCTTAGCAAGTGGGAAGAAAAATGATACAATAAAAGGTTGATGATAGTTATCCACCCGATATAGCGGAGCTTTGTCAAGACTGATATCAACAACCGAGGTGACCAGGGCAAGGTCAAGTATGTTTCCACAGCAGTTGCGTACTGTATTACGTTGTTCAAAACCATTGAAATGAACGAAGTCTAACAGACAAAGTAGCTTCAACCTTGTGTTCGTATGACTAACTAAGAAGCTGCCTGACTCCCAATCGTAACCAGGAAGGTTGAAATCGCCATACATGTGCACTCGAAATTTAGAGAAGTCAATTCTTTCTTCCAGGAAGTTGATATGCTCACAGAAAATAGTGTGATCAAACATGGGCGGAAAATAGTAATTGCCAATGAGAAAATTTCTACCATCGGTAGACATTACTTCAATCCACACGCTCTCAGGATAACACTCGAGATCGCTCCTCCGATGAACTTTAAAGCTCCTATCTGCAGCAATCAATACACCTCCCCCCAAGCTCTTTCCCGTTTTCACATAGTCACGATCACGTCTATATACTTCATACTTGGGTGGAAAATAATTAGAACTAGGAATTCCATCTACAAGCCAAGTTTCTGTTAGGCATATGATTGAATACGTGCTTGACATAGCCTCCGACAAAAACTCGGCGTCCTTAGTCCTCAAACCACGTACATTCTGATAATAAATGGTACACTCATCGTGCATCTTCTTCGTTTCTCCTCAACAACCCAAAAAACTGCCTAAAGAGACAGCCAATGGGCCACACACTTGCGTCATTCACCTTGTCAAAATCGTCCCACTCTACAGCGATGTGGAACGATGCATAGCTCATATGTCTAGACGGAAGTTGGGTACAGACACATGTTTTGACGACGTTGCTGAGTATTGCTGCGATGTCGTCTACAGTGGTTGTAGGGTCAAGCCGAGACACAAAGAGCGCCCTACTCCTCGGAGGTCGAGGTACAGCCGTCAGCTTACTTGTAGAGTTTGTGCCCGTGGCGGGCTTCACCCTCCTCTTCTTTTGTACAAGGGTGTATCCGTCTTCGTCAGTAGTCGATCGACTGCCGCGGATACCGGTGGTCGAAGCTACCAAGGGGTCCCCATGCTCCAGGTTAGGTGCACGGTTCCAAACTGGTAGGGGGCGTACTTGTCTCCCTGCTTGCATGTCGCCACCAGTCGTAGTGGTCCGAAGCGTGGACGCGTAACTGGTAGGTCTAGCTTCGAAATTTGAGGAAGTCGAACAAGATGGCTCCATCACATTGGTTGTAGTACTCGGAGTCGCCTGACATATGACTTGCATGCGCAGCTTCTTGATTTGACAAAGGGAAGCAAGAAGGACCAGTGCCTAAAGACTTACGAAGGAGTTCCGCATTACGGGCAAGTTGAAGGTGTAGCTGTTCATTGTCTGCTCGCAGGGCCTGTACTTCAGATGAGAAAATATCAACCTTCCGGCAAAGCTGAAGGATGATCGTTCGGAGGTCTGCATTGTCTCGAAGTCCTTCCTCCTTGTCAGGTTGTTCTTCGCCTGCATCACCACTGGGATTCCCACAACAGGGCACATCGTCGGAGCCAAGCTTAGCCGAATCGAGGCCGGGCAGTTTGGTGCACTCTTGGCACTCGTAGGTGCTGACTCCGTTCTGAACGAGAAGTTCATACTCCGCAGCGGCAATATTCACACACCTGCAGTGGAACCGGCGGTTGCAGGTCCCAGAACACGCAATATATTGCTGCCGCCCATTGATGGTCTTGGAGCAGCGTCCACACGCGTCCTGTGTCTTCGTCATCGTCGTCGTCCGTAGGCTTGGCAGTTTGCCTTGAAGGTAGTGGTTTCGGACGACAAGGAGTTTTCAATGGGCTCAAAAAAACGTTTCATCAAGGACTGACCGCAGTCCCTTCCCTGATATCCTGTCTGACTGCTGACGAGGGATGCGAAAGGGCTTCGACCTCTAAATAAATTCTGTCACCCTAAATACCATCAAAACGTCACCACACCCATGTCCAATAAGGACGCCCCTGCCAACATTGATCACATGACGTCGCGGTAGAATGAACTGGTATTCTTTATCTGAAGGTGTGGCCTTGAACAATAAACTATACCACGCTGCTGTATAAAAGGACAATACATACTTTCGTTGTAAGTTACCTTGTTGAAGATCGTGCAGGCAGTGTCATTTGGAATTTTAGAATAGAGAATAGTGGACCACCTGAAGCATCCTGGAACACACGTCTTATCTTCTGTTGCGTTGAAAAAACGATACGGTTGCATCCCTGTTGTGAAGGTCCTCCCTGCCGACCCTCCGCCACCGCCGCATGGATTGCAGTCCTCAAGTTTCTCCTAGCATCATCCAAACAGAGACCTCGTGGATTGCGACCTGATATTGCCGGCACAGGTGCGAGCTCTCCGAGAAACTGTGCGCTTGAGACGAGTCGCAGGTGTACGAAGTCTGGGTCGGCACAGCGAGGCCACGTCTGGCCTTCTTCCTGGGTCTCGGATCACCAAATCAGCGGGTCACGTTCACGTCGACTGATGACGTACCCTTGAGCCGTGCAATATTACGGGCGCAGCCGCAGACACATTCTGATATCTATTGAACTTCACTGCCTGAGTCATCCTACTATTTCAAGGCAACCACCGCCAGGCTCGTGCTGCAACGGAGTGTGACTCAGCTTTGCCCGCTGGGTGTGCTGTGTACGCTAAAGCAAGAGAGGCGGTTAGCAGCGGGCATTGAATGCCAGCAAACAATGACTCATGAAATCCCTACCTAAGGACCTGCGGTAGAAGATGCCCTGACTCCACTCCTGGCACGCCACCTGGTTTGAGTCCCCGACTACGCAACACTTCTCAGAAGAAAGAAGAAGGTGCATTTAAAAATAATCTGGAGAATTGGAAGGAATTTTGGTCAGCATAGTAACAATGCCCCAACATCTCCGTAACAAAAAAAAAAAAAAAGCGTTCGGATTTCTTTTTTTTTTTTTTGTGAGGGGGGGGGGGGGGGGAGTATTTCTTAGGAATTCTAACGAAATACATTTCATCCTGATTGTATCGCGATACGAAGAAACATTCCAAATCTATTTCGATACAGAAATACAGATACTGCTGCAAAAAATGTATCGTGATACAGAAATACAGATACAAAATGTATCTCTGAAATACTATCGCGATACATTTGTATCGCGGCGATACATTTGTATCGCGATACTGCCCAACTCTGTGCAGATCAAAGTTATGCACACACACTCTTCTTCAGAAAGGTGAGAGAAACCTGTCCTTGAGGTCTTAGTTAATAAATTTGTGGTTAATGGAAGAATGGGTTCTGGTACTGCACGGTACAAAAAAATGATATTTGCATAAAGTGCTGACATCGTAACATACCAAAGAGTTTGCCTGACTGCGGCTGACTTGCCTGTAACAGGAACCACCCTAACTCCGGGTAGCTACCTTGGAAGAGCTCCACCTGTGGCCTGCAAGAATGCCGCATTCTGTTTCAGGACGAGACGTCGACCCAACTTTGGCTGCAGAAACAACTGGTGAAGGATGCCTGCATGTCTCCAACGTCTCCCAGGCTACTTGGTGAGAATTCGTTTATCCCGCTGTCGGCACAAAGCATATTCAGTGCCTTGTATAGATCAGTAACACCTGCTGTCTTCTGGACAGTACTTTGTGTCCTCCCCATTGCTGGGTTGAAGCCACTGTGACCTGGAGCATGTTGGGGTGCCTAACTGTACTGTTCGGTGAATATTTAATTAAACAGTTTGTTCAAAATTATTTTTGTATCATTTGAATAGATTTTGGCGTTTGATTTGAACGAGAGATAGAATAAATTGTGTTTTGGAGACTATTCAATCAGGCATTGGGGTTCAGACTAGGAAGCAATCGGTACAGCATTGGGTGCCTTAGTTTAAATTTAGTTTTTTTTTTTTTTTTTATATACCCGATCTTAGTCTCATGTCACAAGCGACTGATATCACTGTTGGACCATGTGTCTTGAGGGGAAGTTTCCTTTTCTATCTTGAACCCTTTGCATGAAGCGCTTCTCAGGGTTTTATGCCGTAACTTGAAAGGCCCACTGACTCTGAATGCCATATTTCTAATGTCCACGAGAACTTTCCACTAAGTGGCACAATGTGTTGTGCGAACTTGACTATCTTGGCCTCGCAGGTTTTTTTCGGAGAGCGCTACCATATTCCAGTTGTTTTCACATTGCTTACAATGCCAAGATTTTGAATTGTGATCGGTGCTTGCAGTATTGTCACAGGCTGTACTCTGAGCTTTTTGCTGCCTACAGTCCAGTTTTGCGCACAAACTTAAATAGTCTCACGTGACAGTGTATGCCCTTCTTTAATTTGCCAAACTCACCCTGCAGAGTGGCAGCTGACTTTTTAGCTAAGATGCTTCATCAGCACTTAACACCAAAAAGTTTCTTGGCAAGACATTAGCTGCCACTTTTGAAGCCATTCTACATCACTGACAGCTGAGGATACGGTGTGGCGATGATAAGGTGTTTGGGAATCACCTGGCAAGGTGCTTTTCGTGCGTCAACAAATAGTGTAGAGGTTTTCGGCCATTGGCCTGACTGTGTGACGGTGTAATGATGTCCCCAACCCCGTCTGGTGCTTCAAGGTCGTCGTCGTGCCCCGCCGTTGCAAGTGGAAGGTCTGCTCGGCTACGAGAAGCTGACTCCCAACGAACGCGAGGTAGCGTAACCACCGCTTGCATTATCCTCTCGGTATGGTCGCAATCCGCACGAAGGTGAACGCGCAATCGTCGACCGCTCGGTACGAGCAGCGTCATAAAGCAGCCGCCGTGATGGCTTGCACACCTTATCTCGCGTCTTACCCACGTGGTCTTTCATCGAAAAAATGGCCGTTTCATCGAATCGCTGACGGCCGTTTCATCGAATGCCTTTTATATAAAAACTGTGAAAGATGCTCTTTTATGCACGGATCGAGTGCATTTTCGTGTCATTCACCCATTTCATCGTCAGGTTTTTTAATGTGCAAACTTGTAGCTGTTGTAATTTATTTTGATGCAAGTAACCCATGAAGATATTTGTACCGATTTTTATGTTTGTTTCGCATATTGTGCTTATCTGTTCACCCCCTCTGTATTACCCGATGGGCCTTGAGGGTATTGTAACAAAAAATAAAACGTCGCACTCCCGGTAAGAGCGCACTCCAACTCATGGAGGCCAGAAGGCGAATTAGGTTTTGCGCAGGCGCAACAACGTTAGCCATGTGAGCCTCCTAGCCTCTCATGTCTTTCTATTGATACTTTTTTACTGCCCGAAGCTTGCAGTAGCTAAAGCTGAGGTGCTATTTATGAAACTACAACGAAACATAGTTTTTTTTTTTTTTAGTTCTAAGACTCAATGAAGTCAAAAGTAAGTACGTCACTTCAAATTTTATTTTAAAACTTTCGGAGGTTCATGTGTTCGTGCGACAGCCATTCACCGTTTCAAATGATGAGCTATTCCTCTCAAAAAGTCCCCCACAGCCATGCTCCGTCGGTTCTCATAAAAAAGGCGGACCTTATCATTTCTTGCCGCTATGGCCTTCTTCTGGCGAGAAGGCTCTTGGGAACTCAGCATCGCCTCCAGCTTGTCTTCTGTCAGTTGATGTTCTGCGGCGATGCAAGTCAAAAACTTCTAGAACCCGGGATGGGCACCTCCGACCAGCTTCAGGAAGCGAGAATGCCACCCTGGCGTTCGATAAGACGGCGTTTGATAAAACGGCATTCGATGAAACGGCTTCGATGAAACGGCGTTCGATGAAACGGCGTTCGATGAAACGGCATTCGATGAAACGGCTTCGATGAAACGGCGTTCGACGAAACGGCGTTCGATGAAATGTCCGGTCCCACGCTGCTTTATGACTCTGCTCGTACCGAGCGGTCGACGATTGCGCGTTCACCTTCGTGCAGATCGTGACTGTATGTCCTTTACCTGCTTGGCAGGTAAAGCTCGTAGACTTACGAGTCGGAGAAATTTTAGTACATACCCAAGCAGCAAGGAGAATGCAGAGATTGGTGTTCCACGTGCCGCACGTGCTGGCGTCAGCAGTAATAACTTTTCTAAAGCAAATACCTAAAACAAATGGCATCTTGCACGCGCGTTAGTCATTTTATTTTGGCTATTTACTTTGAATCTTTTATACGGGGAAGGCGTGCGTGTGTGGCGCGTGGAACACCAATCCCTGCATTCTCTTTGATGCTTAGGTAATATTAGCCCCGTGCGCGACCGAAAGCGTCGCTGTGGTCGGCCTTCCACGATTGGCCAAACGCTGACTATGACGTCGGAAAGGGGATTTATCATCGACGGAAATAAGAGGAATGAAAGAACTTTAATTTTGACGGTGTTGGCAGTGTTCCTTTGAGAGCGCAATGATTTCAAGCTTCCACCATGCTAATATCAAACACCATCGAACTTGTTTGCAAGGTAATGACGTCAGAAGGGGGAACCATAGGAGGGCGCCACCAAAACATCTCGCCGCTAATAGCAATAGATCTATTATCATAAAAGAGAACTTACCAACAGGTTGCAGCCTGTCTCGTTTGTGGTTGGTGGCCAAGTCCAACCACGAGTGAACATTTTCATATTTCAACATAAAAGCTGAAATATGGAAAACAATGACTAAAACAATATTAACAGAACTTTACCTCAATATCTGGAAGTAATCCGTATATAGATTAGTCTAATAATCAGCATTATCAGACACCTTTTTGAAAGGCTTTGTGACTTCATGGGGTATCTGACCTTTGATAAAATTGAAATGTGATTCGGACAGTTGTTCTTCTTTCAACACAATTTTGAGACGACATGATTGTCGTTTTAGATCCAAATCAAGACTTAAGCTTGAAATTGCTTTTTTTTATATATATATCCTGACCAAACTGCGACACACCACTTTGTTTTTCGACTGTCGTTGCTTTTTAATGACAGTGTCACTCTGTTCTTGTGGCAGCTGTGCGCAAACCTTCGGCTGGTTCCGGAAACGTACTTGCTCTTCAAGTCCCTTCTCATCAGCGAGTACGAAAAGCTGGGCTGCCTGCGGCTGGCCAATGCCAGGGCGATCATCAAGATAGACGTCAATAAGACCAGGAAGATCTACGACTTTCTGGTGGCCGAAGGGGTGGTTAGGAAGGAACGTGCCTGACAGCGCCCCCTGTGTGAGACTGCGGACGTGTGAGTCGCAGAACTGGACTGCACTCGCCGGAAGAAAACAAATTGTAGCTGTGTGAACGATTTTTAAAGGACTCAATTGCTGGTTGGTCGCTATGTTCAATAGGATTATTTTTAATTTTCTAAATAAAGTGCGAGCAAAGCATGGTTTCTTTCTGAATTTATCTCAAGGTCTGCTACCACCGTTCTTCTCCCCCACCCCGGTTTGAGGATCTAGACCACTATCCGTTGTTTGCTTTATAACTATAGTGTATGCGCATGTTGAAGGTTGAAACACATATGGATTAGATGGTAGTTCTAAAATGCAAAGGGAGTAGCACCGCCGGCAACGGTAACCAAGAGACGCGGCCTGTGACACAGTTTGGTCGTCTCGTCGTCTGGTCTTTAGGGGTAGCTTGCCAGTTTTTGGAAGTACCGAGTGCTAGCCGGGGGATCAGCGGCCGAGTGGGCTAGTGTACTTCAGGTCGGAGCACGTGGAGCGAAAGCCCGCGCTGCAGAACCCAGGGACCCTGGGTTCAATCCCCACCCCTGCCCGTTTCGATCTGGATGAGCATCGTGCTTGCGTGTGGTCGTGTATCACTACTGGGTGGTGCAAGACTTCATGGCTAGCGGTTGTACTGCACTGCGTCCATTGAGGCTGACTAACTTCCGGCTGTACAATATACATAACAACATTATTATTATTGTGCCAGCCGCTGCTCCTTTGTATCGCCAACTACCGGGTGTTCTCGAGGAAAAAGAACCATGTTTTTTGGCCCGTGTAAATAAACTATGCATAGCCGGAAGCTGCAACTCCGTGAGAATGTGACGCTAGGGGTTGGGATATAACGCGAAACTTTGTAAACATGACGTTGCCCTAATAAAAAAAAAAAATTTTTTTTTCTTGAGCCGACGTTTATTTAAACTTAATATAGTCGAAACAAGGACTGACGTTGTAGACGCACGTCTACAACGTGTGTCTACAACAGCCCCTTTACCTCGTTGGTCTACAACAACAATTTCCTTAATATTTTTTTTTTATAAATTATAAAGGCTTTTACATTACCATTTCTTATTTTAACCAATTAAGCATAGGTGAACGTCAGATCGTTGAGAAATATGGTATTTCTCTTTTATACTACCTCGTTGCTTTATATCATGTCCTCAAACTTTCGCTTTCTATCATCTCACGGGTTGCAGCTTGCTGCGATGCGTGGTTCATTTACGTGGGCCGAAAATCCCAATTCTTTTCTCTAAAAAGATAGAATCAAAAATAACTAAATAAATAAAAATCGGTATTTTGATTTGCGTAAGCCGACCACGGCGTAAATAAACTTTGAGCGAGCAGGAAAACGGTGCTTCGGTGTTTCCGTTCGCATTAGACTGTGCCTGCTCCCCGAGCCTGGCGCAGATGGAGACACCGGAAGTTCGATGCTTGTCCCGGAGTCTGGCGTCTGCTGGGCATCAGCGGTACGTGCACCGGCCGGGCAAAGAGATGCTTCGCATAGACACTCCCGCCCCAATCGTTCCATATTTTAATTTTTTCCTGCTTTGCGTACTAATTGTTTCTGAGCCTCGGAGTATTTGTAAAGGCCTATTCACGCAGGAGTGTGTGCTTTCGTTAGTTGCTTTACATTGCAAGTTGCCGGGACATCCGTGCTAAGGATCTATGACCCGGCGACTCTTAGCGTAAGCAGACGTAGCTCCCGACGGTGTTGTGTGAACGGGCTCAGTGAAGGCTGGTTTGATACTTGCATTCGAGACATTGACTGTCCCTAAAGTATATATATATATATATTGCCAGGCGATTTAATATGGTATAAGACTACCCAATCAATATTTTTATACAGCGTCACGTATATTTTAATGAAGTAAAAAAAAAGGAACTGCTCCAAACTGAAACCGAAACTGAACGGGGGAGGACGAAGAAATGTAGAAGAGGAGAGAGTTGCCGAAAATCCCGTGGCTACATCCGACCGCGTTTTTTTTTTTTTTCTTCCCTTCGTTTTTCTGGTTGAGCGAAGCAGGCGAAAAACTCTCACGTCGCACAAAGCTCTTACCAATTCGTGTTCGTAAGACGAGCGATGTCTTCAGCCAGGAGAAAAGGCGACGACTCGGCGACGTCTTCAGCTTGGTGGTCGGGCGTGTCGTACGGGAGAAATCCTAATTTTGATCGGTAAACGATCCTTTTCGAAGCTAGACAGAGTCGACAGTACCGCGAACACCAGTTCTGAAGTCGAGGTCCCACGCCCGTCGTCCGCCGCCATAGCCTAGTCCGCTTCGTTCAGCCGTCCAGCCCGGGACTCCCGGCATACGACGCCATGTTTAAAATTATGTAGAGAATGCCCAGTGTGCTTCCGGTTCTCTGTGTAACTTCATTTTTTTTTAAGCCACGAAAAAGCTTTTTTTTTCTATTTTTAATATTGAGTGTGTGCTTTCGATGACCTAGCTACGACTTTCATTATATTTGGTGTGTGTGTGTCGCCTAAACAATAGAACCCTGTTTGTTAATACCCGTCCCGATCTGCATCCGCAAACTTTGTATCCGTATCCGAACCGCAATGTTCTTAAATTGTATCCGATCCGCATCCGCAGACTTTGTATCTGCATCCGAACCGTATCGCAAAATTCGAAACCGCACCTGACCCTCAATTCGCGCATTTATTTTTCACCATCAAATCAAGTATAACAAAACATTTAAAAAAAAGCATCGGGTGGTGTCCTTATAGGCCGTCTGTTTACCTTTGCATAAAGAAATCTTTGTGTTAGAAAACGGTGAAAGTCATTTTATCATATTGTGTTTTATTGTATTTATATAATAAGCGATCATCCTTCTGAGACACTTAATTCCCATCTCTGGAAAGATGATAGCAGTTATGAGATCGTCCTGGGAGCCCGTGTCTTTCTTTCCAGAAAATACACCTGAAGGAAAGTTTTTTTTTGTCCTTTTTGTTTTGTAAAACAAATTTTAAGCAGACACATAGTTTCTGAACATACAGATTAACAAAGGACAGACTAATAACATTATGCCATTTTGTTTAGGTCAAACAATAAACAAGTGAGAGAGAAAAGGCCACAGCAAAGTACTCCTGTATATGTCACATGGTAAGGTGCGAGCACACTATACTGGGGAAACACAACATTCAATAATAACAACGCCTATCGGTTTCAGTTTTAAACACGAACCCTCAACTGCATGCTCGGAACCATATACGTAATTAAAAACAACTTGTCAACAGTTTAGAGAAAAAAAGAAAAAAAGTCTCGAGGTACACCTAAGCATTTCTTATGAGTTGTGAATGCGAAAGCACGCAAGCCGCTCGTCCGCTCCCTCATTTCTTCTGCTGCGTACTTATCGTCGCCGGTCAGCGCGCGCGCTCTCCTCGGCACGCTGACCTTGGACGCTCCGTGTTAGCGGCGCGCTGACGGACACGCAGAGCCATGGGGTGAGCGGTCGTTGAAACTGACGTGCGGCGGCCAATGGGAGCCTCGTCGACGCGTGCCAGCCAATGGGACCGAAGCCGAAATCCATCAGCTTTACTGCGCTTCTTTGGGAACGGGGAAACTAGGTGCCGTTGTCTAGGCTTTTCGCGTGGCTTCATAGCTGGGAGCTGGTTTCACTTGGAGAATGGATTTAAGGTGTCGTTTGGCGCGGCTCGCTCCATGGGACAGTTAATGCGTTCGCATTAAAACGCACACATGCAACGTTTAACTTGTCGAGGTTGCTGTGTAGAATTAACAGAACATCGTTAACATGGACGAATTCAGATTGGTTCGCCTCTTAAATTGACAATATTGCTATTGAAAAGTCTCTCCGTTGGTGCTCTTGATGCTGGGATGGCATGCACAAACCGCGCTACAAAAGGGAGGCACAGAAACTCGTGCTGGCGCAAGTTCCACCACTCCAAAGTTTCGAATTCTGTATCCTCGATCTATTTGTAGGCGTAGAAGCCACTGTGGCTTCTTCTACATTCTTGTGGCTTGTACGTTTTGGTTTTTCTTTGCCCAAAGTACGTTTTCCGCTCTTTCTCTGCTAAACTAGGACACGCTTTTCCTGGACGACTGATGCTCCCGTATTGTTTACTACAGCATTTTTGGCGAGATAGAACGTTCTAAAGCGATCTTTAGTGAGAATCATATCTTTCAGATATTTCTTGACGTAAAAAAAAAAAAAAAAATTTCTCTCCGATTGGCACGTTTTACCTGAGAGAGTAGTTTGCTCCCGCAAGACATTCGATGATGCAATTCATATTATCACTCACTTATTTACTCTACACTGTGCAGTTTCACATATTTATGGGCCGCCTCGGCAAAAATGTAGATCCGTACCCGCGGATATCCGCATCCGTAGCCCCTGGCATCCGCATCCGATACGCCATCCGCCAAATCTGACACGTTTTTGTCCGCATTCACCAGTTTACTGCGGATATCCGCGGCCAAGGTTCCCGCATCGTCGCCATTTCGGTCCACGGAATGAGCAGTTTCTCTTTGACCTCTCCAGACTTAGTGAGCCGATCCGAATCCGCGGCGAGATTTCTTGTAAGTGAAGTTTTGTTATCCACCAACTGTAGAAACAAGTGCACATCTTCACTCCTCCACCATGTGCGGCGTCGGTGCTTGACGGCATTTAAAAATAATTGTCCTGTCTTGAAATACGCGAGATGAACGATATCATTTAACTGATCCGTGGAGACACGCGTGATTGATAAGTTGAATGCATGCCAAAGACGCTTACATTGGCCCGAGGAACGCTTTCAGCAGGATAATTCTTTATGGTAATCTTGGCGCGGCTATCTGGTTCAGAACGGCGTTTTCGAAGCTTCGAAGATTTCAAAGCACCGAAATGGCAATTCCCATGGCAATCAATACCGATCAGCCAATCGAATTATGAGGGTGTGCTCGCCTGTACGTTAGTATTTAATGTATCTAATTTAATGTATGTTTCGAAGTGACAATAGATATGCCTTGTCCTGCTGCTGTGCCCAAGCAGTGTTTTTTTTTTTTTTTTTGTCCGATTGTACAAAGTTTTTTTTTGTATTACTTGCGGGAGACGTTGAGACTAATCGTTGAGACGTTGAGACTAACGGAAGCTCAGGAACAACTTATGCTGCAGAGTCTGGCTACTCTATCTCAACTTCAAGCAGGTCAGGCCGCGCTTCTAAATGATTTAATGATAATTCAAACCAATCAGAACTCTCTAGATGTAGAATTTGGAGAGCTGACGACGAGACTCACGACTGTCGAGGTTAAAGGGTAACTGCAAAAAAAAAAAAGTGTTTTTTAAACAGCCTAATTGGGACAAGCATGTCACAAAACAAATCTTCCGCGAAAAAAAAAAAACATTATAGCATTATTTACGCCACAGGACGTAATTTAGTCGGAGTCACAACTTCTCCACATTTGAAACTCCCCCTCTTTCGACGCGCGCAGAGTGGCTGTTATACGTCACTCAGTGACGTATAGCAGCCACTACGTGACGTATAATACTAACTTTGTGGCGCGCGATTTAAAACGGACGAAATAGCCTCAAACTAAAATCAATCTCGCGTAATAAATATTGCTGTAAAAAATTTTGTTTTTGGTGGAAAAATTGTTTTGTGACATGCTTGTCCCAATTAGGCTGCTTAAAAATACACTTTTTTTTCTTTGCAGTTACCCTTTAATATGGCCCCGTTGCCGCAGTTACGGATTGATATGGACAGTTTTAATGCCTCCACTAATCGGTTGGCTGCACAAGTCAGAAGCCTGTCCTCGCAGTGCGATAATTTCGAGAGTCAGTCTCGGGGGTCGAATATGATATTTTATGGAATTGATGACTCTGCGTGCGAAACATGGTCTGTCTCGGAGGCTCAAATTGTCTCACTTTGCCAGGAGGTTCTGGGAGTGGAAATGAATTCTTCGTGCTTGGAACGTGCTCATAGGCTGAGAGTATTTAGGCCAAACCATAACAGGCCTTTAATTGCGAAGTTTGTGTCGTTTAGGCTGAAACAGAATACTGTAAACGATTAAATTTTCGCGAGGACCTAATTTTCGCGAACTTCGCGAATCGCCTACAGTTCGCGAAAAATAAGTCCCGCGAAAAATTCGGGCAATATGTGAACGCTACGGAAGCTACACTCAATTCGCGAAAATTAGAACCCGCGAATAATTTCAAATTTTCAGTTTTGGCCCGATTCGCGAGAATTTGAGCCCGCGAAAATTAAGTCGTTTACAGTATTTTATTCCTAGGGTCCTCGCTTAAGGACACTGGTTTCTCACTTAGTGAAGATTTCTCACCTAAGATTCGCAATGAACGTAAAATTCTTCTAGAATTTGCAAAGGCCAAAAATGTCAAGTTTCGACTTAGGTATAATCGTCTACATATTGGTGATCAGACCTATTACGTTGATGCAATCACCCAGTCCGTAAAAAGTAACGCTACTTAACAATCACAGAGATCTGGCCTTTACCCCGCTTCACCTTTTAGTAATTTTGTAAATCTAAATGTTAATTGTCGAAGCGTTCGAAACAAAGCAGACGACCTGGCTGCTTTAATCTCTATCACTAATGCTAGTATTGTTATCGGGACTGAATCCTGGCTTGAAGAATCTATCTCCGATCTGGAAGTTTTTCCGCCCAACTTCACTGTGCATCGTAAAGATAGGAGTGGTTCCGGTGGTGGTGTCTTTTTGCTCATTCATGAAAGTTTAAAAAGCTGCAAGATTAATTTCAGTGGCTTATCATGTGAAACTGTCTGGTGCCACGTCTATCTTGAAAATGACGATTATCTTACTATAGGCTGTTTTTATAGACCTCCGGCAAGTGGGGTCTATTATTTTTTCTTCATATAATGCTTTATCTGTTGTCGGTGATGGTTTTGTCGTGGTTGGAGGTGACTTTAGTTTACCCGACGTTCAATGGTTAGATCCCTTGACCGTTAGCTCTTCTGGCGCATATTCAGCATTTATGAATCTTATCAACGATTACGGCCCGAAGCAGGTGTGTGTGTAAACTTTATAAGATTTGCCGTTACGAAACTGCTCATAGACACTGCTTGGACGAGCAGTAGACCCCCCCCCCCCCCCCCCCTTCCTTTCCCCTGTTCTGAGTAGACTTATGTGTGTAAACAAAGGGGACGAACACGAAGGAATTGACAAGGACAAGCGCAACTTTCAACTATTTTTATTCGCGGCCAAGCGACTGCAAAAAGTTCATAGAGAGCATGCCCAGCATGCTACAAAGGAATTAAAAAGATAAGAAAACATATAAGACATGAGAGATCCCCGGCGTGCCAAAATCACTGTATCAACCCAGATAAAATTTGAAATTCGTTATTAAACAACGAAACCGAAATTTCGCTAATGCTGGCATTACGCTTTTTATATATATTTAAAACGCTTCCATCAGCTCTCTTGCGGTAGAATCTTCACACCTGCCCAGGATCCTAATCTCGTGAAGTCGTCGCGTACACATACATGCCCCACAGTTCATGGACAAGTGCGCATTTCCTACATTTTTGTATCGACACCTCATGCTCCCGTGCTCAATCATTGACGCAACGTCCCGTTTGGCCAATGTAGGCTTTCCCACACATGAGTGGAATCTCATATATCACTGCGTTGGAGCATTCCACATACAGTCTGACACGCTTTTTGTTACAGCCACGTGTCTTTATTTCTCAGAAGAAATCCTCGAACAAAGGCCCTCAAGCTTGCGTGGCGCAGAAAACCCGATAGTCACATCGTACCTGCTCGTATACCTTCTTCAGGTTGTGGGAAACTTGATGTATATAAGACACCGCTTCTTGTTTGCACGCTCTTTGTAGCGGCTTGTCCCGTCTTTTGCGAGTCCCCCTGATTTTCTAGAGCAGCGTCTCAGCGACGGTCGTCATGACCGAACAGGGGAAATCGGCCGATGTCGGTCTGACCACCCGATTATCCAAGCTACTCTGCATTTTGTGTGAGCACGACTTCCTGAGTGCAGATCCTAAGCAGAGGTTGGCATGACTCGCTTTAGTTTTTGAACGGGCCGATTCAAACGGCAACAGACCCTTCTGCACCCAGGATTGTAACTCCAGCACATATGATCAGTTCTCAAAATCAGTCTAATATCTAGGAACTGAAGTGAGTCGTGAGATGGAAGCTCATGTGTAAAGGACAAGCCCATCCGATGACTCTGAAAGGCGCTTAAAATCTCGTCTCAGAGTCGTCAAAAAATAAACCGCGTTGTTTTTTCAGAAGGATTAAAAAAAATTGTCAACGTACCTAAAAACCTTGAGGACACTGCGGTCGCCAAAGTGGTTATCTAGGTTTCGATCAACGTTGGCCAAAAATATATTGCACAGCACTGGCGCAAAACACGACCCTACGGAGATATCCTGGCATTGTATATAAAACCCATTGTTAAAAGAGATAAAAGTGGATTTAAAGGTAAAACTCCGGTAAAGGTATAAAATTATCGACTGATAACCCCACTGAGTTTTGAAAAGCCATTGTAATAATTGGGGTTGTGTGGATATTTATACAGCGTGTAGTTGGTCAGCCATTTCAAAGTTGCGACGAGTCACTCGCTGTAGATGAGCAATTTATCCAGTGCAGTACAACCGCTAGCCTGGGGTCTTTAACGCACACCACGCAGCCATTGTCCCGTTTCATCTATACAACATCGAACGGAAGTACGCAACTGCCCTTGAGGAACCTAGTAATCTAAATCTTCGACATCGACAGAAAACAAATACCCGATGGGATTTTTTTTTTTTTTTTTGTAAAAAACATTTTACGCTATTAGAGTTTATGGTTGCAAAAGGATCCCTGACATTAAGGTCCACCAACTGCTTCAAGAGGAACTGGATCAGTGATAACTGCCACGAGCCCATCTCGCTAACAATGGTCCAAAAAGGAACGCCCGGCTTGCGCGTATATTTTTTTTAGCAAAGAACACGGTCAGAGCTTTGCATTTACAATCACCAATGGCCTTAGCTAGTTTAGCGAGTTCAAGCTTTTTTTCACATGCCCGCAGCTCTGGTCTTCACACGACACGCACTGGCTTTCACTGCTTTAAACTTCTTTGCGCCCTTCGGTTTCGGCACTTCGGTTCCTTCGTTTAATGCCAAATTTCAATTCTTATCTGGGTTGATACAGTGATTTCGGCACGCCGGGGATCTCTCTTGCTTTGTATGTTTTCTTATCTTTTTTTTTCTTCCTCCGCGCGTGCTCGCTATGAAGCTTTCGCAGTCGCTTCAAGGTATATGTACATCTGGGTGGCCAGATGCGGCCGAGCGAACAAGCAGATAGTCGTCCCCAACCAAGCCCTAAAAAGCGGCGTGACCTTCGTGAAGAAACCTTAAACAAGCGGAAGTTCAATAAATGTACACATTCTTGAAAATAGTTTATTAATAATAAAATGAGAAAGAGAACTCTCAAATACGAAGGCGACTACTCAGCGTGCCATGCCACTATCCACAGAGCGGATAGTGGCATGGCACGCTGAGTAACATGCCAGCTTGAGCTTCAGTTCTGGTGTCGTTCTTGGAGGCGACGACTTGGTGAAGCCCATGGTAGTCAAACGTGCCCTGGAAAGTGGCCGAGAGTTCCTCACGTGTTTTTCTGTTGCCATGTGCTGAACGAGGTCGGCATGATGAGCGCGGATCTCGCACTTGCAGTACTTGCACGCTGCTTTTTTATCGTCTCCGGTGACTGGTCGTAGCCAGTCCTTAATTTCTTTTCCCACTCTTTACGATATCCTTTGCCATACGTCGACCACTTCGAAGCCATTTTGTGCAAAATACAATGGCAACTAGACACGACGATCGCAACTGCCGACTGGCGAGATGGGCAAGGTGCCAAAACATTTGTGAATGGATAGCAACGTTACTAAAACCCTTGGGAAACTCACCCTTGAAACTTTGGCCGCTGGCGTCCACCGAGACCGAGCTAAAGGCGATAACAGCGCCACCCTTTAGCGACGAGTTGAAACATCAAAGTTGCTTTACATAGCTACTGCGAGATGGCCCTGCGAGATGGCGCCACCGGCCCTTGCCCGACTCGACGTGCAGCCGTGCAGTTCCCGGAGTGGACGCTGCGGGAGAAATGGCGGCGTTGCGATCGCCATTAGCTCGGTTCTCGAGTACGGATCGGAGCCACTTTTTTAAAGCAGGCTCTATGGCAGTTTCCCAATTGAGTGGTTCTAGTAACGTTGATGGATAGTAATAGTTTTGTGCTTTGTGACGGACGGTAGCTTGCGCCACCTAACCGCTGCGCCAAGCGGTCATGTTGTTTTTCGGGTTTTTGACGACAAACGCGCTGTCAGTGAGCACGGCGAGCACTAAAATAACAATATTTGCAGGAAAAACGCGAACAAGCACAAAAAACGCGACAAGCGACTGAAAAAATCTACCAGCGACTCAGTGAAAAAAGAAGCCCAAATCCGCTTATAATAAGCGGAACTGGCCACCCTGATGTACATTGGTCGCTTGGCCGCGAATAAAACTAGTTGCAAGTTGCGCTTGTCCTTGTCCACTCCTTCGTGTTCGTCCTCTGTGTTTCCGCATAAAAGTCACTAAGTACCACGAGCCAACAAGCCCAACAACAAGTCTCGCTAATCTAGTAACGTTGGTGTGTGTATGTGCGGGGGGGGGGGGGGGGGGATGGCGTGATTGTTGTGCAAACACTAACACAGCTATACTCTGTTTCACCTTATGTTGTACCGCAGGAAAGGCTACAAGCGCGAGCTCCTTGCTCTGGGGCAGATCTCGGCGGCACAAGCTCTCGTGGAGTAAGAGCAGCTGTCAACGCTATGAGCTCGCGCTTCCAGCCTTCGTTGCGGTACAGCATAAGGTGAAACGGAGTATAGAGTGTTCCTTTTTGTGTCTCTCTGCCATTCGTCGAAGCCAAGAATGCGACTATCTACTTCCGAGGATCGAGTAACTTTAGTCGTGCAGACTTGTACGGTATACTCATTACAAGTGATAAAATACTCGTAAACGATTACTTCTTGAAGTGATTTAGTAATCATTTGATTACTTTAATTAAGTATTAATCACGAGAGTAATTTGAATACTTTTAGAAGTAATAACCATTCCTATGTTGTTTAAACTCCCCCGACCCCTCGGGTTCCGAGTTTACGACTACTTGTCATAGACTTGTACGGTACACCCATTACAAGTAATCAAATTACTTGTAATCGATTACTTTCTGGAGTAATTTTTGTAATAATTTCGTTACATCTATAAGGAAGTAACCACAAGAGTAATCTGATTACTTAGTACTAAAATTATTTTCAAACGTTACTTTTTTAGCCTCTCATTTCTAATGGCGCCCTTTGTTCGTACAAGTTTTCTCACTAAAGAATCGTTGAATCAAATCTCCGACACAAAGATGGCATCTGGGTTCGTGTTCGTGACCAATCAGTTCCCTGACAACCTTCCACGTGTTTTTTTTTTTTTTTTTAAAGAGACATCGCGTTTTGGTGAAATTGTACGTCATGACCACGTAATTTCTCATTGCGCTTTCGAGTTGAGAGGTAGAAAGCTAAGAAGTTGAAAAAGTAATTTCATGGTCTCTTTGGTTTGGAGTCCTCGTAGATCGTTTCCACCGTCCCGCAACGCTTTCCGCATTCCGCTACAAGGTTCGGGTCTATGCGGACGAGCCTAGCGGTGCGCGTGCGCACTAGCCGCGTCTGATCACTGTGGAGAGCGTCGTGGAGCAATGCCACTTAGAAGACAAGGCCGGCACGTTACGTCACCGTTAGTGAACCCCCGACCCGCACAGAGCGGCGAACACGATGGAACTCGTCGAAAGAGACAAGTCCGTCTCGACGTTGCCGCGTGCTCGTTGTAAGACGCTGCGAGACGATCTGGCGGGAATGCTGACGCAAAGTAGGCTGCGCTGCGTAGATCGACTAGCAATGACGTTTGTTCGGTGAGGGGAGAGGGAAGAGCAATCTACGAAAACTCCCTAATACGCCTGCGAGATAGTCTCATTTTTGGCTTTCAAGAATGGTAAGAGAGGCGCAAAAAGCAACTCTTTGGCTGTGTTAATGTTTGTACATTAATCCACCCCCCCCCCTTTTTTTTTCACCACCTCTTTTTGTGTTTTGTTTGTTACTTTATTGATTAGTGTACAGTCTCGCATATGCGCGCTTAGCGTACCCTGACACTGTCGCTTTCCCCCAGTATCGTACACGTGTAGGAGAAACGTAACTCCCAGGCGCGGATGTGCGCGCTTGCGGTGTATTGGGGGGAAACTGCGTAGCTCGTTCAACGCGTGCGCGCGTTCCATTTTGAACTCAACGTAACTAAGAACAAGGTTGGGGAAATCGCTGCGCTCTATTAAACCCGGATTTCGTTTCCTGAAATCGATATACTGGTTTCAAAACGCGTAGCGCCGTCCGCGGCGCCAAAGGGAGTGGCTGGAACGAGAGGTACGCGGACGCTTCCGTGTGACTCGGTAGATACCGCGGAAACGAGGAGAGGCTTGCCGGACTTCGCGCAGAGCGCAAAGTCCTGAAATCTATTGCTGATTTGATAGCTGTAATTTCATTGCGGATCATTTGAATTCCGATCACGGAGCACACTGCTCACTGCACATCTTGCTTACTCGTGTAATTTCCGTATTTTCACCGCATTGAGCGTACTTTAAGTTTGGCAGCTGTAACGAATGTTTATTTTCTTCTTTCGAAACTACGACGTATTACGAAATTTTTATTGCGGATGATCGAGGGATGAAGCTCCCAATCGTACTGGCGAATACTAACGGGAGATCTCGAAGAGAGTAAAGCAGTCATTGAGTGAGCATCGAGCTACAAAAATGGGGTATCGGGGGTTTGTCGCCCACGGGCTCGATGGCGGCGGCCGCAGCCTTCCGATAGTAGGCGTGGAGGTTCACGAGGATTGCTGCCTGTAAAGAGAAAGAACCGTTGCGTGGGCATCACTGGACGATTCCTAGTCAAAGCCCAGCGTGCGGCGGTAATCGCTGCACGCCAAGGCGCCAGCTGCCCGCTCTGACAGGCGACCGATTGGCCTCAATTGCGGGTGATGTCCGAAACTCTGCGGCCTCGCTGCTTAGGAGGAGTTTGACTATGGTGACTGGAAAGCGTCTCCGACTGGTGTGTTTACCGCATCCAAAAAAGTGGTCTCTCGACATCTGCCTGATGCCGTCATACGAGTGGCATGCCGTCGTCGGCCGCGACGCTGGCGGTGTCGTAGCAGCGGCAGTGCATGTGGCAGACGTCTGTTTGGCTGCAGGTCGCTCTCCAGTGTGGCAGTCCACTCGGGCTTCGGCAGCCAGGAGGTGGGACTCCGCAACGGCTGCGACAGTCGCGTACTCTCGTGCTTTTTTTTTTTTTTTTTTTGGGGGGGGGGGGGGGGGCGAAGCTCCTTAGGGTCTAGCCTTGTCCGTCCGTCCGTCCGTCCGTCCGTGCTCACATCGATTGCCATCCCATCTGTCTTCTTAAGAAAAGAAAAAAATGTTTGCGCAGCCGACAGGCTTCGAACCTGTGCGGGGAGACCCCAATGGATTTCTAGTCCATCGCCTTAACCACTCGGCCACGATTGCGGGACGAGAGCTCTGAGATGTGGTAGTAACTCAAGAGCTGGGGATGTCATGAATGAAACGTTGCATGTAGCCGCTCAACGTCTATACAGGAGAGGGCGCTGCGGTGAAATGCGTATATAATCGCGTTAAACTTTGCATGCATTGGCTCAACGTTTATAGACGAAAGGGCGCTGCGGTCAAATGCTCAAACGCGTATATAACCACGTTCCATACCACACATTCTCTTTCTGACATGGACCGTTGACTTAAGCGGTGGAGATGCGTTCCCACGGCTTCTACCGGATCCAAGCTGATCCGCTAGAAGAACCACTGGCTCTGCATTTCACCGACCATAAAGCAGTAATAATGAAGTCGAAACGCAACCCGGAACTCAGCACTACCTATGAGTAATAAAAAAAATCAGCACCATCAGCACTACCTATGAACAATAAAATTAGTATCATCAGCAACACCAGAGCTTCGCCCCAATCAACATCATTCACCACGTGGAGATGCGGTCATTTTGTTTCCGCAACTTTTACGGCCAACTGCCTGGATCATGACATCCGACAGCGTGTCACTCCGGGAACGCGACAGAACAGCACACGAAAAAACAGCACGCGACAAAACAGCACGCGTCAAAACAGCACAGCGTCAAAACAACACGGCGACAAAACAGCACGAGTCAAAATAGCACGCGGCAAAACAGCACAGCGTCAAAACGGCACAGCGACAGAAGAGCACGTGCCGAAACAGCACGGCGTCAAAAAAGCACGGCGACAAAACAGCACGCATATAGCAACTTCAAGCGCGTTCTTCACCTCTCTCTGCGCGAATAATATCGAACCTCCTTGACCTTTTCATTTATTGTCCCCAGGTTATAAAGGAATTTATTCCCTATTTCAGAGCTTACCAAACTCCGCAACCCGGAACCCCCCCCCCCCCCCCCTTTTCCAAAAAAAAATATCGCGCCACGATTTTTTCTTGGGTTTTTCACGAGACTACAAGAGTCAGTTACAATGAGTACTAGTAGCAGTCCACATAATAAAATGTATGCTAAAGATGACTAAACGTATAACTACAAAAAAAAAAAAAACTGGATCTATCGGACCCACAGTTTAGACGGCACGGCAGTTGGTAGTGGACCACGATTTTTATCACAACAGGAGTTACCGATCGGCATCCAGCGTTAAGCATTCCCGTAAGGTAACAAGCGGAAAGCTTAAAACAAACGAGTGCAATTGTTCGAACCTCCTTCAGCGAAGCTCTTGTTGGTACGTTTGTCGGATTTTTCCGTGTCGTTTATAGTCAGCAGAAAAAGAAAAGGTCAGTATTTTCGAGGGCGTTTGAGGGGTGGGGGAGGGGGGGGGGGGGGGGGGGGGAGGGCGGGGGATGAGACTCATTCCTGACTATATGACCACTTCCTTTCGAAGTTTTCAGCTTGTCTCAGAGGTCGGTTCAACTTTCAACAAAAGCTTCGGGGGCGCAGGGGTCTTCAGGTTGAAATCTGGTTTTTTGACCTGATAGGGACCTGATAGGGATAGGGAAGAAGAAAATCTAATCCTGAACTGCACAATGTAAATCAAGCGCGCCCGTAAATGCCGCACACCTTTTAACAAACAACCCTAGCTTCCGTCTACTAGAGAAGGGAATAAATATGATTTTTTTATAGCCGTTTTTGTGGTTGTCGCGAATTTACCACCTCTCGCAGTGGTGAAAATGGGGAAGAATCGCACTGAGTACAATGCTTGCAAATTTCTGGATTTTGACATTTGCCTTTCTGACCGAAGTGGTAGTGAAGCTCATGTTCGTCCTGTGTACAAGTACGAGCACACGAAAATAATGTCAGATCACGATAGGCCCCAGTGCGTCTTGCAGAACAAGTACCATCGGCTGCCACAACTAATACAAATATCAGTACCTGGTTAACTCACTATACATTTTAAACAAACGCTTTTAAATATTACAGTTTCGTTAGTATACATAATCCATAATTATATCCGCCATATATTTGATTTTTGTCAATAAACCGAAAGGAACCGAGAAGTTTATGAGCCTACAAATATTTACCGCAATAATTTCCGAAACACAATTTTTTGAGCACTGTGCTGTCTTGTCGTTTTACTGTTTTGACGCTGAGCTGTTTCGACGCCGTGCTGTTTTGGCACGTGCTCTTCTGTCGCTGTGCCGTTTTGTCGCCGTGCTGTTTTGTCGCCTGCTATTTTGACGCGTGCTGTTTTGTCGCCGTGCTGTTTTGACGCTGTGCTGTTTGACGCCTGCTGTTTTGACCGTGCTGTTTTGTCGCTTGCTGTTTTGTCGTGTGCTGTTCTGTCATGGTGCCTGTCACTCCGGCTTTTGTGCCGTCCTTCGTTGCCACTTGGAGGACACTTTTGATGCAAGGGCAGACTGGGACGCTGAACACTCCAATCGGAGCCACGTTCCAGACACCGCAGTGTTTTGAATAAAGACGCGAAGAGATGTAATGGTCGTTTCCTTTCTTTTTTGAAAAGGTCTGCATTCTGTCCCGCGAGTCAAGGTATGCGCCACGTAGTGAAGGTCAGCGCTGTAGTACGTCGAGTGCATGCATGTGTTCCATTTTTCATTCGTCGTTTCCTGTGGACCACGTGTCGAGACCATCCATTCCATACCACGAATATAGAACGCAAGAAAGGGAACGTAAGATCCTATCTTCGAAAAGATCCTCACTAAGAATTTTTTTTTCTTTTAGGTTGGATACCATAAATGGCTATAAAGTATATATTCTTCTTCAAACTGTATAAAGTGAACTTCCCTCCCCCTTTTTTTTTTCTTGTAACGCGATAACACACAAAAAAGGGAAATAAAGAGCTAGATAGTCGTTTTTCTGTTTTTCTTTTTGCTAGTCTGGCGTGATGAACAAGTTCGTTTCCTAAAGGATGACCGACGTTCAACCAACCTCCAGAAACATCCAGACGTAGACTGGAACAACCTCCCCTGCATATTCGGTCTGCGGGGGAAGAACATTTAATTACCACCTAAAAGATAAATAAAATATTACAAACTAAGGACACTTCCGATCGGTATTTGCTATTTGCACAGCATCAACTGGGGGTCACGTAATGTTCCACAGACGTCGTTTCTCTGCGTCACGTATTTCTGTTGGTGGGTGTCGCGTGACTTTTTTTTCTCCTCGCGTTCTGTCAGCTATGACGGGGGCGCGTGTGAACCCTCCCCCCCCCCCCTCTTTTGCAGCGGCTCATTACAAAAATGTCAAGTGATAAGTGATTTATTTGCATAGTAACGAGTGCGTACCCGGCGGTGTGCCAGGAAGAGCAGAGAGGTAAAAACCTTTACGCGAATGCACCTGCTTGCCCACCACCGAGTGAGATGCTGATGATGATGAAACCCCACTTGGCCCACCCTTAAACTCCGCTTCGCGGCGGCCGAGCCTACCCGCTCGCGGAGCTATCAGCTTGACGATCGACAAACCCAAATAACGCCAACCGACAAAACGCGAAAAGAGGGAAGGTCGCGTGGTCCTCACCGGCAGAGATGCGTGACGTTTAAGAGGTTGCATCAGTGGAGTGGTACGTGATGCCCCGCTTGATGCTTAGCAGATAGCAAATCCCCTTGCAATCGCTCATTGACTGCGTAGAAGCAAAAGTTAAGTTCGTTGAACCAGTTTTTTTTATACATATATATATATATATATGTACACAAAATCGACAACATGCATGTACTATATAGCCGGCAAGGAAGGGGATAACCACATGCGGTAACTCTAATACGAGGCAAATTTTACTCTATCAGGGCGACACGCTCATGGTTAGATAGGGATCGCGCTGGGTTTACGCGGCAGCATACAAACAAATGTGCTTCAGAGTCATTGGGGGCACACTTCTATACTCGTGTACAGCCAAGAAAGAAGTTGGCTGCACGTTTGGTCATTCTGCCAAACGTGTTTAAATGCGGTTGCTTAACAGGGCGGGTGGTGTTTTTAGTTCGGGTGGTGCCTAGGGCAGGGTTTTGTATAGAAACATATGACGTCACACTCTTGTCTCTCTGCGAGGCTGCGCGCGCTTCCGTCCACCCGGATGCAAAGCCTTTGCGTTGCATTTCTGGCTCACCAAGAGAGGCGAAGCGCACTTTCCTGACCTTTGCACTCACTGTTCCGCGTGTTCTTTCTACACCACAATGTTCCTGCTCCGCTTTCTTGCTCTTCCCGCCCCTTTAAGATCCGCGCGCTTCCTTTTACCATATGCTTCTGTTCCTCTCGTCCTAGCATGCTGAATCCGTAACTCAATCAGCAGCTGGGCACGGCGGCATTACCAACGTGAGCATCGTCAAACCTTCCGTCTTCTTTGTGGAGGTCTTGCTGGGCCTACTGCCGGTCCCACTCGTTCTTCAGAACAACAGCATGTACCGCAAAGGCAGGAAGTGCATAGCCACTATTCCCCACCGATCGCCATGTGCCGTCACCGCTTTCAGTTTTGCCAGCGTGCCTCAGCAATCTGCGCGGCCGGGCTTCGACGACAACGGATTGGATGAGGACAGGAGCATCAAAATCGCCGTATGGAACCCACCCCATAAAATCCGAATACCACCATCACTCCGCCACTGGAAACGGCGGCATTACCAACATGAGGATCGTCAAATCTTTCGTCTTATTTGTGTAGGTGAGAAAGAGTTATGGCAAATGTATACGAAGCGATAATATTTGTTTGTTTCTGCTGTCGTGCCCACGGACGTGTTGCCCTTTGCTGTGCGAGGCTTTTTCATACCTCAAAAATGTTTTATTGTTGGGAGGAGACGTTGAAACGAATCCCGGTCCTTTCACTGAAACCATTTAAGAACAACTTAAACAAATCTCAGTCGACCTTCGGAAAATAAAGAAGAGAAGATTAGAACAAATGATAGGCTTTCGGCGATTGAACTAAACATTAAAACCGTAACAGCACTAGAAGGAAAAATTGCCGCCTGTCAGGAACAAATAGCAGAACAGATAGTTGGAACTATAAAAACACTCACTGCGAAAATCTCGATCTCAAAAATTGCAGTAGCAGATATAATTTGATTGTCTACGAAATACCAGAAAACTAAAAGGAAACTAATGAGTAGCTCGAAGTTTTGTTTCATGAAAACGTGTTTAAATAAATCCTCGAAGTTCAGCCTGCGGGTTTTGAAAGCATACATTGTTGTTGATTAAGGGCTTTATGGCGGAAAGCTGAGCATGCATGGACTTGGTAAAAAGATGGGGCATAAAACTAGAGCGATCATCTTAAAGTTACTTGACTTCAGAGATAAGGCGAAAATGCTGAAGAACTGCTACAAATTTAAAGTAACGAAGCTCGAAACCAAGAACGACTTTTCTCGCCCAATACAGGAAATAATAATAATTAAAAAGCTTTGGAATAGCGCTACGGAAAATAAAAATAAACGCGTAAAGGTGTCTCTGGTATTTGACAAGATCCGAATAAACGGTCATCTTTTTGCCTGGGACGAAGTCAAGAAGGACAAACTTCTTTTTATAAAAAAAACAATTGAGTCAGCGCGAGCAAAGGCCTCGACCAAACCCATCCACGTAGCAAACTGTGATTAGTCTAAACGCGAGAAAATTACTAAATAAATATGTCGACTTTGAATTTGTCCTTCTTGATCACGAGCCTGATGTCGTCACTGTCACGGAAACTTGACTGACGCCATTTGTTTTCGATAATGAAGTTGTGCCGCCAAACTATGTTATCACAAGAAAATACAGACGTCGCGAGAGGGTGGAGTAGCCGTAATAAAAAAAAAAAAGGGAATTGCATTCTCACTTTTGCCTGATGTGTCCAATGTAGAAGCCATTTTCTGCAAAATAATTTTTGACGAACGTGCAATATTTGTTGAGGAAGTTTATCGTAAACCTAACGCAGAGCTGGACACCATGCTTGCCTTACATGATTATATGCAAAGTTATCTGAAACATCGCAGACTTATTATGATGTGCGATTTCCATCTACCCGATATTAACTGACCTACTTTTCAGCGTGACTCAGCATGCCCAAATGCACGTCTTAACATAAAATTTAACTTCAACCTCACCCAACTTGTTCACTTGCCCAGACGTATTCATGGTTCGACTAGTAACGTTCTTGATTTAGTGTTTATTAGTGACCATCTTCCGGAGTGTGAACTACAGGCTGATGTAATTGAGGGCTTATCCGACCATAAAATGACCGTTCGTTTCATCCCTGTCCGTGACACACTTCGCCATCTTTCTTCGCATTCCACTTTTCTTAACTGATGATGCGAGTCTATTATCTCATATTTCCCATGAATTTTCCTCTTTTACCGATGACGGCTCAAGCGAAACCAACAGTATAGTAGATCTTTAGAATAGGTTTTAGCATATCATTTACTACTGCATTAAAGAATGCATACCTACTACAGGACACAAGTTAACGAAAAGCACAATCCTTGGATGAATCGGGAAATCATTTATACAAAGCGTAAAATAAAAAAAAAAACGAAAAGCATTGAAAAGCAACGGGAACCTACAGGGTAAATTTATTATTGCAGAATTAGTCAAACTGTTGAAAAAAAAAAAGACGAAGAATGCTAAAGATAATTTTCTTTTAATGTGACCCTTCATGATTTTCTAAAGAATTCGCTCAAGAAACTCGGGACCCACGTGAATCCACAAAAAATAAAAATGTCACAGTTTATCTCCCGATCAGTTACGAAGTAAGGCCAATGATTTTAACAATTACTGTCAGTCTGTTTTTACAAAAGATAAGGAAAATATTCCCCGCAAACTTAATGCTATACTCTATTTCACCTTATGGTGTACCGCAGAAAAGGCTACAAGCGCGAGCTCCTTGCTCTAGGGCACATCTCGGCGGCACAAGCTCTCGTGCGTTAAGAGCAGCTCCCAACGCTATAAGCTCGCGCTTCTAGCCTTCTCTGCGGTACAACATAAGGTGAAACAGAGTATAGTGTTATCACCGTAGAACCTCTACTAATAACTGAATCAGGAATTCTCGACCTTTGCTCAAACTTTATACTAAAAAAGGAAGTGGTCCTGACAATATTCATAATGGGTCTTTAAAAAGATATTATGAGTGGATGAGTCAATATTTGTATATATATTTTAATAAATCCCTTATCACTTGCAAGGTGCCTATCGAAAGAAAGAAAGAGCGAAGTTATTCTCCTTCATAAATTGGGCGACATCAATAATCATTCCAATTTGAGGCCCATTTCTCTCGCATGTACCTACTGCAAACAACCTGAGTACATTATGCGTAAACACATAACATAATGTATTGAGGAGCGGCACATCTTTTCTTCTTAGCAACATGGTTTCAGAAGCGGCCTCTCTACGGTAACCCAACTAGCTAAAACATTCCATGACCTGTCTTTCAGTAATAACAATCGCAAGCAAATGGACCTACTACTTCCTTGCGCAGATTCAGTGTTCTTCGGTGACAAATTTTAGGGTTGAACGAAAAAAACGGGGTTTATCGGAGACTATGTTGAAGAAAATGGGCCATGAGATTCCCCAACCTCCGCGGAACATTCGTGTTACCCGAATAATCGGAAGACATCCCCGTACCGACGAGGAAATGAAACGAGATGTGGGGACCCAGAGCAAAATTCAGCCTCGCGGACACTTCATTGGAGGCAGTGTTTTGTGCCAACATAAAACTGTAGATGAAGGTTTTCTTCCCGCTAAGGTTGGAGTTTTCCTGTTCAAGGATAGATTTTTATAAAACCGACTTGGGGCTTAATTTTTGTGGTTTATCGGGATTTACCGAAAAACCTAAACCACAGTCTTAGGTCTTGCCAAGTGGGCACAAAGTTAAATCAAGATTCCGTTATCCCCCGCTTCGAAGCGGGAGATATCGCAATCATGACTTGAATTGCGACGCTTCGTGTTGCTGATGGGGAAAGGCCTCTCTCTACTATTTATACGTGCGTTTAAACAAAGATCCAGCACGCAATGAGGTGTGCAGCGAGTGTCCCCTATCTGCCCCCCCCCCCCCCCCCTTCTCCCCCGCCCCCTTTTTTTTTTTAATCCTGGGGCCTTTTCTCGGGGGCTCCTCTGGATCCGCCCCTGTGATCGAGTCCGTGCAGCTCTGTGTTACTCCGACTCGAGGAATGCACTGCGTGCGGTGGTGTGCTTAACTTATATCCAAGAGTCTGACCTTTGCAAAAAGAGCTCCCTGACCACCGCCATCTCGAGCGACCCCTGTCAGCCAATACTTTCTGCCACCTACCTGAGCTGCGGAAACTCGGTCAGCGCGACTCCCCGCCTCCATTGTGCATTCGGAGTTTGCCGACTTTTTTTTAAAGATTTTACTTTATTTGCCTGTTCAGGATGCTTAGCCTTTTTGTGTTATTTTCCACTGTGAGAACCAGGCAACACCAGCGCTCTATAGCCTGTTAGGCCTCCGCAGGAAACTAACGAAGAGAGCGAATGTCAAGCAGCCCTCGAAACGGGTCGTTCGACGTTTTTCAAGGATTATTTCCGTTGAGATAATCTTCGAAAAGCCTTCCCGGCTATGTTCCCGGTCTTCGCGAGGAATAGCTGATAGGGTCGGGTCCGGGGTATGGGGACGCAATAGACACGTTCGTTCATTTGCTTTGGTGCTGTGCAAATAAGCAGCTGTCTGCAAAAAAGTGTCTCAAAACAAGCCGGCTTCCGTCCGATTGTCGTGAAGACACTATCTTCGATATTGTAAATTGGATATGCTGTGTTATTTGAGACCTTTTTCAAATCATATTCGGATCACGCGGCACTGTGGGGTATGTAAAATAAATATATTGTTCGATAGATGAGACTCGTTGAAGTTCCTGTTGTGAGCGGGAAATACCCATGCAGTGCGGCTATCCTGTGTGGTCAAATATTTTCGACAGTTAGGACCTTTGTAGATTGACACGGCTGAATGTTGGTGCCGTAACAAATCAACATAAAATGAAAAAAAAAACAAACATTACAGTTGCATTTGTTTTGTCGCGCACGGATTTGCGAAAAAATAACGTTCATTTGTTTGTTTCTGTTTCCATAAATAGTACAATACTTTCTTAAAAATTGCTAGAAATTCTATTCACCATATATAACACATACAAAAAAAGGCAGCAATTTAGCTGCCACCAGCGTCCGGAATTGTGCTTACGCAGGCTGCCACAGCCCACTGATGAGTACACTCTCAAAACCAGAAAAGGTTTTGAGAGTGTTTTATCATAATAAAGTGGTGTTTACGAAAACACTGCTTGCGTTGCACTTATATTTTTTTATGCTGAATTCCTATGTTTACCAGGAGCATGCTCTTAAATGTCTTTGCTGCGTTATGATATGAAACTGAGTTATGACACTTTAAAATCGTACAAAAACGGCACGTTTTGAATAAATATAAAAATATGAGCGTGCTAATTAAGAAGAAAACATAAACACAAAACCAGAGAAGTCCTTCGTCGATTCAATAATAATAATAAAAAAAAATAACGTGTCTTCGATGCATTACAAGTCTAGAAACTTGTAATGCGTAAAGGCATGTCTTTAAAACTATAAAAAAAAACATTCACTTTTTTTTGTGCGTTAAGATTTTAAATGCATGTCACATTTTGCACTAAAACACTGATGATGTATTATCAATTCATATGAAAAATAAACGAAACACGTTGCACGCGGACAGACACGACATTTGCACCGCAAAGAGGAGCGTTAGCACAGCAGCCACCGGTATTATGGTTGGGGCCGTGGGACCGCTCGCTTGAAAAATAAAACTGTATGCATTATGCAAGCGCCGCGCGAAGTTCTTACAAGATTTGGTTGTCGAAGGAAGAAGCGATGCTTTTGGTGCCCGAAACGTGTATGCCTTGATAAGATTAGGAAGTTAATCTAGGATGCACCTGCATATAAATCTTAATTCAATACGTGAAGGAGGAAATTAGTAAATTAGTTAGATTATATTTCAGCGAAAGCCACCCTACCCCAAACATAGTATAACTTTTCGCTATCTGGATTATGTGACTGGACATCTTATTAAAGTCTATTTAGATTTCAGGTTTTTTTCGAAATTATTCCTTCGTTCGCAATCTGAATTTCAGGTTTCCAGAAACAATTCCAGATAGATTTCCAGTTCCATAATGCAGTAGCGAAAAGTTATATTGGTTTTCGCGGTAGGGAGCCGGCTCTTCAGGTTTTATTAAGCGCAATTTAAGGCTAGCCCGTCCTTCTTTGAAAGAGACGTTGTATTTTTCTCATTTAAGGTCTGCTCTAGATTATGCGAGTTCAATTTGGAATCCTTTAAAAAAAACAAAAAAACTTGAAAAATAGATTGAAAAAAAAATTAAAATCGTGCTGTTAGATCTGTTGCCAACATTTATGATTTTAGAGTCAGCATAACTGAGATTAAAACAACACTGCGTTGGCGTCCTCTGAGTCAAAGACGAAAATGCCTCCGTATGAAGCTCTTACGCAGCGTATTGTACAGTAATACTGGTATCTGTAGGCCCACGTATACATTTTAGAGCCTGCCTATGTATCTCGTAGACAGAGAACTCTAAAAAATATATTTAGTCCATTTAAATGCAGGACAGACGTTTTCAAGCGTCATTTTCTTTTCCCACGATCCATCGAGGAATGGAATATGCTGCCGTGTGACACTGTGGAAACCACTTCTTTTTTTTTTTTTTTCAAAAAGTTCAAGAGTGCGTGTAATGTTTTTTTTATGTACAATTTTTCTGTACTATTTTCTCCCCTACTCGCTGTGTTTTACTCATGTATAAAGGGTTTTTGTTTACTGTTTGCATTCCATGTTTTGTACCTGTGCACCCCCCCCCCCCTTTTTTTTTTACTGTAATGCCTCTTCAAACGATGAAGGTATCGAGATAAATAAATAAACGTCCAGCAAAAAGTCGGACTTTTTTTTTTTTTTGTACTAGTATGCTTTTTGAGGTGGACACGAGTATAAAATTGGTGCAAGTTTTCTTTCTTTATATTTTGTTTTACTGACACCACCACAAAAAAAAAGGGGGGGGGGGAGGGCACAGATTCAACGTGACAGCGTTTGGGCCGGTGGAGCAAGTTGCGGCAACTGGGATCAGTATTTATAAAACTGGCGAAACCGTAGAAACGTGCTACCTTTACTTTTTTAAGCGGTATTAAAGCGCCTTTATAGACCAGTGTCCGAATTTCTAGCCCCCAGCGATGAAAATGGGGAATAATATTCTCCAACGCAGGCTCTCGTGAATAGAGGGGCTGCGCATAAAACAAGATTTTTGACGAATCCCTGGAGAAGGGGAACAAGAGGGACAAAGGACAAACACAAATCTCCAAACACAGCTAGGTGACTGGTGCGCGACTGAAAAAATCCGCCTGGTCCGGGTATCGAACCCGGGGCCTCTCCATTACAGGTGGAGCGCTCTACCAACAGAGCTAACCAGGGGTTAGACGTCAGTAGAGCAAACGGGTTTTATCAGCTGCCACCAGTCTAACACCAACAAGGGTGAAGCTTGCAATTTTAAGGTTATGATTATAATGCAATTAAATGCAAAGGTGCAAGCGAGCTGGACAAGAATGACGAAAATAATCCCTGGAGAAGGGGAACAAGAGGGACAATACCCGGACCAGGCGAATTTTTTCAGTCGCGCACCAGTCACCTAGCTGTGTTTGGAGATTTGTGTTTGTCCTTTGTCCCTCTTGTTCCCCTTCTCCAGGGATTATTTTCGTCATTCTTGTCCTGCTCGCTTGCACCTTTGCATTTAATTGCATTATAATAATAACCTTAAAATTGCAAGCTTCACCCTTGTTGGTGTTAGACTGGTGCCAGCTGATAAAATCCGTTTGCTCTACTGACGTCTAACCCCTGGTTAGCTCAGTTGGTAGAGCGCTCCACCTGTAATGGAGAGGTCCCGGGTTCGATACCCGGACCAGGCGGATTTTTTCAGTCGCGCACCAGTCACCTAGCTGTGTTTGGAGATTTGTGTTTGTCCTTTGTCCCTCTTGTTCCCCTTCTCCAGGGATTATTTTCGTCATTCTTGTCCAGCTCGCTTGCACCTTTGCATTTAATTGCATTATAAAAAAAGATTTTTGCTTTTCACAGCACTTTTGGCGTCGGTGTTGTTCTTGGAGCTTCTTGACTATGCATTTCTGACGTTCTTGCACTACGGTATGTGCGAAGGTTCCTAAAAAAACGGAGTCTTGAAAAAGCGCAGCCCCCTACTGTGTCATGACGTCAGCATAAACAAACATGGCGGCGCCCATGGAACAGAGAAGACACTGGTCTATTGGCGACGTGAGCGATCGAAAGTGTCGCTGTGATCGGCCCACCACAATTGGCCAAATGCTGACCATGACGTCAGCAAAGGATGTCTCATCGACGGAAATAAGAGTAATATAAGAACTTCGATTTTGACGGTGTTGGCAGTGTCACTTTGAGACCGCTATGATTTCAGGCTTCCAGAATACTCATTACAAACACCATTGAGCTTGTTGTTCACATGGTAATGACGTCACGAAAGGTAACCGAACGAGGGCGCCACCGAAACATCTCGCCGCTAATAGGGAGTATTCACTGGTGGCCACAGCTGTGTGCGCGACTGCTGAGCGCTTGCTGTTGGCGAGCTCCCACAGTTCTTTTGCAACGTACATTCCACACCTTCGAGATTGCTGGTCTTAACAACCTATTAATGTGAGCTCATTCTGAGCATGCTCTCTAAACAGCACCCGCAAATATGGCGTCCAGTGAATACTCCCTATAGGACCAACCAACCTCAAAAACCAATAAACAATCTTGAAAAAAAAACACAAAAAAAAAACGGCAACCGGTGCCACGGATTGAACACCAGTCACTGGCATGGAAGCCGAGAGCAATGCTGACTGATCTACGGACCACGCACGCAGGGACGGGAGGAGCAGAAGCAGGTGGTCTGAGAAGGCGCGTGGAGTAGAGAGGGGTGGAAAGGGCAAAAAAGAGACGAGCAGAAAAAAACAGGTGGTGCAGAAAGAGCGCGGAAAACGAGGAGTGGAAAGGACAGGAAAGCGCGCTTCCCCCTCTTTTGGTGACCCAAAACATTCAGCGCAAAGGCTTTGTATTCGGGTGGTGCTGAAGGGAAGCGCGCGCAGCGTCACAAAAAGAAAATGCCGTGAGGTATAAAGCCCTGCCCTAGGCACCAATGGTACAAAACCCCGCCATAGGAACCACCTGAACCAAGAGCACCACCCACTCCAGGCACGGAAAGGGTCATCCTACTCGAGGCACCACCCCAACTAAGAGCACCACTCACCCTATAAAGCTTCTGCACTTAAACGCGTTTGGCAGAATGCCCTTTGTTTTTGCATCCTATTAACTGTAAAGTTTATCTTCTAAACAAAAACAAAACAAAAGGAGGTACGCAAGGATGACAATATTACTTGTCTGGGTAGTACGAAAGGAGTGTCGTGCGATTAACTACGTACCCTCCTGGTGTCTTCCTCCGTGTAAAACAAACCAGGCTCGACCTTGGGTAACATCGAGGGCAAATTGTTAGTTCACACTATTAACGGGATATGATTTTTTTTATCTTATACATTCTGTCAACAGCGTTAAAATCATCTTTCCTCATAGACTCTTTCCAAAATCACGATCAAGCAACATTAGCGGTTGCCATTTCTTGGACACGAAGCATGTGACTGGATCCGAGTCCTCGCCGAACGATTACACGGTGCACTCGTTTTTGATGCTAGCTGAGCCGAGTTCACGCCGAACACAACCCCCGTGTTCAATATATGTTCAGACATAGCCTCCTCTATACTCACAAACCCTGACAGTTTGACGACGGAGCCATAGAGTGCCCGGTCGCAGATTTGGAGCGCGAGAATCTGGTAGCACAGAGCATTTCTCGGGGAACCTGGTCGTCAGCGCGCAGCTTTTGCAGTGGTTAGGACCCGCAACATGGTTTTCAAACCCGACGAGAAAAGAAGCGGTAGCGTGAGGAACGCGAGGAGCACGAGCGGACATTCCATCGCTCGGGAGAAGTGTGTTTCGGCGTTTCGCCGCAGCGTGGCGCCCGTCACGTGGCTCTCCTCTCATCCGTTGTCTGCCGCTCCACCTTTTCCATTTCGGCGGCTGCTTCTCGTGGCGATCTGCCAGGCTTTGTCAGCATAGAGGAGGCTATGGTTCAGAGTATGAGCTCCCCAAAAATGGCAGACGCGGATCATTGACGCAGCAGCTTGCAAAGGTTCTATTACATGCGTGATGTCGCATGTAATTCGTATTCTGCGAAAGACACCCCGCGAAGACATTAGTCAGCAATTGTGTTGTGTGTGTGTCTGTCGAGATAGCGGAAAACGAGTCAGCTCCGCTGGGCGTCTGGTGGCTCAGCTGTAGGTGCGAAATTCAGCCAGTACCTCACGCAGTAGCAGTTTAGCAATCAGTCGTGATTCACGAGCGCACGCCTGTACGATGCTGATCCGAACCGAAATCGGCACGGGTGGGGATTTAACGTGCCGGATCCCGGTGTTTAGTACAGCGCGATCGAGCTTTCGCTCCGTCTGCTCCGAGCTACCGATTCCCCCCGGTGGGTTTTATAGTCAGCCCCGAGCGGCGCAACATTAGACCGATCTCACCGAGTGCTCGACGCATGCGTGAAGCCGCCCGTGTTCTGTGCCGTTAGTGTAGTGTTTTTTTTTTTTCTTGTCTATATTCGCATTGTGGACACAGAGAATCACCACATACCTCATAGAGACCCATGCATAAACAAGAGCACGCTTCCTCTAAATTCAATTTGGGTCTCGAAGCGAATACGATCCGTAGGAAATTCTATAGGTAATGCAACAAGGTTCGAAAACTTATTGTAACAGATTTTTTTTTTTTTTTTTTTTGCGTGTATATTAAAATCCGACTTACCTACCTACGATACCCTCAATACAGCACAACAACTTATTCACATACAGTAAGAATAAAAAAAGACACCCCAGTATTTAAAACGGAATGCAATTATGCTGGAGCACTATAACGGATAAAAGAAACTTATCAACAAATGCCTTAAAAGAAATAAACGCAGGCACTTTTTTTTAATTGAAAGTTTTAAAGTTGTTTATTGATAATCGCACGCCACATCAAAACACAACATAAGTAACGAAAAAAAAGACTTTTCCAGTTTGCGGAAACAAATATGAAGCATTTCAAACGTTACACACGTGGATTAATTGAGAAGCTACAGGTGTAGCTAGACAAAATCTAGGCAGCTAAATTTGCATGTGCCTCGATCTACACGCGATCAGTTGTGGTGTCGGAACAGATTTCGGGGGGGGGGGGGGGGGGGGGCGTTGTATCTGTAATGGCGGCACCCCCCTAGTTCCCCTCTCCGCCACCCCTCGGTCGTCCCCTCATCTCTCAAACACTTCGGACGCCACTGCGCGCGACGCTCGAGCGAACGTACCAAGAACCAGCTCTTGAACTTTTGGACGCATGTCACCAGTACGGTGGTGTTGAGATGCACCAGGAAATACACGAAGATCCATCTGAGTCCAGCGACGTGTTTCTTGGAGAGCAAATCCACAATATTACATTTATTAGCACTACCGGCGAGAAAGAAACCCTGGATATAATATCGTCAGCAATTCACCTTGGCGTCGAGCTACTGTACAAATGCATTCCGCAGCAGACATGCTGTCACCGTTTCACTTAGTGCATGGGTCCGAAACCAATGCGACCGCTTTTTGATTCAAGTCGATTACATTGTGGGACTTTAATGAGTTATGGGCCCGTGAACGATGCTTAGAATAGATTAATTACTGGCTTCAACTATGCTTTGGGCCTGTAAAAGGTCGCTATGGTAGTTGTGAGTCCAGTGAATACATCTCTGTGTTCTGCACGGTTGAAGAGGCAAGAAAAGAACTGGTTGCCGCTGAATCAGCTCACGGACGCACCCGATGTCATCACTAATCGTGTGGCGGCATAGACCTGTGTGGCGTATTGACGCCAGATCTATGAAGTCTCGACCTCTGTAATATTCTTAATACTCCATTTATTTTATTTAGCGTGCTCTATGGGGTCACGGTAAACGTTGATACTGCAAGGCTGTAGGATAGAAAAGACGCATCAGTTGCGAAGTGCCTGTTCACTACACGAATGCCACTTATTTCTTATAAGCCTGGCTTCTTTCGGTACTATATCAAAACAACATCATTTGTTTGTAGGCTCTCCGGTCAAAGCAAGGCACCAATTTAAAGAGAATCGTGGCTGTTTGTCCACTTTCCAAGTAGAAAAAAAACTAGGAATGGTCCGCTGCCTTCACAGGTGTCTTGCGCCAGCAAGAGACGGGGTGAGGGGGATTCGAAACTGGGTTCGAGCCTGAAACTCAAAGAACTCCCTCGGGACAGCACTTTGTGACACCAGAGCGAACCCGGAGACAAGAAAATGTTTCCACGCAATTACAATAAAGAATAGACGGGATAAAAAAAAAATATAACTTTGCTCCTATTTCACTCGGCAAATAAGGTAAATTAGTATTTTTCCCAAAACAGGCTATGTTAAAATTCAATATATGGCTACCGTCGCCCAAGAAAACAGTAAACTTGGCCCTTCCTCTTTCTCCTTTCTTTTTCCTGCGAACACATATTTTCAGTAAGAAACGGTTCCTCTTCTTCTCTCCTTGTACGAAAGAATCGAACCTCACGTCGGTGGAGGTTTTCTTTCTTTTTTGTTTTATCCATCGGGGAAGTTCCTCGTATAAATACTACGTTCGTTGTTGTTTTTGTTTTTTTATACTTTGGCTGAGGTGGAGAGAAATTCACTCGCGATTGAGAGTAATTTTGTGTGAGACCGTAACGAACGCGCCGTAAACCGGGCCTTGCTCGATCGAACACTAAATAGCTACTTCTTTCTCGCACGGTCGTGCCAACGGTTACGTATACGTCCAATAGAAGCAGCGGACAAAGTTGCTGGGCTCTGCTTACGGCGATCAGGAGAAACAGCCAGACCAGGCAGACGATGGCGTTCATGGTTCGGTTGATTGCCAGAAGCGTGTACATGGCGTACACGTAAGGTCTGTCTGGAATTAAAAGTCGGCAAGACTGGTCAGAGCTGTGTAAAACTTTAAATCAATCGCCCGAGTCGTCGTATGCGGTCGTTAAACGTACGAATTATCCACGTTGAATTAAACTGAGACTGGGAAAAGAGGGGAAACTTCAAAACGGGGAAGGAACAAAAAACGGACAGGACGACGTCTCAATTTTTGAGACGTCGTCCTGTTTATTTTGTTTTGTTCATTTTGATGTTTCTCCTCTTCCTCAGATTCAGATTAATTTGAAGTAACCGAAGGTTCCTTCAATTTATTTACAGCAGATGAACTATATACAAGAAGCTATGTAAATTAAAATACGTCCGAGATATCCGAACACCGGTATGTTGCCTCGGTCTCGAGCATTTCCCCGTGATCTCTGTCTCCTCTTCCTTGTCTTCTGCCGGGACTGGTTGGGTCGCCCGCTACAGGGGCTCCCCCCCTAGCAAGGAAGTCCGGTGTAGGGTTTGCTTGCGGTCGGGTGCCATGTGACAGATGGGCGGCTGAGGTGAGGTTTTGGTTTTACGAGGCGCGAGAGTGGTGGATCTTCCATTTTCGATGGAGTTGATTGGCAGGTCGAAACGTAGAGAACGTTCAACTACGGGTTTTCGGGATGAAATAGTGTGCTTGTGGAGATGAGGTTGGCTGGCACGGTGAGAATGTCGTCCTTTTGACAGTGGCAAACAGTCCGTACTATTGATGTTTGTACCCTGGCTCTTGTCGATGAACGCAGGCTTGAGGCGATCCACGGAGACGGTTTCATTGTGTGCATTGATATCGAGACGAAAGTATTTGGCATGACGGTTCATGACGCGGAAAGGGCCATCATAAGGGCATTCCAATTGTTTTCTAACTGTGTCACGACGAACAAATACGTGGCTGGAGGTCATGAGGTCGTTAGGAACCAAAGGGGCATGAGGCTGTTGGGACCGTGAGGGCACCGGCCTAATTGCACGCATCGAGGCCCGAAGTTGGGTCGCATAGCTGGCAGGATCATATTCCGTAGGGTTGTGACTCGAGTTGAAGAACTCTCCCGGGAGACGAAAGAGTCCTCCATAGACTAGCTCTGCGGGCGTACAGTCAATGTCCGCCTTGTGTGTGGCATGGAGATTGAGTAGCACCATGGGAAGTATGGTGCTCCAGTGGATGCGATCTTCATGAGCTTTGAGCGACGCTTTGAGTGTGCGGTGAAAACGTTCGGCGATCCCGTTGCTGCTGGGATGATCGGCTGTCGTACGGATCCGGGTAGTTCCAAGAAGTGCCACAAGTTTTCGGAATAGAGAAGACTCAAATTGTCTGCCTCTATCGGTTGTGATAGATGACGGGACTCCAAAGCGGGCACCCAACCAGAGACGAACGTCTTTGCAACCGTTTGGGCTGTGATATCCGGGATAGGGAGCGCTTCCGGCCAGCGAGTGTATCTATCAATGCAGGTCAATATGTATTTGTTTTCATCAGATGGTGGAAGAGGGCCCACGATGTCTATATGAATAGCATTGAAACGAGCAGCCGGGAGTGGAGATGACATCGTAGGTGCAAATGTGTGCCGATGGACTTTTGCCTTTTGACATTTGATGCAGGCTCGCGCCCAATTCCGAACATCCTTATTAATTTCTGGCCAAGTAAGCCGCTGGGTTAGTATACGTTGGGTTGCTCGAATTCCAGGATGTGCCAGTGAATGGAGCAATTCGAAAGCCTGACGTCGGAAAGCAAGTGGAACGAAGGGCCGTGGCACTTGCGATGAGCAGTCACAGATGATAGGAACGTCACATGTCGGGAGTACAATTGACTTGAAGTCAAGTCGATGATGTGAAGCACTGAGCTTCAGCAGTTGAGTGTCGGCCTGCTGAGCCAACGCCATCGCTTGGAAATCGATGCTTGCTGGTATGATGGAGGAGCAGGAAGATGTCACGACACGGGAGAGCGTGTCAGCGGGACCGTTGTTTGTACCCTTTACGTGGCGAATATCTGTGGTGTATTCAGAGATGTACGCCATCTGGCGTATCTCTCGAGGGTGAATTTGTCCCTGGCAGACCTGATAGCGTAGGTTAGTGGCTTGTGGTCGGTAAGTACAAAAAAAAAAAAAATGTCGACCATCTAAAAAATGGCGGAAGTGTTTAATGGCTTGGTGGATTGCGAGGAGCTCCCGGCCAAACGTGCTGTATCGGCTCTCTGTCGGGGTGAGTTTTCTTGAAAAGAAAGCGACTGGTTGCCATGCACTGTAAATGTATTGTTGCAGAACGGCGCCGATTGCGACGTCGGAAGCGTCTGCCATGATGTTGATGGGCGCATTCTGTTGTGGGTGGGTGAGAAGAGTTGCGCTGGCCAGGTCACTTTTTATGCAAGAAAACGCATGGGAGGCTGTGTCCGTCCAAGTGAGTGATGCGGAGTTGCGCTTGACACCTTTGAGAAGCTCAGTAATCGGCAATAGGGTGGAGGCGCAATTTGGAATAAAACGTCGGTAAAAGTTGATTAATCCCAGAAACTCCCGAAGTTGCCGAACTGTTGACGGTTGTGGGAAGTTTTGGACGACCTCGACTTTTTCCGGAAGAGGTCGTACTCCATATTGATCCGCGCGGTGGCCAAGGAAATTGAGCTGAGAAACCCCGAACTCACATTTTGACTTATTAATTATCAAGCCGTATTCATCCAGGCGTTCAAAGAGCAGACGGAGATGTTCGAGATGTTGCTCTGCACTGCTGCTGGAAACAAGCAGGTCATCTACATGGGCATAACAAAATGTAAGTCCTTGGATAATGTTGTTGACAAAACGTTGGAATGTCTGAGCCGCGCTGCGGAGATCAAAAGGCATCCGCAGATATTCGTACAAGCCAAAAGGAGTGATGATTGCCATCTTTGCGATGTCAGATGGCTCGACCGGTATTTGATGATAGGCCTTCACCAAGTCGATTTTTGAGAAAATTGTAGCGTCTTGTAAAGAATTCGTGAAGTCCGCTATGTATGGCGGGGGATATCGGTCAGGAACAGTGGCGTTGTTGAGAGCCCGGTAGTCCCCACACGGCCTCCAATCTCCGGGCGCTTTTTTTAGGCACCATGTGGAGGGGTGACGCCCAAGGACTTGAAGATGGTCGGATGATTCCCATGTTGAGCATGTGCTCAAACTCTTTGCGAGCTATTTTCAGGCGATCTGGAGCCAGCCGTCGTGCACGGGCATGAGTGGGTGGTCCGGTTTTAATGATATGGTGAGTTATGCTGTGTTTTACTGGGCGCTGAAAATTGCTCGGGCGAGTTAAGGCTGGGAATTCTTGAAGCAGTTTCTGGTAGGGGGACATAGTTGTCAGGCATCCCACGCAGTCAATGACGGGGGTGGGGCACGCAATTTCCTGCACTTTTAGATGTGTTGTAGCATCTAAAAGGCGTTTTTTGTGCATATCAACCATGAGATTGAAGTGCCTGAGAAAATCTGCGCCAAGGATTGGATATGACACGTCTGCTACAAGAAATATCCAAGGAAATGCCCTTCGTAGTCCGATGTTAAGGGTCATGTGCTCTTCGCCGTAAGTGGAGATGGTTGTCTTATTTGCTGCTTGTAGCATCGAGTGCGTTCGTTTCGATCTTCGTGTAACCGCAGAGGTGGGTAAAACACTTACCTCCGCGCCAGTGTCTACGAGGAAACGGAAACCAGAGTCGCGATCAGTCACAAAGAACAAGCGGCTGACCTGGCTACCGACACCACTCGCCGCCTCTAGTGGTGCGTCAACGCATTTCCCGAGGCTGAGCAGGGGGAAACACAGTTGCGGGCGAGGTCTCCGAAGGTCCGGTGATACCAGCAGAGGCTGGTGCTGGGTGATCTCGCTCGAGGTGTAGCTGGAGACTTGTGGCGAGAACGTTGTGAAAATCGTTGGTTCGCTCTTGAAGTCGAACGGGTCGCGATGGCAGCTACTTGCGCTGAAAGGTCTCGCATTTCACGGCGGAATTCTTCTCGTATGTCATCAAGGGTGCAGGTGTCTGTAGAAACGGGTCTTTCGAGGATGGATGGCCCGTGATCCGTAAGAGCGGAGATCTGGGAGGATGTCGCTGTGGCGACGTCCATAACAGTGTCCGCCAGTTGGGAAAGTTCAGGTAATGCGAGTCCCGATGCCGATGCGAGGACCATGCGAACGTTGACGGGCAGTCGCTGAAGAAATAGCTCTCGTAAGAGAGCGACGTCGAAGTTCCGAGCCTTTCCTCCCAGTAATTGTTGGAGACGCCTGAGTAACTGGGAAGGCTTTCGGTCTCCCAACTCTTCCGAGCTTATGAGTTGTTGGAGTCGTTGTTGTTCAGACTCGGAAGTCCGTTTCACCAGCTCTGCTTTTCGCACATTGTACGGAGAAGCAGCCGGCGGGTCAAGAATGATGTCCCGAATCTCCATGAAGATCTCGGGTGGCAATGCTGCCACAACGTAGTGAAATCTTTGTGCTTGCGAAGTTATCCTGCTAATGTTAAACTGACTTTCCACTTGGGCGAACCATACCTGCGGATCAGCAGACCAGCATTTTGGAAGGCGGAGCTGGTGAATTGCTGAAAGGTCGTCGGACGGTGGAGGATCACCGGATGTATCCATGATGCAGGGTTGTGCAGCCCGGGTCACCAATTGAAGTAACCGAAGGTTCCTTCAATTTATTTACAGCAGATGAACTATATACAAGAAGCTATGTAAATTAAAATACGTCCGAGATTTCCGAACACCGGTATGTTGCCTCGGTCTCGAGCATTTCCCCGTGATCTCTGTCTCCTCTTCCTTGTCTTCTGCCGGGACTGGTTGGGTCGCCCGCTACAAATTCAACGTCGTTAATTTTCACGAGCTCGCCTGACCCTCCCTATATTTGTACGATTTGTAGCGAGTGAGCGCCGATCACCCTGGTCAGTTGGGTCAGTGCATAGCCTCCTCTATACTGAAAAATGCCTAGCCGATTGCCACGAGAAGCGCCCGCCGAAATTGAAAAGGTAGAGCGGCAGATAACGGATGAGAGGAGAGCCACGTGACGGGCGCCCCGTTGCGGCGAGACGCCGAAACACACTTCTCCCGAGCGATGGAATGTCCGTTCGTGCTCCTCGCGTTCCTCGCGCTACCGCTTCTTTTATCTTCGGGTTTGAAAACCATGTTTCGGGTACTCGCCGCTGCAAAAGCTGTGCGCTGACGTCCAGGTTCTCCGAGAAATGCTCTGTGCTACCAGATCCTCGCGGTCCAAATCTGCGACCGAGCACTCTATGGCTCCGTCGTCGAACGGCCAGGCTTTGTGAGTATAGAGGAGGCTATGGTCAGTGGCGTATACGGCCATAATCTGGCCCTGAGAGAATTCGCCCGGCCCACGGCCGCCGCCGGTTGCATTCGACTGTCGTTTGATCTAGGCTCAATCGAAGAATCCGTAGAGGGAGAAACTGGCCTATTGGGCAGGAGATCGAACTATAGGGGGCGCTTTATCGAGCTTGTTGTCCCCACAGCCCGGTGTTTACCAACACAGCATAACAAAGAAATTGAACCTGGCCGAGCACGGTCTGGGCACGAGCGCTTCGCCCTGACCAGTGCTTTGGTCGCACGAGGAGTGGCCTTCGAATCATCATCTTCGATTTCTCAGATCAAAAACAAACAAGAAAATACGGTTTGTTGTCCCCACAGCTGAAGCGCACCGCTAGAGGCGTGACTGTTCGATCTCCTCCCCAATGGGAGCATTCACTGGCGACCATAGCTGTGTGCGCGACTGCTGAGCGCGTGCTGATTGCAAGCTTCCGCATTTCTTTTGCACGTCCAGTGAGTACCCCCCATTGCGAGGTACCCTTTTACAAAAATCATACATTTGGTGGCAGACACAAAGCTGCACAGCTTAGCGCGTAGCGCTAATTTCTGGAGAGCAGCTGAGCGTCTGTTCCTTTCGAAAACGATCAACTTTGCTGGTGCGGCAACTCTGTTTTTATTTTATGGTGTCATTCTAGCGGTAAATTTGTAGCGACCTCACTGTCTTCTGGGTGCATTATGACGATCCGACGTGAAATAATACCAATGATTCTTCAAACAATATGTGAAAAATAAGTTAATGTTGATTTGAAATTTTATATCAGAACGCAAAGAAGGCGGGACGATAAGAACAAAGAGTACATAGTCAACTAGTTTTCTGTTTGACCTTTGTGTGTGTGTGTTCTGAACTTTCAAGAGGGAAAAGATCGTGCCGCTTGCAGGACGCACTAAGCGAGCGAGTTAGCGCGGGTGTACACATCGCGACACTGTTAGCGCGAATACGACATCGGCGCATTTTCGCATTTTACTTCTAAATAGTATTGGCGAGCACGAAATTTTATCGCTTACATTATAGAACTAAATGATTGATTGATTAGGGTTTTATGGCGCAAAAGCATCTTAGGCTATGATGCGCCAGAAACAGACTATTGCAGAGAAGGTTTCAGAGGGGAAAGAGCTTTAGTAGCTGTGATGGATTAAAACTATGTATATGACTTGTAAATAGTGATGGAGATGAAGTTGAATATAAAATTATAGCCGGTGTAAAAGACCGATAGCTCTCAAAAAGTTAAAAACACAACTGTGTGCTACAAGTGGGTCGTTGCCAAGTAGAATACTAAGGTGTAAAGGCGTATGCTCGTTTCCGACGTTCTCGGTCATATAACTGAGAAAAATGTTTCCGACGTTCTCGGTCATACGCTGGGCATTCAAGTAAAATATGTAAAACTGTTAGAGGACTAAAACAGTTCTCACACTCTGGGGCCTCTTCCCTGCGCAGGAGGTGGCCATGAGTAAGGTGTGTATGACCTATCCTCAGTCGACACAAGACAACCTCATAGAAACGTTCACGGTGTCGAGCACTCTCCCGCTCACTGATCAATGGTTTTACAGAATGGAGCTTGTTATTAACTTCTTCATCCCATTCTTGCTGCCACTTCCTTCTAATACAATGCTTTAAAAGTGTGCTATAATATTTGTATGGAATGTCATGCAGGTCCACTTCTTGCTCACCAGCAGAACTTACAGCAAGGTCTGCTTCTTTATTTCCGGGTATACCAACATGGCTAGGAACCCAACATAAAATTATTTTAAGATTCCTTCTTGAAGCATCCATAATTTTATTTTGTAACTCCATGATTATTGGGTTTTTCGAAGTCTTTAATGATGAGAGTGAACGCAGAGAACTCAGTGAATCAGTGTACACGACTGACTGCTTGCTCTTTGTTTTTACAATGTGATCAACTGCAAGACGGAGACCGCATAACTCTGCTGTTAAAATAGTGGCTGTACACGCAATCCGTTTTACACAGCGAACAGAGGGGCCGACCATAGCACATCCAACAAACGATTCTGTCTTAGTACCATCCGTGTAGTATGAGTTGTGTCCAGAATATCTACTCTGAAGCTAAAAACATTCCTGTTTTATGTATTCTGGTGGAGTTTCTTTATTTTTAATTTTCGTTAGTGAGAGGTCACAGGAAATGAGGCAGTGGTCCCACGGAGCTATTGCTTGTGGAACAGGAGTGACGGGCATTGTACTACTCAGTCCAATTGAATCTGCTTTGGATGCATTTCTCATACTAAAAGGTGGTATTACAGTGGGCTTGCTGTACGTCAAAAGTACGTTTATATCTCATTTCTTCAACAGCTTCTCGAGAAGGGTGCAAGGGAACCGAACTAATTCTAAGCGAATACATAAACCCTAAAGCAAACCTCCACTTCTCCAGAGACCATTCATTTGACTCTACGTAAAGGCTGGGGATAGGCGACGTGCGAAATGCACCTGTAGACAGCCGCAGTCCCTGGTGATGAATAGAGTCAAGTATTCGTATGGCTGAAGGCCTTGCCGATCCATACACACTACTACCATAATCGAGGCGCGAGCGAACCACTGATTCGTAAATTCGGAGGAGGCAGAGGCGATCAGAGTCCCAGGAGGTGTGGGAAAGCACCTTAAGGATGCTTAGTGCTTTTTGGCATTTTACTTTGAGATATCTTATATGCGAAAGAAAGGTCAATTTACTGTCAAAAATAAGCCCTAGAAATTTATGTCCAGGTTTTGTTGGAATTGATGCGGATCGCATGGTCAACGAGGGCTTCACTGAAGTTCCCCGTAGGCGAGAAAAACAGACACTGTTTTTTCAGGTGAAAAGATGAAGCCGTTCTGGTCTGCCCCCTTGAGCAAATTGTTAATTGCTAGTTGGACCCTACATTTGCACAAAGCAAGGTTGCAGGATGAGACGGATATCTGAAGGTCGTCAACATAGAGTGAATACTGTACAGATGGTGGAATGGCCCGAGCTATTGAGTTCATTTTAACTATAAAAAGGGTCACACTCAAAACGCCTCCCTGAGGAACGCCATTTTCCTGGCAGAACTCTCTAGAGTAAGTAGTGCCCAATTTAACACGGAAGGTACGCATCCCCAGACAGCTCTTGACGAATGCTAGCATTCTACCACGAATGCCAAAACTCTACAGGTCTTGCAGGATGCCATGACGCCATGCCGTGTCGTACGCCTTTTCCAAGTCAAAGAAAACAGACAGGCAGTACTGCTCATTTACAAAGGCCTCACGAATAGTAGTCTCCAGACGAACTAAATGATCTATTGTAGACCGTGACGAACGAAACCCACACTGGTATTTGTCAAGGATATTTTCTTTTTCCAAAAAATACATGAGTCGTTTGTTAAGCACTCTCTTTAGAGTCTTGCTAAGACAGCTTGTTAGCGCTATTGGGCGATAACTGGTCGCGCACGATGCATCTTTTCCAGGCTTTAGCAAAGGGATTACAGTGGCCACTCTCCATGAGGATAGAAATGTGCTCTCTTGCCAAATGCGATTAAACAAATACAGGACTATGTCAAGTGTAGAACGGTGGAGATGTGTAAGCATGTAATAATGAATTCCATCTGGTCCGGCAGCCGTAGGTTTGACTTCATGCAGCACCCGTTCCAGCTCACTCAGCGTAAGGCGCGAGTTGTAAGCTTCTCGAGCACCACCGGATGTTCGAACAGACTGCAGCTCTGCCTGAGTCTTGTGTTTCAGAAAAGCAGCTGAAGAGTGCTCGGAACTAGAAACACGTTGAAAGTGTTCCCCAAGGAGATCTGCCTGCTGTTCAAGGCTCTCGGGGCACAATCCATTTGCAGAAAGAAGCGGTACTGAGAAAGCACGGTAGTTCCCATTGACTTTATGAATTTTATCCCACACTTCTTTGCTAGTGGCAGTGCTGTTAATCGAGGATGCATATCCTTGGAAGCTTTGACGTTTAGACTGGCGGCGTATGTATCTCGCACGAGCCTTCATTTGTTTAAATTTGATCAGGTTAGTTTGCGTTGGGTAACGTCTGAAAATTTCCCAGCTCTGTTTTGCTTTCTCTTCGATTTGTCACAGTCGGTATTCCACCATGGCTTAGGACGATGGGGTAAGTGAGACGAGGTCATAGGGATAGCTATCATTGCAGCATGAATAATGTGACTACTAAGCAGACTGGTGATTTGATTGACAGACAGATTGTCAAATGATGTACAAGCGAGCTGAGTAGCCTCACTAAAAGTACCCCAGTTTGCCTCTTCGAACTTCCAACGGGGTGTTCGTGTGGACAGTGTAGCGGGTGGATTGATGCGGTTTAAAATTATGGGAAAGTGGTCGCTTCCTTATAGGTTGGGATCAACAGCCCATGAAAAAAGGGGGAATAATGTTGGTTCACTTAGTGACAGATCAATGGATGTGAACGAACGAGTTGGAACGCTGAAATATGTAGGCTCTAGTTTGCTTAACAGGCATAAAGCAGTAGAAGAAAGAAAACACTCAATCATCGAGCCACGTGTGTCACGTCGTCCACTACCCCACATAGGGTTATGAGCATTGAAATCTCCTAGGATTAGAGCTGGTTCGGGGAGTTCGTCATAAAGAGATTCTAGCTCTCTGCGAGATAAGGTGTAGCTTGGAGGAATATACACAGAACAAACAGTTATCAGTCGATCAGACAAGAGGCGAACTGCCACAGCCTCTAATGTGGTATTACGTGGTACCTCGACACAAGGGGTAGACTTTGCAACAATTATAGCTACACCACCAGAGGTGTGGGATGAATGAAGACGGTCCCTACGAAAAACCTGGAAGCGCGTTAGGATGTTAGTATGATTATTGTTCAAATGAGTCTCCTGAAGGCAAAACGCTAGTGGGTGATGAAGATCTAGTAAAGAGTAAACGTCGTCATAGTTCCAAAGTAAGCCTCTGCAGTTCTACTGGAGAACTGTTTCTGCCATCACACAAACAGGAAAAAATATATATATATATATATCTTAAGAGTATATGTTTAACTAGACCCTAAAATCTATTTTGATGCGGGGAGCATTTTTCTTTTTAGCCGTATCTTTCGGCCTGCCGGTGGTACCACCGGAGGCCGAAAGTAGGGACTCCGAACTTGAGTGGAGTCTGTCCTCGTCGGACTTCGACCCACTCTCGTCCATTGGTTCACCGGGGGTTGCCGCAGGCTGATCCTTACGGGCCTGCGACCCCGACGGCTCACCGAGTTTCCGGGCGCCTTCAGAGGTGCGAGGACGAATTTCCCGACCTCGAGGCAGCTGGGTTTTATCGGGCGCAGGGGGTCCACACCTCTGCGCTTGGGTGGACCCTGGCGGACCAGGATCCTCCCTTCGGTCAGTGAGGGGAGTGGCTTGTACCACTCCAGGTGAGGTTGAGGGGGACTTGGGGAGGACACACAGGTCGTCCGTCGACGTCTGTGTTCCTACTGACACCGTTGACCGCGCAGGTCCCCTGCGCGCGGCCTCGGCGAACGAACCTTGAGATAAAAATGAGTGTCGTTTTCTTGCTTCTGTGTAGGAAATATTGTCTTTGACTTTCAGGGAAATAATTTCCTTCTCTCTTTTCCACACAGGACAGCTGCGAGAGTATGCCGGGTGAGGTCCCTGACAGTTGACACAAATAGTAGTGTTGTTACCACAGTTATCGGTGGGGTGGTCGGTCCTTGCACACTTGGCACAGGTAGCCTTTCCCCTGCAAGAAGCTGTTCCGTGTCCAAAGCGTTGGCAACGGAAGCAACGCCTTGGATTTGGGATGTAGGGCCGAACCCTACAGTTTAAATACCCGGCCTTGACTGTTTGAGGAAGCGTAGTCGAGTCGAAGGTTAATACTAAATGTTTTGTGCGTCGCTCTTCACCATCACGCCGGAGGGTAATACGTCGCACAGAAACGACACCCTGACCTGAAAGTCCCTCAACGATCTCGTCGGTGGGAATTTCAAGAAGGTCATCTTCGGAGATGACGCCCTGCATGCTGTTGAGTGAACGGTGTGGGGTCACAGATACTTTGTATTCCCTTACTTCGTTGAGAGCCAGAAGTGCCGTACTCTGCTTCGCAGTAGTGACTTCCACAAGCAGGTCGCCAGAGGGAAGTCTTTTCGCTTTGAAGTCTTTTCCTATCACATTGTCTAGGGTCTTTGCAACCAAAAAGATGAAAGTTTTGAGAGTGGTAGGTCGTCGTTCTCCGAATGCATTACCAAAAACTTTGGAAAGGTAATAACTGGCATTGTAGGGCTTGCTTTTTTTATGTTTCTTCGGTTCGACCCCTTTTCAAGGGCCGATCTAGAAAAGATTTAGTTTTGGAACCCATATGAATGGGAGAAAAATTCAGCACCCGTGGTGTGCCACCCACCACCGAGCCCAACAAAGGGAATGGTCAACAGCCCATAACAAATAGGGCTTTGCTGGTACCGTTGAGCCATTAGCACTTGCCCGGGTGCTATACCCAAGCGTGGTTAGAATTTAGACTATTCATTACCACACAAGGTTGGCGCTTGCCGCCAAAGGAGATGAAAAAAGGGCGTAAGGGAGGTGGGGTGAAGAAAAGAGAGAGATTTATAAGTAAAAGAAGAGAGGGGATTGTAGGAGAAAAGGCGACTGACTGGATCATCCTGGCCGGGCCTTCCCCGGAACCCCCCCCCCCCCCCCCCTCCCTACAGGAAGCAGGGGCCAAAGTGGTGTGTTGCCTCGCCCGGGGGGCCCCGAAGGGTCCAAACCTACCCCGGGCTCGGCTCAACCACCAGGATGCCCTTTTCCCTGGACACGGTCTCGCCACGCACAGCGAGACGTGGGTAGGTCTTACCCACTTTTTACTCAGGGTCCGTAATGTAGCCAATGTGGCTGGGGTCCGTGGTGGCGCTACTCACCAAGCACCTAGCACCTAAGGTGCAGGCGCCCCCTGCGGGGCTCGGGGTCCGTGGAGACGCCACTCTCCAAACACCTGCTTTCACAGGTGCCCCCTGCAGGGACTAAATGAGCTCTTTCCGTAGCAATAATAACTTGGATGACATCCTTTGGTTTCAAATAGAAAAAATGGAAAAACCGGCGATCGCTTGTTCGCGCTAACAGTGTCACGCTCTGTACATTAAATGGAACAGCCCCAAAAAAGATCACATGCAAAAAACAAAAATTAAGGCTCCAATCCCCATTGTGAATTTGGTTGGAAAGCGAAGCTTTGGTATCACCTGCAACGATTGCCCACTACACTATAGACCCTTTTTACGGCAAACGCCACCAGGTGGTGCTCCAGTTTTTGAGGGAACTTCCGGTTTATAAAAAGAATGAACAAAGGCCACCTTAACGCCACTGCTTGAAATGGCAGTGGTGTTAAGGTGAACGCCAAAAGAACGAAGGAGTGCGAGATCTGTTAAACTTTTTCGAGTATTCTTGTAAACTAACTTGCCTCCTCCAAGATGTAATATTGTACAGCCGAAGGCCCTCGTCAAATCTCCAACCATGTTGTCCGTGTAGCATTTATGCTTTCTATCACTGGTGACATAAGCAAGCTCAACAGGCTTGCAAAGACGGTGCGACCGGAAGTCACTTGGAACGCAAGCGGCAGTTCATGTTTGTAAACAGCAAAAGGGTCTATAGTATATACCAAATGATTGACGAAATAAAAGTAAATGCACTGCACCAAAAGTTTTTTATATGTGAAAGACTTTGTACGTTGCCGTTGCCGCGGCCGCTTATGCAACCCAATCGTTACCGAGAAACGCATGCAGGTAGCGCAACGTGCATATCATGTGCTCTCGCGTGCCTTATAATCTATCACGTGGTTTCGACACTTGTTTTGTAGTTTTCTCATTGAAACAAGTGTCAAACGGTGATAAAGCGCGAGCGATGGTTTTCTTTTGACGGACAGTGAAAAACCCGACCTACGATGACCTCAATCAAACAACGCCAGTAGCATTTAGTATACCGGCTTTCAGCATCTTTCTTTGGTTCTGTCCATTGCCGCTGATTCAATCAGACTGGAAGTGCGCCGTGACAACGCACTTTTGGTCTGTGTGTATGCGTTTGCGTCTCTTCGACTGCTCTCTGATTTACGACTAAACCAAGTGTGCAAATGTCGCCTACTATTCTGGGACGATCGTAATGGCGGGCGGCTACGAGAAAGCACGAAATAAAGAAACAAAAGCGTACCCGACAAAGGGGAAAAGAAATGTCGCTCCCTTTTTTACTTGGGGGCCAAGCATGGCCTGTCATTATCATCATACCTGTGTAATCCAGCGTGACGGCATGCTCGGACGCGAAGTGAAAGTTCAATGTGACGCTAGTAGCATTGCAGACCTACACACACACAAAAAGAAAAGAACAGTAACGCAGAATTATATGTGGCACTAACGCAGTAGTGAGAGTTAAGGCCCATTCTCACACTCTCTTAGAAAAAAGGGACTGTATATTCCTGAAGGAACGATCTTGGAACCGATGTTCCTTCAGAAAAGGAAAAAAAAAAAAATCGTTCGTCCTTGAAAATAGGGGAGCAAACTTCCAGCCAGGACTGCATCTCATTATAGCAGCCCCGAATTGAGCGAATCGAGCTGAAGAAGGCTTAGTGAGGACGCTACATCAATAGCATGCCCACGACACCAAAACAAACTGTGTAGGCGTACGACAGGGAGTGGTCATCTCACCAACGCTTTTCCGTATGGCTATGGCCGACTTGGCATTAGATCTGCAAGTTGTTCGGCACGACATTACCATCTGGTCATCCGCTGGCTCTGCATCCGAGCAGCAAACCAACTTCCAGCGATCCAAAGACATCACATCGGCCTTTCTCACAAGGGCCGGACTCGAAGTATCTACAGACAAGACGGCATTTATAAATATCGTTCACAAGCGTGCGAAAGCGAAGCTGAACATGCAACTCACCATGGACGGAATTCAAATTCAGCGCCAGCTAAGCATCAGAGCCCTGGGACTCACTTTTGACCAGGACGGGGGAGCCGCGAATTGGCTCAAACAGCCAACGACGCAATGGAAAGACGGGATGAAGCTTCTAAAGTACAACTCGAACAAATGATGGCGAGTGCAAGGAGAATTTCTACGGAGGCTAGTCAGAGCTCTATTAGTGTCCAAAGCCGCCTACGGGTACAACTATCTGAGATTGACAAAGGCGCAGAAAGAAAAAAAAACAAAAAACAAAGTGCTAAACAGGACGGCCATGAGAATAATCACTGGCCTACCGAAAATAACACCAATAGAAGACCATCGCCAGGCAGCGTAGGTCAACTTTAAAACAAAGAAATATCAGCAGAGATGCAAGTTAGTCAAAGAAACAGGCTAAAAAAACCCTAGCATGACAGGAACTAGAGTCACTGTATGGGTTCCCAGAGTAACGCATTCCTTTTTTTTTTTTTTTGCGTTTTTCCGACAACATACTCACTCTAGCCGATCATGTTTTGGCTTGGTGAGCATCATTGGACGGTAGCGATCACGTGACACAAACACCGCTAGACTCATCTCTATCAGCGCTCTGCTGCGCGCCGTCTTTTCGACGCGGTTACCGAAGTCAAAAGCAAGGAGGTTGTGTACGCCTGCTTGTTGCGCTTTTGGGATTAGCAGCAGGTCGGAGGATGGAAAGAGACTCTTCCGGATCCCGTTTGGAAAGAACGGAACTGCACGACGGAGGAAGAAGGCTTGGCTGGCCATAGTAAAACGGAAAGCTTTCGAGCCCACTGCAACAAGCAAGCTTTGTGAGGCGAGTGCCGATTACAGCTGGTTCATTCCGCTTATCGCCCATTGCCTCGCAGTCGAACAAACGTCAACTGTGTTCGGTTTTGCACGAGCGACGCTCTTGCGATTTGGTAAGCGACGGGCTAAGCTTAAGCCGGTGTTGGGTCAGATCTCTCGCTGTCGCATATGGCGTCGCTCAATCTTAGATGTGTAGCAAACTTATCTAATCCATCGAAGGTCGCGTGCATGTGGCTGCCTCTTGGAATGACGTACCGAGCGAAAGCGGGTCCTTGTGACTCTGGGAAAACAAAGCTTTCATGCAGTTTATATTCTCGCTACTTTCGTAGTTTCGTGAAATAGTTCTGAATAGCATTGAGATCGCAGTGTTTTCCGTTCAGATCGCCTCAACATGCTGCGTCTTTTTATTACAATGACTTTTATGATCACTTCGAAGAGTCTCAATTCGAAACGCACGGAGCCGATGGCAGAAAGCTTCTCAAACATAGCGCAGTCCCTATGATTCTTGGCGCTGGACTTGTCATCGCAACCAAGCAAAAAAGGGCCAGAGAGCAAATTAGGTAATGTAGTGTTCATTATCTACGGAAGCTACTCACAGCACCACAGAAGCTTTTGTGTAGCCCATCGACCAGTTTAAATAAAGCTCTTTCAACACGCTCCAATGCATGTCACTATCGCCTTCATACCCCCGTCGACGCGCGGACCCAAGATGGTGGCGCCATGGTTTCAGTTTCAGCGCCGCGCCGCGGTTCTAAAACGAACCTTCGGAGTTTCGTTACGCTGGGAACCTATACGGTGACTCTAGCAGGAACATTCTACGAGAGCTAGGAGAAAGAACATTTCAAGTGACCAAAAGCGCACCCCCGCCACCTCTGTGGGAAAATGAAGCAGTGGTAGATTTCAAGCCAGTCCCAAAGAATCAAGTGACTGAACCAGCCGGCTGTAGGAAAGCTGCGAGCAAGAAACATTTGGAGCTTATCGCGAGCTCCTCAAGAATCAATAAATACAATGATAATCTACACCGATACCGCTAGAGACGAGGAAGGAAAGCCGCCATCGCCTGGTGCACCGAAAACTCCCGAGAGCCCAGAAGCAAGAGCGTACAGAAAACCCCCAGTGCGAAGACGACAGCACTTCTAGCAATTCTTTGGGCTGTAGAAGAAAACACTCAAGAAATTCCGAAGTCCCTGCTCATTTTCACCGACTCATAACCAGCAGTGAACGAGTGCGTCAAGGCAAGCAGCAAGAATCGAACGGTGCAGCAAATCGAGTCTCAAGCCAATGAGTTTCGATTTCAAGGTGGGGCATTAAAATCACATCGATCCCAGGCCACTGCGGAATACCAGGGAATGAGAGGGCTTACAATGCCGCGAGAGTTAAACTACATATCTTTCCACACTCACAAGTCGACCTCAGTTCCCTCGAAAGAAGTCCACACTTGGCACCGGACCCCGAAGAAGCCGAAGAGGAGAAGCGAAGGGCCAGGAAGCTAGGACTGGCCTCATTCTTGCCTCCGGACGATTTACCTGTCGCTTCTAGTTTCTCGAGGTGGGTGAGGGTGTGCGTACGAAGGCTTCAAACTAAGACGGCCATCACACCGGTGTAGCAAGCCAGGTTTCACCAATCAACATCGCCTGAAGATGTCGGTCCGTACCGATCTGGCAAAGCGTTTGGCCAACAAGCCACATGTGTGCATTCGGTCTGGAACTGCAAGGACACAGAAAAGCGAAGGCTAGAAGCCATCGCAGAATCATCGCCAAAAGTAAGGCCTTCAAGCTACACAGGATGGACTTGCCCAAGCATCAAGAACGCTCATAGAAAACAAATATTGTCATCACTGGTCAGTTTTCTTCGCTCCTCAGGCCTCAACCCCTACATCTGATTCCCTTTTCTATTCTCATCTCATCCCCCCTCCCTTATTTTTCCAGATGGTATCAACCCACAGGCAACGACATAATCACATTTTCTTTTCAATAAACATATTTATTACTACTAGAGACCCTACCCTGTACTAGCGAGAGCTTCTAACTGCTCGATCGGGGTTTCTTGGTTTGCTATACGAGCTGCAAGGAGGTGCCGAAAGCATTGATCATCTGCGAACATCTCAGCATTTTCGTCTGATTTCCTCCTTGCCGCGCTAAACTGCAGCGCATGCGCAGTTGCGAACAATCTCCGCAGGAGGTGTCCGCCATTAAATTGCAAACGCTCCCATGGTTTGAGGTGGACACTCTCTACAATCTAGGCGCCAAAAGGAGACGACACGCAGCTGAAATTACTCTACGAACCCTCCGTTTTATTCGTTTTGTGTCCAGTTAATCTGTTTTATTGGGCGCGTGCGTTTTTGATTAAAGCACGTCATCTGCTTTTGGCGCCAGCGCTGAATTAGGGGGGACACGGAGCTAAGGAGGTTGCAGCCCAGGGCCTCATCTCCGAGAGCAGGGGAAGGAGGCCCATTTATTCTGACGCTCAGCACATGGAGACCCAGATAATGTAATTTGGAACTACACGTCTGAAGTGAGAAAGCCAGGATGAGAAGACCCGCCCTGTGTAGCCTCGTTTAGCCCAGTGGTCTCCAAACTTTTCGGCTAAGGGGCCGGACTGTGGATCTGTCGCAGCTTCAAGGGCCGGATAATAAATATTTCCATATGAATTAATAATACTACATAAATAATTAAAGCTAAATAAGTATTTAAATGAAAGCATTTAAACTACGTAGCCAAAATCAAAATTGATGAAGTGTTTGCATGCATGTCGCTAATTAAGACATTAAAAATACTTGCAACCTAGAAAACTCACCAGACCAAAATTAAAGTGCATAAGAGCTTTGGCATATTCACAGTGGGTACTAATGAGAATGGTATTTCTCATAATAACAATATGCACTAGGTGTGACCAGTGTTGCGGAATGCCCCCCCCCCCCCCCCCCCATCCATTCCAATTCCATTGCGGGAATTAGAGTTTGCGATAATTCAATTCCTTTCAACTCCTAGGAATGGGGACACTGGGCCCATTCCCACTCCTGGAATGGCTGAATCGTTCCATTCCATTCCTCTAATTCCATAACGTAAAAAATGGCACTTGACAGCTACATTGTGTTCAATGTGTTGCCGCCATAAGCAGCTAGCATAAAGCTGACATTATTAAGCGCATAGACAATTGCAAAAAAAATGCTAAATGCCTAAAAAAAACACTGATTCTACTAAGCTCACGCTGCTGGATGGCCTGGGGTGGAGACTAAATTCAAAAGAAATGAGCGGGAATCCGCTAGCTTCTTGTAACCCTAACCGACTTGAATTTAAAACATATAACACAGAAAACAAGCATCGGAACAGAGACCAAGTAAAAGGCGGACTTGCACGTAAAAATGCAGTATAAAAAACAAGCGTCGGAGCAAAGCGCGTGAGGAGGACAGAGAAGTGACTCTCGCTTTGTTTTAATGCCGAAGCAAACCCAGATTTTGCAGTTCAAAGGAGTGCGCGCGAATGAACGTGGAAGGCAGCTGGGTTGGCCGCCTGCTAAACAACGCTCCTCGAACTATAAGAAAACAATAACTGATCATTTTTCGGCGGCGCGCGAGACAACGAGTTATCGAGCTCTGCGAGTTATGAGTCGCCACCCGCTCCCTCAGTCTGTGCGCGCGCGTGCACTCTCCATGCCGTCGCAAAAAAGAAAAAAAAAAGTTAAGACAATTAAGAAGGACGATGAGGAGCCGTGCATGGCGGTTTCTTGCTTTCCCGCTTCCTGCGTTCCTTTTGCTTGGTGCTTGGTTTCTTGTTTCGCTCTCCTCTCGTGTAACACCAGTGAAGCCTGTCGCCTGCGGCCTGCGCGTCCGTGAAAAGCGCCACCAACCCCCCCCCCCCCCCCCTTAACCCCTCTGCTCTTTGCTTTGATGCTTGTTTTTTGCATTGCATTTTTTTTTTGCGTATAAGTCTGTCTGAGCGGCTTACTCGCTGACTGGCTCGATTTAGCTGAACGTAACCCACCCCCCCCCCCCCCCAAAAAAAAAAAAAAAAAGGTAAATAAAAAATAAAATAAAGAACCGGACCCATTCCATTCCCATTCCATTCCGTGCAAAAGGCATCTAATTCCATTCCCATTCCATTCCCCTCAACGTAGCCGCCATTCCATTCCCATTCCATTCCGGGGTCGCGAAAATGCGGAATGATTCCGGAATCATTCCAACTCCGGAGTGGCAACTCCGCAACACTGCAGGTTGTGACACAAGAGTCTAAGCTCGATATACATGAAAAAGCAAAGGAATTTTAGCATAGTTAAGCAGACATATAACAACGGACTATGAATGCGAATGCTGGTGATAAGAGTGTGCAATAAATGATATGGCGAAAGAACCAACGACTTGATGCAGTTTCTTTACCATTTATAATATTTTTGTTTGCGTATTTAATGCTTGTCACGACAACCTTCTTTTTTTTTTTTTACGCGCGCTTATTTTGTTATGGCGGGCCAAGCGTCACACTGGAAAGACCACGGCCATCCGCGGGCCGGGGCTTGCGGAACCCTGATTTAGCCGGATCGGTTTGGGCGACCTTGTGGAGCTGCAAAAACAGGAACACCCCGCCACTCTGGGGGCCCCTTTCTTACGAGACGGTTCGCTTTTGTTGACTGATTTTCGCGGAGCATCTCTCCTTGCCACCCTTCTTCCGCTTCTTCTGGAGAAGCCCCCTGTTATCTCCTCGTCTGAGGTTCAGCTGGTACTTTTAAAAGAAAAGCTCGCGAGATGCTCTTCAGGAAACACAGCCAGATGCGGGTGTCTTGGACACCCGTAATTGTCGGGCTTGTATTGTTACCGCACAGGCTTTTGAGATTAGACATCAGTTCTTTACTTGGATGAACGACACTTGCCGCCTCGTCTTTCGGCGCGCGTTGACTGGCTGCCTTTGCCACTACCCGCGGTTTCCTCTGATTGAAGCTTTTTCCTAGTTAGAACCAGATGTGTGCCAAATAACCCTTTTTCTTACCACTCCACAAAAACATGCCGCGATACACGAGGAAACAGATGTGGCTCTCATTCACAGTGTGCGTAGCACTCTTTTTTTTTTAATCAACAATAGTTGACTTGGAGAAAGCCTTTCAGGCACTCTTGTCCAGAGGACACACATTCCGCCAGTTCGGGATTCCGCCACGTATGCGAAAACATTTGAATGTTTTTATCACTTGCAAAAATTATTTTCGCAATCAAACTATACTTGTGGGAATAATTCGACTATATTTTGTTTCAAAAACCACCTCGGTGGCTCTTAAGTGGCAATGAACTTAAAACAAAACACAAAACATTAAAACTTCTCAGTGTCTCTGAGACAATACGATGGCCCATGAATCCATATTTGTCAGGTATAAATACCGGCCGAAGTGCCCACAATCTGACGGAAGCCAATCTGAGATTTCAGTTGCACGTCAGAAGATCTCCAGTTAGTGAAACAAAATAAACCCGCATTTTCTTTTTATTGGGGCGTGTCAGGTGATTTTTGTTGATTTGGCTCGTGAAACCCTAAGATCTGAATTCTGCCAACGACTTAATTTTCGCGAGGAGCTAATTTTCGCGAATTTCGCGAATCGTCTACAATTCGCGAAAAATAGGTCCCGCGAACCATTCCGGTAAAATGTAAACACATTGGAATTTATATTGATATTCCTCCGCGTCGCGAAAATTAGATCCCGCGAAATATTCCAAAACTTCAGCATGGACCTAAATTGAGAAATATTAGCTAATATAGAAGCTTGGCATTGCACGTGCCTGCACCAGCGGATGAAGTTGAAGTATAATCACTCTGGGTTGTGAAGAAATTCCACCAAGCGGCGGTACCCAAACATCTCGCCCCGGTTATACTTCGTCTCACCTTAGTATGGACTATTGTTAGCCGCGCGTGCTAAAAGCGCGAGCTAGTTGCTTTGAATGAAGCCGTGGCGACTGCATGAGCGCTCGTGCAGCATATGCTCTAGTCAAGGCAGTCAAGGCTGGCCGCTCGCGCTAGCACAGCCTTCGCGGTTAGTCCATGCTAGGGTGAGACGAAGTTTTATAGCACCAAGCTCTCGTGTGGTTGCCATTTTTTTTCGTGAAATTTTCGTTCTTGATGAACCAATCTAAATTCGCTGATGATGGGCAGCTTTATAGATACGTTTCTCGTTTACCGAGATTTTGCTATCCACACACAAGCGAAACAAGATTTCATATTCGTACCGCCACCGCATGCGTTGTCGGTGCTTGGAGGCATCGGAAAATAATTTTCCTGTTTTGAAATACGTAAAAAAACAATATAGTTGTAAGAGATTCGTGGAGATGGGCGTGATTGATAAGTTGATTTCTTATACAATGCCAAAGAAGTTTATATTGGCGAGGAACGCCTTCAGTACGATGGTGCTCCATATGGCGATCTTGGTGCGTCTGGTTTAAAACCTCTCGAAGCTTCGAAGATATGAGGGCCATGGCACTACTTTCCCAGGATCCAGTGACGTCGAAGGTGAAGTAACGACATATCCGGAGACCTCCAACTTTCGTCCCCGTTTCACAGGCGCGCCACCAGGTTGCGCCACCTTCGTAGAGGCCTACGAGGGGCGTCTGGTACGCGGAGAGTGAACCGTTCAGCGACTGCAGCGAAGCTCTGCACGTGTTAAACTGAACGTGACAGTTAAACATGGCAATTTGAAGCGGCGGTATCAAGACGATTAACCGTTCCAAAGAAGGGCTTCTGGCCGGTGTTAATTTCAGCGTTTTTTTTTTTTTTTTTGTGCATGTTGCGTGCTTCCTTTCTTTGTAGAGTGAGAAACGCGTACGTGCTGGGCTGTTGAGACCGCGCACTGGGCTGTGAAATAGTAAGCGTTGGATTGTGTACAGAGCAGGCCCTCGGATTCAAGCGTACTATCAGCATACGAAGTGCTCTGAATCGATCGCGAGGGATGAGACGCTGAAGTTTTGTAGTGGCGACGATATTCTATCTGCTTATTAAGTACACCCCGATTCCACAACAGGCAAAACGCTTCCCTCGTTTGCACAAACAAGCCTACATTAAAAAAAAACAATAAAAACGACGCATTATTCCCATACTTTTCATAATATAGTCGTATATATATGTTAATGTACCGCGCTTACACGCTAATGCACGAAAAGTGTTTTTGGGTGGAGTGCTACCTTTTTTCTTACCGCGTCATTGAGCCCGAATGTCTACTAGAACATTTTTTAGGGTGGAAAGCCGTTCTGCTTACCGCATAAAATCCGCACAGTCCCAGGAGTCTCTCCCGTGTGCTGAGGAAAGTGCAGCACATTGTGACCCTTGTATGTATTTTTCCTGAAATGTGGGGACGCAGCGGGCATGCAGCTGTGACGTGTACTCTTCCACAAAATCTCATAAGAACAATATAAATAGATGTCAGTGCCCAAAGCGCAGAAATACGTGGCATGTACACGTGACGTCATCGCACCGTAACAAATGATCATTCCGACTTATTGTTATCAAGAAAAAACAAATTCGGTGGCGCGAAGTATACGTTGTAGAAGACACGGCAGTAAGGTCCTTGACAATGACCTCTGACGGTGGCGCTGCTGTCGGCGCATGCGCAGACGCTCCAGTGCACGCGATTTCGGTTTCTGCGCACGCGCACTGCCTGGTGTGGGCAGACGCGGGCTTGTTTGTAAACAGCGTGATATTCAGTGTCCTTTACGAAACGTCGGCGAAACGTGTAAGAACTGCTAATCGCACAGAAATAAGGTTGGTATGCCGTATCGGGTACATACTCTATGGTCCTGATGGCTGTCATGGACAGGATATTGAGGTTTGTGTCTGTATGTGTTTGTGCATATGGGCACCAAAGTAATTGTGGCGGGTTTAAGGCTTCGAAGCTGGGGAAGTTCCTCACTATACTCGTTTTCACCTCAAGAAAAAAGGAAGTTTTGCGCATTCTTCATACGCCGCGCGAAGTAGTTCGTACAATATTTGGTTGTCAGAGGAAGAAGCGATACGTTTGGCGTTTGAAACGTGTACATCTTGATACGATAAAATTTATCTAATCTAAAATTCCCTTACACATATCTTAATTCTCCATATAAAGGAGAAAATTAGTAATGTTCCGCGAGGAGCCGGACTTTTTTTACTACGGTCCTTGAGGTGAACACGAGTATAGAGGTACTTTGAATTTGCCACCGCGTAACGAGCTGCCAGCTTCTCATGTAATTGGACGTCTTCGCTGGAGACCAAACGTTTCAGCTAAGACCCGACTTTTTGAAGCCCTACCCTTGGCTGGTGATGAGCTTGATGATGACATCAGGATATCCCACTATCGACTGAGTCTAGCAAGGTAACGTGTTGCACTTGTGTTATGACAAAGCTATTAGACTGTTCTGAATTTGTCTTATACGCAGGAAGAGCGTCGAATACGCACTTGGGATTTTGGCCTTTAGATTCTGCAACTTCCGCAAACCAGTTAACCTGCTTGTACCAAACCAGACCTTCCTCCTCCTCACGCAGACTAATTCTACCTCCTCAGCATTGGCCTTTGTGCAGGCTCGTCGACGTTGATTTCAGTGGCTCGGTATCTCGGTAAAACAAGAGAAAGTCAGCAATGGCGGCTGTGATCTGTCGCGCGTCTAAAGGGTATTCACACGAGGGAGAAATCCCGGGGATTTCTCCACGGCACGCGCATCCAGCGACGAAAACGTCAATCTTTGCGATGTGCAAAAGCCTCGCGTTTTCGTCTCGTGATGCGCGCAAGCCTGGGAGAAATCCCGGGATTTCCCTGTGTGAATACCCCTTAAAGCGTCCATAGAGATATCCAAATATGTTTTAAATGAAAGCATATTTGCGATCTACGTCCAGTGACATCGAAAAAGAGGGGAAAGGAAACCCCCCCCCCCCCTTTTTTTTTTCCTTCCGACATTTAAAAATTTAAAGTACGAGGGAGAGGAAGGAAAATCTCTCCCCCTCTCCTGAATATTTCCGACGCCTTTGGCGAAGCCGAAGCTACAAGCTCGTGCATGCCGCCCTGAACGATGCTTGAACTGCTACGAGCGCACGTGCTCAGCAGGGATGCGTGATTCGCTGCCCGTGGCATATTTTATATCATTGCTTATTGTTTAAGATAAACTAATCCACATTCGTTTTGCTCAGAAAGAACCTACCCTCGTTACAAAAGGACGGATAAAGTGAGATTGGTGTCCGCAAGGAGACCAATCTCACTGTTGGTCACCGTTGATGATAGATAACCCAAATGATACATAAAGACGACTCTAATCCTTTTTAGGAGTACTTTATGCGTAAATGTAAGCTAAACCATTTTCTAATTCAAAAGTTATATGTGATTTTTTTATGTTTTAACGGGAGAATTGGGTCCGTTTTCTGTAACTGATGTGTTCGAGAGCTCCGTTGGCCGCAATTTTCCCACTGAAAATTTAGGAAAATAGTTTATTACTTTTGAATAAGATAGCGGTTAGTTCTAAAATTTTGGCACCTGGTTCGGACCGCTAGGGCTACATTTGGGCGAAGAATGAGCGTTCGGCAATGCGTAGTTTATTTCGGCACTTAAAAAGAAACAACAACAGAACTGTAAATATTTGGGGGGGGGGGGGGGGGGAAGGGGGGGACAGGTACGCTCTCTTTGATCTCCTGACAATTGTCCTGACCTCCCGGATTCTTACCTTGATTTGAGGGGGATTCGTTGATTAAGTCGTCGTTCCCAAGAATTATTCAAAACACCAGTACAGCCAAGGATATGAATCGGTTGATGGGAGATATCTTTTTGTCGTCGTCGTTTCTGAAAGCTGTCGGCACTTACCTGCTTTTTCCGAACACGACGTCTTTTTTTTCTTTCAGGTCTGTATTTATTTTAGCAAACATAAGTATAGACCTTTCCAAAAACGAGCTTGTGGCCGGTGCCATTTTGAGCGTTCGTGCGAATGGCGCGTGCTTCGCTCGCTTTCCGAAACGACGAACACGCACGTGCTGGACTGTGAAGATCGCACGCTGGACTGTGATTTTGTAAACATTGGAAAGGTCTATTAGCGGCGAGAAGTGTTAGTGGCGCCCTCCTGTGGTTCCCCTTTGTGACGTCATTACCTTGCAAACAACAAGTTCGATGGTGTTTGTTATTAGCATGGTGGAAGCTTGAAATCATTGCGCTCTCAAAGGAACACTGCCAACACCGTCAAAATTAAAGTTCTTTCATTCCTCTTATTTCCGTCGATGAAAATCCCCTTTCCGACGTCATAGTCAGCGTTCGGCCGATCGTGGAAGGCCGACCACAGCGACGCTTTCGGTCGCGCACGGGGCTAATAGAACTGAATGGCGAGAAAACAACGCGCGCGCATAGAACTGAGTGGCGAGAAAACAACGCGCGCGCAAGGCCTCTCCCACCCGTTCCACACCCAAAACGTCAGCTACATCCTGTTCACCCATTGAGGTGCTGTGACCTAGATACGGCTCCCCCAAACTCGCCTTTGTCCCCATCGTGCGTAATCTTCCGCCCCGAAGTCGATACAACGAAACCATCTTCCCTCTCTGCTCGGCCAGAAGGAAGAGAGAGAGGGTACTGAAACTATTTACTCTCGAACCGATGTTTCTACAAAAGGTCTATTCCACAACCTGGGCGATAATAGTTCCGACAGCCGAAGGCTACACAGTTCACCGGCATGATTGCGGTGCACGTCGTAATCTAGAATGGGCGTCGTCAGTACGTTGACTCGTGTTCACCTTGTTCGCAACATCAAAAATTGAGTCTCGAGGGTCTCCAAGGCGCTCAAAGGCGAGAAATGCAAGATGGCGGATTGTTTGGAACTAGATACTCTCGAACCCAGGCGCATCAAATACTCCGCGCATGCGCACCGCGTATTTCTACAAAAGGTCCATTCTAGCGTAACCGTTTGCCCCGAACATAACACTAAACACAATAAAAGCAAAAAAAGAAAAACAAATAAAACAATTAACCGCTGGACTGACGTTATGTGCAGAGCTTTCAGCAACGCTAGATTACGTTGGATTTCAACAACGTTGGCTTTCAGCTGCCTAGTGCGTCCCGTCCGTGTGTGAATATGGCCTCCTCTAGGCTATGTTGTGAAACAGCAGCAGAAAGTTGGCTTCACGCGGATGCTGTAAGTGCTGGCACACCTAAGGCAACAGTCGGAACGCCATTCTTCAATAGGCCCCTTTCGAAAGTCACGTGCCCATTGTTAAAAGGTATGAAGCACTGTACAATGGCGGAACAAGCGACACCACAGAATGTGAAATTCTCAAATTACATAAGCTATGAAAGAAGTATTATTAGTAGAGCTTCTAGGGTTCCAACATGGGTGGTGTCTTTTGTGTCTGCCATTGCGCAGGGATTCCACAGCTTCCAACAGAGGGCACACTTTCGAAAGGGGTCTATTCATAAGCGTCAACTACGGGGGTGCACTGGGGCGCCTGCCACCTCCCTCTCCCGGACTGCTCCACGGGAGGAAGGGGCGGGGGGGGGGGGGGGGGGCGGGGGCAGAGCCACCTGGAGCGAACTCTAGCACCCCCCGCCCCCCTCTTTTTGGCCCTTTGTTTTCGCGCCGTCTGGGATGTCCGCTTTTCGTGTGCAATATACTTCACAGAATAGGCACCGGCTCTGAGCATTTAGCACAGGTGGACTTAGCCTTTTGCCATCATAGGCAGCCAGGGAAGTTCCGGGAATTCGAGGCCTATGTTACAAAGAAGGGGAAGGGACTCAGAAACTATGGAGTATTGAAGTTGAGGGATAAAGCAGGACCAAGCGATAATTAAGTGGTAATGAAAACCGCGGGCAGACGCACACACGAATATAGTTGCCCCGAAACGAAAGACCAATTGACATTCTTGAATCGTAAGCACAAACTGTGCCTCCAAAAGGCCTTGCCCATTTTTTCTTTTTTTTTTTCGTAACACACGCGTTGCTATTTTTTGGCCAAAGTTCGCCTGACGCCCGCGATCAGAGTGAAGACAAATGGCCTTCTAACGGGCCGTGTCGAAAAATTAAAAGCTGCTTGTAAAAAAAACGATTACATTTGGCTGGCGGTGCGCAAAAAACGCTGAACCCACCGGACAACGAGGAGTGTATTCGTTCAGGCGAGCCAAAGATTATAGAAACGCCGCTCGAGGAATGGATCCACCGCCATGCCAGGCGACACAGCTAAGCTGGACGCGTCTATAGTCGGTTACAAGTCAAGAAGGTAGGAGAAGCTCCTCCCATAATCGTGATGCGACCGTTTGAAATCCATCCGCAGTCGAAAGAATAGTTCCCTGGAAACACCCCTTGTTCCGCTTTAATGAATAGAGAATGGCTACAGAGTGATGCCAACTTGTCTCCGACCCCCCCCCCCCCCCCCCCCCCTTTTCTTAAGAAAGCGACCTTTGTATTCATCGGAGAGGAAACCGAGCCCCTGAAAATGGCTTTTGTATCCATCGGAAGGGGAAGCTAATCCCCCAAAGTCGTTTTTGTTTCCATCGGAAACAAAAACGACTTCTAATCTCCCTCTCGTGGCTTCCACAACGCTAAGTCAAGGTCGAAAGATAAAGCAAATATTCAAAGCAAGGCGAACCCCTCTCCCGCGTTGGCCACGACGTCACGGAAACGATGGGACGCTATTGGATGGGGAGGTGGCGGAGGGATATATGATTCCCTTTGAGGGACATTTGCCGCTACCTTCTTGACTTGTAACCTACTATAGGGGAGGAAAGGGTGCACAAAAGCCCGAGGGGTTTTCGTTTCTTCTTCTGGCGGTCTCCCGGCTGGTTTAGTGAATGGGCAGCACTATTCAGCTCGGAGCTCTGGTGGATGCCCGTTGTATTGCGGCTCAAGGGTATAGTGTACGACTCAGGACCAAAGTTGGTCCTGGTACGACTAGACGAAAGACGAGCTGGTCGTTCAAAACCGATTAGGTTAGAGAAACTGCGCACTCTTGTAGACTACACCTCCAGACCGCATTGGCAAGCATTGTATACAAGCACTGCTTTGACAAGAGCTTGAAGCGTTTTACAACAAAACGGAGGAAAGTTAGCACAGGGAAAACGGTGAAATTGCTTCGGTAAATGTCTCCAAATGGATGTCATTATGGCCCGACTCAAGAGTGCTGGTAGAAAGAACCTGATACGCGTCTTCGATTGGTCAGTAATATTTTAGAGAAGGAAAAGCCTGCCATGAGGTACTGAAAAAGGCAAATCCAACCAACACCAACATTTTATCCAGCAGACACGTAGTATTGGAACACGCCCATCGAGACGTTTTGCGAACACACATATATAGAAGTTCAGACATACCCTTACCAACAACGATCATCGAAGGAAAAGAGCGAAAGAACAATAGCGTCTAAGCATATAACAGAATATTCCAAGTCTGCATCACTTACACTTCAAGTTTTCAAGGCGCTCTGTACCTGGCCTGCCAAAATTTCATCACTACTCTGTCCAAATTTTATATTGATGAGTGTTTTGTGTCTTCTGCAAACCCTATTCCCAAATAATCTTAGATGGCCTATGGCCTTTCATTAAGGGCCTATGCTGTACTGCTATTTTATTTCAAACATGCTGGACGCGAACATTGCGAGGTAACCAGTTGAGGCAACTAGCGTGTTGGATTCTCACCTAACGTGAATCGGCTTTTTGTACTGATTTTTTATACTTGCCTAAAATACTCCCAACTCTGTTGGCAACTGGATTTTAATTCAGTTCGAGTCAGCGTTTTGTTCTACCCGGTGTGTCTCTTCATTTGATATATTTTTGCGCTGTTTCAATGTGCCTAAACATTAATAAATGCAATTATATCCGGTTTACCAAAAAACGCAACCCTTTCCTATCAAGGTATAATCTAAACGGCATTGATCTTAAAGAGGTTACGGAGGTAAAGTATTTAGGGGTCTATTTTAGCAGCACTATTTCCTGGGCCAAGCACGTGGGCACAATAACACTTAAGGCGAACCGTGTCCTAAACTTTATAAAAAGGAATTTTAAAATGGCTCCTGAGGATATCAAAGCTTTGCTATACACTACTAACGTCAGGCCTATCTGAGAGTCGCGTGTTCAGTGTGGGACCCTCATTTCCTCAACTTGTCATCAAAAATTGAACGCGTACAAAATAGAGCTTCGCGCTTTGTTACAAATACCTACACCTTTCGGTCAAGCGTCACCAAACTTAGAGCAACTTGGCTGGCACTTGCTGGCTTTACGACGAAAATGTTTGCGATTAAAACTTTTCAGAAGTATTTTCCTACAAAACACACGCATTAACAAGGATAAGTATCTTCATAGTCCTTATTACATTTCCTCAAGGGTAGATCATTCGCTTAAAATAAAAGAAATTAGATGTAGAACAGAACTGTTTAAACATTCCTTTTTTCCAAAGAGCATTCATGAGTGGAATGCCCTGCCTGAACTTGTGGTGACAGAAACATCAGATGCCAGCTTTTCTTTTCTCCTATTGAACCTATAAGACTCCCTCAGTGTGCAATATCCTGCTATTGTGTTTTATTAGTTATACTTGTATTGTGTTTTCTTTTAGGTTATTACTTTATAATGTGCCTGCTGATTGTATTCCTTTTTTCTTGCAACAGATATTTGACATTTTTTTATTTTATTTTTGCATTTTTGTGTATTGGTGCTCTCAAGCACTATGTTTTACTTGCGTTGAACAAGTGTGATGCAACCATCTTTTATGTATTTAAACCCCCTTACTGTAATGCCCCCTGGGCGATGTAGGTACTGTATAAATAAAAATAAATAAATAACTACCAACCAGCCCAACGTTCTACCTTATTACAGTAAATGTGTGTCTCTATTATTTTTTAAAATAAAGATGAAAATGTAGACATGTTTTGTTCGGTCGTGTAATAACCTCTTGAGCACCATAAAATAAAGTATAGTGAGCGCAAGCTAATTGCTAAGCCACGTTGGGATGCATATGAAAACTATTTCACGCGCAATTCAAGTTTTGGTTCTTGCTTCCTTTGGATAAAACTGCGATTTATGTCTTTCCTACATGTTTTTTTTTTTTTTTTTGCTTTAGCGCTACATACTGTTGTCTTTCTATGGTTGCATTTTTCTTGTAACGTTCTACTCAGACATAGTACAAAAACTGATCGATTATCTGCAGCTCAGCAGTGAATAGACCAGGTTTTGATATATTTGGGGCTTTAGACAACAGAAGCACAGCAGAAACGCGCAACAAGCAGAAACGCGCAAGATTGCTGTATTTTTGTGAGCAGCCCCCTCCTGAAACCAGGAGCAGCAAGGGGCTGCTCACAGGTTCCTGTGCCGGCCTGTGGCTGGCGTGGCGATCACAAATTCTTTAAGATCTAAATGTATGTGCTCCAAAACCTTGTGGATCAGATATGACGGTACTCTAGAGTGTTTCAGATTTTGTGTTTAATTTCTCTAAAATTTATATTTACGTGCTCTAAAATTGTTTAGGATTACATCATGAGTTTAGCACCCCTGCCCTCAATAGTTCACCACCACACACCAAGTGTTTCAATATTCTTGTAGGTCCTGGACATGCACAATGAACAGATATCTCATCAAAAGACCGCGGTTGTCAGCTGAGGCATCCAGAACGCATACGCAACATCTTGCTGCCGGCATTACTCCTCACAATGGCGAAACCTGCGCTCCGGCTGTGGCCGGTACATCCAGGGATGCGAGTCCCTCAACACCGATTGTGGACAACGTCCTGGAATCACCTTCAGCGATCGTGAATGTGACTTCAACTGGCAAGACAAGCTCGCGTAGTCGCCATGAACATGCTCCACCGGCATCCACTAAAACCAATGGTGGACGACGCTTCTTGAAGAGTTGGGAATCCACCTACGGGTGGCTTTTGTACAAGGCACAGACCGGTAAGGTGTATTGTGCCACCTACGTGACCGCTAGTGAGAAAAAGTTTCCGCTCCCATGTACATCGCGAGACAAAGATGCGTATACCGCTTTCGTTGAAAGTGGTTTCAGAACTGGAAAAAAAGCATTGGATCCAAGTCATGAAAATCACGCGGCTTCCATGGCACAGCTACAAGCACAGGACTTGATGTAGCCTCTGTGCTCTGAGAGTCTAAACTTCAGCAAATGAAGGAAAGTCGTAAAGCTTTGTTGGTAATATTGTCATATGTTTGTTTTTTGAGCGTTCCAAGGTATCACACTGCGCGACCACGATGATGACGAGGGCAACTTGAAGCAGCTTTACTGTTGCGCAAAGCTGATGTACCAGGGCTAGTAGCATTGCTAAATAGAACAGGCTATAAGTGGACCTCCTTAGACGTACAGAACGAAATGCTGGAGCTAATAACCCACAGCATGCTTCGCTCCCGAATAAAAGAAGTGCACGATGGAGAGTTTTATGCAGTAATTGCTGACGAAACTTCCGACATAACTACGCAGGAAAAAGTATCTTTCTGTCTTAACCCAATTCACACGGCAGCGTAAAGGTACCTTTAGCTTATATCCCTTAGCTGATCAGGTACCTGCATAGAAGAGGCTATGGTACCTGTAGTAAACGGCGTTCTGAATCACACGATAAATGAACTGAGGATGGATGGATGGATGGATGGATGGTAATGGCTATACCCTTTGTAACGGACGGCAGCTTGCGCCACCTAGCCTAACATATCGTCATCACTTCTTTTTTTTAATTTGTACAAAATTTTGTTCTCACACAACCCTCCCCCCCTCCCTTTTAAAGTGTTTCCATTGCTTACTTTTATCTGTATTTTTATCCCTCCCTAGATCTTTTCATTCAATCTTCCAATCTCCTCTTAGTTACCGCAATTATTTTTCTATGCATTCGTCCATCCATGTCTACAAATCCCAGTGCCTCCTCTAAATCCATAGTCATCCCCTCTAAGAGGGTGGGACGAAGCCCCGTGCACCTTAAAATTACATGTTCTCTAGTTTCCCTTTCACGATTGCATATGCCGCATAGAGTGTCTATTTCCTGGAATTGAGCCCTATATGTTTTCGTTCTTAGCACCCGCTTTCTAACTTCAAACAGCAATGAGCTCCACAATGAATTATCATACAACTGCTCCTTCTTTATTTCTTGTTTTTGTGCCCTGTATATTGTTAAAGCTGATTTCCCTTGCCTTCTCTCTTCCCACAATTTCCTCTCTCTTTTCTTTACTCCCTTTTGTACTGATATGCTCTGATTACTCCCATCTCGTTGAATGTATTTAAATCTCAGCTTGCGGGTTCGGTTTATCCACTTATTGTTTATATTTTCCATATATACATACTTGTGCACGTTCGCTGTCCACCGTGTATCCTCAATTTCAGCTAGTCTTTGTTAAAATTTTACTTTACTGACCGCTTCTCTACTCTCGAAAGATGCCCGACACATATCCCCCTGTACTCCCTCATTTGGTGTATTCCCATGTGCCCCCAATGCCAACCTATCCACACTCCTTTGCTGTATCTCTAAAGCTGTCTGGACTTCTGACCTCAAACACAACCCCGCATTCCCAAATGACAGTCCTGTCACTATGATTCCCTTCCATACACCCCCAACGACTTCATATCTATTATACAGGGTGAAACAAGGAGACGCCAGGCTCTTTAAATCGACCGGAAAATTCGGTTTCTCAACTTATCGCGCTACGACTTTGTGCAGCGTTGCCCACAGATGGTGCATTTTTTTTTTGTAAAATTAGCAAAGAGCGAACTTACCCGAGGAAACGCAGCGACGCCACCGGTCTTCAAACAACACGGCGCCGTTTCGCACGGGAGGCAAGAGATGGCGCAAGCGGTCGCGACGCCAACTGCCGCCAACGAACGAGCAGACGACGCCGAGAGCCGGCGTATTTAGCAGACAAGGAACTGCAGTTGCTTGTTGTTACCGCGCCTGTTTTTGTTTCTGCGACTGTCGCCGCCTGCGGAACGCGCGCCGCTTTTGAGTCGAAAAGATTGTCTGCTAAAGACGCTGGCTCTCGGCGCCGTATGCTCGTTCGTTGGCGGCGTTCGTTGCGCCATCTCTTGTGTCCCGTGCGAAACGGCGCCGTGCTCTTTGAAGACCGGTGGCGTCGCTGCGTTTCCATAGGAGCTAAGCCTTTTTCTTTCTTTACTTTTTCCTCGGGTAAGTTCGCTCTTTGCAAATTTTACGAAAAAAATGCACCATCTGTGGGCAACGCTGCACAAAGTCGTAGCGCGATAGGTTAAGAAACCGAATTTTCCGGTCGATTTAAAGAGCCTGCCGTCTCCTTGTTTCCCCCTGTAGTTCCAGAGTGCCCTGTGTTTCATAATAGCTGAATCTCGTTTCCCTCTCTTAATTACAATATCTTCATGTTCTTTTAGATACTTTCTTCCCTCACTTAACCATACTCCCAGATATTTGTACGTTTCTACGTGTTCTATCACTGTGCCCTGTATCTCCAGGGGTTCCCCCTTCTCTTCATTGAAAACTCTTATACCCGACTTGTCCCTACTGGATTTTAGGCCTAAACTGTCCCCTTCGCTACTGCAAATCCTAATCAGTTCCTGTATTGTCTCACGACTTTCAGATACGAGTACAATGCCGCTTGCATACATTAACCCTGGCAATACTTCATTCACTTTAAGTCCTTCCTCCATGTAAGTCAAAACCTAAGTTGCACTGCTCTAATCTTTTTTTTTTTTTCATCTCACTGAAGTATATCATAAAGAGCAAGGGAGACAATAGGGCAACCCTGTCTAATTCCTCTTTTTATTGCTGCTTGTCTTGTAGTTTCGGCTTCCCATGTTATAACCACTCCATTCTCCGTCTAAACCCGCTCTAGAAACTTAACCATGGTTCCCCCCGGCCCATATCTCTTCAGTTGGTTCCAGAGTTTTTCCTGATTCACATTGTCATATGCCCCTTTGATCTCCAAAAATGCTACCCAGAATGGTCTTTGACCTGTCATTGCTATCTCTATGCACTGAGTGATATACGAATAAGTTTTCACCTAGTCGTCTATCCCTCCTGAAATATCGTTTTGAAGCTCCCCCAGAGTCTGCTTTCTCTCTGCCCATTCTTCTTTTTACAATTTGCATAGCTAGTCTGTATATTACTGCAGTTACTGTGATTGGTCGGTATGATTTGATACTGTCTTCGCCTCCCTTGCCATTATATAATAATCTCACCCTGCTCAATTTCCAGTCACTGGTACCTCCCCTCCCATAAGTATCTGGTCAATCACCTGCCTTTGTTTCATTTTGCTTGTTTTGCCTAGAACTTTTATCAGTCTCATTGATATGCCGTCTGGACCTGTCGCAGTTCCAGCCGGAACCTTTCCTTCTGCTTTTCCCCGTTCCCCTGTGGTCATTTCCTCTTCTTCAGTATGATCCTCCTCTTGTGTTGTGTAGATGCTACCATTCCCTACGGCCTGATCTGGTTCTAACTCCGAAAATGCTGCTTCGATTGTATGTCTAATGTATTCAAAACGGAGCACTTTGAGTTGATGTCGATTGCCTTCCTGCTAAACCGCAAGAGGAGCACGTGATAAACAATTATTGCTCGAAATCGGTTTGACGCGCAGTTTTTGGTCTTTGTGTATGAAATATCACATTTAAAATCTAAATAATATTTATGTTTGCTTTTGCGGCACTTTAATATTTTTTTCTCCAAGTCTAAGGGCGCACCTAAATAAGTCCGACCTGTCTGGCCCCACTGGCCCTGAATCGTCTGCGTTTACGAGTTTCCGTTGCGAGGCGAGCGACCTTTTTCTGTTTAACAGTTCTATTTTTCCGCAAAGTTCTCACTGAAGTAGCTCAATAGTGCCCGGCAGAAAAGAACCTCGTCGGAGTCTCGCGGTTACGCCAGTCTTGCCATCGAAAGGGATGGACGAACACGAGCCGCCGGAGGTCGCCGATGTTATCTTCCCACAGTCGGATAGGGTTTCGGATTTTGACCAGCGAACTCGAGCGCTTTTCTTCCTGGTGCCACTAGTGCTGGCGCCACTAGTGCTTGCGCCCGACCTGACCGAAGGTCCCCGGAACCATAGTGGGTAATAGGTCCTGGGCGGGAGAGTCGGACGACTTGTCTACAACCTCGATAAAGAGCTCACAGTGATCCATCGCGTGCGGGTTCGTAGCAGACATTGTTTTCCACGTGCCGCCGCTGCTACCTGCTAGCTGGATTATCTGTTCCTCGTTAATTTATTATTCGATCACATTTGTGTTTACAATCATTTTATAATTTGCTACTTGTATATATTCAATTTGTTATAATGCACTAAACAATATATTTTTATATGCTTGTGATTTTTATTTTGAGTTCGTGGGTCTGAGGCTGTAGCTGTAAAGGGAGCTTGGCGAGCTCCGTTTAACGCAGGACCTCCCTGAGCGAAAGGGACCTTTATGCGCAGTGTGATTACGATCTCCAGCTCCCTTCGCTACAGGTACCTGTGCCAAAAGCACCTTTACGCTGCCGTGAGAATTGGATATTAGGTATGCTAAAGAAAACCTCGAAGTGGAGGAGGTATTCGTTGGATTTTATGCAACCGCGGACACCAAACTCTCTGTTCTATTTTGAAAGATGTGCTTTTTCGATTCAACCTCCGAATGGAGAACTCCCGTGGGCAATGCTATGATGGAGCTGCAAACGTTTTCGGCAAGAGCGGTGGGCATCAAGCTATAGTGCAAGATACTGAGCCAAGAGCTCTGTGCGGGCATTGCCTGGCACACACGCTGAACCTAGTGTTGCAAGATTTGTGCATGGAAATTGATGTGTGTTGGGATTTTGTTAGCGTCTTCACAAACCTCGTCAATTTTGTTAAAACATCGCTAAAGTGCCTTAGCTGGTTCCAGCAGCTTTGGAAGGAAGGAGCACCTGCTCTGGGATAGTTCTGCAAAACCAGATGAGCGCTGAAGGCGTTCTCACTCCAGTCGGTCTCCAGTAACTACTGCGAACTTGTCAAATTTCTTTTCACGCTTTCATCGGATGAAAAGAATGACACTGGAGCCAAAGCGAGTGGGTACGGAAAGACACTCCAGAAATTCGATGCCTATTTTATGCTTAGGCTTATGTTTCTGATTTTTAATAGATTGGAAAGTGTATTATACCGCTCTCCAGAAGAAGAGCCTACAGTTTAGCCACGCAGAGCACATAGTGAAGGCGGTTAAAGAGACTATCGTTTTTTTTGTTTGTTTTTACAGCGAAGCTGTATACCTCTACTAGCCAAGGAAATTTTCGTGTCGTTGGCATTGTAAGCAAAAAACTCCCGGCGAACAATTGATGGCAAAACAGCATATCTCCTTTGAAATCAGGCATACAGCATACAGTTCCGTATCCGTTTTAATAAAGAAAACCACAAAACAAGCACAAAAAAACAAGCATAAAAACCACAGGATGGATGATAAGGCGCGTGTGAACAATAGGAACACCGTCCCACGCGTTCCGGTAAAGATTAGGGTTGCAGCTGCTTCGAAAGGGGTTGACGTCATTCGAAGCCCTTGTGCGAAGTGCAAACCGCATAATGGATGATAACGGCGCCTGTGAACAATGCGAAGCACGTTCCTTCTCCCCGCGTGTGTTTTCATGTGTCGGCGTTCTCACGGAAAAAAAGACTTCAGAAGATTGAAGTGAAAAGTACAAATACCCCGCATACAACATACAGCACGACATTCGTTTTAATAAAGAATAAGCACAAAACAAGCATCCTAACCATATAATGAATTATAAGGAGCTCCTAAAAAAAGTGAAAGCCGTTTACAACTCCCTGTAACGCCGAATTAGAGCGCAGCTCTTGAGGAGGAGGAGGGAGGGGTATTGGGGGGGTGGGTCAAGTAACCTCGGGGGGGGGGGGGTCACGTGACCTGGGGGTCACGTGACCTCGGGAGTCACGTGACCTTGGGGGCGGTCACGTGACCTGACGTGACCTTGGGAGGCGGTCACGTGACCTCGGGGGGGGGGGGGGGGGTCACGTGACCTCACGGTTACGCCGACGGCGACGCCGACGCCGCTCAAGCCGGAAACGGGCGCCAAGAGCTGCGCTCTAAAACAATGCGAAGCACGTACGTAGCGCTCACCGCATACGTTCACGGTGAAGATTACTAGGGAAGTGTAGTAGACCGTTTTTCTCCTCCGCTACGGTATCCGTGAAGAAAACACCGCAGCTGCGCATGCGCGCCGCCAGCCTTGTCTGCATAGTTCAAGGTCTTGTGGCGGATTACGGAGCGCTATCCGGGTGCTTAGCGGGCTGCGGAAACGGTCTACTACAATTCCCCAATGTTGCCCAAGCTGCCGCGGCGACGGCAGCTTGCGACGTGGGGAGTGACGTCACTAGCCTTTCATATATAAAAGAAGCCTTACGTCCGGACGCAGCGGATGCTACGAGCTATCTTAGTCAATCCCGTTCGGTGGACGTGGCCCGTGATACGCTTTCCGCTCGTCGCTGTGCCCCCTCTCTAAGGTCACGTGACACTCACACGGCCTCCGATTGGCTCCGATGGCTCGTAACATCCGCTGCGCTTAAACGTAAGATGAAACGGAGTATAAAAAACTAATTTCATTGTTGCTGCAGCACCGTGATGAATAGGCCACGCATAGTTAGGACTCCCGAGGAGTAGCGTGAATACTAGGAGCGGCAAAGGGAAAAGAAACGGCAATACGACCAGCGGCATCGTGCTGCGACCGGCGGCGGCATTTCGTATAGTGCAGTAGGCAATTGTTGCAGGTGATGCCACAGCTTCGTTGACCAACCACCTTCACAGCGTAAATTGGAGCCCCAATTTTTTTTGTTGCTTTTTGTCTTATTTAAGGGAACTTATAATTAATGAATTCACCCTGCTGTACTTTGTTTTCAATGCAATCGTGAGTTCTTTTTTTTTTCTTCCTATTTTGCACTTGGTAGTGTTGTTCCGGGATCTTTTTGTTTTACAACCGCTTTTAGTGCTACCAACGTCACTAAAACACTAAGTTGGGAAACTCACCCCTGAAACACGGACCGCTCACGTCCACCGAGACCAAACTAAATTCAATAACAGCAACGCCTTTTAGCAACGTGTCAAAACATGAAAGTTGATTCATATAGCTACTGCGGAATTGCACTGCGAGACGGCGTCACCGGCCCTTGCACGATTTAGCGCGATTCGACCTGAACCAATACATGCAGCCGTGCAATTCCCGGAGAGGCCGCTGCGGGAGAAATGGCAGCTTGGCGATCGTCTTTAGTTCGGTTCTCGAGTACGGATCGGAGCCATTTTTCAAAGCAGGCTGAATGGCAGTTTGCTAACTGATTTGCTCTAGTAACGCTGAGTACTACAGAACAAAGTACTACGGATGTATGCTGACTAGCCGTAATGAGGTATAGCATGTTCTCACAAATGTCCAACACTCCTATAACGATAGCCAGTAAAGTAAGCAGACTGAATTTCAGAAAGGTTCCAATCCGGCAGGCAGACATCTATTTTGTTCCATCTTTGAACCTACCAGCCTTCGGCGCCCAGAAAAAAAAAAACGAAAAAATATGAAATATATATTTTATAATAAATAAAATGTAACTATTTTATTTAATATACTTTCGATATTATTTATACAAATTAAAATATGTTATATACATTTGCTTTATTTACCAAGGAATTATCGCGATCTCTTATGAAATGTAAATAAAATATAGTATGTTGTGTATATAACTGGAAATAAAAGCTTGAATCTTGTGAAATGTGCGTTGGAAAACGGCAAGCTTTATTGCGGATTAATATTGCGCAGAATTTCAGGTATTTTTAGGCATACGTGAGAAGTATCATTTTGAGGTAATTAAACAAACGAATGCCACAATATTGTCCAGAATATCAGCTATTCGAGAACGCTGTCACAACGCACTACTAATAAGTTTCAAGTTTCAATTGCAGTCATACAAACAAAATACAATATATATATTTTTTAATTTATATTTCCTGATAAAACGCAATCATACGTTGTTACTAGTAAAACACGAAGCAAATAAAAAAAGGTATTTAAAAAATAGGCTTCAAATTTGCCCGCGAAAATAAACAACACATCGCCGAACTTTTATTCTCCGCCAAAATGTAGCGCGTGCGGCCTAAACCAGATGCCAAAGTTTCAGCACTAACTGTGTTTTCACTTTTATCTTTTCAAAATTATTCTAAAATACTAGTTTTTTTAATTAATTTTAATGCTGAGTCAGGTCCCACAAGCCCCTGCTGGCTTTGACCTGACTCGATCATAAACTTGGAAATCGGTGCATTTGTGAATAAATTATTATTATTATTATTATTATTATTATTATTATTATTATTATTATTATTATTATTATTATTATTATTATTAGTGCCGGAAAAATGTAAAATATTATTTAATTGGGATCGCGATGCGCATCAAAAAACAATGGAATCCGATTTAACTGAAAATTCCCAAAAAGTTTAGCAGTACGTCGGTTTACGCACAGAAAGAACGAATATACCAAATACAATTGTTCTAGACGATGTCGATGTAAAATATACATCAGATATATTTGCTAATCAGTTCAGCTCTGTTTACACTAATCACATTGATTCCTCCTTTCCTGATTCTCCCCCGGAAGGACTTGGCGACCTGCTAAAGTCGATTTGTGTAAACGAAGATATCGTTGCGGAGTGTATTCAGAAAATGAAACCTAAGCTATCATCTGGTCACGATGGAGTGCCAGCAGCTCTGATTAAAACATATCGTGATTTATTCACCCCTGTACTTTGTGATATATTTAATAACTCTTTAAAGTCCGGAATATTTCCAGACATGTGGAAGCTCGCTGTAATTGTTCCGGTGCTTAAGTCCGGAAAGAGTGGCGACGTTTCCAATTATAGACCGATCTCCCTTCTTAGTTCATTCTCGAAGATTTTCGAAATGGATATTCATAAATTTTTATGTTTCTCATTTAGAAATATAATTATTCCCAGTCAGCATGAATTTGTTCCTGGCAGGTCGACCACAACAAATTTGGATACTTTTACGTCTATAGCATCCCGCATTGTCTGTAAGCGAGGCCAACTTGACGTAGATTATTTTGATTTAAGCAAGGCAGTCGACCTGGTTGACCAAGAAATGTTACTATCTAAACTGTCTTACTACGGTGTTGGGGAAAACGTGATCGAGTGGTTTGGGAGTTATCTGCTGAATAGGAATGGTTTTGTACGAGTTAATGATATGACGTCCCCAACCTTTAGTATTAGCTCCGGGCAGGGATGGGCAAAATACAGGCAAATATGTATCGAAATACAAATACAAAATACTTCGTCAAAAATGTATTTAATTACAAATCTAATTACACTTTCAAAAAAGCATTTGAGTACAAGATACAAATACAACCAAATGTATTTGGTGTCCTCCAAATACTTTTCCAAATACATTCCTCAAAATTTGCGTCCGCGGCTTCAGGGCACCTGCAATGGGTTTCTGGGTATCTCATTTTAATTTTGCGTCGCACACTCGGGAGTTAGTGTGCGAGGCTATAGTAACGTAATAGAAATATAATCACAAAAAAAAAGTAATCTGCTTGAAGAAGGTGAAAAAAGTACAGAGCTTCAAGCAGCTTTTTTTGTCGATTACATTTTGGTATAGACCAACAAAGAACCGAGACAACCAAGACGCGCAGAACTAGCTAGAGAATTTTTTATTGTTGCAACTCGCACCAGTTACGAAAATCTGGACGACGCGCGCATTTAGAATGTTCCAGGCAAAAATATGGATGGAAATCAGGCTGGAAAGCATCACAAGTTGTCACAGGCACTTATTTAGCCAGTCTGCCTGTGAACGTCGATTTCGTCACTATTCTTGCCCTGGACTAACACCGTAATCACAAAGTCACCAAACGCTTATGCTTGATTGAGAGACACTGCATTCGGTAAAAATAAATTTAAGGGATGTATTTTCGCCCACAAAATTGTATTTAATTACAATTGTATTTGAAATACGTACGTTTTAGTATTTAAATACACACGTCAAATACATTACCCAATTTGTAATTAAATACAAATGCAAAATACACAAAGTATTTGAAATACGTATTTCAAATACTTGTATTTGAAATACTGCCCATCCCTGGCTCCGGGTTGCCTCAGGGATCTGTTTTATGCCCTCTTCTCTTTTCTATATTTGTCAATGATATCTTTCTCGTTATCTCGCAATCATTATTCCTCCAGTACGCCGATTAAATTAAAATATACCGTGAAATTCGAACTTTTGACGACTGCGTAAAACTAGAGGCTCCGTCTGAACCGTTCAAAAACCGAAGTATTGACATTTTCTCGGAAAACTGAAAATGTCGGTTTTCCTTATCGAATTGAGGGGGCCTTATTGACTCGTGTAATCGAAATTAGAGACCTCGGTGTTGTGTTTGATTCGGACCTAATGTTTGATGTTTGGGCAAAATGGTTTGCGCATCGTTACGAGCGCTTGGCCTTTCTGTGTCGCCTGACTTAGAGAATTCAACAATCCACGCACGTTTTTAACCCTTTACTGGTCACTGTGCCTCTCGCAGCTTGACTATGCGTCGGTGGTGTGGAACGGAATCTGTAAAACCAGTTCACTGAGAATTGAACGGGTTTAGCACAAATTCATCTCAATTTTTAAGTATCGCTATTTGTAAAGAGACAAGCAAACTTTGGATAATGGAGCCCTTTTGAGATTACCTGACCCACATCAACCTAGAGAAAAAGCAGATTTGCTATTTTTGTTTAAAACCATTCACAGCTTAATTGACACCCCAAGTCTCTTATCTGAAGTAAATATTAGGATTCCTAGAGTACCTACAAGGCTCAATTCACCTTTTTACACATCTAGAGAATTTAGTCATTTGTGGCCAATTCCCAGGTTATTGGATTGTTACAACGGTTACGCTGAAAAACTGGACATATTTGACTCCAGCCGAAAGAATTTTGACCACTCAATCAAAAACCTGTTCCAATTAGGGCGGAGTTGAAAGGTACTAAGATGTTACAGTAAATCTCAGACGAATATTTTTTTTTTTCTTTCCTGTGACTTTGTCGGCACGTTGTTTTACTCTTATAGCTCATGTAACGACATTTTACTATCACTTTTGAACTACTTCATGATGATTACCATAGGCGTGCACTGGGTCCTCCTATAGGGGGGGGGGGGGGGGGCAAGTTTCACTGCAGCGCCCCTCCCCCCCCCCCCCCCACCGTCTCACCGAGACCCTTATGCCGTAGGGGTAAGGTGTTCTAGTGTACCCTAGTAGGAGCTAGTACACTAGAACAGCATATTTCAACCGCGAAATATGACTTCCAGGTTTACAATTCAGTGTCACCATAAAACTACCCTTGAGTTTACTTTCCCGCAGATTACTTGGAAGTCTAATTATTGCGGTTTACGAATGGAGCCCGGAGAATGACAAGGCTCGAAATATGTTTGAACCAAAAAATCAAATCTGAGCTGTGACACCGAACATGACGTAATGCCACAAAACGTCATACTTTATAATGCCACTGTTCAGACTTTATTTTTATGTGTCATCGTATCCATATCCTCGTAGACCGCAGTAATTGGATTTGCGAGTGCTCTGCGTGAAAGTAGACTTGCATGCGCTTTGAAGTGTGGGAGAAATGAGAAGATGAGATAACGTTTCCAAAAACAAAAACGATTTATTGCCAAACAAATGTGGAAACCGACACGATAAAGAAACCACAGCTTGCACTCGTAGGGCACAAGCGCCATCACAAAACACAGAAAGAAAATGAATCGCACGAGGGCTCAGACGATACACAATTTCAATTCACAAACGGTAGACTCTAAAAAAAACATTCAACATAACACAACAACAGGGCTGGTGCAAATGAAAACAGTAACACACAGTAAACTTAAGTACACTATACAAAAGAACTATTCAAGCTGAGCTGTGCAAAAATACTATTGGTGTGAGAGGCGAACCTTAGTTCGGACAGAATCGGCTGTAAAGCACCCTCTTTCGCCGGCTGTCAACTAATTAAGGATAAAGTAGAATTATATGACATTGTAGGTTAATGCGATAGCATATCCTGCGAAATTAAAACACATTCATAACAAAAGTTTGCGCGTTTTAGTCGTAAAATGCTTTAAGATATTATCAAAACTGATGGATGTTGCTAGGTCCTGCTCCACAAAGGGCAGCACCAGCCAACGAAGCCGTTCCTGCGACATCGTGGATCTTAACTTGGTCTTTACATGTGCGAGCTTCGAAAATGTCCTTTCGCACGAGCAACTGGTTACAGGAATCGTGGAAAGAAGTTGAAGAACGCGAGAAAAGTCCTTGAATACTGACTTGTCCAACCCATTTTCTTTGAGTGAATCCAGCCAGTCATAGGCGGTCATGCTGTTTGCTTTTTCGTCGCTGGTTTGAGACTTTAGGAGCCGCATTTCAGCACGCAAGCTGTCGGGATCTACCTCAAAGAAGCTACAAATAAGAGATATTTGTTCGTCGCTCGCAGAGAGGCCCAGGAGGTTCTGGATAGCACACACAAGCTCAAAAGTTTCTTGTGTGAACCTTTCTTCGATCCCTCGAACACAGGAGTCAAGCATCGGAAAGAAAACACCGACACGAAATTCTTCCTCTTTTGTCGCATAGAAACATTCATTTGCCCAGTTTTGGTCAATTTGCTTCGATACCTTTCTTTTTCGAACTTCGGGAATCTCGATTTTATTCATCTCGCAGATCGAAGAAGCTTCCGCAAACATCTTTTGAAAGACTGTCCCATCTTGCCTCATCTCTCGCAGCGCTTTTTGCAGATGCCTGACTTCATTGAGTGCAGTAGTGAGGTTAATTTTAGGGTCCTGAAGAGCTTGGCTAACCTTCAAAATAAGCTGTAGAATAGGGTGAGCTATTTCCATGCAGCAGACAAAGTCAAAGCTCATCAACTGGGAAAGGAGTCCCTTGCCTTTTGCTTTCGTCTCCGGGTGCTTTGTGGAGTCCACAATCGTTCTTACTGCACTCGACAGTTCGGTGTAGCTCTCACGAACGGCCTTTACAGCTTCAGCACGACATGCCCATCTGGTTGTAGACAAAGACTTCAAAGTTTTCAGCTGTGTGCCGACAGTTTGGCAAATTCGCTCAAAAACAGCATGGCGCACAACACTGTTTTCAATGAAGTTGTACGCAAGTTGCACAACGCCGAAAAAATCAAACATCATTCTGTTTTCTGCTCGAGACAAACATGCATCGACAAGCACCAGGTTTAAGCAGTGGGCATAGCAGTGAACGTAGACGAGCTTGTTGTTCTGCTCTTTGCACTTTGCTTGAACGCCAGCAATGTGCCCAGACATAGTAGAAGCCCCGTCAAAGCAGACGGAACTCACAGAATTCCAGGAAACATCGATGGCGGTGAGAACCGCTTGCAACATGGAAAACATAGAGTCGCTGTCTAAATTTTTAAGCCTTTCGAGAGTAAGGAATACCTCCACTGGCCTGTTCTTAATCTCGCAGAAGTACCTAATAACAACGGAGAGTTGTTCATGATGACCGCAGTCACTTGTTTCGTCGCACATGAGCGAGATTGTTTTCCCTTCTATGCGGTGGACAATCGAAGAAAAAATGGCTGCGTGCAGTGACTCTAGGATGTCATTTTGTATTCTGTTGCTGATGTAGGAGGCGTTCTTTGGGCCTGACTCGAAGTGGCCCCGCAAAACGGGGTCGTACTTGTTTAAGATATTAACTATCTCTAAAAATAGACCTTGCTCTGCGCTCTCCTTATTTTCACTGTGCCCTCTGAATGGCCTTCCTCCCTTTGCGAGAAGAACAACGACGTCAGTAAGGCGCTTTAGCACCTCATGATTTTGTTTTCGTTTTTCTTCAACTTGATCGAGACGCTCGTCGTTCAAAGCTTTCATCCAGCATCGAAGCAATCGATCTGTTTGCTTTGGAGCAATTCCGTGACACGACACTGTTAAGATGGCCCTCAGATCTTTCATGCTGATTAAACCTTTCTATCGCTTTCTTCCAAGTTCGAAACCCAGTTGAAACAAAGGATGGGTCTAAATGTGCTTTGGATATACCACTCCCCGGCGGAAACGCCCGACAACAAAAGCAAAAGGCTGCATCTTTTGCTGGACTGTATTCAAGCCAGCTGAACTTTGCAAACCAGTGTGCACAAAAGCTGCGCTTTCGATTATTCGTTTCTGTTTGGGCATAGCTGCCTAGATGAGGCTGAAAAGGACCCCGTGCTTGCCTGGCTTGCTTGTCCAGGTCGCTAGTCGGCATTGGCAGCGACGGGTCGTCGTCAGACACTTGGTTCTGGTTGGTGGAAAGCGTTGAGCAAAGTCTCGGAGGCACATCTGGTGCATCAACGATGTGGCTTGGCGTCGTGGCACAGCTTGGCGTCGGCGCAAAATTTGGCGTCGTGGCACAGCATGGCGAAGTGGCACAGTCGTCAGCTTGCTCGTGGCTGGACATCTTTTCCGGCTCATTTTGTTCATGCTGCTCTTTGCAGCTTGTTGACTGTGCTGCAAACAAATAAGAGAAGTATAACTTTTTAGTTCTATTTTTACCAGTTAACATGGCTCTTAGAATACGCTCGAAAAGAAGTCTGAGTAAACAATTACAGGACAACTGCGCCAATAATAAATATATATTCCTGGAAATTTTACGACAGCTCAGCATAGTCCCTCTAAGCTAACAACAGCAACCGCTGCTCGGAGGCGTGCCAAGCACGGCCTGCTGATTGTGTTTTCTACGTTTTAACATAAACAACCTTCCTGAAAAAACTAGATTGCTAAAAAGCAAGATTTTTTTTTTTTTTATGTCGGTGACGTTAGTTGCGCTAGAGTTACTAGTCTGGCCGAGGAGCACTACCTTCTTTGTTCATCGCGACAGAAATTCGCGTCCTTCTCGTATAGTTATTAATTTCGAGAGAGATAATCGTGCACAGAGCGTATACACGACTCAAAGATTTTAAGACTGCGTTTTATTAATGGTGAGCACTGGCGCTGGGCACGGAAATGCCCCGAGTTGCTGAGTACGTCGGTGAAGACAGACGGGGCTCTAATAGAAATGTTGCTGAATTCGTTGGACGCTTTTTCCTTTGTGAGGATTTGAACATTCATGAGTGGGTGCGTCTCTCACTCTCACTGTTGCCTTCGTTCGTGAGGCGCTTCATTCACCTCAACAAGATCAGTCATTTTGCTCAACGGGGTCCTATTGAGGTGCCACGCTATCGTCTACGAACAGACTTCGTAGAATAATGACACCGACACGTGCTGCTATATCGAGACTTCTAAGAAAAAGAATATGGATAATTTAACCAACTAAACTGAGCTCTGGAAAGAATTTAATTGTGCATTTAACAATCGGAAGAAAAATATTACAAGGTCAGTTTACTCGTTGTTTCTTGGAAGGATCGCATTATGTGAATGAAACGGCCTCCAGGAAGCCTTCATACAACCTTCATACAATTTCATATCGTTAAAGAAGCTTCGTTGAACAGAAGAGAAAAAAAGTTTATCTCGGGGGCGGACCGTTTTAGCTTCCTTGTTGCCGCCGAGTACCGTGTGTAAAGGCTGAACCGCATGTAAGCAATAGCGAGCGACGGTACGAGACCGTGCGACGGCGACGAGACAATCGACGACGACCCGCTTCGCTGTCGCTCGGTCACTCGCGCGACGAGGCAAACCGCATGACAGCGACGGGAGCAAGCGACCAAGGCGATAAGCGACGTTTTCTAGAAATCCAAAATCCGAGCGTCGCGACGAGCGACCGTGAGAAATCTCCGTCGCTCGTCGCCGACACCCGTCGCTGTCGCCGTTGCTCGCTAAATCGCTTACATGCGGTTCACCCTTCACTGTCGCTCGTCGCGTAGCTCGGTATTGGGATTTCTAGAAAACTTGGCGCTCACCACCTTCGTCGTTGTTTGCTCCCGTCGCTTTCATGCGGTTTGCCTCGTCGCGCGAGTGACCTATAAAAAAAAAAAAAAAAAAACAACGCTGCAGTGAACGTTAATCTTCACAACAAATGCCTTCGTGAGTTGAAACATGTGTCCTTCATGTACTTTACCCTCGCGTTAAAAGGGAAACGACTTAGACCAGAGGATTTTCGCAGAAGGATGCTGCACCCGGCAGCACTGCGGCTAGATTCCCAGGTGCGCAGCCTTGACTTAAGTTCAGCCGAGCAACAGTCTTCTTTACTTTTTTGTCGATTTCTTCTGGGGTAAGGGCGCACTCGCACATTAACGGTCTCCGTTTCCTCTAGAATATACTTGGCGATGTTTCAAGTTCAATAAAAACAAAGTGGGGATGGTTTTGCTTCCTTTCTTCCGGCGTCATCCCGATTTTGTTCCAATCAAAACGCCCCCAATAAAAATAAAAAAAACGAACACGCACTAAATTTGCGCCCTACCCAAGTCATCAGGGGGGGGGGGAGGGCAGGGCCCCCCTGCCCCCCCCCCCCCCGTATGCACGCCTATGATAATTACATATGGTATGAGGGCTACGTGGCCACTAATATTTGCAAGAACCTTCGCCAGTTAACACTTTTTTCTTCTTTCTTAGTGAACGAACCAATTTGCATTTTTGTTCGTTCATTCCCACCACATGCAGTGACTGGAACCACCTTCCCGCCGCCATCGCTTCCATCGCAGACACCAACCTGTTCAAATCTGCCATTTATAACCATATATTGTAACCCTGCCTATTCATGTTTGCTTTTGTTGTTAAACCTTTTTGCCCATTCCTCTCTGTAATGCTTCGGCGATTGAGAGTAAATAAATGAAATGAAAAATGAAATGTACTATCCCGACTATACACATCATCTTCACGGCGCACCAACGTATGAACTTCCAACATAAATATTTATTTTCGAATTTTATGTGTCGCTGATTCCGATGTCTGTGTGTTTTTGTCTGGTTATAATTTTTATGTTTTATCTTGTAATGTCAGTTTGCTTTTTGTTTTTAAGTGTTTAAATGTCCGGTGTGCCGGTACCAAGACCACATGGTTGTTCCTGGACACCCAATAAGATTGATCGATTGATTGATTGATTGATTATTATTATTATTATAAACTATTCTAATAATTTATTCTAATAATTATCATTACAATAAAGGACGATGTCATCCTTTATTTAAAAATGTCAAATCATGTCTTCGAGTCAGTATGGCTTTATTGTTGGCCGAGGAACACAACCTTTCATGGACGCGGTTTCTGATGACGTAAATAATGGCTTTGAGCATAACCTGTTCACTTGCGCTTGCTTCCTTGACGTATCAAAAGCGTTCGATACTGTTAGTCACTCCATACTATACTTAGCAAACTTTCAGCCATAGGATTCCGTGGACCTTTCTTTTCGCTTTTAAAAAAATTTCTGCTTAGGTGCACACAGTTGTTTTCGGTGAACAATGTGCAAAGTTCCAAAGTTGGTTTAAAAGCAGGCGTTCCGCAATGGTCAGTTCTTTCTCCGCTATTGTTTAACATCTATGTCAACGATTTACCAAGCGTGGTTTCAAACTGCATTCTTTACCAATACGCAGATGACACCCTCTTATAAACACGTCATACTTCCCCCAGAAGCGCTTCAGATGCTCCAACAATCCTCCAACGAAGTCATGGACTGGTTTTCTCGTAACTTGATTTCTATAAATGTGTCAAAAACAAAGCTCGTCTGCTTTCGCAATCCCTTGAAAGTAGTTTCCTCAAATATTCTTTTTTTTTTTTTGCTACACGCATTAAACTGTACCTCGTGCCACTCGGCTGAAGTCCCGTATTCTGACACTGTAAAATATCCTGGAATACACTTCGACTCCCATCTTTCGTGGAATTCCCATCTAACGAAAATATGTTCAAAGTTGAGAAGCGTTTCTTGTCTGCTTTATAACATCAAAATATTCATGCCCCTCGGCTTACGCAAACGCATTGCTTATTCGTTAGCCTATAGTCACCTACGCTATGGTATAACTGTTTTTGGTTCATGCTCGAATTTATTGCAAAACGTGTGGTATAACTTCAATTCTTCTCAGTTAGACCTTTTTAAAACATTGTCAATGCCGAACTTTAGATCTGTTTTTTCAGAAACAATGGTGATCAATCAGTACTAGTCTGACGACTTTAAATCTCCTTGTGCCGCCTCACGGCAACTACGGAACGTTTCAAAATATCTCGTCCCGAAATGCTGCACACGATATGGCAAAAATATGCGTTCGTTCTACGTTCCACACATTTTTAATCTATTACCAGATCTCTCGAACCCTATTTCAAAGAAAAAAAAAAAAAAAAAAAAAGTGCCTCCGTCATTTGCATATGATAAAAGTATAATTGTCCTGTTTTTTCTTGTCACATTTCTGTGGTGTATGTTTGCGTGAGTGTGTCCTTTTTTGTCACTCAGCTAGACTCATCATCTGGAAGTTCTGTGCCTCACATTTTTGCCATTTTTTTTTTTTCATGTGCCATGACCAGACGGACAGAACAAGTTTAACTTTATTTTTCTCCTCTCTCTATGTGTTTGACATCTATGATTATTTTACTACTGATTTATATTGGTCAGTACTACTGAAGTGAACATTTGCTGTGGTATTCTAAGGCCTTAAATTTTTTTCCTTATTTTTTCTTTCTTTCTTAATTAACTATGTCCCCAATTTTATCTAAAAGGGTTCAGTTACACAAGCCCTTGTCGGCTTTGACGAACCAGACTGCTTCATCATGAGTATACTGTATCTGTAATCTGTAATCTGTAAAGTACTTAGAAATTTTGTTCGACTGCGGTTTAACTTGGAATGCTCAACTCACGTCCCTCTGTAAAAAAATTGAGGAGTACTTGTTGTCTGCTATATAATACAAAATCACTTATGCCTCTCTCAGTTCGCAGACTAGTCACCCATGCTCTTGCATATAGCGTGCTACGGTATGGCGTTACGGTGTTTGGAAACTGTTCCGGCTTCTGGCATGAAAAAATTGACGGCATTTAAAAAAAAAATATTTTGACAAGTGTTTCTTATGGCATGCAATTTCCCGATGGTACTGATCTCTTTCAACATTTACAATTGCCCTGTCTTCGAACACGTTTTATTCAAACTGTTGTCTTACGTTACTTTTGGACAGATCAATTCACAAGAAAAAACGTTGCTCTGCGTCCGCTTCGTTTTCAAGAGACTTTCGAGATACCTTTTGCCCGAACAAGATATGGACGGTATACACGCGAATGTTACGAGCCTGAACTCTTTAATAATCTGCCTTCTCAAATTCTACAAGCGAATTCACTGCGTCAACTGAAGAGAATACTGAGACTTCACCTACTGGGATGAGATGTCGCCTAGCGCGTACCTATTTGTTAGTTTGTGTGTGTATATGCGTTTTGTACATACTAAACTTTTTCAGTTTGTTCTACTGATGTGTGTGTGACGAACTTTACATTCTACGGTCTCGTAGACCGTAGAACCGAAACTGACAATAAAGATGACGCCTTTTAGCCAAAAGCGAATCCACAGCCAATCCGTTTCAGCGCGCACAAGCCGGAAGTTGCGGTTGTTTTCGGCAACGCATTTCCTCTCCATCTATCGACTTCGGAACTTCGGGCTCTTCCCTCTTTTCTCAGCTCGAGTAGCGAAGTGGAGTTTTTACACGTGGATTAGTGATTTTTGATCGTCGTCCCGAGAAACCGTGACTATGCCGGCCAGGGACGTTGCGTCTTAGCCGCACGGCATATGTGCCCCAAGACCGCAGTGCCGCGAGCAGTGAGCGTTGCATCATGGCTTTACAAATGCTCGTCCAAGAGTATTTGCAAATTCCCGTCGTCACCCGGACATACACCGCCGCTTGTGTGCTTACGACGGTTCGCTGTCGTGAGTATCATGCCCGCTTACAGCAGTCGCCTTTTCTCTCGAAGCTGGGGCGAAGGAGTTCAATGTGTTGGATTGTGTGTTGCCGTTTCGCCGTTGCCAGAACGCTGCCCTGCCGCTTTTCCAGCGTGGGGCGTCCCCCCCATTCCGACGACTGAATGCTGATGAGCAGTCGGCCTAAACCGCATCCGTTCTCGTTTGTCAATGTTTTCGTCGTCTATCGTTCGTGCCGAACGTGTTTTTGTTTTTTTTTTAGTGCTAGGCTCGCCGAGGAACGGGAAAAAGCAGACGCTAGGACGTGACTGCCACATCATCGTTAAGTGTCGTGTGAAATCGAAGGAACGCGCGCAAAATCATCGTTCGTCCGAAGCAGAAAAAAGACGGCGATCGCAGAGAGTTACCACTAATTGAGTGTGAGCGTTGTGAACACGTACAGGTGTTAGGGAAAGCGTTAAGAACATTCTTTTCTCAAACGTGTGCTCCCTTTCCTTTTACTATCACTTATTGAGCTCCAAAGGTTCCACGTACAATGTCGTGCACATGACGTGACTGAAGATCGAAAAACCTAGATCCCTTTTGAAAGCCGCAGAGCCGTGTATACAGAGAGTTTGGTCAATGGGAGGCGCGGACAGAGCCAGGGCGTGCACCAGACGCAAAACCAGAAGCCGAAAAGAATCCTCTAGCGGTGGTAGCGAGAAACTGTTTTGGTCAGAGGTATATGTTCGTATATGGTTTTAATAAACTCGTAAGAGGGAAGTGTAGTAACCCTTTATCGTTGAAAATAGGGTGCACGTGGTGTTTCAATCATGATCACGCAGAAAGATGTAAGAAACGAATACGCCGCTCAACTCTGATTTGCTTGGACAGAGTGTGACCGCTCGGGCGTCAGATTCCCGAACCTTGGCGCTTGGCGTACAGATTATGCTAGTCACACTCTTCCACCATGATTTTGGATGACCATGATTGAAATATCACGAGCACCATATTTTCAGTCACCGAGAGTTACTCCGACGCACTTATCAAGTTTGTTTCTTGCGACCACCGCCAGGGTATTATTTCCGGCTTCTGGTTGGCCACATTCGAATTTGTGAAGACACCCTGGAACACGCCTAGCCTGTTTTCGGCCAATTGTGCTTCCTTATTTGTCTCCTATACTTCCCAACAAATGGCCAAACTTTCTACATATACGGCTCTGGAAAGCCGCATACCAATTGCCTGGATGTCTGAACGTGGTAGTAGACAAGTGTGGAACAGCCAACACTAGGGGGTGTGCGGTACATAAAAAGTACTTGGAGTGAAGTAACTAAGAGCCTATGTCATACTGGAGTAAAGTGGCACCACATACTTCAACTGGTATACAATAACTGAAACCTAATAATAAAGCACAATAACTTTCCAACAGTCTTCCATTACATTATTTTACTCATACAAATGTGTTCTTCTGACTATGGTGCCATAACCCCAGGATTGTTGAGTGTAGCCTATGGTCTCCTGCTATATACCAAGATAATAATGAGGCAGGTGCAAGTAGACACAATGATCGGATGTGCATTTCACCGACTTTCTGGATCTGGGCCCGTTTGCTCGAAGCCGGTTAACTTTAACCGCGGTTAAAAGTTAACCGCCCTTGCCTACTAGGTACCTACAAGTACCTAGCCAAGCTTGATGAGGGCTGGATGAGCGATAGATCCGTGTTTTATTATCGGGTGGTAGCTGGTGTCACCTACTGGTTTTAGCGAATGTAAGTGGCTTTCGTGGAAAAAGTTCCCGAAAAGGGGGGACCCCAAAACGCGCGCTACCGGGTTTTCGCGACGCTGCGCGGCATACATTTGAGCAGACACATTTTTTGTTGCTCATGGTACAGATATTGGATAAGGTAAAACTAAATTCACCCTTGTTTGGAGAACTTCTAAATGCTTGGCTGTCTGAATTAAACACAAGCCTCGTTGAAATTTTATTCCAAGTTCCAAAGAGGACGACGAGTTCAGTCCTATAGGAACAATAAGGAAGAAGTGAGCCGTGAAAGGCGGGTGGTACACCGGCAGCGTGGTTGGCCAGCATATGAGAACTGTAAATAACACCATCATAAATTGAAGAACCTGTGATTCGGCCCCAGTGAAAATATACCTATAAGTAAATTACCCAAGCATTGAGGAGAACGCTGAAAGTGTAATTCTACGGTCCACGTGCGCTGGCCTTCCCCTTATAAAAGATTCAAAGTAAATAATCATAATAAAGCTTTGACGAATGCGCGTGCGAGGCAAAATTTGTTTTAGGCTTTTTGCTTTAGAACAGTTACTACTGCAGATGCCAGCATGTGCAGTCCATGAAACTACACTCGTAGCATGCACCTCGGTGCTTGGGGATGCTATCAATACCCGGCTGATTGAGTCAAGGTAGTCCACTTTCCAAAGACATTGCCATGCCGACAATTATCGCGTTCATTTTGGCTTAGGAATAGGCCAGTATCGAAAGACTATCTAAAAAATACGGCGATGTCATTGCTCGTGCTTTGCGATTTAAGTGAGGTAAGGCAAAGCGAAAGCCTCCTGCACCATTCATTGCTGACTAACGCGCCCGATATTGCAGCTGCAATGACATATTAGTTCCAAAGCAGCGGCGCTCACTCACCGGGGTGCCGCCATGTTTCCCCTGCCGTCCTTACTCTGCCCGGTCACGTGACTTAAAATTCCCCCTCGTAGGGAAATGCGGTTAACTTCTAACCGTGGTTAGAGTTAACCAGCTTCGAGCAAACGGGCCCTGTCTGCATAAGCTTGATTTTCCAAAGTCGAGGAAGGTCAAGAAGTAGATTCTTAATCACATGGGTAATGAATATGACTAAGAAGCTCTGGAGTGATGTGTTCTAAGATATGAATGCAGTTTCTGATTTGGTAAGGATTAAAATCGGCTAACATGTAAGTATATTTTGACGTGTTGACTAACCCGACCATTTTGTCTGTAGTATAAAGGGGAGTACTTTGCTCAACATTCCGGACTGAGACTTAATCTGATTTGAATGGCAAAGTTCATGTGTTCCTACTCTAATTGTGACACAAACATCTATTTTTAAACAGATTTTTCTTTTGTCATATCCAGTTTCATTCATTTCATTTATTGTACCCTCAATGCCCGAAGACATTATAGAGGGAAAGATGGGGTGCGCATACTTTCATTTCGTGGACCTCCTGGTCAAGATTTTGAGCCACCTCAATTTATTGAGCATATTTCTCTAGGTACAAACACCAATAGCTTAATTTTTACTGCACAGCATAAGACTGAAGAGCGGCCAAAACACGCTTTTCTGCGGGGACAGCGAAGTCAAAGCTTGACGAAGCTGTCTCTAATTCAATCCTGTTAAAAAAGAAAAAAAAAAAAACATTTTTGAAGAATGTAGATTTATAATTGTCTATCATTTACAAACCACTTGCTGGATGCTCACTGAACCAGCTCATTACTTTTCATGAGACGAGCAGTGGGGTATCTTAAAAATACCTGCCAGTTTTGTGCTCCCCTCTCCACCAGTTCTTTCCCCGTAGCCGCTCCATTTCTTTCAACTGGGAGAGGGAAATGGGAGAAATATTACCCCTTCCCAACTAGTCACTGACAGGATGAGAATAGCAGGGTGTCTCTTTCGTATGCCCGGACTGCAGCAGACGCTTGTTGACTTCTTCCACGCGTTGGCAAGACGCCGGAGTTTTACTGGATGTGGGAGGCTCGGGCTGGAGACGGGACTACTGAACAACTTCCTTGCCTTTGTAACCGTCTCAGTGACTGTGCAAGTCTGCCTTCAATGAAAACTGCTCGGAAAGTCGCCCTTTGGAGCGTCAAACTTTCTATGCCCCTGCGTTCGGATGCTTCACCAGATTGAATGTTTCGTCGTCTCAAAAGCCGAGAGGCCACCTACCGGGTGGGCGGAGCTTGCAGAGTCAACTGAGCGTCGTTCTGCGATGCAAATTTAGCATAGAGGTATACTCATAGAAATGCACTTTGGGAGCTAGCTTATGTAAAAGCTAGCTATCGCACATTTCTAAGAAAGCACTGGGAAATAGGTTTTTGAAATAAGTACAAGTCATCCAAATGTACGAGGGTTGTTCAAAAAGTAATGCCTCACATTTTCATTCCTTCGTCCAAAAATAACAGTAGTAACGTGAAAATTCACAGGTTGCAACATTTATGTTTCTTGCACACATCTGGTAATTTCACGGTTGCATGAAGAATACTGTGGTAATAGGTCGAGAGAATATTGTCTGTGTCTGACGTATGTCACAAACGATGAGCTGTAATAAAGTTCCTAGTGGCAAAGAAGAAAAAAAAAACGGGAAAACTTTATTATTGTTTGCATGGATGTCGTACAATCAATAGGAGCACAGTTGGATTCCGGGTGAAAGGAATTAAAGCTTCAGAAGGTAGAGAGGCAGACTTGCATAATTGATCATAGTCGCAGCGTACTGCCACCGCTACCAACCCAGACATATTGCAGCGCGCCGATGAATTTATTCGTGCGAACTGGCACATCACAAGCCGACAATAGACCTTATTCAGATTCGCGGTCCATCCATCGGACGTTGCGCCAACTTTCTTCCGTAGTCTCAAACGTAGCGACCCATGTTTGAGGTTATGGGCAGAATGCTGCTGTTGGAAAGTGATGCCACACTACTGCCGTGTCTCGCTGCACAACCTATGGAGAAATAAAACAAACAACCGCAGTAAATATATGGATTGGATTTTTTTTCTTTTCAGCCTGAAGTTTTTACGGCGAATCTTGGAATAATCAGAGCATTTTACTCAGTGACAATGACTGAGCCCACGCCGCCGGCTTCTACCACGGACTGTTTCAAATTCTCTTGACATATAGAGGTCCCCATCACTGTATTAATGGCTGGTTAAAGGGGCGATGCAAAGATTTTTGTATTTTGCGCAAATACCACTTAGAACGGATCCCTGACGTTAATGACCTGTGAAATGCCCATTCGTTTTTGACCAAACGCAATCGAAATCGCAGAAAAAAATAAAGAAAAACGAGCAGAGTTCACCCCCTCAACTCGCAGCCAGAACAAGCGGCCACGTGATCTGGAGCCGATTACATGCCGCCGATGTTGATCACAGCCATGCGCTGGGGTTGGCAAGGCACAGGACACGCGCTGAGTTCTAGACATTGTTATGGCTCGGCTGTTGTCGTCGTTGCAGCAATTGGACACAGGACACTACCCGAATGCTTCTCGAGCAATTATCACGAGCCGAAATCGAGTGTCCACGCCATGCTCGGGTCCAATCTATGAGCCGCATTCAGATGTCGTCACTGGGCGGTACTGCTACCGCCCAGCTACGTCATCAGGTTTCGCGAAGGAGAGATTGAATGAAAACACTCGGTTTTGTCCTCTAAATTACAGCGCAACAAAAGAGTTTCTTGGTCAGTGGCGTTGCATGCGAGTATCCTTGAGTCCCACTAGTGCCATAAGCTCGTGTAAAGTGAAAAACATTCCAATTGAATATCATTGCACCGCCCCTTTAAGGCTGCTTCACACATTTGTGTAGGTTGCGTCCACGGCAGCCAAAACGACAGCAACAATAAAGACCCCGAGACAACTGTGACCCACGAGGCTACTTCTTACATTGCTTGTCACATGCGTGACAGTTTTTTCTCTGTCACTACATTGTTTGTTGTTTTGGTCATTCCAACTGGAACCAATGCAACTGTTTGACCCAGGTTTGCTAATATAATTTACTTAGAAATACCCAATACCACCACCACATTCTAAAAAAAAAAAAAACCAACAGCATCTTAAGGACTAGTTGGGAGAACGCTATGCAGGCAGAGCGGGGACGGTGGGGAAGCCTCAAAGATGGCGGGGGGGTCTTCGTAGTTTGCACATTTACCGAGAGATGGCTCTAGAGCTTACAGTCAACAAAGGAAGTGCAATGCCAATGGTCAACATTGCCAGTGTCTGGCATGAAAATGCCGGTCTTCACAAAGGTATCAAAGCCTAGGAGTCAGTTGCCAACTTTTGTTTCACTGTACTCAAACCTGATTTGGCACCATCAGGTTTTCGCCTCTTCAGGCCACTAAAGGATGCACTGTGCTGAACAAGGGTTGAAAACAATAGCTTAATTCGTGGAGTGAGAACATGGTTACACGAGTGGAAAACAAGCTGGTACAGGGAAGTCATGCATGCGCTTGTTCCATGCTAGCGTAAAGCCAAAAAAACTGAGCAGAGACTATGTAAAAAAAAATAGCATGTGAAAAAAAAATAGCATGTGTGCAAGAAAGGTGCAGTAATATTCGGTCTGAATTTTGTATCTTTTGAATAAACAGTTTTTGAGAAATAAATGTGGGGCATTACTTTCTGAGCAGCCCTCATACTTGAAAATACTATTTCAACTACAAGAGACATTCATGAATATATGTACACTGTGAAACAGAATTTGTCAGGTTGCAATTTTTCCAGTCTCTTTTGTGTCTGACATTGTGCAGGATTTCAAAAGCCTCTAATGAAGTGTGGACTTTCAAAAGAAATCTATACTCGCGGTCAACTTTCTGTGGCAGTCCGAAAAGAGGAGGAAAGCGCGTGTACGGCGGTTGGTGCACCCTCTCCCCTAGCATTGACTGCATTGCCACAGAAAGCTGACCGCGAGTATAGATGTTATAGTGCCCATAGAATGGCCCCTGGAGGTAAAAGGAAATTTCCATTTACAAACACTAGACGAGGAGCAATAAAAAAAAGAACACAACACAAGGTCTCAAGGAAATTTGTACGGATATTGGAGCCTGTTAAGCTTGGGACAAAAACAATGTTGTTCCGATGTTTTTGCTCTGTCCTTGCCTTGTTTACTATTTGTATCTAAACATTGCTAACATGCAGCATAATTCTCCTGTTATGTTTACCTAGATGCACTGTACTCCACGAGGTTTGCTTGGGTACTGCTTTATTGCGAGACTCTTATTAAATACTAATAATATCTTCTTTCCAACAGCAACTGGACATCATATCCCCATTCCAGCTTTACTTCAACCCTACATTGATATTGAATCATTACCAAGTGAGTGCAAAAATTGCCTATATTTATCCCGATAAAATCTTTCACAGGAGACCTTCGAGGTTTGAACAGCTCTGTAAGTTGGTCACCTGCCTGAGATGGGCAGCTCAGATGTGCATCTGATGTGCCTGAGAGGTTTCACTGTTAATACAGGAGTTAAAAACACTGGCGTTTCAGCCCATGCAAGCAGTGTGGTCCTAATACACACCGGTCGACATTATAGATTCACCAGCTCACCCAACCTGCACCAAAAGGCGAGACAAAAAAAAAAAAAGAGGGACATTACTAAGAGAAGTTAACCATAAAATGCTACTTCTATGAGCATGTATCTTGTTACAACCTTGTCTGTCCATGCGAACAAATGTCAAGCAGTGTTTGTGTAATGTGCATTTGGTCTGTGAGCTTATTGGAAGTAATTCTGAACTGAACAACAGACATCACGTCCCCCAAACAAGCATGCAGGGAAAAGGTTGATAAAATATTCAAGCTGACCTTTCAGTGTTTTCTGCAGTTTTGTTTTGTTATCGTGGCGCTCCAGGGTTGTGCTGGGAAGACTGAATAGACAACTGGTTCACTTTCTTGCTTTCTTGACTATGCTTTTGTGTGGGGGGTTACCATAAAATAGTGCAGGTAGTACCGCTTACCTGTGCGTCTACTTTCCTGCAGCGCATGTGGAGGCATGCAGCAGGGTAGCAAATGACGAGGTGCTGATAGTATTCCGTGGCCCTAGACTCACCAAATGCAAAGATAAAGCCTAAAGATTGCGGAGTGCGTCGATTGGACTTTGGTGACAAAAATGTGGAGTCACCTTGTGAGAGTCCAATCGGCGCACTCTGTATATTTGGGTCCCACCATTGTGTCTGGTTGTGTTTAGGTTGAGTCTGGTTGGCTAGGAAATGCGATTTGAGCTGGAACTTGATTGTTATCAGTGTCCAACCATCCGCCAACCTTTTTCTGTAAATGTGGGTATGGCTATGGTCTGTCATGGTCCGCCGAGCGACGGCTACAGTTTGTTGTGCGAGTAACGTGCCCATCGACCCTTTGCAGGTATGGCGACTCATCACCACTTTCCTGTTCTTTGGTACGTTTGGCTTTGCCTTCCTCTTCAACATGCTCTTCACCGTCCGGTATTGTCGGATGCTCGAGGAAGGCTCCTTCCGTGGACGGACGGCCGACTTCTTCTACATGTTCCTGTTGGGTGGAACGCTCATGATTGTATCCTTGTTTCTGGGCTTGCTAGAAGGCTGCTCGTTGTGGACAGTTGTCGAGGGAAGGCAACCGCCGGAGCTACCCTTTAAAGGGTAGCTTTGGCGGTCCTACTCAAACCAAACACGTTTTCGGAATGCTCAGGCTTTTCTCTTCCCGGCACGCTGTTACCCTAAATTTAATATAGCTATTCATAAAATGGCAAATGAAGGTTACGCCAGAACCAACATTCAAATTTTCCCGCGCTCGCCGGTGGAGTGATGTCACACGTTGTATGACTTGCAAGTTGAGCAGGCAGTCTATGAGACAATATTTTGCGCGTTTCTTTCGTTTTGTTAGCGAGAGCTTCTTATTCATCCATTTAACACGATCAAACGTCTCGTAACCCGTTGGAAACTAGCTTTTAGTGTGGGCAGTAGAGCCTCAGCCTCCCGACCAAATATGAAACTTCAATAACTTTGCGAAAATAATTATTGTAACTTGTAATTCGGGTTATTAGTTCAGAGGTGTCTATAACGTGCCGAAGCAATTTTGAGGCAAATCAGCGACTATAAAAATGTTTGCCTTTAAAGGACGATTCTAGCCAGAATACGAGCAGCCTGACACCCCGTTTAAAGGGGACGATAAAGCGACCTTGCCACACAGCTTTTGGAGTGTATCCATTGCGGTGTGACCAATCTATAATGCAGCATTTACCAAACAATTCCGAGCAAGCACCCGCTCCAAATTTTTTTGATTATCGCGTAAAACTGGGAGATGGGCGCACCTTAGGTTGACAATATGTAAAGGTATTTCCCTTGTGTATCTTTCATATGTTACAAGATGAGGGGTGGGCACTTATTGTAAAATGGGCAGATGCTCGGTATTTTACGGTAGTTTTCTCTGCATAGTCTCGAAACTCTGATGCGAAAGCTTGTGTATCCGACGACTGTTGTGGGCAGCCCTGGAGGCTAGAAATGGGTGTTCGTGTGACCACGGTGGTAGAAATACTTCGAGTGGTGTAATGGTGCGTCTCCGCCAAAGAGCCCTCGTGGCAATGATCGGCACGCAATTCTCTCTCCTGCCGCCAGGGCGCGCCACCAATGCCGAGGCCGTCCTTTCGTGAGTGGAAGCAAGCTGTAGCGTTCGCCAGGCTGCAGTGCTGCACAGTTTTCCACGGTTATCGTTTTGTTTCTGGCCTCTTTCAGCTCGCGGAAGTTGCCGGGAACGGGAAAAAAGTGCTTCGTGCCGCGTTAAAACGCGAGATACAAAATGTGAACTGCGAAGCTGTCCCTTTTTGCTACCCCCAAAGAGGACTGCCTAAAGGTACGGCGTGATGCTATCCCGCACAAAGACCACCTCGGGCAGTTGACAGGCTTCGTGTGTGAAAGACATTCTGAGTCAAGGTTTTTGAGTAAATCATGAAAAGCCGTCTACAAACGCCACATCCTCGTAAGTGCGCCATAGAAAACTGCTCTGGTGAAAGATGCCATGCCAACAAAGTTTCTTGGCTACCCCTGCTACATGATGAAGACGGAGAAAAAAAACAGACCGTCAGTGCCCAACTTCCAGCGGATGGCACTGTGCCGCAGAGGAGTGCTTGGGGTGTAGGTACTTGGTGGATACTTTTTTTTATACATTCAGTTTTACTTCACCTGGAAGTGCCAGAATAGTGGACCATTACTTTTTGCCCGCCAAATGTTGCTTGACCCTAAAGTAAAGGGTTGTTACTTTCTGAATAGACCATATGCGAAATGTAGAGCGCCATCTAGTAGCGCGCCGAGAACTACGTCCGCCATCTTGGTAGCGGCGAGAAAACGAAAGCAGTGACCCGACCGGCAAAGACCCCATGTAAACAAGCGCCCGCGCTTCGTGCGAGAGATGCGATGCCAACGCGTTGCTTCGTTCCGCTGCGGATTCAGCGATATACCTTTGATTCCTGTGTGATGTGAACGTGAACAGGGTTCACAATGTTTTCTTATTTTTATTGGTTACTTGAGACGCAGCTTTTGACAAAAACAATCGGTGACAACGCGAAGAAACATGCGGGACGTTATCGCGCGGTACACGAGGTTGTACCAAATTTGTTTCTAAACGTTTTTTTTCTTTTTTTATGTACGTTGTAGTCTCGGCCTGCGTTTTTCTTGATTCGTAAGCGGCTCAATGTATGCGGACAAGACCAAGGCTGTTAAGCAAGGCAAAAAGTTATTAATCTACGCCACCAACCATAATTGAAGATGCGTATGGTAACAGTAAACAACAAGAGCTGAAAGCACCACAGAGCCCTCATTTTAATGTCATATATTTAAAACAAAATAATTTGGAACGCCAGAAACAATCTCATTGCTTTGCTGCGATTTCTATACACTTGATCTGGCGTTGGTAAACGAGGTTTGTAAAACATCTCTAAGACTAAACGGGAGGGTTTGTTGATATAATCTACTTGAATATTTAAAGCGAGGTCGTGTAGAATAAAGAACAAAACAGACACGACGTGTCTGTTAGCTCAACACTCACAGAGACCGGATTTTCCTGTCTTTTTTGTCGAACGCCCCTTTGACAAAACTCCGATATCGGCGGCGGCGAAAACTTGCGTTGCGGATGTCGAGTGGAGCAACATGAGCGGTGCCAACTTCATTTCACAATCATCTTCATTTTTTTATTTTTTTCGTCGCAGCCGAGGTAACAATTTTGTTTAGTGCAAAGAACCTCGGGCGGTAGTCTTGAGAAAATCACTGCAGTTATTCCGCCAGGGTTGAACAAATCTTCATTAATAGCGCAACATCCGTCAACTGTGCTTGAGGTTAATGCTATCTGAAACCAATTTGAGCTCTTTGCTACGCCTGAGAAATATTGCCCAGGGCACAGTTTCCTTTAAAAGAACTCTGAGCTTTTCACCAAAAGAGAAACTTTCATCAGTAAAACTAAAAAAAAAAACAAAAAAAACCAACCTAACTTTGAGTCGCATGTATTGGCGTGGAGCAGTCTAGTCTACCGCTAAACAGCACGACCTCATGCCTATTCGCGTCGAAAAAAGAATTAAAAGTGTCCTCATAGACGAAAGGCATGGCGGCCTAGTCCTTTGTCCACGTTGGGTGATCGGAAGCAAGAAAACAATAAAGTTTCCGAATCGCGCTTAGTGGCAGGGCGTCCATGTTCTGGAAATGCTGAGAAACCGAAACTCATGATACTTGACGCTACCAAGATGGCCACGTGCACAGTGCTGCCAGACCACCAAGCAATTTCGCATATGGTCTATTGCGTTAACAAATTAGTTTTTTGTTGCGTTTGTGCACCGGAACTAACGTTCAATGGGTCCTGTCGGCAGGTCAACTTCACTAAAGAGTTTTAGTAGACATTTAGGCTTAATGACGCAATAAAAAAGTAGCACACCGCCCAAAAGCATTTTCGAAGCATTATCGTGTAAGCGTGGTTTATGAACATATACTATTATATCATGAAAAATATTCCATTAATGAATTTATTTTTTTTTATTTTAAAATGGATTTGTTCTTGCAAATGTGGGAAATATTCTGCGCTGTGGGATTGGGGTGTACTTTATAAGCAGATAGCATACCGTCGTCACAACAGGACTTCAGCGTCCCATCCCTCACGATCGATTCAGAGCACTTCACATGCCGATAGTGCGCTTGAATCAGAGGGCCTGCTCTGTAAACAGTTCAACGTTTACCATTCCATAGCCCAGTGCGCAATCTCAACTGCCCAGCATTTACAAGTTTCTCGCTTTACAAAAAAAAAATTGCGTGCCATGCACAAAAACGTTAAAATGACACCGGCCGGAAGCCCTTTATTGGAACGGTTCATAGCCTTATGTAACATCAGGAATATCCACCGCCACTTCAAAGTGCCATGCTTAAGTGTCACACTCAGTTCAGCACATGCAAAGCTTTGCTGCAGTCTCTGGATGGATGGATGGATGGATGAATACGGCTGAGCCCTTTGGATCGGAAGGTAGCTTACGCCACCTAGCCATTTTGTCTTACCCTTTAAGCTTAGAATAATTAAATGTGAAAACTAAATTCACTCCGTACTGAAAAGAAAGTAAGGCTATAAATCCCCCTTGCCATCAGTTAATAAGAAAATGCCTAGTTTTCTCTCGCTTTCTGCCACCATTCACTTAATCTTTGCTTGATAATCTCTACTGTCTTGAAATCCACTTTTCCTTCGCTGTCTCTAAAACCCAATGACTTTACTAAATCTACCTATGTTGTCTTCGGTATGCATAGGGTGAAGCCCTTTACAGTAGAGTATCAAGTGCTCAGCCGTCTCGTCCTCCTCTCCACGAGCAGCGCACACTGTGTCCATTTCCTGGTACTTCGCTCTGTATGTTCTGGTTCACAAAACACCTGTCCTTGCTTCAAACAACAATGAGCTTCCCCTAGAATTGTCATAAATGCTTTCTTTGGCAATAACTGTTTTGTTTAATCTATAGCTTTCCAGAGCCTTCTTTGTCTGCATTCCCTCTAGCCACCAATCTCTTTCTGTGACCTTAACTTTCTTAACTGAGACCTGCTCTTCCGTAACCCCACTATAGCCTAAAAACTTTCCTCTTAATTTCCTAGTGCGCTGTCTCCATTTTGTGTCTATACTCCTCATGTATAAATAGCTGAAAACCTTTCGTGCCCATTGCTCCCCACCCATTTGCCTCAACCGATCCTCAAATTCTATCTTGCTCACAGCTTCTCTGCCCTCAAATGACGCCCATCCCATGTCTCCTTGTACTCCCTGGTTTGGTGTTTTGCAATGTGCCCCCAAAGCCAGCCTACCTACTCCACGCTGTTTTATTTCTAGTCTTGCATGCACTTTGGATTTCATGCATAGCACTGCGTTTCCAAAAGTCAAGCCAGGCACCATGACCCCTTTCCAAATCTCTCTCACCACCTCATACCTGTTGTAATTCCAAAGTGCTCTATTTTTCATTACAGCCGCATTTCTGTTGCCCTTACCTATTATATACTTTTCATGCTCACTGAGATATTCTGCACCATCACATATCCATACTCCTAGATACTTGTATTTACTAGCTCTCTCAACTGTAATATTTTGTATCTTCAGTCTCTCAACATCATCATTGTTAAAAATCATGACTGCTGATTTTTCACTACTGAATTCTAAACCTAATTCCTCTTCTTCCCTACCACAGATTCTCATTAATTCCTGCAAATCTATCCTGTTGTTAGCCATTAGTACGATATCATCCGCATACATCAGTCTCGGTAAGGATTGCCGAATGTTTTGGCCTAGCTTACTGTACAAAAGGTCAAATCCAAGCCCACTCTTCTCTAGTCTATCCTCCTATCCTCTCAGATACAACATAAACAGCAAAGGCGATAACGGGCACCCCTGCCTAAGGCCTCGTCCTATCTCTATTTTCCCCGTTGCCTTTCCTTCCCATGTTATAATCGTCTCACCGCGGTGCCCCCTGGTGGCACGCATGAGAACCGGGGATAAAAGTTTGACACCTCCGGAGAAGGCGTTGAACTTTCTTGATTTTTCTTACACCCTCCTTGTGACATTGCATGATGCTAATTAGCGAGATTTCCATTGTGCTCCCTGTCACATGGAGGCACAAATCATATTTTCATCCCGGAGTATGCTAGCAAATATGAGTGCCTCCACCAGGGAGTAAGTTTTGTGTTTTATCTTCTCCTGGAACACTGGTGCCACATAATGCCACATGCATGCTGTCTTCCCTGGGGTCAAGCATAGAGTGCAAGTGCTTCTTTATCTCCTCGTCACACCAGTGGCAGTAAAGGCTTATTCACACGATGCATCTTTTCAACGCGCCACAGTTTAGCGAAACCAAGATTTCGCGAAATCGGCCTGTTCACACATAGAGTTTGACGCGTGAAACCTGTGACGTATTGACTCACGAGAATTTCGCCAAACCTTGTCATCTGCACCAGGAATACCAAGCGTTTCGCACCGCTTGTCGCTCGCCATGTTTGTTTTCTTTCGGCTTTGGCTCGGATACGGAATCGGTCGAAAATCAGACTCCTCCAAAAGCTCGCTCCTCCTCGAAGGTCAGACGTCATAGCGAAGTCGAGCGGCCATTGGCAGTGTCCGTGTTTCTCCTTCGGGTGATTGACAGGCCTCGGCGAAGTTTCAGCGAAAAATTGCTCGAGAAGCGAGGAAAACGCGCCACTTTTTTCGGAGGCGCGCCACTTTTTCGGTCGCGTTCAGACGGGGAATTTGTTTCCCGAAACCTAGTTTTGCGACACAAGATTCGCCAACAAGATGCATCGTGTGAATAGACCTTAAGCAACCGCCACTGTTATTATCTCTGGCAAGTTATCATCAATGCAGTTTTAGATGGGGACAGGACATCCTGTTTCACTTCAATGTTTGGTTGATGCTTAGCATCCAGCTGTAAGAATATAATTGCCACTGATTTCTCATACACTCAACTCCCCTCCACCTCAGACCACCATTAACCCTATCACTGCTATAAGAAGCGTGGTAGATATATTTTGTTCTGTTCAGTTTTGTGGTAGATATATTCTGTTCTGTTCAGTTTTGTGGTAGATATATTCTGTTCGGTGAAAGCTCTGTGTATAAGCTGGTGATAGCTCTGAATGACAGTGTGTACTCGTGCAGTGCGAGCATATTATACCTGGAGTTCTTTTAATCTCGAGTAAAATGCATGCTAACCCAGAATTTTCTCCCCCAAGCAAGACTTTTCCATATAGAGTTATACCAAGTTTCTCCCTCAAGATAAAAGTGTGACATTCTTTTTAGGCTCATTGTTAGTTATTTTAAGGCATAAAAATTGGCAGTAGTACTAGGTAGATGCACCCTTGAAAGGAGCTGCCCAGCTTCCGTCTGAAACACAGGCTGCAATCATTTTACCGTAAAATACGGAGCATGTGCCCACTCAAAACTGGGAGATAATCATGGATGGGTGCTTGCCAGGTCCGAGAGCAAAGATGCCGAAGGAGCACACGGTTGGGTGGGTCCTTGCTTGGTCCGACCACTGAACTCAGAATGGCCGTCATTTGCCTAGATAGCCGACCATGCTAGCGCGTGAAAACAGAACCCATGCTAGTGCGTGAAAACAGAACCTTGGTGTTCTTTTCGCTGACGAAAAAGCACCCTACGACGCTCGACGCAGTTATTGCATCAGCAATACTCGGCACAAAAACAGACGCTGCTGTCTCTAGGCTTAAACACTTTCACGATTTTACTGTCTGAAAACGGACCACAGGCCACGGCATGTGCGTTGATATCAATATATCCGATGGACCAAACATGTTTGTGGAGCAGGCAATTCCTCGACCCCAATTTTGTTTGCACGCTGCGCGGTTTCACTGTTTCTTGCTTCTGCAACTTCTTACTTGCAGCCATAACTTGTGCACGCGTGCTGTTTGCATAGCTTGGCTTGGCTTGGCCTGGCTGTTTGGCAACTGCACAAAAAAGAAAAAAAAGAAATTAATGGCAACTGTTCATTATCTGAGTAAATATGGTTTATTCAGAAAAATTAAAAAGTGATTGACTACGCATCAGCTAGTCTCACTAAAGCCGCTTCACCCGTGCTATGCATTGGCTATGTCGGTCTTGTTCGCCGGTCACGGAGATAATGGCCGCCCATGGCGACTGGCCGTTAAATGTGTGTTTCGCATATTTTCGAACTTACTTAAAATGGGGGTGGTCACTAGATATGTCCTTCAATGATTTTTTAAATATCTCAAAAGTAAGGGATGGGCGCTTATTGTGACATGGGTGCATGCTCGGTGTTCTACAATATCTGTGAAGGAACAATTTTTAGCTGTATAAAAAGTGTCTGCGGGCAACTAAATACAAATTTCTTGTTTGCTTCGAGGAAAAAGTACATCCCAAAAACCTCCAAATAGGAAAAAAATAGGCTTGTTTGCTAAATCGTGCTTTGAATAATAAAACCTGATTATACTAAATTTCATTAAAAGTATAGCAGAGGAACCAAGACTGCAGGTGCACGGTTGCTTCCCTGACAAGTTTTCTTAGCTGCCCAACCTGAAACTCAGTTCTAAAGCAAGGCACTTGCACCGTACCTTCGGCTCTTTTACAGCTGTCAATCTAAATGCTGTACATAGGAAACTATGACTCCAAGCCTCCTCAGAATCGTTGGTAAAGTATACACTGTGCCGGACACTTCAAGACCACCTTTAGCAATACAATTAGAAAGACAACACAGACATGTTTTATTGGTGTCGTCTCCCACATTATCGTCATTCGAATTGTAACGCCTACCAACACAGCTTTTGAAGAACCACCTTGGTGGCTGACGGGCCGTCCCCTTGGTTTTGCCAGAGACATAGATGGCACTCCCGCGTGCAGAGCGATTTCATGATTGGCTGAGTGTGTGTGTACCTACCTTGACTGGCATGCCATTTAGGTGATAGCGATGTTTGTGAACCAGCTGTTCCTGGGCCACGCCTTCACCACCATGCTGGTGTACGTGTGGAGCCGGCGTAACCCATACTTCCGGCTCAACTTCTTCGGGCTGATCAACTTCCAGGCGCCCTATCTTCCTTGGGTGCTGCTGAGCTTCTCCCTGCTCCTGGGCAACTCTGTGATAGTGGACCTCATAGGTAAGGCCCGCCTCCTAGATGGGTCTTGCATTCGGTGCGACGGGGTTCCCATAGACCTGTAAGAAGAAAGTTGGAGGAATTTCGATGACATGCTGATGCTTTTTCGAGGGCCCAGAAGCCGTAAAATTCTGTTATCCCAAAAGCAACATTGTTTTAAAGGATATTTTATTGCATGACATAGACACAGAAAGAAAAGGCTAGTAGTTGTCACCTCAAGAAAAAAAAATAGTTTATCGCATAGTTATACATAGCACATAGCATGAAGCAGTTTTACAAAGTTCGGCTGTCAAAAGAAGAAAAGAAGGCTTTTTATGTATGAAATATATAGACCAGTGTCCAAAACCCTAGCCTCCAGCGACAAAATTGGGAATAAGAATCTCAAACACAGGCTCTTGTGAAGAGAAGGGCTGCGCATAAAACAATATTTTGCACTTTACAGCACTCTTGGCATCGGTGTTGTTCTTGGAGCTTTGTGACTATGCATTTCTGATGTTCGTGCGCTACGATATGTGCAAAAGTTTCTAAAAAAATGGAGTCTTGCAAAAAGCACAGCCCCCCTACTGTGTCATGGCATCAGCATAAGCAAACATGGCGGCGCCCATGGAACAGAGCAGACACTGGTCTATACGTGTTGATGAAATTGAAGACAACTGATCTTAACTTCTTAAAGGGGCCCTGCAATCATATTTAAGCGTCTACCTTCTTTGCGGTTTCCACGTCTCTTGAAGTTCGGGCAAGCCAGCGGGCACGGAGGGAGTAACTAAATATCAGTGCGTCATATTTTAACCGGACGACGCGGAAACCTCCTCCACCGACGAGGGCGACCCGCGGTACCGAAAGCGCGCAAAATGTGACGTCTTTGGTCCTGGGCTTACTACTGGTCAGAGCCTCTAAAAGCTTCTTTTTAGTCGAACTACAAAATATAAGTTGCGCGAACCGTTTTAATTATTTATAAAAGTAGTTTTTGTTCAGTATTTTAGAACAGAAAAGAAACGAATGCAGTTTATAAAGTACGGAAACAAGAAATGACCCGTCGACATATCCGCCACCAAGCGGTGGAAAAGGGGGCGCACACTAGAAAGGAGTAGTGGGATGACGCGCCGACTCGGAAAGGTCCCGGATGTACGCGGCGGCGCTGCGGTCGTATGGACAGGATGATCCGACCAGCTCCGAGCGTTCCGAAGGCTTTCGGTGAGAAGCTTTGTCTTGGGGTTTGGCCGTTTCGCGGTATGGCAGCGCGAAGTGGCTCCCATTCTGAACTGATCTTTACCCCATGTTTGCTGTTGTTTGTGGCCAATGCAGTGTCATGCCGAATTAGTGTTTAAAGGAGCTGTGCAACGATATTCAATTGGAATGTTTTTCACTTTACACGAGCTTACTGGCACTAGTGGGACTCAAGGATACTCGCATGCAATGCCACTGGCCAAGAAACTCCTTTGTTGCGGTGTAATTTCAAGGACAAAAGCGATCATTTTCATTCAATCTCTCCCTTGCAAAATTCGATGACGTAACGCGGGGATCGCAGTACACCCGTATGACGATATTTGAATGCGGTTCATAGATTGGACCCGAGCATTGCGTGGGCACTCGATTTAGGCTCGTGATAATTGATAGCTCGAGAAGCATTCGAGTAGTGGCCCGTGTCCAATCGCTGCAACGACGACAATAGCCGAGCCATAACAATGTCTGGAACTCAGCGCGTGTCCTGTGCTTTGCCAACCCCAGCGCGTGGCTATGATCAACATTGGCGGCATATAATCGGCTCCAGATCACGTGGCCGCTTGTTCTGGCTGCGAGTTGAGGGCGTGAACGCTGCTCGTTGTTTTTTAATTTTTTTCTGGGACTTCTAATGCGTCGGGTGAAAAACGAAGGCGTGTTTCATAGGTCATTAACGTCAGGGATCCGTTCTAAGCGGTATTTGCGCAAAGTAAAAAAATTGTTGCATAGCCCCTTTAATCGCGCAGCAAATGCAATAAGAGCCGCCCCCCCGGCTGCCCGCTGCATACAGCCTATCCAAAACATGCTCTAGTGGCGCCCTCTCGCACCGTCGACACGGAGTGCGGCAGCCGTGAGCGCTCGCGATGAGCCCACTACCCCTCCTCTAGTTCACGGTCACTCAAGCAACCAAGGACGTCATGAGGGAGGTTATTTTTTGCTTGTTTTTGTAATTTTAATTTGCCTATAACTTTTAAAATAAAGCGAATTTTGAGAAAAGAAAAGTTTTACCACTAAGTTACTACGTTCAGTGCGCTCAGGTTTGGTGCAAATAATAAGCCAGTAAAAAAGTCCTTGCAGGGCCCCTTTAACTGGGGCGTGTATTAAAGGGCCTCTGACATGCCCCAAAAAAATTTTTTTTTGCATGCTAGGCGTTGAAATGGCATATCAGGACATTACAAAAAAATTGTTTCAGTATAGAGTTGCGTAGTTTTTTTATAAAAAAATAGAAATACGAGGCCCAATTCAAAGCTCCCGCCGTGCACTGTGACGTAACAGTGTACCGCAAGGTGTCGGGGTGGTCAGAAGGGAGGCATCGACCTATGTCACTAAAAGTGGGTTCACCGGAAGTCACGTGAGTTTCACTCCTCATGCTCTCCGCGACCGTGCCTAAGACTTTTTTTTATTTTTTTTTTTTTTTTATTCTGCTCTTTGTACGAGCGATCGAAGAAAATGAAGTTTCAGTTCCACTAGCTCTTTATCCCTGCACCGTTGGTTAGTTTGCGTGCTGTAAAATTTGAGGACGAAGAGTCAGTGGATCGACGTGATGGAGGTGAATGATGAAAGCGTTGCGAGTACAAGCCAGTGTACGAGTGCATGCCGTCAGTCCGATGATACAGGGCTATACTGGGCGCAAAACAAGCTATCAAGTTTTGAAAAAAATATTTTAGAACGCTCGCAGAAATTAGGATTGCTAGCATACGACACGCCCGATCGCATTGCTGAAAGTTCAGACACCGAGGTCGTTGAATCATTGAATACTCTCCAGGCTGAAGATGCCTGCCGTCTAAAGAATACGAACTGGTGAGTGCACCAAGCACAAGTAAATGTCGAGCACAAAGTACGTATTTTGTCTAGAACATGAGTAGAACTTGTTTATTAGGTGCACATGTGGCCGATGTATGTCTCTCAGAAATGCATACAGTGTGATCTCTTCTTCAGTTGCTGAAATACCGGGACAGTCCCTCACATAGAACCTTCTAGGCATTGTAGTTGATCACGTCAATTCACTGACTCCGCTTCTTCTACCTTTACAGTAACATTAAGCAATGAAAAACAAATAAAAGAAACCTTGTCTGCTTGGATCGCTCGTGGAGGTGCGGAGAATAACAAAAATATTTTAAAAAATATTACACGCGCTCGCGGTAAGCACGAGGAGGGATACAACTCACGTGACTTCCGGCGATGCCTCCCTTCTGACCGCCCCGACACCTTGCGGTACACTGTTACGTCACAGTGCACGGCGGGAACTTTGAATTGGGCCTCATATTTCTATTTTTTTATAAAAAACAACGCAACTCTATAGTGAAACAATTTTTTTGCAATGTCCTGATATGCCATTTTAACGCCTAGCATGAAAAAAATTTTTTTTTTTTGGCGTGTCGGAGGCCCTTTAAGACGCGACTCTGTTTTAACCTTGAAACGGGGAGCGCGTCTAAAGATCTGCAACTCTTCCCTCGGATGGAGGGAGTGTGCCGTGGAAAGTACGATACCAAACACGTTTAGGTTCATTTGCATTTGTTGGCTGGCAAAATAATTTAATTGCTTTGTCAGGAAATGTTTTCTTGTTCCCGTTCTGGATAATGGATGCTTGGAAGCATCGCAAGGCTTTGACAGATGCGGAAATTGCGGCGCTGCTTCAGGAAAGTGACGACGATTGCTTGGAGACAAGTACATATTTGGTGACGGCGAAACCTCAGAAATCTTTACAAGTCAAGCCTGGCATCATATATTTTTTTCTAAATTCATTTATAAAATGCATGTCTACATGACCTACCATACACAATCAAGCATATAAAAATAAACAGCTGCTGCCATTCTCTGTACTTTAGCGGAAGAAGATGCTATGTATTATTCCTTTACATTAAATAAACCAATTCAAATTTTTTTGCTCAGAAATAAGTTTTTTAATATTTTTGAGTAAAAAAAAAAAAGCTAACTCCTTGCCTAATACCTTAATTCGACACATAAAGTGGGAAAATAATAATGCTCCATGAGGAGCCAAAGTTGCTTTACTATGACGGGACAAATTTGCTAATGTCAGTGCCACTGCTGTGGGTGCTCTGGAATTACGGGATTTGTGAGGTTCTCTCACACTCTAGTGAAGTGCAGGGCAGGCTTGGAGAAAGGAGGGGGGGGGGGGGGGGTAGTAGTAGATGATGACAGAGCAGCTTACTTCGAGATTCCTAGAATGCCTTCTTTGTGGAATGGTCCCTTCTGGAATATATGCAGGGTGCAGGGGAAAATTTCAGAATGAAGAAACTAAGTTCAAATCATTTTGTTGGGCACTGGTAAAACAAGCCGGTACTAACAGGATGACTTTTTTATTGCACTTGATTTAAGTTTTACAGTGTAGAACATCATGTTCCATTATAATTATTGAAATTGAAGGCTTTCCAAGGCCTTCAAAAGGGTGATATCATGTTGAGGGTTTTCAAGTACCCATCGAAGCCAGAAATTTATTGCACCGAATTAGTAAACCGCTATGCCTTGGTAAGTGGTGAAGGTTCAGCTGAAAAAAAAAAAAAAAAAACAGTAGCTGTGATGAGTTGCAAACTTGTAGCCTATAATGCTAGAGGCCATTTTCTAAAAGTTCCATATCAGAATCGGAATCAGTTTATTTTTGTCACAGCGCTTTTACACACATGTGACAAGGGGGGCCAGGAAAAAAAGCTGCAAGTGTGCAGCTTGACGGGTTCCTGCCCCCCAAAACACAGGGCAGAGCGGCACTGTCATCAAAAACACACAAAAAAAAGTGAAAATAATTTACGTAACATGACATTTAGCAATATAAAAAGTATTGTCTCAATACACATTGAAATAGATGGATAAAACAAACACTAGACAAACATGCTATTTATTACAGAATTTTAAATTTTACGTACATGTAACAAAAGTGTACCAACACTGACCTCAGACACGAAAGAAAACACAATAAAGTTAACTTATATAAGATGTTGGTATAAAATAAGTGTCATTGAAGATAGGTTGCGCTTCAAAACAGACTGAAGTAGAAGATATAATAAACATAAGACAAACATTTTCACTCAATATAAGAAAGCCCAAGTGTATGGGCATTTAATGAAGGCGAATCAACTTCTTGGGAATATAAGGTGTTTAACAGTGACGGTAATCTGTAACTCAACCTTTGGAAGCCAAAATTAGTTCTAGATGGTGGGATTCGCCATGGATGCCAATGACGTGAGGGATATAATGATACATTATTTTCAAGCTTAGCAAGGTCTAAAATCACTGTAATATGTTGTCATTAAGGCACGTTGATATGTGACAGTTAATCTATTAATGTACATGTTAGATATGTCAGGTATTTTATGCTTTTTAAATAAAGGAAGAGAACTATAATCGCGTGAGACATTTTCAATTATCCTTATTGCTTTTTTTGCATTAACCTCAACCTGTCAAAGTTACTTTTTGTTGTTGTCCCCCAGACCAGATGGCAGTAACAAAGAATTGAATGAAAAATGGAATTATATATTAGTTCTTTTATAGTTACAGGAAGTACTTTCTTATATTTGTTCATCATTCCTACTACTTTACAAAGTTTTTTTTATGCATGCAAGAAACATGGTGATTCCACGACATGCGTTCTGAGAACACAACGCCGAGGGTCTTTACGCTGTCAACGCATTCTGCTATGTTTGGGCCAAAGTACAAATCACTGGACAATGCGATCCGTGATCCTGGACGTTTAAAAAGGACTGCTTGTTTTGGACGGGTTTATAGACAGAGAATTTATGGTGACCAGTGTTTTAACTTGCTTAAAAAATAGTTTCCTTTGGAAGTGAGTATGTCTCCTCTTGAGTCAGAAAAAAGATACTGGTATCGTCTGCATACATAATCAGCTTGGCGGAATTTTCTATCGTTGTAATATCATTGACGTAAATAATAAACAACAGGGGACTTTTTATTGCGCTTGATTTAAGTTTTACAGTGTAGAACATCATTTTCCATTATAATTATTGAAATTGAAGGCTTTCCAAGGCCTTCAAAAGGGTGATATCATGTTGAGGGTTTTCAAGTACCCATCGAAGCCAGAAATTCATTGCACCGAATTAGTAAACCGCTATGCCTTGGTAAGTGGTGAAGGTTCAGCTGAAAAAAACAAAAACAGTAACTGGGATGAGTTGGAAAAACTTGTAGCCTATAATGCTAGACGCCATTTTCTAAAAGTTCCATACCAGAATCAGTTTATTTTTGTCACAGCGCTTTTACACACATGTGACAAGGGGGGCCAGGAAAAAAAAGCTGCAAGTTTGCAGCTTGACGGGTTCCTGCCCCCCAAAACACAGGGCAGAGCGGCACTGTCATCAAAAACACACACAAAAAAGTGAAAATAATTTACGTAACATGACATTTAGCAATATAAAAAGTATTGTCTCAATACACATTGAAATAGATGGATAAAACAAACACTAGACAAACATGCTATTTATTACAGGAAATTTTAAATTTTACGTACATTTAACAAAAGTGTACCAACACTGACCTCCAGACACGAAAGAAAAACACAATAAAGTTAACTTATATAAGATGTTGTATAAAATAAGTGTCATTGAAGGATAGGTTGCGCTTCAAAACAGACTGAAGTAGAAGATATAATAAACATAAGACAAACATTTTCACTCAATATAAGAAAGCCCAAGTTGTATGGGCATTTAATGAAGGCGAATCAACTTCTTGGGAATATAAGGTGTTTAACAGTGACGGTAATCTGTAACTCAACCTTTGGAAGCCAAAATTAGTTCTAGATGGTGGGATTCGCCATGGATGCCAATGACGTGAGGGATATAATGATACATTATTTTCAAGCTTAGCAAGGTCTAAAATCACTGTAATATGTTGTCATTAAGGCACGTTGATATGTGACAGTTAATCTATTAATGTACATGTTAGATATGTCAGGTATTTTATGCTTTTTAAATAAAGGAAGAGAACTATAATCGCGTGAGACATTTTCAATTATCCTTATTGCTTTTTTTGCATTAACCTCAACCTGTCAAAGTTACTTTTTGTTGTTGTCCCCCAGACCAGATGGCAGTAACAAAGAATTGAATGAAAAATGGAATTATATATTAGTTCTTTTATAGTTACAGGAAGTACTTTCTTATATTTGTTCATCATTCCTACTGCTTTACAAAGTTTTTTTTATGCATGTAAGAAACATGGTGATTCCACGACATGCGTTCTGAGAACACAACGCCGAGGGTCTTTACGCTGTCAACGCATTCTGCTATGTTTGGGCCAAAGTACAAATCACTGGACAATGCGATCCGTGATCCTGGACGTTTAAAAAGGACTGCTTTTGTTTTGGACGGGTTTATAGACAGAGAATTTATGGTGACCCAGTGTTTTAACTTGCTTAAAAAATAGTTTCCTTTGGAAGTGAGTATGTCTCCTCTTGAGTCAGAAAAAAAGATACTGGTATCGTCTGCATACATAATCAGCTTGGCGGAAGTTTCTATCGTTGTAATATCATTGACGTAAATAATAAACAACAGGGGACCTAATATGCTTCCCTGTGGAACCCCAGAGAAAAGTTTCCAATCTGAACATATCGGTGGCGATATTGTAGGTAAGACGCAAGGAGTGATAAGGGAATACCACGTATACCGTAACATTTTAACTTGTCAAGAAGAGTCTGGTGGTTTATTCGATCGAACGCTTTGCTAAAATCAATGAAAATCCCTAAAGTTAAAAGTTTATTCTTAAAATTTCCTAATATTAATTCTTTCTGTACTAGTGAAGCTGTTTCTGTGGATCTATGTTTCCTAAAACCGAATTGTGATTCCGTCAACACGGAGTATTTGCCTAGAAAACTGAAAAGAGGAGGTAGGACTCTCATCAGCGGCATTACGCTAACTTGTTGACTTGACGCTGCGTCCTCTGTATAGCCCAACTAGAGCACACGTGCTAAGGCGTCCCAACGTTTTTTTTGCTTGTTTGTTTGAGCAAGGTGAAAGAGACACTTACATTTTCTAGCGCACTAAATTTCACAGCATCTACTCGGGAAGAAAATTAAGCTAAATGATTGGTTGCTTGCAACCATATGGATGCCAGCTTAGTTGAATTAAGAGATCTCATGCTCAGACATGTATGAGGGTTGCCCTGAAAGAATGCCCCACATTTTCTTTCTCATTAAAAAATAAAGGTAGTAACACAAAAATTTACAGGTTGCCACCTTGATGCCGTCTGCATATGTGCAAGAAAGTTCGTAGTACCGTAGTCTGTCAAAATGGCATCTATGTCTGACGTGCGTCACAAACAACGAGCTGTAATTGAATTCTTAGTTGCAGAGAAAGAAACTGTATGAAAAATTCACAACCGTTTGTGTGCTGTGTATGGACGTTGTGCGATTGATAGGAGCACAGTTGGCTTGTGAAATCAGAAAATTAAGGCCTCAGAGAGTGGCAAAATGGAGCTGCATGGTCGGCCGTGTTGGGGTGTCCTGTTGCTGCCACCAGCCCAGACGTTTTGCAGCGCGCCGAAGACATTGGTGCGAATTGCCACATCACAAGTTGACTATTGGCCTTACAGCTTTTAGTCAGCAAAGGAAGTATAATGCCAATTACCAACGTTCCCGTTGTGTACGGCCTAACAGGAACCCAGGAGAGATTTTGATTCAGCACGACAATGCTCGCCCTCACACAAGTCTCAGAAGCCAGGAGGCAATCGCCTACTTTCGTTAGACTGTACTGTATCATCTCCCTTACAGTCCTGATTGGGCACCGTCAGATTTTTATCTTTTCCACATCCACTAAAGGATGCACTGTGCGACACAAGGTTTGAAAATGACAAGAGCGTGATTTGTGGAGTGATGACATGGCTATGCGAGCAGGAAAGGTTATGTAAGAAATAGCATTTGCACAGGGAACACGCAGTAATATATTGTGTAAACTTAATACATTTTGGATAAACGGTTTCCAAGAAAGAAAATATGGGGCATTACTTTCTGAGCAACCCTCATAATTTTCAGTAGACAAATGAAGTGTTCTGATCCTTTTTGCATTATGCTGAAACATCACCTCTTCTCAGTGGACACTTCTTTTTTTTTTTTACTGTCAGTTTTGCTCACTTGTTGGCATCTTCCTAGCTTTAGTAAAAAGAAACGTGGGACACTTGCAATGTGTGTGCATCCATGTGCCAAGAAGTGCATTTATGTTGGAGGTCCCATAGATCATTCTGTCGTTATCTGTGGGAAATGAACTTGGGGGTTTTGATGCTCTAACATCCGGAGGAGCTAAGCAGAGGTAGCTTTTCTTGGTTTGAGGGCTGCTAGTGCATGCTGGCAGCACTCGGTGCAATGTTAGTTACCCCTTGCGACATGGCTTTGTTTAACTCGGGGTTGTCAAAATGAGAAAAATTGACTTTTCTCGTGCTCTGCTGCGATGAAATTTGATGCAAGGCAAGGATTTTGGCCTTGAACCTAAAGTAAGAGTATGAGTGAGCTGATGTAAATAGATGGTAAAAAACAAAATGAAAACATGCGTGAAAAAAGACTGAAAAGTAAAACAGTGTTGTGATGTTGAAGGCCATTTCTCTGTTTGTTGTTTAGTTTTCTTTGATCTCATCTGAATCATTATTGTCAGTTTACTTCGCTGGTTCTGGGCACTAGACACATTGACTGTTTTACCAGATCATCACTAGCAGCCATGAGTTTGATAGCAGTAGTTTTTGGATGTTTATCAGACAAGGCATACATTAGTTTAGGTGTGACCACGATGCGAGAACGAAACGCATTGAGGTGATGCCACTCGATCCGACAGAGGGTCCAGATTATGTTCAACACGCCTGGCACTTCTCCCGAATGCGGATAGATGGCGCCCGAGTCAGGGGACCTAATATGCTTCCCTGTGGAACCCCAGAGAAAAGTTTCCAATCTGAACATATCGGTGGCGATATTGTAGGTAAGACGCAAGGAGTGATAAGGGAATACCACGTATACCGTAACATTTTAACTTGTCAAGAAGAGTCTGGTGGTTTATTCGATCGAACGCTTTGCTAAAATCAATGAAAATCCCTAAAGTTAAAAGTTTATTCTTAAAATTTCCTAATATTAATTCTTTCTGTACTAGTAAAGCTGTTTCTGTGGATCTATGTTTCCTAAAACTGAATTGCGATTCCGTCAACAAGTAGTATTTGCCCAGAAAATTTGAAAAGAGGAGGTAGGACTCGCATCAGCGGCATTACGCTAACATGTTGACTTGACGCTGCATCCTCTGTATAGCCCAACTAGAGCACACGTGCTAAGGAGTCCCAACATTTTTTTTTTGCTTGTTTGTTCGAGCAAGGTGAAAGAGACACTTATATTTTCTAGCGTACTAAATTTCACAGCATCTACTCGGAAAGAAAATTAAGCTAAATGATTGGTTGCTTGCAACCATATTGATGCCAGCTTAGTTGAAGAGATCTCATGCTCAGACCTGTATGAGGGTTGCCCTGAAAGAATGCCCCACATTTTCTTTCTCATCAAAAAATAAAGGTAGTAACACAAAAATTTACAGGTTGCCATCTTGATGCTGTCTGCACATGTGCAAGAAATTTCATGGTCGTCACACAGATGGTGCTGCTGTAGTACCGTAGTCTGTCAAAATGGCATCTATGTCTGACGTGCGTCACAAACAACGAGCTGTAATTGAATTCTTAGTGGCAGAGAAAGAAACTGTATGAAAAATTCACAACCGTTTGTGTGCTGTGTATGGACGTTGTGCGATTGATAGGAGCACAGAGAGTGGCAAAATGGAGCTGCATGATCGGCTGGGTTGGGGTGTCCTGTTGCTGCCACCAGCCCAGACGTTTTGCAGTGTGCCAAAGACATTTGTGCGAATTGCCACATCACAAGCCGACTATTGGCCTTACAGCTTTTAGTCAGCAAAGGAAGTATAATGCTAATTATCAACGTTCCCGTTGTGTACGGCCTAACAGGAAACCAGGAGAGATTTTGATTCAGCACGACAGTGCTCGCCCTCACACAAGTCTCAGAAGCCAGGAGGCAATCGCCTACTTTCGTTAGACTGTACTGCGTCATCTCCCTTACAGTCCTGATTGGGCACCATCAGATTTTTATCTTTTCCATCCACTAAAGGATGCACTGTGCGACACAAGGTTTGAAATTGACAAGAGCGTGATTCGTGGAGTGATGACATGACTATGCGAGCAGGAAAGGTTACGTAAGAAATATCATTTGCACAGAGAACACGCAGTAATATATTGTGTGAACTTAATACATTTCGGATAAACGGTTTCCAAGAAAAAAAAATATGGGGCATTACTTTCTGAGCAACCCTCATAATTTTCAGTAGACAAATGAAGTGTTCTCATCCATTTTACATTATGCTGAAACATCATCTCTTCTCAGTGGACGCTTCTTTTTTTTACTGTCAGTTTTGCTCACTTGGTTGGCATCTTCCTAGCTTTAGTACAAAGGAACGTGGGACACTTGCAATGTGTGTGCATCCATGTGCCAAGAAGTGCATTTATGTTGGAGGTCCCATAGATCATTCTGTCGCGATCTGTGGGAAATGAACTTGGGGGTTTTGATGCTCTAACATCCGGAGGAGCTAAGCACAGGTAGCTTTTCTTGGTTTGAGGGCTGCTAGTGCATGCTGGCAGCACTCAGTGCAATGGTAGTCACTTCTTGCGACATGGCTTTGTTTAACTCGGGGTTGTCAAAATGAGAAAAATTGACTTTTCTCGTGCTCTGCTGCGATGAAATTTGATGCAAGGCAAGGATTTTGGCCTTGAACCTAAAGTAAGAGTATGAGTGAGCTGATGTAAATAGATGGTAAGAAAACAAAAATGAAAACATGCGTGAAAAAAGACGGAAAAGTAAAAGAGTGTTGTGATGTTGAAGGTCATTTCTCTGTTTGTTGTTTAGTTTTCTTTGATCTCATCTGAATCATTATTGTCAGTTGTCTACTTCGCTGGTTCTGGGCACTAGACACATTGACTGTTTTACCAGATCATCACTAGCAGCCACAAGTTTGATAGCAGTAGTCTTTGGATGTTTGTCAGACAAGGCATACGTTAGTTTAGGTGTGACCACGATGCGAGAACGAAATGCATTGAGGTGATGCCACTCGATCCGACAGAGGGTCCAGATTATGTTCAACACGCCTGGCACTTCTCCCGAATGCAGATAGATGGCGCCCGAGTCAGGGGGCCCATCTATCCACTTCTCCATTCTATCAGCATGGAGAGTTTCTTCCTCAGAGGTCTGCTCACCTTCGTGGCATCACCCTGCCGTTCGCCATTGGCGAATGTGGGCCTCTTTTACCTTTTCTTCTATTTCACTGCGGGCCTCTTGGTTGTAGCACCCTCTACGTCGGCTTGAAACCCACCAGTCCTGGTTCGAGGCTAGCTTTGAACACAATCTGTCCGTGCCTCCTCCCTGGCAAGAGCGGCGAGTGGCATCACCTAAATGTGTTTCTTGCGTTAGGGTGCAACTTTATAGCCGGCCTGTAAAGATTGCATATCTCTGTGCTTAAACATCCGGACGATCCAGACAAGGATTAAGCTGTTTTTAATAAACAACTTTGAGGACTACTCACAATTTGATATGCTGATATTTGGGGCAAAGATAACGATCGTGCATACGGTTAAGAAAGTAGAGTGAGATCAAGTCTGTTGTGATGTTTAGGATGTTAAAAGGAGCACTTTTTTTTTTTTCTAGCAGAATTCCATGCAGAATACAGATCTGTTCTTTTGTAGGGGAGCACTGTGGTCATCAAATCTAAATGAACTTGCACATTCGGCCAATAAGGCAGTGTTGATAGAGACTTTGTCTGCATAATTGGGGGATTAGCATTTTCCACATTGACTTGGTCTTTATCTCTGTTTACAGGTGTTATTGCAGGTCATATTTATTACTTCCTGGAGGACATCTTTCCAAACCAAAGAGGTGGATTCCGTGTGCTGGCTACACCAAAAATCATGCAAGTGTCCCAGTGTTATTTTTTCTTCTCTTCTTCAGCTTTTGGAAATACATTCGATGAGCCATATCGCATTGCACCATTTGGAACCTGTCAAGGAACAATAAAGTCGGCAAGCTTTTCCAAAAAAGAGGGAGAAAGAAACAGTCTGCTCTTACTTTCGAAAATTGACAGTGGAAATCGTGTTTCTGGCTCCTTGCCGTCTTGCACTACTTCTCTTGTGACCCAATGTGCAGTATGCCTGGCCCACTTTAAGATAAGAACTTGGCTTAGTTGCACAGCACAGAAGAAACCTGTTGTAACTCGTCAACAAGTGACATATGTTTCATTCCCATGCTTGCAGAGACACTGAAGTCCTTCAGATCGTGGCGCTGCATTTTCCCTCTTGAACCCTTGAATCGGAAGTGAACTGGATTTGTCGCAATGTTCTGAACTTCCTAACGTTAATTTAAGGAAGAGAAGTTTCCAGTCTATGATTGTGCCAGCAACTTTTGCAGCTTTTGCAAGGCAGGCATTCACAAATGAAAGTGATAAATTTTACAGAAGAGGCAAGGCCATCATTCTTCAAGTTGACATAACATTGGTGAAAATAAGCCATGGGAATTTATATAGTTCTGGGATGGCTCGCTTGCCTTTGCCCATTTTCTGTTGCCTCTGTCAACCAGTTGTATGTGGCATTCGTTTTGACACCGTGGAGAGTTCTGTACACCTTGCAAAAGGCCTATTGTGTTAGGCATGCCTGTGCTGCCATGTGGCCTACTGTGTAACAGTGAGCCAGATTGCCATTAATTTAGCCATTACAAGAGCATTTATCCTTTTCAGGAGCCGCGTTTACATGAATGCGACTTAGTCGCATCGAATCCAGTTGTCGCATTCAATGCGGTCATGTAAACGGCATAATGCGCAAAGAAAGCGCATCGCATTCAAGTCGCTAGACAGAGGTGGATCGAGATGGCGAGTGCGCATTCATTCAGCCCATGTAAACGGAGGTCGCATCACATTTTGGAACGGGGAGAATTATGGGAAGGCGCTCGCTGCGGGAGCGAGTGAACAGCTGAGAACATGGCGGCGGCCAACCTCGTCGGCGGCGCGGAGAGCGGTCCCGTATGGTTGCGCAATATTTTCCCGATAACAAACGCGAGCTTTTATTGCCATCATAAGTAAGCGGAATATAGCGGAGCTGCTCGGTGAGGGCGGCCCCCGCCAAGCCTTGCGAAGTACTACTTGCGCGTCCGAATGGGTCCCAAAGGCTTCGGCGCAAGCACGAACGACACCGAGAGCTCCGGGCACTGTAGAGCACTGCATGGTGGCGCAGGACGAGCAGCTTCTACCTCGGTGCCGTTCCTGGCTGCGCAGGAGCCTTTCGGACTCGGGGTCCGCTTGGTCCGGTCGCGATCGGCGAGGTCTGGCGCGGCGAAGCGCGGAGGCTTCCTCAAAGCGTGTGCACACACGTCGCCTCTGGTCCAGAGTGACTCGGCGGCCCGGCCTGGAGCCCTAAACACTTGGGTTTTGGTGTTTCTTCCGTCTCGTAACTTCTTCCACAGCACCGAAGACAGCGGGCACGATCTTTACGTTCACTGAACGCGTCGAAAGGCCTCCACCACAGCCTCCACGTACGATGCACCGGAAAACGTGGTGCGGCTGGTGCCGGAACTGCATAACTTCGAGCTTTGACATGGCGTGGCGCCACCTTGTAGTGCGCATCGGGTGCGCATTCATGTAAACGCTGCCGCGTCGGCTTCTTTCGAAGAACGAGTGGAGTCGATGCGCTGAAGTCGCTTTCATGTAAACGAGGCTAGGGATGCATCTGCCTCTCCTACTGTCAATTGGACAATAAGAAATTGCTTAATACTTACCTTTCTCATCCAGTGGTGAATTCTGAGGGGAGGGGGGGGGGTCCAGATGTTTTGACCCTTCTCCCCCCTTGAATTTTGTGTGTGTAAAATTTTAGGGCGGGGGAGGGGGGGGGGGAGGATTTCTCAATCTTGTGATACACTGACCGCCCCCTCTGGAAACACCTGCATCCGCTCCTGTTCTCAGCATACCAATATTCCATACATATCTTGAAAACTATTCCCTCTCCCAACAGCCAGCCCTCTTGGCCACTTGAAGACAGGAGGGAAGAGCAGTTCTTTTCAAGGTCTCTGAGGATCTATTTTATTTCCTTCTGCAGAAAGTACCTGTTTGAAGGAGCACCGGCAGACCCAGACTACCAGCCGCTCCCAGAAGACAGGCCTGGAGGATTCAACTGGAGGGACAACGAGAACAGGGGAGCCTAGTAGCGCACCGTGAAGCATCCAAGCCAAGGAATAAACCAAAGCTTGGTTGCTTCCTTTTATTGCAGCCGGCTTCCGTGTGTCTCTGTTCACGGTACAAGCACACCAAGAGGCACACTTTGCAAGCATGTCAAAAGAAAATCGTTGTCTTAAGAGAGGCAGGTGGCTGAGTGTAGGGAGTACATGTGGCCGCGCTGTTGGAGAGGAAAGCAAGTTAGAGCTTCATGGCATTTTTCTCTGTGACTTAGCATCACAAACCGAATTCCGCTTATTGAGTTCCAGCTTGTTGATAGTGGACTATACGAGTAAAACGTGGGGTAACTCACTGCATGAAACCGTAAGCTGGCTTACGGTTTTATGCAGTGTCATTTATACATTTAAAGTAACTCGCTGCATAACACCCCCTCGCTTATGGTGTCATGCAACAAGTTTCTCTCAATATACAAACTAATGTGTCTGGATGGGAAGATGGAAGATTGAATCTTGAAGTGAAAGTGGTCGTTAGCACGTTTGTACAATGGGAAGCTAATTTGCGGCAGAATAAGGGAACTTCTGTTTCCATCGTGGATGGGCAATTGGGCTGGCATACTCCAACTGTTGAGATCTACAAGTTTGTCAGGGTCAGACCAACTGTTGGAATGAAGGGAAAAAGTGCATGATTTAAGGAATAGATAACTTTATGCTAAACAAAGATTAATAAGTGTAGCTGCATAAATATTTACAAGTATCTACAAATATTCGAGAAAGTCTTGCATCATTTTTTTACTGTGACCACGGTAGTAGAGCTCTGAAGTTTGTAGCGTTTGGGCTATGCTCTTGAAGACTAGTAGCTGATGGCCACTTTTGGAACCTTTATTGTACCAAAAATTGTAGCCAACATAGTGCCTTCAACTGGGCAGCATTGGAAGTGGTCCCACATGGGGTCTTTTCGGGTCACTGCCGAATCCGTCTTACGCAATTAATCTCGCTTAGGTTTCAAAAAGTTGCTGCTGCGGCTACCTCCGATTCCCCTGCATCCCCACAAAGTTCTTTTCACACAGCCTCTTCTCTTTTGACGCTTCATGGGTTGCTGCCACGAAGAGCCGCAACATCCTCGAATCATTGCAGAGTTTGTATGCTGCCTTTGCTCGCCGCCGCATCTTTATTTCTTGTGTGATTGTTTTCTCCTTGAGCATGTCCGATTCTCTCTTTTTTTTTTTCTACAACCTCGCGTAATGTGACAAACATGCACCATGCAGTAGCGATTACAGTGCAACCCACTTTGCTGGAAACTTGCTGAACTGGAGCCTGCTATCTTAGAGGTGTCATCATTGGCAAAGAATCCTATGAATGATGCCCATGCAGAGCTATAGTCACATTAGTAACTGTGTGTGCATTTAAAAGGCCAAACTTTGTTGCTTATCAGCCTTTCGAGGGAACAGTGAAATTTCTCAAATTATCAAGAGTGTGTTTGGGCTGTCGAAGTTCTAGGGTTGTCCATCCCGTGACATGCACTACGTAGATCAGTGTTTGGCCACAGACGTTTTCCAAGTTTCATTGTACAAGTTCAAAGTCTGTAGTAAGAATAAACATTCTTCTACAGATAATTCGGCATTGCAGCATGCAGCAATGATGTTGCACAACCCAGGCATCGTAAATGTTTGGGAGATGTGGGAAGGAAAGTTTTTCCCCTTCCCCATAGATGTTTACTAGAAATGTCTATGGGGCGATCACTCCCCAACCCCCGTTCCGAACCCCTGTTGGGCTGAAGCGAGAAGTCGGACTGATGCACATACTTGATGCCAAATTTCGGCATGGCCTTGCCTGGCACAGTATCAAAGATGGTGCAGGCGATGAAAGGATCAAAGTGAGGATGAGCGGCTTAGTTATACGATGCAAACATTTAGGAAAAGAACATAAACGGATGGAAAGATACGACATCTGACAAAACCATAACGCATATGCTTCGAGGAAAATAATGGGTGTTGCTATACTTAATTTCTGCTTAAAGGCTGACGTACAATTCACGCTTTCCACTTTTGCTCGCCCCCCTTCTTTCCTGCATCCTCTCAACATTTACCTTGCCTTAACTTAGCTCCCCTCGCAGCTTAGAAGGGAGCATTAAGGCGATTATCTTGCCTGCAGAAAACAGAGGTCCTACGTCGGCCTTAAAGTTCAGACGCAGCCGACACCACGACGTAATGGGACTAATCGAGCAGCGTCAAAAGCGCAAGTCGCTAGGTCTTTTATGTTTATGATTGGTTCAGCGAAGATAGAATACAGACACATGATGAACAACATGATGGTGTGCTCTTGACGCTGTCTAACTGGTCCCATCAGCTTGTACCGTCGGCTGCGTCTGAACGAAGTATAGAGCTGGAAGTGATGTGTGTCCATCCGTTGATGTGCTCTTCCTAAATGTGAACGTTAAAAGGACCATGCGTTTTTAGCCCGGCCCTAACAAATTACCAGGGCAACCAGCACTACCGTACAGTCTGTTCACTTATAAAGGGCACCTGCAATCAATTCCAACATTGTGTTATCTCTGGTACATATTTTATGATGCCTGTTGCTCGAAACCGAAAGCGCCAGCCCCGTAATGACCATATACACTATTTTTATTCAGCGAGTAGCTAGCCCAACATCGTGCAAACATATGACGAAAATGGCACTCCGAATGTTAGTCCTTGGTGGGAGATCTCTCGTTGAACACAATTGTTTTTCCATTTTTTTAAGCAATTTAATGTGATTAAAGTAGTTCTTAAAGGCATGCCATGCTGCTAGTCAGTCTCTGCCCCTATCACTATTCACAGAAGTAAACTTCTCTTTATGTATTTATAAACAAATTTTGAGGATATATTTCTATTTGTGTGTGTTAAGGGGTGTCCAAACAGGACACTACAAAACGCACGACTCCGACAAATCGTGAAAATTGAAGCGTGAGGCGTCCGCTTCAATTTTCACGATTTGTCAGAGTCGTGCGTTTTGTAGTGTCCTGTTTGGACACCCCTTTACTATGCTCCTAGAGATCAGTTTGTGCACATATTTAAAAGCATTCAGAAAATGATTGCAGGGCTATTTTAGGAGAATCTTTTGCGAACGGGATTTTTAATCATAAAAAAAAAAAAAAAAACTTTCAGCCTTTCCACTCTGGTGAAAAAGGAAGAGCAGCGGAACTGTAGCTTCTGTTCTCGGCGGTGGCTTTCCTGGTTAGCGATCTGGAATCTGAAGCGCTGGACGCAGTGGAACTTTAGGCGATAGCGGCCTCGCGGCGTTTGCAGAACCATTCGCGCTGCTGCGCACATCGCCGCTCGTTCCGCTCTTCTTCCTCCGAATAGGGTGCCTCCATCTGCCGGCCGCTTCTGCTGACAGGTTGGAGCTCGCGCCGCGGCGGCGCCATGTTGTGGCTATTCTCCGTATCGGCGGCAGCAGCAGCAGCCGTGTGTGATGCACTCGGAGTGAAAAACCGAGGGCTGTGTTCAGCAAGACATGCCGTGGTGCTGCGTTCCGCTGTCTGAGCGAGCCAGACGGCAGTGAAGAGAGCAATAATGACATTGTCGCCTTCGCAGCCACTGTCTTCCATCGAGGGAGATATATTGGTTCACTTATCAGGCTTTTTATTAAAGCCAATTGTTCAAGCTGTGGAACATTGTTCAGTCTGCATGAAACAGCTTGTGTCGCAACAACCTGGGGAAGGAACGCCGACTTGTTCAGCTCAAAGAATATGTAAAAAATGGAAACAATTTATGCGAGTTAAGAGGTACTCAACATCGTTTTCCAGTGTGAAAGCACCTTCAAGCTTTTTTTTTCTGAAAATAAACATGTCAGCCATCTGAAAACATCAACGAAGAAGCTGAAAAAAAAAGAAAAGAAAACGATCTGCAAGAATGTCACTTTGCCACAAGTGCAATGCAGTGAACATCCTGATGTCATCGAAAAGCTGTTGAACCGCTTCGTATTGATGCGGCTTCGCATTTATTTGCGGTGGATAAACGCTCCGGACGCGACAAGTGAGTCGTTGCCGGTGCAAATCTCAAGTAGAGATTAAAATATTTTCTGTGAAAAAGCGCTTTGTGCTAGGTGAGCATTTGAGTGTACTATCTACAGATTTCGGTGTTGAAAACCTCCGACACCAAAACTTAGCCAGCACGCTCCGTTTCCACGAGACTATCTACAGATTTCCGTTATTTTATAAATTAAAATTGTTTCGACTGTTATGGCACTGATTCGACTCTTTTGTGTCTCTGTACTTGATTCAATCTGATATTGTTGTTTGCAAGCTTATATGATGTTTGACAGTGCTGCAAAAATACTACACACCCTGTTACCACTATAGGGAGTATTCACTGGCGGCCATAGCTGTGTGCGCGAATGCTGAGCGCGTGCTAATGGCGAGCTTCCACAGTTCTTTTGCAACGTGCATTCCGCACCATCAAGAGTGCCGGTCTTAGCAGCCTATTGATGTGAGCTCGTTCTGAGCATGCGCTCTAAACAGTACCCACAAATATGGCGTCCAGTGAATACTCCCTATACTCTATTTCACCTTATGATGTACCGCTGGAAAGGCTACAAGCGCGAGCTCCTTGTTCTAGGGCACATCTCGGCGGCACAAGCTCTCGTGCTTAAGGGAAGCTGCCAACGCTATGGGAAGCGAGCATGCCGGCCGCGTCGCGGCGGTCGCCTATTGTTTGCCGCATCAATTGTTGTGACTTTCTTAGTGCGGAATAGCTACCTTGGAAATTACAGCGCTAACCCGCTACAAAGCACAACCAACGCAGCGACTGGCAGAAGTTCCCCGATGGAACGGACCCGTTTGCCGCTAGGGGCGCCCTGGACGGGGCCTGAATTAGATGTGCACGGTTCCTATAAGGAGTATTCACTGGGCGCCATATTTGTGGGTGATGTCTAAAGCGCATGCTCTGAACGAGCCCACATTAATAGGCTGCTAAGACCGGCAATCTTGAGGGTGTCAAATGCACGTTACAAAAGAACTGTGGAAGCTCGCCATCAGCACGCGCTCAGCAGTCGTGCACACAGCTATGGCCGCCAGTGAATACTTCCTATGGGCTCGCGCCTCTAGCTTTCGCTGCGGTACAACATATGGTGAAACGGAGTATAGAATGAAGCATCTCAAATACTTCGTAAAATTAAAATAGGCACTCGCATAAATTTGAGTGTCAAGAAGGAGTGGAGTTGCCTTTAGGACCCGTGGTGAAAATGCCGGCGCTACCTCAAAACAAAATATTGACGAATGAGAGGGCAATTGCTTTGCATTTCAGAACCGCGACGCGCGAGCTGTATGCTTGTAACTTAAAGGGGCACTGAAGTCGATTCTGAGATCGTCCTTTTGTGCTGACAACTCAATCTAGACGCCCTAAGCATCCCAAGAAACCCGAAATTACAATCGTGCGTAGCTTATTTCCTCATTAAAAGCGTTAAAAATAAGGACAGAGTGACGCGGTAAATAAAAGAAGCACGTGATATTTCCTGATTGTGTTAGTGCCCCGTCACTCGTACTTTCGGATAAGGAGCGGCAGTTCTTAGAACGATGAGGGCAAAGCAGTGACAGTGTTGTATTGAAAACGTGACATGTTATATATCTTTTGTGTTTTTCGTTGATTTTTTTGGGTGGAATGTTTGCTATTTATAACAGACGCCTACACGAATAAATCTTCAGTTGAAAGTCAGCGCTGTGTCCTGTGGTTTCTTCTACTTCGTCCTTGTCTCTGCGCTGTCTTGTTTTAGAGCGCAGCTCTTAGGCGCCCGTTTCCGGCTTGAGCGGCGTCGCCGTCGGCGTAACCGCGCGGTGCATTATGGGAAATGTCCCATAATGCACCGTGCGGTCACGTGACCCCCTCCTCCCCGGGGTCACGTGACCTCGTGGGGGGGGGGGGGGGTCACGTGACCCCCCCCCCCCCGGAGGATATGGAAGAATGAGGGGATCAGGAGGAGGAGGGGTATACCCTCCCCTGAGTACCCTTCCCTCCTCCTCAAGAGCTGCGCTCCAATTCGGCGTTACAGGGAGTTGTAAACGGCTTTCACTTTTTTTATCACGTCTACTTACCAATTAGCCCAAACTTCTACGTTAATCACAATATGGCGCCGGCGAGAGCGGCGTCTCCACCCTGTCAGCGGAGCTGCCGGCAGATGGAGGCACCCTACCTCCGAAAAAAAGCTTGCTGCCATCTATGAGCGACGGCGGCAACCAGTTGTCTGGTTGCCGCCATCGCTCATAGATGGCGGTAGCTGTCCAGAGTTCGGTGTCATTTCTTTGCTGGTGGACACGAACTTGGGGAAACTAGCCCTTAACAGCTAGCTCCGCTGTAAAAATGTACCGTCGGTCTTTTTTTTGTTTGTTTGTTTCCGGAGGGACAGCACAAAGATTAGGTCAATGCACAGGGTTTTGTTTAGTTACCTAGCGAAAGCTGTACGGTGCTTGCAAGCTGTCCAGACTGAGAAGCATCAAATGGAAATATTGAGGGCGAAAAGCTGTCGCCTTCCTTACATTCGGTTTCATTTTGGCACGTCCACTTCCTCTACATTCTGCTAGTCTCGAACTCCGAACTGGAGGTACTGTATAGATAGGATTCTCAGTTTTCGGAGTTCATTTCTCGTGAAAGTCGAAAGGTGTTTTTCGGAGTTTATTTTTTTGCCGAATATTCGGAGTTTATCTTTGTTAGATTCCCAATTCTCCGAAATAGGGAGTTTATTTTTGCTATGTTTATAAATTTTCAAGAGCGAAAAGAAAAATATATATTAACCCGCGTGTATAATTTTGCCCTAAAGTTATAAGTATACATGTGTACCCCGTGACATTGGCGCCCTTGCCATGAGTAATACTAACTGTCCCACGACAAAACTTGAAAAGACATTAAAAATCGCTGAACTCCTTGACGTAGTCGTTGGAAAGCTTGTTTTCTTTTCATCCTATTCTACCATTTCTCCCTGCTTCTGCATGGGGTGGAGTACTGAGATAGAAACCTCAGCTGTCCCTCCTATAAAATTTAAGAGTTCATAGCTTTCACGGTTATTAAATCACAACCCTACCTTCCTCTAAGATGTTCATTCTGGAAACCAAAACGGTGGTTTCTGTCGTGACACGTAGAACTGCAATGCCCCGCTGTCCTGAACGAACGCTGACAGGATAAACGGTGAACCTTTTTTGGTCCATACTACGAGATTTTGAAGGAATCTTGGGAGGCGTCTCCTGATGACCTGTGCTCCGACGAAACTTATTTCTAGAAAACTGCCTGTTTTGTTCCTTTTCGGCCATTGTGACCTCAAAATTCTGAGTTTTTCGGATAAATCCGATATGAAGAAAAGTTTTACCGGCGAGTGTTTTTCGAATTGTATCGGGTTTATTTAAAAAAGAGAAAAAAACAAAAAAACGGAACCCTATTTATAGAATTTCTCCCTTGGATGATGAGCTCTCACCCATAGCATTCAATTATGAGAAGCGTTAACAGTGTAAATCGGAAGAGCTGGCGCTCCAATTGCCACTACAGCGAGAGCAGCGGAAAAGCAAAGCGACCATCTCGCGTTATCCTGCGCACAGAGCGTGCAATTTCGAAACTATTAATAGCCCCAGCAAGCCAAAACAGGGTGTGAATATAACATTTAGAGTTCCCCAAAGACGTAACAAAGCGGTTTCACGTTTAGGCAGGAACTTTCAAATGTAATCCTGCCGTACCTGTGCGGCAACGACCGTCAGATCCCTTATAGTGATAAGCTATGTCAGTCGAAAATATGAGATTTTGGTGTGTACGTTTTAAAATACTCCCAGAATGATATCATGCTGAACATGCGTAATTAGTTCTATGAACAAGTAGGACAGGGTGCTCATATAGCTGTATAATGTTTTGAGAATGAAATCGCACTACGAAACAATTCCTTAGTTCACGTCTTTGAGACTGTAAATGCTGTTATAAACTTTATTTCAAGAAAACATTTAGAACTATACGACCTCCAGACTGATGTACAATTCAGTAAAGTATGCTTTATAAATATCTTCTTACAATGTCACCAAGGCCTTCGCATTCTCGGAGGTCTTGACTGACATCTCCCACAGCACTAGGCCACCGCCGAGTGTAGCGACGCCATAAACTGGGTAAAGTGTAGCGAGCAGAACTGACTGAAATCCACACCTGACTCTAGTTCACACACACACACACACAAAAAAAAAGAAAGTATGGCTTGGCAACACGGGTGGGTCTTTCAAACGATAACTTCGTCAATGATGGTGAGCGCTTCATTTTGGGAAGCAGATTCGTTCAGCGCCTTCTCTCGGTCATAGCTTGAATCCCGAGTGGATGGCTGCAACACCCCCGAGCAGGTTCTCGAACGTGACCTCCTTGAACCCGGCCGCCTCGATCATCTCCTTGAAAATTTCCTGAACCAGAGAGAGAGAGAAATAAGGCGGCCATTATAAGCAGTGCAGCAAGGTCAAAGCTCGTGCTTCTAGTCTCTTTCACATTGATTATCAATAGGGTGGATTGTCTTGTTTTCACGAGTTGTGAGTTGCCATGCTGAAAGTTCACCAGCTCACCTGCATGCTCTCTGTTATTTATACTCATTAAGTTGACCATGGTCAAACATGAGCGGGTGTACTTTCGCTGCGGCGCTCCGCTCCACCCACATGCTCCATCAGAGTGAAGATGTCGTGGCTATAGAGACGGTCATGCGACTAGCTGCACGCGACCTTTCCTCCACCAACCAGCATTCTGGTGCTGCGATGGCACCATTCGAGCGTATTGCGAATGCAGAACTATGCTTCAACTGTTTGTTCCTGGAGTCTGCACACCCCTGGTAACACGTGGGTGGGCTGGAAACTGCTGCTACTGGACGCTGATTTGAACTGTGCGTGCTCTCCTCTCATTGAAAATGCCACAGAAAGTTGTCCCCAAGTGTATAACTCCTAACAAACATGAGTTAGACCCTCGACTTGAAAGGTACGTAAGCAGCGCCGCCATTTAAGAGTGTGTGTGTGTGTGTGCGTGGGGGGATGGCTACAGTGAATATGAAAACGCCGGGGAGCTCACCTGACCGGGGAACTTCCGGATACTTTCGACGAGGTACTGGTACGACTTCCAGTCGCGAGCCAGTAGCAGCCCCATCACGGGAATCACTTGAAAGGAGTACGAGTCGTACACGCTGCAAAGAGATGGAAAAGCAGACGGTTCATCTCTCTGTGTTTGAACTGCAGGTCGCTCTGCCAGAATTCGGCGTGCAGGTTCGCCTGTTCGTAGCGCACCTTGCGCATTGGTTCACCTGCCAGATGCACCGATGTGCTTTCGTTTCCACCAAATATCGACCAATATCGGTGTGTGTGCTTGGCTGCTGCGTCATAGCATTCTAAAGCGCCAATACGCACTTTGGATGTCTCATCATATAGTACGGTGTTAGCGCCGAGAAGTCTGGGAGTTGGAGCAGTTGGATGAAAAGACTGTGAGTGCGCAGGTGAGCTGGTGGTAGCTAATCATGTCGTGTAACACCTGAGAGTGAATTTAACACCTGAGAGCTGAGTCTGAGACGTTCCCTTCTGTGTCTGTTCCTTCACCTAAAAGTTCTTCATTTTCTTCACCACTGCAAGCAGCTGGACGTTTCTTGCAAGGTAAGGATAATTAAACTTATACCGATACAAAAAAACATCAGTTATGCCGAGCTTCTATGCACTACAAAAATGAAAGAGTACATCACAAGCACGTGTATCACCAAAGTGAGGATCTAATTACACCTTGCGTGTTTCTCGCCATGACTATCAAGTGCCAGAGGAGCCTAGGGCCGAGCATACTGACTGACTGGTTAGTTGCAATCATACTAAAAGTACCAAAGATTGTTTATGAAGCAATTTTTATGAAGTGCATATTATGCAGAACAGAACAATTATTCTATAGTGCGTAAGGGAAGGACAATGATGTGAACGTTGTTGCACAAGACTGCCAACGTGCTTGCCATGCTAAGTTCTGACAGATTTCACTAAAAACGCGAGGCACTTCCGTCAACATTGTGCCAAAAGTCAATTTCTTTCTCCAAGCTGGATTCTAAGAAAGCGTGTCCTTATAAACACGCGCAGCAAAGTTTTTCCGCATGCACAACTTTTTCGGCGGATGCAAATGACGTTTTCCCGCCGCACCTGGGTGCTTCCACACTTTATTAATGCCCACAATTTTAGAGAAAAAAAATGCGTTTGCTTCTTGAAACGGTTTATAATGAAGACCACTGGATTCAGTCACACGATGGACGCCATATATCGTTTTAAAGTGGACTGTATCTGGCTGAAAAACGTCATTTTCGCCCGTCATAGAACAAAAAGTATGCATTAAAAAAAAACAAACTAGGCGACGTTTGTTTTTGCGTTAAGAGGGCGCGGTACCTCTATTTATTCGTCCGTTTCAGCCACCAGATGGCGCGCGGCTCGCGACGTGGTTGAACGCGCGACTTCTAGATGGCGCCAGTATCGGAGTGTGAAAAGGCCCGCGTTATCCGCTGCGTGAAATAGATCCCCGAAATGTGTCGTGTTCTCCCGGCGGAGGATTCGCTTCTCCCTCCCTCGCGCGCGCTTGGTATGTCTGTGGTCAGTCAGCTCAGTGTGCATTGCATCGGACTTCAGTGATAATACGCGCGGTGGCCGAGTCCGGCCTCTGTGCTGGGTGATGCAGTGGGTGGCGCTCGTTTCTGTTCGGAGGTAGGAATAAAAATGTCGGTCCCCTTTTTTACGACGCTCGTTTCTATAGCTTGGGTGTTCTATCTCAAGTGACGTACAGTACTGCCTTTTCGAAATCGTCCTTTGCGGCGAGCGATTGAGAGTCAGGTTAGCGTTTTATTTTGGTCAACACTACTCGTTCAATGAAGACCTCGGGCGGCGATGTAAATATGGTTTGCTCCCCAAAGTGTGTCCAAGGTGCGCAGTGACAATTGGAAATGGTATTGAAGGCGCGCGACCGTCGGTTGGTAAAATACGTGCGTTAGATTCACTTATTCAGTCTAATCATTTTTGCCAACGTCTCAGGCTCAGGTTTCGCAGTATTTCCCCGTGTTTGAGGCCTTCAGGACGCGTCAGGTAACTTTGTTGAGTGCGCCTCTCGTCCGGCGCTGGTGCACCGGAGAAGCGACATTCGCAATGCTGCGTGTCTCGCTCCGCCACAGCACAGCTGCGCGCTTGGCGTAAATAAAAGCCCACCGCAGCGGGATGGCGGGACGTTGCAGTAGAGTTTTCAAAACAGAAACACGACTATGATTCAAAAACGTAGCGCGGGCAAAAACGAGACATGGGGCAATATACGACATTTTTAGTTTAGCGCCAATTCGAATCTTGCAACGTGACAAATTTTATACTTTGCCGACATGTGCCGGCACCTCTCCGCTTTACGCCATAAAATAAAATATGCTATAATTGGTGAGACAACGTTGGCGAAAAAAACAAAAGAACATTGCGCAGTTATTGTTCGCGGGTCGACGAGCCGAAAACAATGTCGTGAAATTCTGCCCTTGCATTCTTCTGGAGGCGTGCAGCTGAGTTTGAAAAAAAAAAAAAGAAGCTACTAAGCCAAGGTAATTTCTTATTTTATTTAATCATGATGTTTGAAACCCGTGACTGTGGTGAGGGAAAATATAGGGAACTTTGAAGTCGAAGAAAAAAAGACACAAGGGAAGACGTCTCAAGCACTTTCTTCGACTTCAAAGTTTCCTATTTATTTTCCGTCGCAACAGTCGCGGGTTTTAAACATCATGATTGACCATCACCAGCTCGCCAGCACACTCGCTGTCTTTTCATTATTTTGTTTGCCTGTCTTATTAGCTAACTGTGGATAAAATGTTATCGCTCTAAACTCTGTGTCAACTATTTTGTGGTACATTGTCAAGGCTAGCGTAGCTTCGACTGTGCAGCAGTTCCGTACTCCTGCGAGAGCGCGTCTTTGACAGAGTTGGAGCACTGTGAAAGCTAAGCTAGATTTGACAACGCAGCACGAAACAATCGACGCCGAGAATAGGCTTTTGGTGTTTTGACTATAAAATTGTCAAAATAAGAGTATATGTAGGTTGCAGTACCGACTTGATTTCTACAATAAATCTTTCGTTTACTATGTAGGCCTTCGACTGTTCGAGGGGTAGAGTTCATAAATAGACTAACGATTTAATCTCAAATCGGGGTAAAATTGGGTCTCGTTTTTAATTTCGATGAAAAAACATATGCTTTAGGGACGTTTCTACCTCTTGCCACTGTGGGAGAACGCCAAGAAAGCGAAACAGGAGGTAGCAGCTGGCATAAGTCATGGCGTTGCCCAACCTGCAGAGTATCTAAGCAGCAAGAAAGACAGAACACACACACACACACACACACACATATATATATATATATATATATATATATATATATATATATATATATATTCCGACCTGGATGGTCATGACATATGTCTATGGTCATGGCTATGGTCAAGGCTTGCAGCCATGAATAAAAAAATTGGACACTCTGATATCCTTTAAAGACACAGTGGACGGGATCGAGCATTCCATTTCAGTGCTATCGGACAAGTATGATTCAGTGATAAACCACATGACTCAGCGTGCGTGATAAAGAGCTTAAAGAATTAAAAAAGAGGGCTGAAAAAGTAGAGAAAAGCGATGCGAAAACAGAAATCAAGAAACTGAAGGAACAGGTAAATGAACTTGAGTGGAGGTCACGCAGACAGAACTTGGAAGTTCACGGCATTCCGATGACCGAAAAAGAGAGTGTAATCGACAAAGTAAACCACAACGTACCAGAGTTTGACCACGAGTGATGTGGTATCGGCGCATAGGCTTGCCTCGAAGCCTGATAAGGTTCGCGGAGCCATTGTCAGTTTTTCAAGCCAAGCATCTCGGGACTTGAGGTTCAACAAGCCTTTGAGCCTTAAAGTTGCTAAAAGTGGAAAACCTGACCCGGTATGAACGATCGTTCGTTTGGTCCACAAAGGAAGGGGCAAAGGTAAACGTATGTGTGGCACAGAAATGGCGATGGACTTATGGGGAAAGAAGATGGAAAACGAGTGCCCGTAGTTAAGAGCGGAGATGACTTGGAGGAATTGGAGCAGAATTTCTACTCTGTCGTTATCTTGGATCTGTGTTCCCCTTCAATGGCAGACAAAACGTGTTTCGTGCCGAACAACGTTGGCAACATTTTAAAACCCCAACCTAATGCAGTCTTTTGCTTGTTTCATTTAAATGCACAGTCACTGTGCAATAAATATGATCAATTAGACGCACATTTGCAGTGTCTTAGTATTTCTCTTGATGTCATTATCAAGACGAAAACATGGTATTGCAAAGAAGATACCACTAAATATTTAAACAACTTTAGAGAATATAACCTATGTCGTACCTCAAAACGAGGGGGCGGACTTTATGTATATTAAAAAAGTCTATGCAATGCTTCGTGAGCGATGAATTTACGACAGTTACTGATGACTATGAAGTTTCGACATTCCAATGAGGATAACGCTTTTTGTGTCATTTATCGCTCTCCTGTGGGCCATAAGCCCTGTTTTGTTAAATATCTAGATTATCTCTATTGGTGATAACAACTTGAGACTTATTTTGGGGGTGAAGTTAATATTAACATGCTTGTGTCATCGCCGGAACAGTCGGAATTTTTGACGCTTTATCAGTCGTACGGATATAGCAGCGCTATTTGCAACCAACCCGTTATAAAATTTCAAATGAAACTTCCCCCCCCCCTTAGATCTGCTTTTAACAAACATGCCCGAGGCACACATTAATGCTGGAGTAATCGGAGCTACGATAAACAATCAGCTTCCTATCTTTTAGAGCGCAGCTGTTAGGCGCCCGTTCCCGCGTACAGCGGCATCGCCGTCGGCGTAACCGCGCGCGTTGCATTATGGAACGTCACAGATCTATGCACCAATTCAATTCCCCGCTAAATTTAGCGAAGAAACTGAATTGGTGTGTAGTATGGGACATCACAGACCTACACACCAATTCAGTTTTTTCGCTAATCAGAACCCGCTCTCGATCGACCGAAATGACAGCTTTTGTACCCATTAAGGCAGTCGCGTAAACTGCTGAAAGCTTTCGACACTGTGCATGACCGACAGGAAGGTCGATAGAGACGTCGTGAGCCTAATTGGATAACCAACACACTACCGCGAAGCTGGTAGGGTGCCTAGCGCTAGCTCGACCTGTAACGTTTCTACTACCAAGAGGAATAAAGGGAACCTACTCAAGAAATAAAGTATACGTACCAAACGTTGCAAAGGTAACCCAAAAGACGTTTATTTGAGCTTAATGTCAAACAAACCTCAGACTTGATCGACGTGTGAGTGACGAGATGAGAGTCCGCCGCCAACGACACCACGGTCACCAGTGACGCTACTCCAAAGATGATAAGAGCGAACAACGTGGGGGGAAAACTGACCCTCTATCCCGATAACAAGGCCAGCTATTCATGCGGGAAGTGTGCACTTCGAAGTTCGAAGAAAGGGTCGGGGGCAGTCACCAAAGCGCGCCTAGCTGGGCTTTGCTTGTGTGCGAAGTCGAGGGAAGCGCAGGCGGGTTTTGCGGGTTCATGACTTGTCGTTGCGATCAGTGGTGGGAGCTGTAGGGGGGCATCTGCCATTGCATTGTCATGGATGTGGGTGCAAACCTATCTTCAGTAGGGATGCTGCGAACCACCCTAGGTTCGAATTCGAAAGTTTTCGATATTTTCGAACCGAACTGAGGCTCGAAATCGAAAGGTTTCGATATTTCCGACCGTACGGAGGTTCGAATTCGAAAAATTCGCAACTTTCAAAAATTGTGGAGTTTCAAATTCGAAAAGTTCGAAGCTTTCACGGTTTCTAAAAGTTCGGGTTCGATTATTTCGAATATTGTTTAACTTGAGGTTCGAGGAATTCGAAGATTTCGAACTTTCCTAACTTGAAAATTCGAGAGATTCGATGTTTCGAATTTCTTTGAATCTGAAATTCGAAAAATTCGAACGTTTCGAATTATTATAAACATAAAATTCGATGAATTCGAAGATTTCGCATTTCTTTCTACATAAAGTTCGAAAGTTCCGCCACAGTTTCAGTTTCAAATAACGTTTTCACGCCTCACTGGTTTTCACGAAATCAGGTTTAGAAACGTTCGGGTATGATATTTAGACTGCGCGAAGTTGGTCAGGCAATTAAATGAGACGACGAGTTTCCCGGATGTGTTGGAATATTTGCCAGTGCAGAGTGACGTTTGACCACAGATCAGTAATTGTGACCGCCAGCCCGGGGTGGTCATTAACGTGCATCACGAAGTAGTGATCACACAAACGCACTGTTTAACGATACTCATCCAGTTTGAAACGGCCAGGGGCAGGCAGGTGGTTGAGGCTCAGAAAAACCTTGAAGCGATCTGGCAAACTGCCTTCCCTACCCCCTTGCACGCTGCTAGTAATCCGATCGAACGCCGCCCAAGTGACGCTGGCATATAGTAAGTTTAGTTTGTACATGATGCAAAACCCTGAGACTGGGAATGAAATTTGAAAGAAAAAGTGTAAGACGACAGAAAAAAGGGGACAGGATAACGCCTCAAACGCAGCTCTGGGAATGAAATTTGAAAGAAAAAGTGTAAAAAGACAGAAAAAAGGGGGCAGGACAGCGTCTCAAACTCAGCTCAGGACAACGTCTCAAACTCAACTCAGCTGAGTTCGAGACGTTATCCTGTCCCCTTTTTTCTTTCTTCTTACACTATTTCTTGCGAATTTCATTCCCAGTCTCGGGAGTTTGCATCATGATCAACATATATCAGCTCGCCTGCACCTTGACAATTTTTTTGTTTGTAATTGCTTTGGAGGTTTATTTTCCGGGACGGAAGAAACGCCGAGCAAAAAGCACAGAAGCTGATACAACTTGCGGTCGAGGAGCGTTCTACTATACCAGTGGCGTCGGAAGAGGAAAAACGGGGGGCTCCAGTCTCTCTTTCTCTCTCGCTCTCTCTCTCTCTCTCTCTCTCCCCCCCCCCCCCCCCCAGATATTTCGGACTGTTAAAGTAAACAATGCGGGGAAAGAGGGCATGGTCGAGCTTATTTTAATCCAAAACTATTTAGGATCGCGTAGATGGTCATTGTTAGAAACTCGTTGTCAGAAGGCACTACTCGTCACATGCTCGGTGGCTCGGAAGTTCAAAGCTATGTGTTTTCGACCTAAATACCTGTGCCATTGGTAAAAAAATAATAAATAAATAAACATAACAATAAATGCAAAAATGAAAAGCTGAAGAGAAACAAAAAAAAAAAAAAAAAACTATCAAGAACCCGCCGGAAGTGTTGTATTCTTACATATTCAGAGGTTCAAAACTATGAAACAAGTTTCTCCTACCAAAATGTGTACAGGCCAAAAGAAACACGTCACAGGAACGTGAAATGAGAAAAAAAAGAAATGAAAATTGTTTTTTTTTATGACGTGCTGAACTTGAACAATTTTAAAAATCTTCTCCCATGAGTTAATTCATTCCTCAACGTGAAAAAAACAATAAATACATTATTTTCTATTCTGCAGATAGTAATGATATGTACTGCCTGTGGTGTTAATTTAAATGCGATACCTCAAACAATGTAGACGAAAAAAAAAAATGACCAAGTTTAGGACATAATTGCCCGTAGATACATGTTTGGTTATTTCTTCGAAACTCGTCTTGAATAACAATAATCATATCTTAAGACGACACTTACCTAGGCTATGCATAGATCATTCTTAAAAAGTTTAACATCTCTACTATAAATAGCTTCGGCTATAGCGCGCTTCAAATATGGCGCAAACGACAATTGTCAAAAATCCGACGTCCTTCCTCGCTCCTTCGGGAATCTATTTCTTTAAAACCAAGCATGCCAGATGATTGAAATAAACGGCATTGTTTTTCACAAGGAATGCGGCACCGCATGTAAAAGTGAAAAAAAAAAAAATTACGAATGTACTTTACTGCTTGAATCCAAATGAAACCGCCTGCCGGTCTTTCGAAGTTCGACGAACTTTAGATTTTCCAGGAATCGAAAGTTCGAGAATTTTCAAATTCTTTAGATTAATAAGTTCGAAAGTTCGCAACTTATCGATTTCTTAGTGCAGGAAATTCGAAAGTTCGAAAAGCTTCGACCTTTTTAGTGCAAGAAAATCGAAAGTTCGAAAATCATCGAATTTTTTAGTTTATCAAGTTCGAAAGTTCGACAAGCATCGAATTTTGCAGCGTAATAAGTTCGAAATTTCGAAAAGCGTCGAACTTCTTAGTTTAATAAGTTCGAAATTCGACTTCCGTCAAATTTCTCGATATAGAAAGTTCCAAAATTCGAAATCTTTCGAACCTTTCGAACCACTTGATTCGATCATCGAACCTTCAGTTCGAAAAAAGTTCGCGGCATCCCTAATCTTCAGCAAGACTGGTATTATTAGCTATGGAAGGGACAGAGTGAACAGAGAAATTTTAGAGGCGCATGCATTTATCAAAGCTTGCGGCAACTGCGTAAGTCAAACGTCAGTGGGCTTAAGTAGTAAAGAGATTGGTCTTTTGGACACGTGGTGAATGTATCATGTGACGCGGGCGGGGTTGCTGTTTTCTTTGTTTTGTTTCCATGTGATTAAGGTTCAGTTGAGAGTCAGCGCTTGTCCTGTTTGCACTTCCTTTAGTCCCCGTTTACTGTGCCTTTTCGTCTCTCTTCCTTTTTTTTTTTTGTGATGCGTACGGACATCACGAAGAAAAACCTTTAAGGACAAAATAGTTAAATGTTAGCTTTGGCTCGTGGATTAAACTGGATTTTGGATTGTAAAACAAGGTTGCGAAACGCAAGTCTCAAAAGATCACGCGTGATCGCCGAAAAAATGCCAACCTCGTCTCGGTGTGTCTCGACACGGTCGCTCGAGAACCGCAACCGCTTCGAAAACGCAACTGAATAACCTTATTAAAAAAAATCTAAACATTTTTGAAAACAGTCTCCTTAGATTAGGAATATTCCTCAATTTCTCGAAAGCTTTCGATCGCCTTAATCACAAAACTCTATTCTAGAAGCTACAGCTCCATGGCACAATGGGAATAGACTAGAAAATAATTGTGAGTTACTTGCAGTACCGTTTTCAGTGTGTCGCAGTAGGTGGCCACCACTTTGAGTCTAGAAAACTAAATGCAAGGGTTCCAACTTCCACAGGGTAGTATTTTAAGACCTCTTAGTTTTAATCTATACATAAATGACATTACAAATATCGACAGCAAAGCATGCACCATAATTTACGAAGATGACACCACCATAGTATTTTCGGGGACAAACATTTCTGAAATAATAGAAGCGGGCAATATGTATTTTGATAAACTTAATGTGTGGACGATCTTAAATTCGTTAGTAATAAATAGTAATAAAACAACACCTGTAGTTTTGAGATCAAAAGGGTATGAAGTTTTGCGATAATATGGTCCTCTCCCTGGGCTCAAGCGGTATTGGAATTGTCCAGAATGTCAAGGTGCTTGGCGTAACATTTAATGAATACATGCGATGAGACGATGAAGTTCAAATGATCAGAAGAAAACTCTCAAAATTAGTAGGAATAATTTATAAGTACAAAAAAAAATGACCCTCTCTATTCTACGATTTCTATTTAACTCTTTATTACGCTAGTTTTAATTCCCGTGTTTGTTTTTTTTGGTCTGGGGAAATACCATACAAATATTCACACCCTCCATGTATTGTAAAAAAAAATAGCTAGCATTTCGGGCGATGCAAATTATGATAGCCACACGGCACCAATATTCGAAAAAGTAAATATTGTTTCAATTTTTTTTTATGATAGCAACTTTTTTTGACGTGCAAAACAGCTTTGAGTAATCCGAGCAGTAATTTCATCACCCTGTCCTCTCTTCACTTAAAACGTCGTTTGTATTCCATACGCCATGCCTGTACCTAGACGGTCCCCCAGATCAGGACTAACTATAGATGTCAGATGATTAGGTATCAGCTCCCCAAAGTACTACATTTTATTTTGTCATTAGGAATTGATATTGAAAGCGTTTCTAACAAAAATAGACGCTCGCTGCTCGTCTCGTCAAGCTAATTAGAATTTCTTTTTTTCTACTACGTATACAAGACATTTTTGTTGTTTTTCTTAGTGTGAGGAAAGTGCTGCTGCTGCTGTTGTTGTTGCCGTAAAGGCCCGGAAACGCCAGGCCTTTCCGATACGGCGCTGTGATGACAGTTCCGCGGCGGAGAATTTTCGAGCGGCACAAACAATTCCGGTTCGGTCTAGCATCAGTTCGCTTTTAAGGAGATTTTGCCGTTAAAGGTTTCGGTGTCGAGAGTAGAAACTGCTAAATTCGTCTGCGGTGGTGTCACCCCCGCGAACCACGAAGCCGAGGAGGGAGTCGCGCCCACTGCAGACGCCACGCACATCCCTCCGTGGACTTCTCCTTCGCGTGAATACTAGTGCGCCAAGTGAAATTTCAGCTGGAATCGAATTCGAAATACCTAATCTTTTATTTGTAATACACCAAAACCGAACAAAAACCACTTAGAAAAAAGAACAAAAAAAGAACAGCAACAAACGCATATCTGCTCAATTTAGCGCAAAACCCGTTATCACTTGTCAACAACAAACTTCGAGTCGCAGTTAAAAAATCTGTCGACCCATTCAGGCGTAGACACACAGGATCGCTGGATGGATAGACAGATACGGCTGAACTGTGTGAATCGGCGCGACGTTCTGCGCCCCCTGTTGTGGTACCTCGTATAACAGTGCCTGCGGGAAGCGACGGGTTGGCGGAGGAGCCGACGAGGCGGGTTCGATAGACCGATCTCACCAAGTGTTCGGCGCATGCGTGACGCCGCCAAACCTTTAATACACAGGAGGCAAGCGGCAGTGTACGAGAAGGCTCGTACCATTTCGTGCTCCACACGCGCTCCGGTGAGGTTATCGCACGTGCAGAAAGGCTAAACGTTTCCACGGTGCATCGCGGCAACGGTGGTGTAGGCAAACTGGCTGGTGAGATCGGTCTACTACAGTTATTATTTGCGCAATGGCATAAGCGTCATGTTATGAATTCAAGAAATGGTTTGCTAAGAGCGAACCATTTCTCGCAAAGAGCTAGCGGTAGGTGACGCAAGATACTGACATTCAATATGGCGACGGACGTAATTTGCGGGTTTTAGTTGGGCGCATCGAAGGAGCTCGACCGGGATTGCTTTGTTCGAAGGATACTATATCTTAGGCTTATGGAATGGCTAGTGAGTCAAGACATGCGAGGACTTGGTCACCATATAATAATAATAATAATAATAATAATAATAATAATAATAATAATAATGTTTATTTACGCGTGTAGTTCACCTGATAGTGAGGCGGGTCTGTCAAAGCCAGACAAAAGGCCTGTTGGACAAGACCCTACAGTTTGTGATAAAAAAGCGTCCCCACACACGTAAAGTTCCAAGTTCAACATACATCACAATATAAATGATGATGGTCACATAATAATAATAATAATAATAATAATAATAATAATAATAATAATAATAATAATAATAATAATAATAATAATTTTATTGCACAAATATAAATAGAATACATACAAATGCGGGTCCGTCAAAAGCCAATAGCGGCTTGTGGGACTGGACCCGGCAGCGGCGTAGAAAATACCAAAACTATTCACATGAAAACAAAACAAAAAAACATCAATTATTTGAAATACAAAAATAATAATAATAATAATAATAATAATCTCTCTTTATCATATAAAGAGCGTTCCTAAATAAACTGCCGGCCTTTGCCCAGCAGCAGTCGATGTGTCGAAATATAAAACTCCAACAGTAGGAATTCGAAAATCGAATCGAATGATTCGGGCAATAAATATTCGATTCGAACAGCGCTTGTCGATCGTTTCCGAGTTCGATTATGCAATAGTGACTGCCGGAACAATTCGAATTCCAAACTCGAAAATTCGCGCGCTCCTATAGTGAATCTAGCCAAAGCAAACGAACATTTCTCTAGTCTCCAGGACACCGAGCACATTACGAAGTAATGGACAGTTACCCCATAATTAGACTCTTATGCGTAAATGTTTTTGGAGATACGAGCTCTGCACATCGCGCAGATTGCCAACGCTTGACGGCTTAGCTTTCCCGCTTCAACAATAACACACAAAACGCGCACGCAAAAAAAAAAAAACGTCCCAAAACACATGAAATAACGCCCCATTCTGTGAAGGTATCCCATTACTTGACTAGAGGGATAGAGAGTAAGCATTTATTTGAGAACAACTATACAACCAGCGCTTGGTGCAGGCATGCTATACGCTGTTAAAGTAAATGGGAAAAAAGTGGGGCCAAAATGTTACAACCTACGCAAAGGAGAGAGCGGTAGAGGTAGCAATGCCACAAATTAAACCAATAATAAAAATACAAATACGCGCTAACACCTGCTCACTCACTGCAGATAGAAGTATTACGTTGGGAAGGGTTCCTCTTTATGCAGAGAACTGCAGCGCCCGCAACTGATTGATGTAGGTGCGTCGTCCTTATAATGTGCAGCAACTTCCGCAGTAAATTGCAATCGTGCGGCAGAAGACCAAAATACAAAAAAAGAAGTTTCAAGCCCAGCTGGTCATCTTCCTTTACCTTCGAGGTGAGTCTTTTGACACTCCGACGCAGGCACAGCGCATATGTTCGATGCCGTGAGCAGGATGAATGCAATCGGAGGATCCACGTCGCCCACAGGGTAAAATAACTGTGTTGTATGTAAGCTTAGACAGCTGGAAGTTAGTCAGCCTTAGAGGGGAACTCCGCCGATTTTTCGAGCTACCTAATTTAAAGGCATAATCTGAATGCGGATGGCTTCCTGATACCGAAATGCTATCTCGTTCTCCCAGATTCACTCTAGTTACTTAAAAAAGTGATATTTTGTTTGCTGCCGAAACCGAAACATCGTTCTCCCTAGTTCTTCCCCAGTTTCCCCCGCCACCCAAGCGTGACGTCACGGGTGGGCAGCGAGGCGCGCGGCCGGCAATCGGGTACGCTCGCGCCCGCCTTTCTCGCGTCTAACAGCGAGAAAACCCGGGCGTTCGTGCTATTTGAAGTTGATAATTATCTATATTTGCACAAAGTATGACCTTGGCCTACGTGCTAAACTATAAAAAAGTAAAAAAAAAGGAGCAATTGGAACTTTGATAACACCGTTTTTGCAACTCGGTACGCTCAAGCCGCGGCTCGCTAGTTTCGTGATATCGCTAGTAAATCCGTTCTCTTTTTATTAGAAGATGGCTGACGAAAAAAGGTCGAAGAGTCACGCAATACATTTTTTGACAAATTGCCAAAGTACCACGGAAAATGCTCGGAATGTGGGTACAGATGCCCCACACGCTCGTATAACATGATGGAAAGTGCCATTAGTTTTACATTTTGTTCAGAAAAGTTACTGTTGCAGGCGCCAGCACGTGTAACTACTCTTGTGGCATGAATATGCGCCTTGGTACTTAAGTAATTTAGCAAAAATCTATAGACCATTTCTGAAAAGCGCTTCTGGTCGATGCCATTTTCAGCGTTCGTGCGTATGGCGCGTACATTGCTCGCGTTCCAAAGCGACGAACATGTGCGTGCTGGGCTGGGACCTAACACATGTAGACTGTGATTCTCGTAAACAATGAAACGTATAGAATGGAATGAACTGCATTCGCGTAGATTAGATGGCAGGTTACTGGTCATGAAGATCGTGTTAAAATGACAATTAAAAGAACTCTGCAACCACCCAGCCAAACGTCAAGGTGCAATGGAATGCGTATAAAATACACAAATACACTGGTCATTTTCAAATAAAAAATATTTGCTTGAAGATACAATATTGCGTAAGCTACAGAAAGACATAATTAGGGGTGTGCGAATATTCGAAATTTCGAATACGAATCGAATATGTTCCTTATTCGAAACGTATTCGATTCGAAAATTGCATATTCGGAAGTTCCCGAATATTCGGCCAAAGTCGAATATTCGGAAAAAACGGCGAATATTCGCACAAACTGCGAATATTCGAGCAAGTAACGAATAACCTGCCTGCCACGCATTCCCCTATGAATATGTTTATTCACTGAGAAAGGCGTATGATGCGTCCGTTATCGGTCTGCTCCGTTTCTATCTGTCTGTTGGCAGCAAGACAGAATCAGTTTCGGTTTCTTTTTCACCAAGCCCTTTGTTTTGTGGCACTTTTATAGCAATATATGATGTAATTGCGCGTTCTATTAACTGTTAGAATAAAATAAACCTCGAGAGTGAAATATAAATAGAAAATAAATCTCGAGAGTGTTAACTAAAATAAATGTTTGAAAAGTAAAAAAAGAAAAAGCTAGGTGCGAGTAGAACATTGCATCGCCATTGAAAACAACTCCTGCGACCGACGCCTGCGGAGTCAAAACTAGGGATGTCGCGAACCTGCCCAAGTTCTAGTTCGACCGAGTTCGACTTTTTCGAACCTTCAACGTGATGTTCGACAAAGGTTCGACCGAAGTTCGACTTTTGTGCGCATGCGCAAAAAAAAAAAAAAGCTAGTTGATTCCACTTGACGGAAGAAAAGTGCCATATTTGTTGGGTTTATTGGCATCGCTGGTTGACATTAATAACTAATGAAACGTTAAAACGCAATTTTTCGCTTTTATATGGTGTAAACATTGGTAACCATTTTATGAAATATAAAACAAAGTACTTTCTAAATAATTGTTTCCCAAAATTCAAAATATTTGTGTAGCAGCTGGGCAACACTGTCCATAAGTCGAACTTCTTCCAACTTTAGTGAAATGTCGCAGGTTTCCCGAGTGAACGGGTCTTTCTACTGGCGGAAATGTTGTCACGGCGCGTAGGGGGCGTTTACTTTCTGAACTCGTTGAGCAGTTAATTTTCCTAGACGATAATTTGTAATGAGTGCATTACTAGAAGTATCTTTAGCCTGCTGCAGCCCAGTAAAATGCAGTTGCATCGATTTATTTTAAAAAGGCAATAAAACCTGAAGTTACCTTTTGTTTTGCCATTTTTTATTACTAGACACATATTCGATATTCGATTCGATATTCGAAGCCCGTTTTTTGTCTTATTCGTATTCGATTCGTATTCGAAAATTTCAATATTCGCACACCCCTAGACATAATCAAACTTTTAATTCGAAATAAGTTAACAAACGTTACTAAAAAAAAAAAATGTGTACCCGTATTTTTGTTTTGTTTTACCTTTTGGAGTAGAATGCAACGCGTTCAAACACCCACCCACGAGAGCACATGGGAAGGCCATCCACGAGAGCACATGGGAAGGGAATAATTCTATATAAGGTTTTTTTCAAAGTAAGTTTTGGTTTAGCACAGTTTCCATCAGCTGCAAATTCGCATGCCTCCCCTCAACGACATTAATATTTTCATGGTTAAAAAAAAAACAAAAAAAAACTTGTCATCCCCATATAAAATATCTCCGGAATAGAATAAAATAAAGGCGTTTTCATCGCTTCTTCTGCAGAGAATATTGCACGCCAACCATTTGACAAACCAGGCAAAGCCTCTATCGTATATTAATGGAGCTCGAAACTTGCTCCATAAACCTCTGTAATAGAAGACAAGTATTAGCGGCGAGAAGTTTTGGTGGCGCCCTCCTGTGGTTCCCCCTTGTGACGTCATTACCTTGCAAACAACAAGTTCGATGGTGTTTGTTATTAGCATGGTGGAAGCTTGAAATCATTGCGCTCTCAAAGGAACACTGCCAACACCGTCAAAATTAAAGTTCTTTCATTCCTCTTATTTCCGTCGATGATAAATCCCCTTTCCGACGTCATAGTTAGCGATCGGCCAATCGTGGAAGGCCGACCACAGCGACGCTTTCGGTCGCGCACGGGGCTAATTAGCGGTGAGAAGTTTTGGTGGCGCCCTCCTGTGGTTCCCCCTTGTGACGTCATTACCTTGCAAACAACAAGTTCGATGGTGTTTGTTATTAGCGTGGTGGAAGCTTGAAATCATTGCGCTCTCAAAGGAACACTGCCAACACCGTCAAAATTAAAGTTCTTTCATTCCTCTTATTTCCGTCGATGATAAATCCCCTTTCCGACGTCATAGTTAGCGTTCGGCCAATCGTGGAGTGCCGACCACACTGACGCTTTCGGTCGCGCACGGGGCTAATAGCAAATTGTCGAAAGTCGTGTCTAAATTCAGACTTGAACTTTGTTTAGACGTTTCACTTCTCGTCTTCAACATATTGGCCGCGTGAGTAGAACTCTGAGAGCAGCCGGAACTAAATTCGACGTCCGAAATATAAATAGTGTTTATAAAAAATTAAAAAAATCACTGAACCAATTGTGAATAACAAATGTGACCGTGCAAAATGTCGACAATAGAGTTAGATTATGCGTTATTTTCTCGATATTATTAGCGCTCTTCTATGGACGGATGTCGTAGTGGACGGTGTCGTAGTATTCCGAGCAAAAGTGAAAATGTTTCACGTGACACTAGTTCTCTCGGCACACAGCTCGCGCAAAAGCACCTTGACGTGGCTGGCCTCCATTGCTGCCGGGGAACGCTTTTTTATTTTTCTCCCACGAAAACAAGGGTAAAAAAGAAGCTTTTTCCCGGCACTGTTTTGTAGGGAACGGAAAAAGACGAGAATAAAGAGGACCGACAACCGGGGGGCGAGCGGGCACGCGAGGCAGTCGGAGCTTGAACACCGCGAGAAGCGAGAACTGGTGTTCGTTTTCTCGTCTCCACAATTGGCGCCCAACGTGGGGCCAATTGTGGAGACGAGCGACCGCGACCGCGGAGCACAGATCGCTACCCATTGTAAAGAAACTTTCAACCTTGAAGCTGCGAAAAAATAATCTCGATCGCTGGCGCCCGGAAAGCGACTTCGCGGCTGCCCGAGTGCCCACCCGTGACTTACGCGGGTAGGGAAAAGTAGGAAGTTTTCATTGTTGCCAGTAGAGAGTCGCCTCCTGGAACCCTCGAGGCCGGCGTAACTTGAAAATTCAATAGCTTCACGGAAAATTTTTTTTTTTTTATAAAATATTTCGGTTATCAGTTGAGAAAGGGTTATTGATGCGGTCTTCAAATTTCCAGCCAAATCGAAGTCTGCGCCGTCCTTCTCATTTCATGTGTCTCTTTTCTGTTCGTGTATTCCTTTTACGCGCTGTAGGTCTTATGAGAAAAACAAAAAGTCACTTGAGACGGCGGAAGCTACCAATGTAAGGGGATTATAATAATACTTTTACAAAAAAATACGAGCGGACGAAGAGCTAACGCTGAACCGGCATTTACACTATGCCCCGTAACCACTACGAACACAAAAGACGAGACAATACCTCCTTTCCTGAACGCAAACTGATTCTAACACAAACGGCAAGAGAAGAAATATCCCGGGGACACCCCCACAACTACGCGCCCAGTCCGTCGTATAGTGCCGCGGGTCCGAGCCAAAAGAAGGCTTATTTGCGACATTCTCAAGTTAACTTTCTCCACGAACACCATTGAGGTTGAATCCCAGAACAGTACTATTCTTTCATTCAGTTACATGCATAGGAACCTCTTTGTATCAACTTCGCCGTAAAGGGAGACAACAACTATGTCTGGGGGATCTCTGTCAAAGTCAGAGTAAAACGCCAGCTAGCAGCACATATTGCCGCGCGCGCAGTTTGGCAAGCGTTAGGCCACGGGCGCAGTGCGCCCGTATACCCTGAAGGCCCATACGCACATTCGCGTTTGAGCGCGGTGCGTTCCGTAGCGGCAAGCGGACGCGTTACGTTGCGAAGAGCGCTTGCGCGAAACTTGTACGCACAGTTGCGCTGACACGCAGTCAACCGCAGTCAAGAGCCAATAAGAACGCGCTATCGTCGCTAGCGGCTCACCAATAGTAAGCGAAATCCACGGCAACATGGCGGCGCACAGCGACAGCGTCGAAGTGTTAGATCTTGGGACAATCCCGCTGGCTTCCCGACGTTTTGTCCAGCTTGAACCGTCGCAGCCTTGGAAAATGCACTCCCCACCGCTCCCAAAACGAAAAAGCAAGTTCTGCGAGCGGAGAACCGGATACGCCTCGCCGAGCGGCGAGTCGGCCGAGTGGGGCGAACGAACACGTCACCCTCCTCTCCTCTCTGGGCTTCTGATTGGTCGAACGCACCGCAACGCTTCGGAAAGTTGAACGAGTCTCTACTCGCTTGCGTCGCGCTACGGAGCGTTCGGGCAGGCGCGCGTGGCACCGCAAGCGACCGCTCCTGGCCGCAAAGACGCCGCAACGCACTAAAACGCGTTCAAACGCGAATGTGCGTATGAACCTTGAGACGCTTAATTATCGCGCTTGCCTACCACGCGAAAAGCCGACGTTCGATGCCTGGCCGCCGGTACACCTTTTTGTTGTTTCTGTAATGTCGCGTTCTGGTAAATTCGAGAACCCTGTTGCTTATTCGAGGTTAGAACGCCGAACTTTCTACACCGATTGCTCAAGAAGCCTACGTGTCTACATAAGGGCTCCGCGTGCCGAGCCGGAGTCAATCTCGCCCCAGCGTTCGACCCTGCTGTTTTGCCGACATCTACGCCTGCGACGCTAGCTTTTTTTGAAATTTTATTTTGGGCACAAGTACGCCCCCATTAAACGTTTAGTTTCTTAAGTTAAAACACCGCCTAATCATTTGTCATCCGTGTCAATATCGCTGGGGTGTGTCATGTATCTGGGCAAAGCGTCGATGTATCAAAAAAAAAAGAAATAATTCTGAAAAAAAAAAGCCAAATGTATTTTAGAATGCAAACACTTCTTTTCCCGAAGTCGTTTGCGGTTCACAGGTATATCTAATAATGCGGTGTAATGTAGACAGTTACCTAACACAAGCCCAGAATAGTCAAACCCGTTTATAACGAAGAGCAAGAAACGCTACGATCAGTTCGATATAGCAAGTAGTTCGATATAGCAAAAAACATTTACAGGGTGTCTAGCAAAGGGACAGGCTAGAAGACGATTGTTTGCACGTTTTTGGAAGTCTTCCCGGGGGGAAACAGTTCGATATAGCCAATATGTTGTTCGTTATAAAAAGTACTTTCTACATGCATTTTTATTTAAATTTTCCGCGAGTTCGATATCGACAATAATTCGCTGTACGTGGGTACGTTCTAAGCGGGTTTCCCGTATGTTGCCAAACACCACCCCAACTTAATAATTACCGCTCAAAACCCTGAAAATTCTGACTACAGTATCTATCCAGTTGTCACCAACAGCGATGTAGAGCCCGTGTTTTCCAAAAGCACTCAAATATTTGAGGCAGCCAGTGATAGTCACTAGCAGCCATTGATACCCACCGGAACCCGTATGATCGACAGAAAGGACTGGCAGACTATTTTGATAGCTTCCAGTAATTCATCAAAAGTAAGCTGAAGAGGTTCTTAAGAATGAGTTAGAGGTAAATCTTCCATCTTGTAAATCTAAATGCGACAACCACTTACCGCTAAAATATGGTCACGAATGACAGGAGAGGAGGCGGCAAATAACTGAAGAAATAAGCAGAAGGGAATAATAACTGGTGTGGCGGGCGTCGATGTCGGCGTGACAGCACAATCAAACGCGGCCGACAACTATACTCCATCTCACAAGTTGCGCGCAGTAGAAGCAAAGGCACAGCCGCTAACGCGTGGCCTTTAAAAGTGCTTTTAGCGGGAGTACTTGTGCCACAAACATAAAATATAAAAAATAAAATGCCGTTTCCTCGTTTTTTTTGTGTGTGTTTTGATTCAGGCTGCCAGTAGGGAGTTTTAGTAGACCGTCCCGATAACACCAACAACGATACCCGATAGTCCCCCGGCGCCTTTCCACATGCATCGTTTGGTTATCGGGTACCGTTACCGGGGCTATCGGACGGTCTACTAAAACTCCCCAACATTGCGTGATTGGTAGCGTTTTGCTTTCATTTTATTTTTTAGCCCTCATCATCCTTATTGTGCCCCCCCCCCCCCCCCCTCGGAATCGATCGCATAGCGAGTAAAAAGGTCCAACGAGTCGAGAGGTCCAACGTTGGATCTCCTGACTCGTTGGACCTCTCGACCCATTTTGGATCTCTTGACGCGTTGGCCCTCTTGACTCGATGGATCTCTTGATACATTATGGGTGGAACCAGCTGAACAATAAAGGAAAGAGAGACAGAAAAGACACCCTATCGCTGGAGTTCCTTTATTGTTCAGCTGGTTCCACCCATAATGTATGAAAACCAACTAGCTCAACTCATCCCAGTAGTAGGATCTCTTGACGCGTTGGACCTCTTGACTCGGCTGTCACGGGACTATTGGATCTCTTGACGCGTTGGACCTCTTGACCATAAGCGCAAGCGATCGGACATCTTGTATCTGGGAAAAGTATCTGGTCGCCTTTGATTTGCACGCGTGACGTAAGAAAGCAAAACTCTCCGATTGGCTGTCTTGATCTAACGTAGTCGTAGAATTGAGAGGGAAGCTCTCCGGGAAATCGAAATGGTCGTTTTACGGTAATAAATGAATCCGGACGACAAAATGAATGCGCGTGGGTTACATAATAGAGAACCCGGAATCCAAATAAGCACATAGCGAAAATTTTCGAAAAACGTTTCACGACCCGTTAATAGGCGACTTGCCTCTAGGTGTAGAGACAGTGGCGGCGCCAGGAATTTCTTTTCGAGGAAAGGAGGGGGGGGGGGGGGGGGGCTGAGGTGGCTGCGATGTTGATGAATTGGAGTGAGGAGGGGGGAAGAGGGTGTCAAAGTGCATGTTGATTTTAAGGTAAACATAAACAAGTAATGGCGGAACTTCTTGTCACCGAGATAACTTCCGGTCAGACTTGGGAAGTAATCCATTACAAGTAACGAATTACTTGTGATCCGTTACTTTTTTAAGTAATTTTGTAATTGCTACGTTACTTTTTCCCGGAAGTAATTTGTAATGTAATTTCGTTACAAAATATTGGTAACGGATTACTTTAATTACTCGTTACTTTCTAAAGAATATGAGCATACTACTGACAATACAGTAACTTGAGCAATACGAGCCGAACCTTGAGCAGCATAAAGAGAGCAAGTTCAACAAAGTAGAAAGCATCAGGAAGGGGCGAATATTTAGCACTCATAACAATGAACTACTTCCAACCTATATTTCACATTTTCACAAGTATTGAAGAATTAAGAAAAAACGGGTTCCCTCTTCGGGGTCGTAGCACCTTCTTGGAACCTCTGGTTCCAAATAAAAGGTATTTTGTTTTCTTGCTTTATATATTTTCTTGTACTGGCAACCAAGAGGCCCTTACTTTCTTTCACACACACACGCGCTTCTCGAGATATTATTCACATGTGGATGAACTCGCATGTTATACAAAAGAGCAGCAGCTCCAGGATTTGTAACGGATCATACGTAGTATCCATTAGCGGAAGAGATCGCCCCGACCACTTCTCAACTCGAAACCTTGCTTGTCACAAAGACCACGTAGGGGAAATACGGGATCTTGACGTGTATTTGAACTGGCTTTGTTATATTTTGCATCCGCTTTAGATATTCTTGGGTTCTAGTTCTCCAACGGGCTGCGAGTAGGTACCGTAAGCAGGATTTTTTTTTTTATTTCGGTGTGTGTGTGCGTGAGGGGAATCCATCAGCTTTACTACGCTCCTTTGCCCTTACAAAAATGATCAATGAGTTTCAATTGACTTTCTATTGTATTCCTATAGAGTCAATTGAAACTCAATATAAACTCAATGTCTAATGAGTATGATCATTAGAAACTCAATTTTGATTCTATTGAACTTACTCATTAGGAATGCAATAGAGTTTTATCATAAGAAAGTCAATATCGATTCTATTGAATTTACTCATTAGGAATGCAATTGAGTTTGGTCATAAGAACTCAACATCGATTCAATTGAATTTACTCATTAGGAATGCAATAGAGTTTTATCATAAGAAAGTCAATATCGATTCTATTGAATTTACTCATTAGGAATGCAATTGAGTTTGGTCATAAGAACTCAACATCGATTCAATTGAATTTACTCAATACCGATTCTATTGAATTTACTCATTAGGAATGCAATTGAGTTTGGTCATAAGAACTCAACATCGATTCAATTGAATTTACTCATTAGGAAGGCAATTGAGTTTGGTTATAAGAAACTCAATACCGATTCTATAGAATTTACTCATTAGGAATGCAATTGAGTTTGGTCATAAGAAACTCAATATCGATCCTGTTGAATTTATTCATTAGGAATGCAATTGAGTTTGGTAATAAGAAACTCAATATCGATTCTATTGAATTTACTCATTAGGAATGCAATTGAGTTTGGTCATTAAGATCTCAATATATATTCTTTTGAAATTGCTCATTAAAAATGAAATTGGGTTTGCTCATTAGAAATGCAATATGTATTCTTTTGAATTTACTCATTAGGAATGCAATTGAGTTTGGTCATAAGAAACTCAATATCGATCCTATTGAATTTACTCATTAGGAATGCAATTGAGCTTGGTCATAAGAAACTCAATAGCAATTCTATTGAATTTACTCATTAGGAATGCAATTGAGTTTGTTGTTTTTTGGTCGTTTGTGGATTACTGCACCGAACGATTATTGCTTGTACCAATGTTTTTCTATTAAGGGATAGAGTCCAATGACTTCGAAACATTGTTTATCATTTATGAGACTTCCAAGGAGGAAATAGCAAACTGGGAACCTTAATAAATGCTGAGGTGGTCACCGGCCAAATGAATACCTTTCTTATGTAGGGTATATAAGGCGGTGGGGCAGTCAAGGGGAGTACGATTAGTGGGTTGTGAGTGCTTAGTTATGATGTTTGTGTTCGTTTCCTCCATGTGCTTTGTTTCCTTCATGTTGCATGCTTTAAGGAAGTATACAAAAATTTCTTAACCAGTTGCAATTTTTTTTTAAACGAAGTTGTAATAAATTCTATTGAGACACGTTGCAAAAATTCAATTGAAACTCAATTGCAATATTTTTATTGAAACTCAATAGCAAAAGTTCTATTAAAACACTATTGCCAAAATTCAATTGAAATGTAATTGCTAAAACTCAATTGCGCCTCAGTGGCCAATACCCTGGGACGGTTCAATAGGGACTCATTAGAGAAAGTCAATTGAATTTCAATTGAGACTGAATGCGGTCTATTGAGTGAGCCCTTTATACTTTCAATTGAAATTCAGTTCATTTTTTTGTAAGGGTGGGATCGGGGAAACTAGGTGCCGTTCGTTGTCTAGGCTTTTCGTGTGCTTTCATAGCTGGGAGCTGGCATCACTTTGAGAAAGGATTTAAGGTGCCGTTTGGCAGGGCTTCAACGCTGATGACGTCGGCTCGCTCTATGGGACAGTTAATGCTTTCGCATTAAAAACAGTCCGTGAAAGATACGCTAATCCGCTTTGTGCAGGTGTTTCATATACGGCCAGGGAATAACATAATATCGGGGTCTAATCCTCACGATAAGTCGGATAAATAACTAAAATCTTTTACATAACTTTTTGGTTAATGAAAATAGACATATGGTTCCTATTAAACAATTGCTGACCGTCATCCAAAACCACTAATACCCTAGTTACACGAACGCTATGAACTGTCGTTGAGTTCAATCACAGTTATCGGTGCCAACTGTGATTGAACTGAAATCAACTGAGATGGTGCTACACGGCTCTCTAGAACCAATACCACCTAGAATACAAGGCCTGCGCATGACGTTTCGTTAGTAGATCCCCGACCCGCCCCAAGCGGCAAACAGGCTGAAGCTTGACGAGAGTATGGGCCGCGTCGCAACTACGTCGAATTCACCTGCGGCCACAGCTGTGTGCGTGACTGCTGAGAGCTAGCTGATTGCGAGCTTCCAGTTCATTTGCAACGCGCACGCGAACACTCCCTCGGCCACAAGCGCGAGCTAGCACGCGCTCCTTGCTTTGAGACGAGCATTTCTAGCGCGCGCGCTCGTTCTGCGGAAGAACGCTTCAAAGCAGTGACCCGGAGTATGAACAGCGCCCTCGAAAATGGCGTCCAGTGCCAGCGTCCAGCGTCCAGCGAAGGGCTTTGCAGCCCTTCGCACAGCAGTAAGGCATTTTCACTCATGCATTTGACGCTCCACGTGAACATCTAACTTCATCGTATGCTATAGCAACAGACACTCGGCGTGAGCATCTGTTTCATTATCTGCTACACAAACCACTGAAGCAGGCGATGAAGCAGACGATGTCGCAGATGATGTAGCAGACGACGGTGCTCATCCGGGCTACCTAGGGGGCGCTGAGGGGATCTACTAGTGATTACGTTTAGAGGAGGAAACGCGCAGGCCTTGTGTTCTAGGTGGTATTGCTAGAACCCAGTTGAAGCTAAAACGAAACTAGTTCTTGTGCCACGTGATCAGTCTAATTGTTTAAGTATTTTCCTCGGAGACACCTTTTATTTATTATAAGCATATCGTACAATATGTTCAATACCTTGTTGCTTTTTAGCGGCGTTTACACGACTACCAAAGCAGATTCAGGGTTAGGTTGCGCATAATTTAAGATAGGTGGCGCAAACTACCGCCCGCTACGATGGGTGCACTCATTACTATTTGTCCATTTATACGGCCAATCCCGCCGCCATCTTCGCTCGTTTGGTGGCTTGCCGGCGTGCCGGGATCGTTTTAGCGGTAGGTCGGGCGCCTAAACCTATTCCTTCCCGGATATTTTGCTGCTACGATTCTTTCTAGACGCCTCCCCCTGCATTCCGAAACAGTAAGTGCCTCGCAAACAATGGTCGGCGGTAGCGGTCCCGCGGACAGGCGCCATTTAATACCCTAGTTACACGGGCGCTTTCAACTGCCATGTTGACTCAATCGCGATCGGCCGGAAACTGTCATTGAGCCGCTAATTACCCTAGTTACACGGGCGCTCTCAACTGCCATTGAGTCAACGACAGTTGACTCAATCGCGATCGGCCGGAGTTACACGGCGGCGTCAACTGTAATCGAGCCGCTAATGACAGTTGAGTTCAACTGAGCTCCCCTACCTCAGTTCAACTGAACGGACTTCCCCAACGGAGGTAAAATGGCGCCTGTCCGCGGGACCGCTGCCGCCGACCATCGTTTCTGAGGCACTTACTGTTTCGGAATGCAGGGGGAGGCATCTCAAAAGAATCGTAGCAGCAAAATATCCGTGAAGGAATAGATTTAGGCGTCCGAGCTGCCGCTAAAACGATCCCGGCTAGCCGGCAAGCCACCAAACGAGTGAAGATGGCGGCGGGACCAGCTGTGTGAATGGACAAATAGTAATAAGTGCACCCATCGTAGCGGGCGGTAGCTTGCTCCACCTAGCTTAAAATATGCGCAACCGAGCCCTGAATCTGTTTTGGTACTGGTGTAAACGGCGCTAACAAGCAACAAGGTATTGAACATTTGTAGGATATTCTTATAATAAATAAAATATGTTTTTTTCGAGTAAACTACTTTAACAATTAGACTGATCACGTGGCACAAGAACTAGTTTCGTTTTAGCTTCAACTGGGTTCTGGAGAGCCGTGTAGCACCATCTCAGTTCAGTTCAGTTCAATCACAGTTGGGGCCGATAACTGTGATTGAACTCAACGACAGTTCAAAGCGCCCGTGTAACTAGGGTATTAGTCAATCAATTTTCTAACGACTTGGAGCACGTGGAAAGCGCGGAGGTGCATCAGAGTTACCGCTCGTGCAGCAGGCGCAAACCTAGCGGTGGGAAAACGCGGATGATAATCTAACCATCCAAGTTTTCCCACCGCTAGCTTTGCGCCTGCTGCACCAGAGACAGCCTTGGTACACCCCCAAGCTTCCCACGTGCTCCCAGTATTTCTAAGGTTGACTGACTTAGTGGTCTTGGATGACGGCCAGCAATTCTTGAATTAGAGCCATATGTCTCTGCCCAAATTAAAAAAAAGTTAATTAGGAGATTTTATTCAATTATCCGACTTATCGCGAGAACTAGATCCCTATATTATGCCTGCCCCCCACCCCCCCCCCCCCCCCCCCCCCCCCCCCGGACCGTATAACACACCTGCACAAACGCCAGTAGTGTACCTGTCACGGATGTCTTTGTAATCGAACTGGTCGGAATAAAATCAAACATCCTATACAATCGCTTACACTACCAATAACGGGGAAGGTTTTTGAAAGGTCCTACAGGACGTGAAGGGGACTTCGGGGCCTCGCTAATAGATCTTCTGAATTCATACGCCTGTGAAAACGCCGGAGACGCGGAAACTCGCGAACCTATCTGCACAAGAGTTCGGTGCTGGGTGGACAGAGAAAGCCATCAAGCTAATTTAAATATTGATTTAAATCACGATCATTTTGCTATCATCCCATCGAACAGTTTGGGGGAAAATAACATAGAAAAATAGTTCTTCAGATCTGGAGCATCCCTCACTCAATGCTTCAAGCACTTCTTTTTAGCAAACAACATAACAATCACCAAATGAGAGACAATTGGTTTTCCCCCGATGAGCTCGTTACGTTGGCTGATAAACAAAGGAGCCTTTGACACTTGTCACTGCTCTAGTGAAAAATATATCGACTGTCTTCAAGAGATGCTGAACCGAAATGTGGATTTCGCAAAGTAAGGCCGCAGAAGCGTTGAAACGGGATGCTACTAACTCCAAAACATCACTCGTACGTCGATATCTCTAACGGATGGCCCTATTTTGAGAAAAGAAGGGTGCGATGAAGCGAGGACTATGATGTCACGATCTTCCTGTAACAGTTGAAAATGAGAGGAAGCGGCCTCGCTTCTCTCCTCCTCGCTTCAGTTCACCAGCTGGAGGGGACGAAGCGAAGAGGAGAGGGAATGAGAATCGTGACGTCACACGTCTCGTCGGCCCGTGTTCAATCGCGCGCTTCTTTTCCAAGAATAAAATTTAAAAAAAAATACGGCCATCCGTTAGATATATCGCTGTATGAGTGACGTTATTGGGTTTCGCAGCCTCCCGCCTATCGTTCCAGCCTTGTTTTGTGAGCTCCAAAGCTCGGTTCAGTATCCCTTTAAACCGTTAGTGTAGTAAGCGCCACCTTCGTTTCGGTGTGGTGTGCATGCCCGCTTACCTTCGGAGCAAGGGGTTCTCCACTCGGCTGAACTCCAGGCAGAGGAACCTACCGCCGGGCTTGAGTACGCGGTGGGCTTCCGACAGCACCTGCGCCGTAAACGATGAAACGTGAACGCGCAAGCATTGGCTGCAGGGAGGAGCATTTTAGAGGACAAACATCCCCATTGGCGGCGTGTGCGAACTACAGGGGGCGTTTCTCTAGCTATCATTATCATCCTTTGTGACGTCACGGGTAGGACAGACTGGGACAGAACACGCAGATCTCGGATCCCTCGGCTCGTCAGCTCGCTTCCTGGGCTGTTTGGGAAACGCGCGGCAAAGCCGGTTTCGCGCGTTGTTTATTTGGTAGTAGGGCATTTTACCAAAGCTTGGAACCGTGGCACGCGTAGTCGTGCCAACAAACCCCTTTGGCGCTGAGGTGTCGAAGCGCTGAGATGGTGGTGTGCTGTTCTCTACCCCGGTACAAAAAGCTGGATGATGAAATTAGAATACCCAGCGCTTTACGTACCCCACTACAGCATCTATTGGCGACGTGAGCGATGGACAGCGTCGCTGTGATCGGCCTTACACGATTGGCCGAATGCTGACTTTGACGTCAGGAAAGGATTTCTCATCGACGGAAATAAGAGGAATTTGAATTTTGACGGTGTTGGCAGTGTTGCTTTGAGACCGCAATGACTGCAAGCTTCCACCATGCTCATTACAAACACCATCGAACTTGTTGCTCGCAAGGTAATGACGTCACGAAAGGGAACCAGAGGAGGGCGCCACCAGAACATCTCGTCGCTAATACCACAGCGAATAGTTTTTTGTTTTTTTCGGACAAAATAAAACGGAGAAAGTAATGTATCATAAAATTGAAAATAGGAAAGCCAAATTCGAGAACCCCTCGGGTGTGTAGTAAACACTTCAATGAAAGCGACTCCGTGTATCCTGTTGGCAACGTTATTAGATTAACTCAGTTACGGAACTGTTCATAGACGCTGCATGCATGAACAGTACCCCCCCTCACTCACCACGACTCGCCCAGATTCGCTCGACGCGCCGCCGGACGGCTGCTTTGGTAACTGAATCGGGATACGTTCGTGTCAACGTCACTAGAAACGTAAAAACTAACGAAAAAAACTCTTTTTGTAGTAACTTTTATTGGAGATTAGTACAAAATGGGGGCGGGTGATGTTTTCTAAAATTTTTAGTTTTCAAGGTTTTGCAGCACAATTAATATTGTTTTTATACAACCACGCCTCAGCGGGGATTTCAGGTAGAGCGTCCCGACCTAGGCGCATTTTAACTGTGGGGGATATTTCGCGGCGCGTCCGCAAGGGAGACGGGGGTGGAACCCCTGTAACCCGATTGAAGCCAAAAATAGATGTCACGTGCAGTTCCTCGAGTGACCGCCGCGGGAGATATGGCGGCGTTGTGATCGCCATTTGGCGCTTCAGCTGTGCTCTTTAGAATGCACAGTTATGATACGAAAATATAGATGGCGCTTCGACCGACTCTAGGCGGATTGAGGTGAGTGAGGGGGGGTACCCCCCTCTGCGGGAGTTCCACAACTGAGGTAATCTAGTAACGTTGCCTGTTGGTTCCAATGGGCGCGTTCAGTAGCGGCCCCGGAGTCAAGGAGTCACTGACTCCTTCCACTAGACGGCCAAAAGTCACTTCCGGTGCACGTAACTCCGGGGCTTCGGAGTCAAGCTCCGAAGCACCGAGTCCGGAGACGGTGCACGTAGAGTCAAAGGAGCTAAAGATGACGTCATTTCCTGACTGGTGACGATTTCCGGCGCTAAAAGAGAAAAAAAACAAACAAAATGGCGGGATAAGTTGCGCCGGTTCTGTCGCGGGTGTGCGGTTAGCTCGCCTTTGTTAATGAAAAGTGCTCAAGGTAAGACGAATAACGCGTTCGAATTTCTTTTCCAGGTAAGGCTCTTTACGGAAAATGCATTGGACCGTATTTTGTTTGGTTTGAATATGCTAATAAACAACGTAAACGTTCATTTGACGCCGTGTCTTGATCGCCGTTGCACGGAAACTTGGTGAATATCGACGATAATCCTGTCCGCGCTGAACAGAGCAAGGCAGGGTATGAACGCGAATTCGGTAGCCGGTTGGACACCCACGCAGAGCATGATCCCGATTGATGTTTTGTTTGCGTAGCTAAATCGGGGTGCACGTTGGCTGACGCTCGCTTCGGCCGACAAAACCTTGATCGCCGAGCGCGGCCGAACTTTCCGTGTGTATACGGATACATTTTATAGGAAGTTCGTTACGAAGGACAGAACAAACGTATGGCCGTATAAAAGTATCGCAACCGGCGGCGTAGATTCGCCGAGCTCTGTATTTTGCGTGTGCTGACGACGTTTTTGTCGGTTTTTATAACAGTAGCTGCCTTTGCACCGCCAAGCGAAGGGCTCGATCGCGTTGCATCGCTTCGAACAGCAGCGCTAATGTGTACAGTCACTCGCTTTTTCTTCAATGACCTTGTCAAGACTTCTTCAATACCGGCGTCAAATAAAAGCGATCGTGCTCGCCATCGTCTGCTTCCAGTTTATTCGGAGACCGTCTGGCACAGGGGATGAAGCGGAAATTGCGTAGAAGCAGGTTTGGAGCCGCGGTTTATTTTGCCGTTCAGTAGGCGCTCCGATGACTCCGACTCGAGTCACTCCGTTTGGGGGCAAGGGAGGCGCTACTGAACGCGCCCAATGTGTTCTGTAAGTGCTCGCCTCTTAGAATTTTAAAATTAATTCCTTTTTTGCATAAAAAAATGGCAGGAAGAAGCGGTCGCTTGCTTCCGGAGTCGTTTCAACTTCCCTGCTTATTCACCCAGTTGACGCGAGACGTGCGAGACACTCTCACGATCCAAGTCTTATATCTAGTAAGTCGGTGACACTTCAGCGCCCCAAAACATGAGGTATACACCTGCTATGAATTACTACCGTTTGAATGTTTCATTTTTGCGGACCCAAATGCGCATAATGCGTGATGCGCTTCTCAGCGATCGATTTTAAATGCGTAAACAATTCTTAATAAAAATTGGATAGAACAAATTAATCAATCGCTTGAATTTGCCGGGCCATGGCCGACAATTTAAGAATTTATAAAACTCTCTGATTTTTTTTTTCTTTCGAGCAGAAGTCGCGATATGACATACTTTTTGGCCACGGATTCAATGCAAGAGGAGAAGAGGGCTGTTTATACTCCAACGTCGACGAACGCAACGCGTGCCGGTGCAGACCGACGTTCGTCGGCCACTACGCCGCGCCGAGAAGCGCCCGAATGATGGTGTTTACAGTCCAGCGCAGACCAACGCTATTTCAGCTCGTCCCGACGAACTCCCCCACTTTACGCATGCGCGTCTCCGTGGCAACTGCATCGTCTCTACGGGTTATCTATGGGCGGTAGCTTGCGCCATCTAGCCTAGAGGTAATCGGTCAGTGTGGTCCGTCCTCGTGCTGTCATGTAACGCTTCAAAACAACCATTCGGGGTAGCGGTTAGCGGTTCAAAAACAAGCAAATGATGGTGATAACGAGTGCAAACCAGCATTTATTTTCTCATAAATGTCACACAAATGTAAAAAAAGAGAACGAAAAAAAAAGCCAGATATTGCGTCTGTCAAACCTAGTTGCTTCGCAGGTTCGCCGGAATCGTGCCAAGCAACTTCGGCGATTTCGCCGGAATGCTTCAATAAAATTGATGCACTCGATATTCCACAGAGACCTCTTTCTGACAGGTAGCCGGTGTGTTATCATCATAGTAGACTTTCACGCTGACTTAAGAAACGGACACCGAAGAGAGCGGGCGATGCCGAAATTACGCAATGTACGCGTTCGAAATTGTAACGCACTTTACAAAGCCTATAAAAACAATACAGGATTCAGTCCAATTGCCATCGCGTACCACTACTATCGTTTACAAGCTGAGACAGCCGAAATGAAGATTTTTGGCCGGCTAAATAGTTCAGAGGTTTCACTGTGTCCGCCGTTCCCGGACATTCGACGACGCTTTTTCGATCGGGAACGACTGCCGGTGAGTGCGACTAGCACATGATTGTAAATAACACACACATTAATTAGGTCATCCCTAATTCTAATTAACCCTACTTTTGGCGCGTCATCGAGCTTCCAGCTTTTGCTGGCACCCCAACACCACGGTCCACCACCGCCTCGTTAGGTCGATAGGCCTATAGAGAATCGAGGGAGCATCCTCGGAGCGGTCCGCGTCACCGCACACACTCGCCAAGCTAGCGCACGAACGTTAAATACGCACACCAACACGGGAACACGAAAACAGCACACGACACACGGCAAGAACGACAGGTTCAGATCCCAGAAATGAGCATCTCGCACACTCCGACTGGCCCCGACGCCCCGACAACCGGATTCCCTCCCGAATGCGGCATTTGCGCGAGGGCTTCTGGGATAGCCTCCGTCGGCGCCGTCGTTGTCCAACGTTGAAAGTAGAGCATGTCCAAGTGCGTCGTAAGCTACGCTGTCGCGTGTCCAGCTGCTTGCGCTGCGCTGCGTTCAACACCGTCAGCGAGCGTGAACGAGCGCGTGCGCTCGTTGACGTTACGACGGAGTATAAACAGCCCTTTAGCAGTTGCTGACGAGCATTTGATAGCACGCCATTTACCCTGGTAAATGCAAAACGTTTTTCAACAACTTGCAAATCCCCCCCCCCCCCCCCCCAAAAAAAAAAAAAAGAGTTGGAGCTTTTATTTGGGATGATTATTTCAGTGAAGTAGACATTTACATGGCTGGGGGTTAATATTTGCATGTCTCACTGCCATTGGTGATTTCCAAATACTGAAAAGCCCAAAGAGCATGAGAAAGTCGTATGTAACCATTTCATATGTGAAATGGTTACATACGGCTGATAGACCGTGACGGTGCGCTTTCAGCCTGTGTGTATGCCTTTGCGCCTTAGCGTTTTTTTCAGCTTTTGACTGCGCTCTGACTCAAGTATAGGAAGGCCGTCTGCTATCTTGGGCCAAACCAGGCGGCGCTACAGTCGACGCGCGGGGTGTAAAAAAGCAAAACATAGAGATAAAAGGTGTGCGCGTCAGAGGAGGAGGGAGAAGATGCCCCTACCTTTTTTATTCAGGGGCATTAAGCAAACCATGGGCTCGAGGCATTAGATTTGATTACGGCGCAAGGAACGTACTAGAGCTCAATAAAGCCATGCAGCTTGTCGCGAAATAAACACCGATTGGCAGTAACACTTCTAGACTCAAAATTCACAATATACAAGGAAAAGTAATCCGATAAACACGCATTAACTAATCAGAGTCACCGTTATTGTACAAATATATTTTCTTTTCCACACACGTATCCACTTGGGGGTTAGAACATCAAGAAAGCAATGCGATGCCTTGTGGTCGCTTAACCCATCTAGGCACGAAATGGAATAAACCAATGCAAGGACATCAGAAATAATGAAATCTAGAGTGTTAGAAGAATTGCCTACGAGTCTGGCGCAAGGAACCAGCTGAGTGAGATTAAACGTCAAACACAAATCTAGGAATGCACGGGCGCTTCCTCTGCGCCAGCATTTGGAGTAGCACCGCTCCAATCTATACTAGGGAAGTTAGAATCTCCAAAGATAAACGCAGGACAATCAATATAGGAACGTGACAAGGCAGCTAGGTCGTCTTGTAGGTAATCAGAAAATATCGGTAATACGTCAGAGGGCAATAGTCAACCCCCACGAGTATTGTCTTAAACTTAAAGGAACACTTTAAGCACACCCAAACTGATTCCAGCACACTTGACACTGAGATAAGTCGGCTGGGAATATCTTTTTCAATACCGATAAGAACACCACCAACACGCCGGTTTGTTCTATCGCAACGATAAATGTTAAAGTCCTGCTTTTCGCCTGGGATTTCACAGTCATCTATATCGGGCGAAAGCCACGCTTCCGAAATCAAGATAATACTTGCGTCACATGGGCTGATTAAAGAACATAAATCATCTCGCTTAAGCAGAATACTTCTAGCGTTAGCATAAAAAACGCCGATTGCTGTAGGTTTAGCTATCAGAGTCAGCGGCACCATCACTCCCCGAAAAATCCTGCCTGGTCTATAACAGATGCAGTTTCAGAATCGTAAAGTCCTTGAGCCAATATACAGCTTAACACAGCGCAGTTTAAACGGTTGCAATTGGGCTTTTGTAAACGCAAGACAGTTACGGGCTGTTCATGTCGTCATAGAAAAGTCTTCAGGCAAGGAAAACGGTGAGCCTTTCAATTTGAACGCACTTAGCGAGACTTGGCTTTTCTTTTTAAAAGACGAAAACATGACAATACCCGGTCTTGTTTTATTTGCATGGAACATAAGTGACTAAGCTCGGAACATAATCGGAGAACCGATTGCTATCTCCGATATCGAAGTATGTCATCGTGCTCCGACTAAAGAAATGGGCAAAACAAACGTGATAGTTCAATTTCAATGCCGACAGAAAAGAGATAGCGTTCTTAACAAAGCAAAGCAAAAACGGATAAATTGCCAGGACCTCGGCCTGAATGAAGAATCATTTGTGCCCCTCTATGAAAAAGTTGCTCGGAATGGCTGTGTCGAGGAAGCGTCAATTCCAGTGGCAATATGTCTGGATGTAAAATTGCAAGATTCTAGCAAGGAAGGCGTATGGAGCCCCTATCGTTCAAATTTCATGTGAAGGATACCTTGATATAATCTGTTAACCAAAAAAAAAAAAAAAAGGGACTTGCTTTTCTTTTAATATGGCTGTAAATCTCGGTGCCACGTCACTAGAAGATCTAAATGATTTCTTGAAAATCCAGACTCATACACACATAGCTTCTTCCATTTAAATGTGCAGTCTGCACGATCGAAAGGAAATGATTTTACATTGTTTTTTGATTCAATCAAAACTCCTTTTAACATTATAATGTTAACAGAAATATGGTATAAGGATGATGTGATGCTCTCGTTTTTCCGGGTTATAAATTTTTTTTCTTAAATCGCGACTATGGTCGTGGAGGCGGTGTGTCACTGCAGACTAATGCTTCCGGCTACGTGCTCCTCTGTGATTACTCTGTTGTTACGACGAACTATGAAATACATTGTATAAGAAAAAACCTGTTCTATTTACTCCGTCTTATATCGCCCGCCAAATGGAAATGTTTCGGTGTTTATAAATTTTTTGGAAGAGTTATTTTGTTTTGCTAATGAAGAAGGCTGTAAATAGACCGATCTCACCAAGCGTTCGGCGCATGCGTGACGCCGCCATAACTTTAGTTCGCGGGAGGCAGGCAGCAGTACACAAGACGGCTCGTGCCGCGTCATGCTCCACACGCGCAGAGCTCCAGCGAGGTTGTCGCACGTGCAGAAAGACTAAAGATCCCTCGATGCATTGCGGCAGCGGTGGCGTAGTCAAACTGGTTGGTGAGATCGGTCTATTGTGTTTAGGTGAAGATTTTAATATAAATATGTTCGAAGCTTCCCGACTCACAGATAAGATGACTTTGCAAGTTTGATGACGTCAAACAATTTCAGATATATTAATTCCATCGTCAGTCAGTCCATACGGGCGTTGGGAATAATGGCTCGTTTAACTAAACCATTCAGCAATCATCACTGTTTCTTGCGACTCTACAGCACCCATGTACGCTCTAAACTTGAATTTGCATCTGTCGTTTGGAATAATATATCTAGCTCAGCGAGCGAAAGTATTGAACGTGTACAAAGGCGGGTTGTACGTATAATCTACGATAGATATTTTGGTCGCAAATTTTATTTTGAATACAATCTGATTTTAACTAGACTAGGATTGTGCACTTTATGTAACAGAAGGTCTATCCGGGATGTTAAGTTTTTGCATAAGTTGGTTCACGGATCAATAGACAGTTCTACTTTGCTTGCTTCTTTACATTTTCGCATTCCTGTTAACACAAGTTCTAGAAATCGTAGAGTATTTTATCCAGATCACCTTAACTTGTCACCTGTATCACGAATTCAACATGTCCTTAACACGAAGTATTGCGGCATTGATATTTTTTGTACAACTTTGCCCCATATGTTTTACACATGTGCATGATTTTAAAAACGGTTTGATTAAGGATGTATTTTTTGTAACGGAAATGTAAATCGTACATTGTGCTTTACCGCAAAGGCCAACCGGCTGTTGGTAAGCACGCAAAATAAATATTGTATTGTATTGTATTGTGTCACTATACTGCGTGATGCACGTTACAGACCCCAGGCTAGCGATTAAGCTGCACTGGTTAAATTTCTCATCTACAGTGAGCGAGTCGCCGCAACTTTGAAATGGCTGAACTACTCGCTGTCTAAATATCCACACAATCCAAATTATTATTATTGATCGTCCTTGCGGCAGCCGTTGCCCCGAATCGTACCTCTTTCAACAATATTTGCTGCTAGCGATACTTTCAAGATACCTCCCCCAATCTTCCGCAAAAGTAAGTGCTTCGCTGGCGCTGGTCATGGGCGGCGATGCGGCGGACGCCACCATCCTTAGCTCTATTGGACCGAACTCCCGTCGGTTATACTACGTTTCACCTTATGGTGTGCCGCAGCGAAGGCTAGAAGCGCGAGCTCATAGCGTTGGCAGCTGCCCTTAGTGCACCAGGGCTTGTGCCGCCGAGATATTCCCCAGAGCAAGGAGCTCGCGCTTGTAGCCTTTCCTGCGTACATCTTAATGGGGCCCTGCAACGACTTTTTTTACTGTTTTTTAATTTGCACCGTACCTGAGCGCACTAAACGTAGTAACTTAGTGAACCTTCTCTTTTCCCGAAATTCGCTTTATTTTAAGAGTTATAGGCATATTAAAATTACAAAAAACAAGCAAAAAATAACCTCCTTTATGACGTCGTTGGTCCTCTGTGCCCCTTTTTCCCGCGCCGGAGGATTCCCCTTGCCACCGTGACTGAGGAATGTGGGGAGGGAGGGGAAGACGGGGGAAAAAGGTGAGGCCGAGGCGAGGATAGAGCTGCCCGGGAACGGGGCAGCTCTCTCTCCTCGGCTGACCAGGACCAATAACGTCACGATTTCGTCACATGCCGCGAACGTTCGACACCACGAGGCGTCCCCGTAGGAGGAGGAGGTTTCCGCGTCGTCCGGTTAAAATAGGACGCACTGATATTTAGTTACTCTCTCCGGGCCCGTTTGGTTGCCCGAACCACAAGAGACATGGAAACCGCAAAAAAGGTAGACGCTTAAATATGATTGCAGGGGAACTTCGTCGGCATAATCTGAATGCAGATGGCTTCCTTATTCCGAAATGCTATCTCGTTCTCCCAGATTCACTCTAGTTAATTAAAAAAAGTGATATTTTATTTGCTGCTGCAACTGAAACATAGTTTTCCCCAGTTTTTTCCCAGTTTCCCCCGCCACCCAAGCGTGACGTCACGGGTGGGCAGCGAGGCGCGCGGCCGGCAATCGGGTACGCTCGCGCCCACCTTTCTCGCGTCTAACAGCGAGAAAACCCGGGCGTTCGTGCTATTTGAAGTTGATAATTATCCATATTCGCACAAAGTTTGACCTTGGCCTACGTGCTAAACTATAAAAAAAACGGGAGCATTTGGAATGTTGATTAAACCGTTTTTGCAACTCGGTACGCTCAAGCCGCGGATCGCTAGTTTCGTGATATCGCTAGTAAATCCGTTCACTTTTTATTAGAAGATGGCTGGCGAAGTAAGGTCGAAGAGTCACGCAATACGTTTTTTGGCATATTGCCAAAGCACCACGGGAAATGCTCGGAATGTGGGTACAGATGCCCCACACGCTCGTATAACCCGAAGGAACGTGCCATTTGTTTTAGATTTTTTTTAGAAAAGTTACTGTAGCAGGCGCCAGCACGTGCAACTACTCTTGTGGCATGAATATGCGCCTTGGTATTTAAGTAATTTAGCAAAAATCTATAGACCATTTCTGAAAAGCGCTTCTGGTCGATGCCATTTTCAGCGTTCGTGCGCGTGGTGCGTATATTGCTCGCCTTCCAAAGCGACGAACATGTGCGCGCTGGGCTGGGACCTAACACATGTAGACTGGGCTTCTCGTAAACGATGAAATGTATAGAATGGAATGAACTGCATTCATTTAGATCAGATGGCAGGTTACTGGTCATGAAGATCGTGTTAAAATGACAATTAAATGAATTCTGCAACCACCAAGCCAAACATCAAGGTGCAATAGAATGCGTATGAAATACACAAATACACTGATCATCTTCAAATAAAGAATATTTCCGTGAAGATACAATAATGCGTAGGGTACAGAAAGACATCCATAAAACTTTTAATTCAAAATTAGTTAACAAAAATTACTAAAAGATGTGCACCCGTATTTTTTTTTTTTTAACTTTTGGAGTAGAATGCAACGCGTTGAAACACCCATCCACGGGGGCACATGGGAAGGGGGTAATTCTATATAAGATTTTTTTTAAAAATTAAGCTTTGGTTTAGCACATTTTTCATCAGTAGTAAATTTGCATGCCTCGCCCTCAACATTGATATTTTCATGGTTTAAAAAAAAAAAAAATCTTTTTAGCCCTATATAAAAGTTCTCCGCAAAAAAATAAATTAAAGACGTTTTCATCACTTCTGCGGAGAATATTGCACGCCACCATTTGACAAACCAGGCAAAGGCTCTATTGTATATTAATGGAGCTGAACACCTGCTCTATAAACCTCTCTAATAGCAGACAGAAATAGCAATATGTCGAAAGTCGTGACTTGAACTTTGTTTAGACGTTTCACTTCTCGTCTTCAACATATCGGTCGCGTGAGTGGAACTCCGAGAGTAGCCCGAGCTAGATTCGACGTCCGAAACAAAAATAGTGTTTATAAAAAATAAAAAAAATAAAAATCACTGAACCAATTGTGAATAACAAATGTGACTGCAAAATGTCGACTATAGTGCTAGATTGTGTACTATTTTCTCGATATTATTAGCGCTCTTCCTTGGACAGATGTCGTTGTGGTCACAGCCGGCTTGAGTTTGCGCTTGCCGCTCTTGAAGCTGTTCAAGCTGCTGAAGGATACTCAACTCGCAGCACGCGGCTATACACCTTTTCCACAAGCGCGCAGCCATCTTGAATAACGTCACTTCTGGTATGCGGTAAAACATCTTTTTGATCTCTCCCCGAAGCTAGAAGGTGTCTACGAAAAATGCGTGATTGTCACACATTCCTGATTTGCCTCAGCTATATTTTCTCGCATATTCCAGGTTTAAACGTTTTATTATTTTTTCGCCCCGCATACCAGATATGGAACCCACGTGACTGAGAACGACAGGAAACAAAAAAGGTCTATAAAGTATTCCGAGCAAAAGTGAAAATGTTTCACGTGACACTATTAGCGGCGAGATGTTTTAGTGGCGCCCTCCTGTGGTTCCCCATTGTGACGTCATTACCTTGCAAAAAACAAGTTCGATGGTGTTTGTTATTAGCATGGTGGAAGCTTGAAATCATTGCGCTCTCGAAGGAACACTGCCAACACCGTCAAAATTAAAGTTCTTTCATTGCTCTTATTTCCGTCGATGATAAATCCCCTTTCCGACGTCATAGTCAGCGTTCGGCCAATCGTGGAAGGCCGACCACAGCGACGCTTTCGGTCGCGCACGGGGCTAATAGTTCTCTCGGCACACAGCTCGCGCAAAGGGACCCTTTCCGGAATTCAGACTGGCAACCTTGAAAACTATCATCATCTTAAAAATGGCATATGTGCTATATTAATGGCGGCCTTCTGTTTAGTGATGAAAGAAGAAGTTGAAGATGCTCCTATGCAGGTGATTCGATGCCTATACATTCTAGATGTTAGCGCGACGTGAAGCAGGAATCGGATGCAAGAGCTGCGTAAGCGTTCATTTCTAACTCGGGCCCAGTCAATATGTTGGTAGCAGACACTCGGCTTCAAAGCCCCTTGATGTATAGAATTTTATCAAGGCGTCTTTGTGGACTGGCGCTTCGTTCTGACTGGTTGCATCTTTTGCATCTTTTTCGCCATCGACACTAAAAGAGATTTAAAAAGAACTGGTCAGTGACGCGCGCATTCTCAGTTACCGTTGACTTGCGAAAGTGACGGTGCCCTATACAGTACTGCAGACCACAGGTTCATCGCCGCCATCAGTACGGTAAAAGTTAAACTGCCATTTTAGTCACCAGATGGCACTGCCCACGAAAACAAGGGTAAGAAAGAAGCTTTTTCCCGGCCCTGTTCCTACAATCTATCGCGGAGCACAAATTGCTACCCATTGCAAAGGAGCGTTCAACCTTGAAGCTGCAAAAAAAAAAATAACCTCGATCACTGGCGCCGGAAAGCCACTTCGCGGCTGCCCAAGTCGCTCGTCCGCCTGCCCACCCGTGAAGTACGCAGGTAGAGAAAAGTAGAAATCTTTCATTGTTGCCAGTAGAGAGTCGCCCCCTGGAACCTTCCCGGCCGGCGTTACTTGAAAATCCAATAAATTCACGGAAAATTTTTATTTTTATAAACTATTTGGTTATCACGGTTGAGAAAGGTTTATTGATACGGTCTGCAAATTTCCAGCCAAATCGAAGTCTACCAAAAAAATCGGCGGAGTTCCCCAGGGATTGTCCGGTCCAGAGCCGTTTATACTGAGAGAGTTTGGCCAATGGGCGGAGCTTGTTGGCCGCTAGAACAAGCGGATTTCGCAATTACACAATATGGCGTTACTTCTTTGTCTTGTTAATTCCTGAGAAATTGCGTAGAGTTCCTATGAGTCAGAGGCACAATATGGCGGACGGAAGTAGTCATCCCCCGGTTGTCAGACTACGCTGCTGTGGTTGTCAGGCTGTCAAAATCTCCTTAAGAAGGCCAAACTCTCTCAGTATAAACGGCTCTGGTCCGGTCAAATTTTGTATTCGAGAAAACAATTTAATATCATTGTTGTTGCCTCGAGGCGCATCGTACGTCCAATATCTGAATTTTCTATGCCCCTCTGCATGAGTAATTGAATTTATACTGCTCGAATCGCATTCCAGCGTAAACGCTGCTTTCGTTGGCAGCATTGAAGCTCTGACGTCACACAACACAAAGCGAGCATTTCTGTCTCGTCGTTTGCCTGCGAGTGAACGCCTCAGCGTGCTTCGTGTTTGTTGTTGCGCTCGACTTGTTTCGTGGTTGGGTGAGATTTTTTTTTCGCGGCTGGGCGCCACAACCACCGGGCAGCACCTGCGAGCCGTTCCACACTTTTCCACGAGGCGTGCAGTAACGAGAAAATTGGATCGTCGACCGTGCATAGGAACTGGGTTCCCGTCAAGATCAAGATCCCACTTATGCAGCAATCAAATCACAGAAGAAAGCTATCAACTGAGCTCTAAGCGGACAGAAGGCTCGTAAGCTGAGGTGGGATGCTGTGCCAACGATATTCAACTACGTCCATCCCCTCCTGGTCCAAATCAGATCAATCAATCTGATTATGCAGCGAAACCGAAACCAACAGCTAGGCCATCTGGAAACGATACCAGAAGTTGTATTTAGCACGCGTGCAGCCAAATTCTGTTTGACCCGCGAGTAAAACATGGAGCGTGGCTACGACGCACCAAGCTCGTCCCAGTCAAGTGACGACATGCATTTGAACGATTCGCCGTTTGCCTTCGACCCGCGGACATCGTATCTGAGGGAACGACCCGCAGCCCCACCACCGATCCAGTGGATCCGCCGATATGTGGACCCAGGTGCTGCTTCAGAGGCAAAATCTACATCCTTTGCATTGCAAGCGCTCCTAGTTCGATCGGTGGCCGTCGCAGTTGTGTTTGCGCAAAACGGCATACGTTTGCTCGAAGCTTATGGCTGTTTTCGAGTAACATCCTGTTAAAAGGCGTGACTTCTTTTGCACATGCACGCTTGGGAACTGCATTAAAGAAACCGTATTTCAGTAGGGTACAGCCTAGGAGACTATATAATTCAAAACAAAATACAAGACATCCATCGACCAACGCTTGTTATCCCGACCATTCGACAAACCTTTGCGTTTTGTGACGTCACGCAACACCTACGGATGTCAGCCATTGACACTGGCGAAATTCTGGGTGCAGTTTCGTACGTATGCTCTTGAAAGGTTTAATTAAGAAGGGGAGATCATATATCAAAATAAAAATAACGTTCGTCTATATGAAGGCACACTCAACGTAACGAACGCAAAAACTTAAGTACCCGAGGTAGGCCAGCTTAGTTGAACTGAATGATGGTTAGCGGCTTAATGACAGTTGGCGCTGCCGTGTACTCTGGCCGATCGCGATTAAGTCAACTGTCGTTGGCTTAATGACAGTTAAGAGCGCTAGTGCAACTAGGGTATTTTTCCGTTCACTTCGTCACTACCACAGCAGGACAGGTTATTGCCATTTTAGATTTGACTGGGTCCTCCCCAGCATCAGCCTTCGTGGGGGCTGGTCAACGCCCGATTCAGTGGCTTCAAGTCTGGGCAAGAGAAGTGAAGGTTTGCAATGGCGGTTGTAATCTGGCACGTGTATATATAAAGCGTCCATACAGCGTCGCTTCTGACGGAGTACTTGCGGTGCTGTTGTGCAGCTATTCCAAGCAAAAAGAAATATCGCTTCTTTTTGTGCCACGAACAAACTAGACATCAACAACACGCTGGCCATGTATCTCCTAGAAGTAGAGGACATACGGTCCGTTTGAGAAGAAAATGGGTGGTTTCCATTTTTTGGCGTCTGTTGCGAGCCTTTTATGTATCCTCGCGATCAATGCCTGCACGTGGCACCGAGTGCCACGAAGCGCTTTGTGCGATCCCAGCTCGGCTTAGCAGAATCAGTGCTTTGGAGACACATATATTTTTGCAGTTTTCTCGGCGTTCAAAAGCGTTATGCTGCCTTTTCCGGTAACACAATGTAGCTGTGAATAGCCAGATTTTTACGTTCAGGAGAATTAGTGGAATGGAACGGTAGTGTTCAGCCATTCCAGGAGTGGGAATGGGCCCTTTATTCCTACGAGTTGAAAGGAATGGTACTGTCGGAAACTCTAATTTTCGGAATGGAGTTGGAATGGAAGGGGGTGGCCCATTCCGCAACACCGATATAAACTTATGACTGGTCCAACAAGCAGGCAGATTCCTCCAACGAGCTTCCTCGCGCCGCACGCGCCGAGCGAGCAAAGAGCGGTGATAGCTTTCAGCGCACTAATAAGAGGCGTACTGCCGAAGCTGGGGGAAGCGCCGAGCGAAGGGCGTAAACATATCGGAGTAGGCCACGCACCCTCGCCCCTAGGCTCACCCCCAGGCGGCGCAGCCTGTACCGCGAGTCACGCGTTCCTCTGTTCGCATTTCATTTTTCCCCGACAGTACACGTTACCCCCAAACAGTAACTAAATACCCTATACTCGTTACTCGCTCGAAAAGTAACTAAATACATTACTCGTTACCGATCCTCAACAGGAACGCGTTACTTTACCTCAAAAGTAGCGAGACACAACTGCTTTTGTTTCAATGTTTATTGTATTTTCAGTAGTCGTTACATATAGCTGCTGCCTCTAGAAGTTTTCATCAGTCATGCTTCCCCGCTTCCTTGAGAATACATCTCCGGCGAAGCTGAAGAGTCTTTCTACTGACGCGATCGAAAGAACGGCAGTGTTGTGCTTCAGGAAGAGCTGGTGAATCTGGGATATTCCCATCTCTCTTGTCTACTTTCTGCTTCTAAAGTTCCAAGTTGACAACGCGTTCTGTGCCTTCCCGTGTTCGCAACCTCCGGGTTTACATTCGGTCTGTACACGCAACGTTACTAGAACACTCAGCTGGGAAACTCACCCTTGAAACCGAAACCGCTGGCGTCCACCGAGACCGAGCTACATACGATAACAGCGCCACCCTTTAGCGACGAGTTGAAACATGAAAGATGCTTTATATGGCTACTGCTAAAGTCACTGAATGTTCCTAGAGTACCGAAACTGCCAAGCTCGAGGTGCAAAGATGGCGGCTCAATCTTTTTCCTTTACTGTGCTCACCATGAGCTTTTAGAAAGCATGTTTTTGAGTAAAAACAAATGGAGAAAGCTCTTTTTGTAGGAACCTTTATTGGAGATCAGTACAGAAATACAAGCGCGTGATGTTTTCTAAAATCTTTAGTTTACAAGGTTTTGTGGCACAATTAATATTGTTTTTATACACCATGTCTCACCGGAGTTTTCAGGTAGCGCGTCCCGACCTGGGCGCGTCCTAGTTTCGGTAATAATTCGCAGCGCGTCTGCTTGAGAGACGGGGGTGGCCGATTAAAGCCAAAATACGTAGAAGAGTAGCAGTGGACGCTATCGAATGCGATACTCTGGGAACCAATAAAAGCAGCCGTGCAGTTCCCCGAGTGGCCGCTGCGGGAGAAATGGCGGCGTTGCGATCGCCATTAGCTCGGTTCTCGAGTACATATAGGTGCCCTTTTTTCAGAGCAGGCTCTATGGCAGTTTCCCAGCTGAGTTGTTCAGGTAACGTTGGTACACGATTCCAGAAGGTTCAACCAACGAACCTTATTGTGTTCGCTGGGTGAAGGAGATTTCCAGCTGTAGATGTGTGACTAGCTGACGTGTTCAGCGATAAACATTAATATATTGTCATACTCTTTAGTTGTTTTTCTTTCGTGCTGCTTATCTGCTTTTGTCGCAACAGATCCATACTGCGATGGGAATCAATACGAAGCTGTTTAAACGGTGTTGCACATGTTACTCATTAAAAGTAACGAAATACCGTTACTTGGCCTTAAAAGAAACCAAGTAAGTTGCTCGTTCCTTTTCTAGAAAAGTAACTAAACACGTTAATCCTTACCGAAACAAAGTAACCAGGTAGAAGTAACTCGTTACCAGTACCGCGTTTCCTACACGTGTTTCTGTCCTCACGACCAAAGCGGCCAAGCAGGAGGCCGCACCTTTCGCACACAGCACGAATTGTTTTTGTTTTTTCTTTCCGTCACGGTATTTAGCATGTCCGTCATCAATCGCTATCTGTTGCAGTCCTGGAACAGCTTGGTCGCGACTACTTCTCGCAACAGCAAGATATGATCCGCCCCTGAGAACCGCGATCGCGAAGCGGACAGACGCGGCGTGGCGGCCATCTTGAATCGTGCCCCTCGCTGGCCAAGACTCGTTCTCGCAAGACCCACGCGAGGGCACCGCGCTAGGCGCGCTACGTTTCTCGCAATTTTCGTGAAATAGAGCGGCTCCGCTAGCTTCGGCACCTCCGCTAATTCTCCGCTAGCATCACACATGCGTGTCATCGCTCTAGCGTATTACAGCGTAGCGGGAGTGCCAAAACGGTTTACCAAAACTCTCGATTCTTTTAAAAAGCAGCGGGCGGGCGCAGCCAAGTTCGCGGCGTCGTGCCGCGGGACACAATACAGGAAATCAGCGGCCCGCGGATAAGCACAATACAATCGGAGCGACAAGGCGATAGGCGACGAGAAAGCCATCGGCAGTCTCCTCACGGGAGGGACTGCCGCGCTGACCTCGGCCTTGGCAGCGGGGACCATGCTCGGGCCGCACTCGCGGCGAAGAGGTGGACTCTGTAGCCCCGGGGGGCATTTTCTCCGCGACCCGAATGACAATATCTTTTAGCGAATCCTTCCGCTCTCGGATAGGGCGTCGGAATCACGGCGCCAGACCTTCTCAACTCAGTCGAGGAGAAACGCCCAAACCGCCCGGTCATCGCGGCCGGCGATCTCGAAAATTTTGAGAGACAGGCGGCAGCGGCTTCCGCACTCGCAACTCCACACGTGCGCGTCTTACGTCGCGTACTTCACCGCACATACTTCGCGGCGAAAGTGCGAAACTGAGGAAAGGACGTTTGACAACGGCGTACGCTCAAAACGGTAAGATTTTTTTTTTTTTTTTCATGGCAGTGTTGATTGCGCAATGAGGTTTGGTTCGACAGGTAGTGCTATCTTACGCGGAATTTTCTGAGACGACCGGCGGCTGCCATCAGTGGACCCGATCTCGAGCCCTGCCGAACTGTGACGCAGCACTCGATCGTGTCCCCATCGTTAGGTGGCGTGGCCTTCCCAAAGTTGTCCTTTCTTGCCACCAGTCGCGCTGACTAGCAGCCACCTCCTGTATAGGAGGCGCCTCGATCGGCTGCCTCGGGTTGCTTCGCGCTGTTTACAAAACAAGCCCCCGCGAGGTGTCGGCAAATGCGCACTTCCCGCACGAGGTGCGGGCACATGCGCGTGCGCAGAAACCAGATTCGCGTCAAGTGTGCGCGTGCGCCCTGCCGATAGCAGCGCCACCGCAGCGACGTGACGTGAGCGCCGCGTTGAGCAGGTAGCGCCACCTATGAGAAATTTTCGCAACTCTGAGACGACCCGCCGCTGCCATCGGTCATCCCGATTGTATCGTGGTTGTAAAAAGGTTCCCTAAACTTTTCGTAGTGGCTAGTGGGACGAGCGTTCTTTTCCAGCGTTGCATGTAATAATTAATGTCGCAATCACAATTAAAAAAAAAAAAAGCTCGAGGTACACCTATGCATTTCTTATGAGTTTTGAATGCGACATCATGCAAGCCGCTCGTCCGCTCCCTTTGTCGTCTGCTGCGTACTAGCGCACGCACGCTTCGGGATCTCGGAGGCCAGGGCGCAGCGGCCAATGGGAGCCCCGTCGACGCGCGCCAGCCAATGGAGCCGCACATGACGTCATTTCCGATGCCCTCCAGAAAAAAGGGGAAGAAGGAGCTCCCCTCTTATCAGGATCCTCCTTTGTGCCTCCCGGATTTGTACAGGCGTCGCTATTCTCCTCCCAGAAGATTATAGAAGATTAACCTGTCACTCAAAATTCTTAGAAAAGCAGCTTCTCTCTCCTCCTCTTACAAGGTGTTCAAAAGTATGCGATGTGACGTCAATGCAAGGAGCCTATTGGGATCACGGAAACTAGGTGCCGTTTTCGCGCTTCACACTGATGACGTCTGCTCGCTCCATGAGACAGTTAATTCTTTCGCATTAAAATGGCACCACGTGAGGCGTGGAGGAGGCAAGAGAGGTAGCGCAGCTCCCCAAGAAGCTTCCGCCACTCCCTCTTTCGTCCACCGACTACAATGAACGTTCTTTTCTAAAGCCCCTCGATGTGTTTGCGTTTGTCTTGCAAGTAGCGTCAAATACACCACACTAAAAAAAAAAAAAAAACAGTGCCGTTTATTTTCCCGCACAACACTCACAGAGCCAATCACCGCAACTTACGGAGGCAGCTCAGCGAATGACGATGCCGAAACATATGTTTAGACCAAAAAACGCAGCCTGAGTTGTGACATTAAGCAATGCAAAACGTCACGCTTGGATTGCTTCAACTCAGACCGTGTTTTTTGCTCTAAACAAATGTTTGGCATCGTCATTCGCTGACTGCCTCCGTAAGTTGTGGTGATTGGCTCTCCGAGTGTTGTGCGGGAAAGTAGACGCACCGGCTTTTGTTTAGAGTGCAGTGTACGAAACCCGTGTCTCGACCAGCCCTTGGAAACAAATGGCGGCGCAGCACTGAAATGAGCGGCCCTTGGAAACGAATGGCCGCAAAGCACTCCCCCCCCCCCGGTAGCTCGTAGGCACGTGTCTTGCCCGTTTCCACAACAATGGTTGGCGGTACTTGTAAGCGTGAATCTTATCGAGGGACTTTACCATTTTTTCTAAAAGGGCTTTACCCTTTTCGAGTAACGAGCGCCGTCTGGCGGTCTGTCCGCAAATTAGAAATGAAGGGCGACCCAACAGAACTTCGTTCGTCCAAACATATTGACATCGTGCAGTTGTATCGCTTTTCATTGCTTTGTTAACAGACTTGTACGTAGTTGAACTACTCTACTTAAGTTACTGAAGTTTAACTACTTTTCTGAGTAATTTAGTAACCTTCAATTACATTTTTATTTCGGTAATTAGTAGTTTACTTTAGTTACTTTTTTTAGTAACTTCTACTCAAGTTACAACTTACTTTCGAATTTTAGGGGTTGTTTTGCCTATCAACAAACATTCCTGCACAAAGGAGATAAGATGTTAGAAGATCGGCTGATATTTGCAAAGAGGGGCAAGCTTGGGGAGAAGGAAGGGGTGGGAATGGTTTGGAAAGTTTGGCGACTGTAAAACCAATGGAAATAAAGCCGCGTTTACATGAATGCGACTTAGTCGCATCGAATCCAGCTGTCGCATTCAATGCGGTCATGTAAACGGCATAATGCGCTAAGAAAGCGCATCGCATTCAAGTCGCTAGACAGAGGTGGGTCGAGATGGAGAGTGCGCATTCATTCAGCCCATGTAAACGGAGGTCGCATCGCATTTTGGAACGGGGAGGATTATGGGAAGGCGCTCGGCTGCTGGAGCGAGTGAACAGCTGAGAACATGGCGGCGGCCAACCTCGTCGGCGGCGCGGAGAGCGGTCCCGTATGGTCGCCCGCAATTTTGTTTTGAGAACAGACGAGAGCTTTTATTGCCATCATAAGTAAGCGAAATACAGCGGAGCTGCTCGGTGAAGGCGACCCCCGTCCAAGCCTTGCGAAGTTCGACTTGCGTGTCCGAAGGGATCCCAAAGACTTCGGCGCAAGCACGAACGACACCGAGAGCTCCAAGCACTGTAGAGCACTGCATGGTAGCGCAGTACGAGCAGCTCCTACCTCGGAGCCGTTCCTGGCTGCGCAGGAGCCTTTCGGACTCGGGGTCTGGTTGGTCCGGCCGCGATCGGCGAGGTCTGGCGCGGCGAAGCGCGGAGGCTTCCTCAAAGCGTGCGCACACACGTCGCCTCTGGTCCAGAGTGACCCGGCGGCCCGGCCTGGAGCCCTAAACGCTTGGGTTTTGATGTTTCTTCCGTCTCGTAACTTCTTCCACAGCACCGAAGGCAGCGGGCAGGACGATCTTTACGTTCACTGAACGCGTCGAAAGGCCTTCACGTGCACCGGAAAACGTGGTGCGGCTGGTGCCGGAACTGCAAAACTTCGAGCTTTGACACGGCGTGGCGCCACCTTCTAGTGCGCATTCATGTAAACGTTGCCGCGTCGGCTTCGTTCGAAGAACGAGTGGAGTCGATGCGCTGAAGTCGCTTTCATGTAAACGAGGCTTAAGTGTTTTATAAGTTGATTCTGTCAGATAGCTCGTCAGCGAGAGTAAAACAACTACTCTGCGGCGACCTTATACAATAATTGCTGCCATTTCCGTAAACAATTGATGCACCTCCGATTACCCCTAAAGCAATGCATACCAGTTAATAATAATAAAAAAAAACTGTATAGGAAATGAAAGGGCGTCATGAAAGACTGTGTTAAAAGTGTTTGTACTTTACCTTGAAATATATTGTATTTATATACGTTGCTTCGGGTACTTTGCACCCGGTGTACTTACTACTTTACCTGAAGTGCACAACCTCTCATTTACTTTGTACTTTACTTCAAGTACTTTTTATTGTACTTTACGGAACACTCTAAACAAGCAAACACTGTCTGCAAAATCAAGCTCAGAGAGTCCTAAACCTCAAAGTAGAAATGACACATTCGCAGTACATCAGTGACCAAACAAACAAGAAAGTTCAAAACAATCAGGCACGCAGAAGCAGAACCAGCTATTAAAGCATTCCTGTGAAAAAAACAAGCAGATTCATATGTGGCTAGCACAATTTCGTCAACAGGTCAAAACCTCTGTACTTTCTTTTTACCATAAAAAACATAAAAGTAATTTTCTAATTTACTTTCTATTTGAGTAATTCCTACTCTACTCAAATTACTTTTGAAGCCAATACTCAGTAACTTAACTTAATTACTTTTTTTGAGTAACTTGTACATGTCTGGCATTGTATGCCGTACGCTACCGATAAGAGATCACCAAAAGAGGCGAAGTACGCCAAACACAACGTTTGCCGCAGGCACGTAGCCAGGGTTTTGTGTTTCGGGGGGGGGGGGGGGGGGACCGCCCATGACAGAGTGCTGTATGAGGGAGAGGGGGGAGAGGAGGCCCCAGCAAAATGGAAGATTTCGGGGGAGGGGGAAGGGGAGGGCCCCCCCGCCCCCCTCTTTGGCTACGTGCCTGGTTTGGCGTGAGGGGATGGTGCCCTCTGAAAATGGAGACAGCGGGAAGCAAGGCCAGGGAAGAGAATGTGCCCGTAAGCTTACTGGAAAAAAGGTCCATTCGAGCTCTGGCCGCTGTCTGGGGACAGCGCGTGCACGCGCTCTACGGGAGTCTTCCTGGAAAAGTCAATGCATCTTCAGACACGCTTTTCGCCATGCCAGCCGCGATATAGGACGAACGGAAGTGATGTCTTTAAAAAATACGTTTTAGAGCAACTACTAACTCAGACCCCCCCCCCCCCCCTCCCCCCCAAACCGCAACACACACACAGACCACCACCCAAAAAGAAAACGAAAACATATATTTTGGTGATTAAACATGAGGAAGATACACAGAAAGGGGGGACGGACAACGATCATGGAGGCCTTCGCCATGCAAGTCAAAACAACTTCGGGTCCGCTTCCATAGGCTTATCCAGGAGGGAGATAAACTTCCTGGGGCCTGAGCTGATGTCCCTCGTTTCTGCGGCTCCAAGCGATTCGATGTCACATCACGGGATCGTCCTTCTCTCTTGCCTCCACACCCTCTCCCACCGCTTTCCCCCTTTCCAGTGTGGTGCTCTTCACCCTCCTCCTCCTTCACCTATATATGCAGACTTCGGGTCAATAAATGTTGTTGCTAACTGGAAGTCTTCGTTGTCCGTCCCCCCTTTCTGTGTATCTTCCTCATGTTTAATCACTGTTACCAACACGCTCGTTTTGTCCTTAACTCTTTTGGTTTGTTACAAATATTAAATAGTACTCGTTAAAAACAGTAAAACTGTGCTTGCGCCAAAAACCTATTTTACGCACAAACCAATTACGTTTCGTGGACTAAAGGGCCTGACGGACGACACACGTAAAATTGCAAACAAGACGTTTCACTAACTTCACACATTAAGCCGAATGTATTATTCGCGTTAGCTGGATAGAAAAACCCAAACAAAAAAAGGTCTAGCATGTGCAGCAATGGTTCTGTAAAGCTGCAGCTATACTCCGTTTCAGCTTACGATGGACCACAGCGGATACCGCGAGTCATCCCGGCCAATCCAGCGCCACGAACGTAACACATGATTAAGCGCCCTACACGTCGCTGGGCCAAGGTCACGTGTTTCCAATGTTTACAAAATCACAGTCCAGCGTGCGATCTTCACAGCCCAGCACGTGCGTGATCGTCGCTTCGGAAAGCGAGCAAAGCACGCGCCATACGCACGAACGCTCCAAATGGCACCGGCCACAAGCTCGTTTTTGGAAAGGTCTATAAAAAAAAAAAACTTCGTCTCACCTTAGCATGGACTATTGTTAGCCGCGCATGCTAAAAGCGCGAGCTATGGTTGCTTCGGGTGAAGCCTCGGTGGCTGCACGGGCGCTCGTTTAGCGAGTGCTCCAGTCAAGGCAGTCAAGGCTGGCCGCTCGCGCTTGCACAGCCTTCGCAGTTATACTCTATTTCACCTTATGATGTACCGCAGGGAAGGCTACAAGCACGAGCTCCTTGCTCTATGGCAGGTCTCGGCGGCACAAGCTCTCGTGCACTAAAGGCTGCTGTCACCGCTATGAGCTCGCGCTTCTAGCCTTCGTTGCGGTACAACATAAGGTGAAACGGAGTATAGTCCATGCTAAGGTGAGACGAAGTATAACGTCCTCTACGGTCCGTCCCAAAGACAAATAATGTACAATGCGTACACTCTGTAAAAAAAAAAAAAAAAAAAAAAAAAAAAAGGTTGAACGTACGTTGAGAACTGAGGAAAAACAATAATTTTCAACCTGTTTTTGTTTCCTGCGTTGCGAAATAAAATGCACTAGCGGCTCGAAGTAACCCTTAAAAAAAAAAAAAAAGAAAACACAGCAATAAAAAGAAAACAATTTTTTTTTTTTTAATGCGACACGTATATTAAAAAAGACAAGAAAAACATTACCACGCAAAATAAATTGTTTCCAAGAAATATTTCCGCCGCTAGACGTAATTTAGGAGCAGAAGGGGGAGGTCGCAGCCCGCTAAGCCCCGCTCCGTGCTTACAAGGGGCTTACATCTCTCATTGGCTGGAGAGATGATTGAAGCGTGAAAGGTTGGTTGGAAATTTTAATCTCCGTGCTGTAGTAGTTTTTGAATCGACTATTTGTTTTAATGTTCGAGCAATAATCTAAATAGAGCCATTATTGTTTACAAAAAATATCCCGAGATTGCCTTTCCGTTTCGGTTTCAAACGGTAACAAACAGAGCGCTCGGCGTTTGAGGCGCCCTCCAACGAGTTATACGCTCGTTGACCTCGTTTATTTTCACGAGTGCGAGTCGTTCTGCGTTCACCGAGGTGTTTAGAGGAAGATCTCCTCAACCCACCTAGTTTGCAGCAAATAACTGTGTCAACTGCTCTCTTTCGGAAGCGCTGTAAGGGTGCTTGTTTTCCTAGCGGGACTGGCCTAAGTCTATAGCGTCCCACGTCGACTATGTTGCTCGATCTCGCTTGAATTTTTTTCGCTTGCACCTGTTGATTCCAAACAAAGACAGATGTTGGGTTTCCGTAAAAGCGACCCCGCTGCTCTGTAAATTGTACAACCGTTGTGATTGCAACCATGGTTTCAATACCAAGAAGGTACCTAGGCTCGTGAAAATTTGCGAGCCATTTTAGCTGGAGGCAATCGTGCGTTCGGCTTGCATCAAGGTTGTCCAGGTACGTTCCCGTTCTTTCGCCTCGAAAGCCAAGTTGCTCTCAAGTTTTGAACTGCACCTGGCCTAAAAAAGCGAATATTTTGACGTCGCTTTTTAATTGTGCGTTATGACGCTCACTCACCTTGCTCGCGTATGCCACGTGAAAAAAATAAAAAAAAGTAGAGTAAGGCTAGAAGGACTGCATATTTATTTAGCTGAATTTTTTTTTTTAGTTCTCTCGGTCGCTTACTACCGCACATCGATAGACGCAGACAGACGCTTTGAACCGCAGCTCGTGCATGATGGGACGCTATAGACGCTTTAAACACGCGTTCGACTCGCGCTAGAGTGAGCCGCCATTGCCGACCTTCTCCTGTCTTACCGAGATTCCTGGCCACTGAAGCGGGCGTTGACGAGCCTCCACAAAGGCATATGCTGGGGAGAAGGACGCAGTAGCAGCTAAAGTGGCAATAACCTGTCCTGCTGTGGTAATGATGATGTGAAGCGAACGAAATAAGAGGAAACAAAAACTGAAGGTCGGTTATGGCGGCGCCCATGCATAGCTGCCTGAAAGCGTCTATAGACCCGTTGCTCTGGGGCAGGAGGCGCGAGCGCGCCCGGAAGATTTATGCAAGACGCGACCAGGTTATGCTGGCTGCATCATCCGTGTGGCGCTGTAACGTTCGATTTTGCACGTGCCACGTTCGAATAGACCTATTGCTATATTCCCCAAGCATCAAGGAGAATGCAGGGATTGGTGTTCCACGCGCCGCACGTGCTGGCCTCAGCAGTAGTAAATTTTCTAAAGCAAAAATCTAAAACAAATTGTATCTTGCACGCGCGTTCGTCAACGCTTTATTTTGGTTATTTACTTCGAATCTTTTACACGGGGAAGCCGTGCGCGTGTGGCGCGTGGAACACCAATCCCTGTATTCTCCTTGATGCTTGGGTAAGACAGCAAATGGTCTATACAAGCCGCTGTCAGCATCTGTAGATGTGCTGTAACAAAACGTCTAAAAAAAGTAAAAAAAAAGAACAGAATTATGCAGCTTGCGGCCGCAGCGTCCCATTAAACATTCCTTTCGTCTTTCCTTTCTTTCACAGCTTCCGCGAGCACGTATATTTCACTTTACGTGACAGCGAAGCCAAAGCTACTCGCAAAAGCGCGTCCTCCTGAACGATGCTCGCACTGCACGAGCCCGCGTGCTTGGCGGGGACGCTGAAAGCTCGCAGCTCGCTCTCGTAGCCTCTGCTACGCTGGCACTTAGAATGGAACGGAGTAGAAAACAAACTCTAGTGGGGAAGCGTATTGATGCATGTTCGAAACGCGAGCCAAATATTCTATTTTGCTCGCCTGGAGCGCTGCTCAAAACTTGAGAGCTACGGGCCTATAGAACGCCGCTTTCGTAGTCGCGTCTGCAACTCCTCAGAGAGTTGCAGACGCTATAAGACAACGGCTGAATACGAGACGGACCATAGAGTTATTGTATTGTACGCTAGAGGTTCAAATGGCGCTAGTGTACCGCTACAAATTGAAGCAGGCAGCAACCAGTCGGAAATTGGCTTCCCGTAACGCATTTCTATGGGAAAACGCGAATACATTTTCTCGCTGCGCTCGATTATAAGAGGAAATATCACGAATATTTCGTACGTACTAGGTAGATTAAAAAATTTCTCAGTCAAGCAGCAAAATAATTGTTCAGTTACGGCAGTTGCATTTCGAATTCGTGGCATTAAAAACGGTGCCAAAACGGCTTCGTCCATGTATTTATGTGCACTGTCGGACACTGTTATACCCCTGTTACACGGGCACACTTAACCGCGGTTAACTCAGCTTAACTTCTGTTGCGCGGCACCACAGACACCGCACTATACTCTCGGACAGCTATTCCAGAAGAAGTGAAGAGCGCGCGTGCACTGCTTCGATAGATGCTCAAGATGCTCGAGCGCACGTTCGCCCATAGCTTTGACTGCATAGCCGGAGAATATTGTCGGCAAGTATTGTGCGCTAACTTTGGCTTTGCGTAACCGCAGTTAAGTGTGCCCGTGTAACAAGGGTATTACAGTGTTTTAGACGTTACCGAAAAAATGTAAAAAATTACGTTACTTGCAAATAAAAGTAACGCGTTACCGTCCTATGTTTTTTCAAAATAAAAGGAACGCGTTACCGTACCGATAAAAAAGTAACGCGCGTTACTTATTACATTATGGACTAACACGTTCTACTGTTTTGACGTTACCGGAATGCATAAGCGCCATATTCCAACACACATTATGTTTATCTAGAAACTGAACATAATTACTTTATATTTTTCTACGGTTTCACCTAAATGCTCAAAAAAAAAAAAAACTTTAAAATTTATATGGTTTAGCGCCATATAAGTCTTGCTTTTGTTCTTTCTGCTCATGAATATGTGCGAAGATGCTTGTCCTGCGTTCAAGACGTCACCCGCACGCTCGAAATCGTCCAAAATAGGGAAAAGCCAGAGAACGGGTGCCCAATAAAAGCTGCCCACCATAGAAAATAATATTAATAATAAAAAAAAAAAGACGCGCCTTCCATAGCCCACATACATTATTCTTTACGTTTTGAGTGTTTGTAACCGCTCGTAAAGATGCACCATGGAGTCATTTTCATATTTGTGACAGGACTTGCATATGAGCAATATATACGTATCACAGGAATGCTGGCGAACCTTAAAAACACTCCACATTCCTTTCGGTTGTTATTTTGCTGAGAATCGCCACTGGTTTTCACAAACCTGCTATGAAACAGAGGTTTGGGCCTGAAGTATAGCGAAGTTTAACATCGTTCACTGGTAAAGAAAAATGCTGTAACTAAAGCAATTACACTTTTCCAATGTTTATAAAGATACATACTATTCGGTACGACCCAAAGAACACAAGTTATTCATGTTATTTTCCGGCGAAGTGAAGAGACAAAATGCACGAGCGTTTTCCCATTGGAATGCACAGGAGCGCGGCAAAAGTAGAATGGTTGCTGTATGCTTGAATATGACTCCCGGAAGTCGAAAAGACACTAGCGGCACTTGAACCCCTAGCGTACATTATAATAACTCTATGAGACGGACGAAGGCGAAAGTGGACGCCGACAAGCAGCTTTTGTGTCCGCGTCTCACCTCATGGGCATTGCAGACGACGATAGACGATGTCGGAGGCTGTCGCGCGTCTGCTCGTACGACTAGCAAGCAGTGTCAGACGCCAGAGCAGACGCACTGAGCGTCCCGAAAGGGTGGAACTAGGCTTCTTAGCGTGTTCGGTCGAGCAGCCAAGCCAGTCCAGTAGTTACAGGCGGGGCCACTGATTTGTGGGCGGAGCTTGGAGCGGGCCATGACCTCCACCCGAATCGTGTCTAACGGCGTAAATATTCCGCGAAAATTTGTTTTCTTCGTGGCAGAATTAGGTTAAAAAACACACTGTAGGCCGTATACTTTCCGGCGTTTATTTATGTCCAAAATCGGCGGATGTTTTTCGGTGTTTATTTATTTAAAAAATACCGGTGCATTTCGGTGAATTGTCTCGTGCAGACGCTTGAAACGGCTTTTATCGACGGAAAAAATCGCGAATAGAAACGAACAATCAAGACGAGAAACGGTTCAATTTTCATTTACATATGATCTGATACGCAATATTCTTCACACTTCATTACTCTGATATATGCATGCAAACATTCCAAAGGTCGCATTTGTCATTCCCGCCCGCTCCTTCTTGCTGACTACGCGCAATTTCGAGAGCGCGCGCTCTACATTTGCGCTAGACGCGGGAGGTCCCAAAATGTGTAAAGAGCCTTGGGACAGTACTGGCCAGTAGGGTGAATGCAGCTGCCGGATTCAAACCCCCCAACTAGGGTCCACAGAGAAGGAGGGCAACCTTCAACGGGGCTATCTACAAAAGGGCACAATGAGAAAGAACCTTTGGGGACATTAACTGATGGTCAAAGTAATGAGCACTGACAGAGAAACACATCTTGATCACTAAGATACCTTAGAAAACCAAAACGACGACCGTAAAGAAAAAAATACGAACGAGTTTGAGGAACGTTTTTTTACGGTAAAAATCTTTTACGGCAAAAAAAAAAAAATAAAAACTTTCGCTCGCACGAAAATATTCAAAAACTGGTGTTTTCCGGTTTCAACCGATTTTTTTTTTTTTTTGTTTCGACACCGGCGGATGTTTATCGGTACTTTTTCGGTTACGACCGGAAAGTATGCAGCCTACTTATGAGTTGTGAATGCGAAAGCAAGCAGCCACGCGTTGTCGAAGGGACTCGTCCTCTCGCCGCCTGAGACGCTTTGAATCGCGATCCGCTTGCGCCTCGAAAAGTCTTGTTCTGTTTTTTTTTTTTGTTTTTTTTGTTTTTTTAAGTAAGTCAGTTTATTTCCCATCAACACTGATGGCGGAGGTCGAGAAAAAATGCTGTAAAGTACAGCTTGACAAGGTCCTCGACCTCCTACATAGGCGTAATAGCAGAGGCGCAGGAAGAAAAAAAAAAAAAAAGGAACACATACAAAAAAGATATTCCATACCAAAACATGGTTCAAGGTGAAACAAGAGGACACTATACAAGCGCAAAATACGTACTAAGCGAACGAGGAATAAAAAATATATATATTAAAAAAAATATTACGCGAAAGATGAAGTCATTGCTAATTTACCTATCTAAGCTTATAAAATATTCTCTAAGTTGTTTTGGTGATAATCTATTCAATTCCAGTTCACTCTCTTCTAACTGGTTCAGCAATTTAGGCAACGTATATCGAACCATCTGGGAGCCGTAATTTGTTCTCCGAGCCACCATCTCACAAAGGTGTGCATGACGAGTGGGGTAAACCGGTTCTTTCAGATAAAGATTAGCCAAGTTTGTAAGGAAACGTGTATTTCTATTGTTTTCCGTTTTAAACATATTACTAAGTCTATAATTGTATAAATTGTATATATTAATAACGCGGAAAGCCCTAAACAGACCAGCTGTATGGGAGTCAAACGAGACGCCGCCGATGGACCTCAGTACTCTTTTTTGTAACAAAAAAATCTTCTCAAGGTTCGATAACGTAGTTGAGCCCCAAACAAGATGGCCATAATTTAAATGCGAATAAAACAGAGAATTGTAGATTAGTAATTTCACATTCGTTGGCAAAATTGATCGATGGCGATATATCAGTCTAGTTATTCGTGACAGTTTGGGAATTATATAATTTATGTGATTATCCCAGGACATATTTTCAGAAAAGATCACTCCCAAAACCTTAAAATTGCTCACAATCTCAATTGGGGTTCCTACAGCGTTTCGCCGCTGCTCGTTCCACGCCCGCCGTGTATTCGGAGACTTGACAACGATGGTAGATTTCGCTGCCTGCCTCCTCGCTCGTTGTGCTGCGTCATTCCGGTCTCTTAGTTCGTCTCCGGTGTACTTGACTGGACGGGCAGGTTTAGCTACTGCCGAGGTTGTGACCGCCGACGATGTAGATGCTTGCGGCGCCGCCATGTTCGTCGGCGCCGAGAGGAGTGAAAGCGGCCGAGCGCGCGCCACCGCGTTCCTTTTACCGGCGCGCTGCTGGCGCGTGAAGGCCCCTATGTACTGAAAGGTAGCGCAAACCATATCGTCTGAAAACGGAAGAGAAATTTCTCCTCGCTCATGTCCTTTCCCCTCGTTTCAACTGGAACGCGCGCGACACGTGAGCGTTGCCTTCCCATGATACCGTGCGATTCGGTGGTCTGCTACACAGTGAAATCATATCCAGTGGTCCCACTCAAGGCCACTTCCGGTAATCGCGCATTTAAACACAGGTCGGCATTTTAGAGCCCCTTCATTCACCATCACATCAAGAATAAAATCACGTCTCCAAATTCAATCGCATTCACGTCACAAGGTACTCCGACCTCCCAAAGTCACGGCCCTTCACATCCCGGCGTTCAGCCGCGCCAAAACTTCATCCCCTTCACATCACGGCTTTCAAACTCCGCCGAGAATTCATCCCCATCACATCACCGCCGCCTCCGAATTCACGGAGTCATTCACCATCAGATCACCAATTCACGAAGTCATTCACCATCACCACGAATTTATCAGAATTCAACACCGTGAATTCATCGGAATTCACCATCACATCACGAATTCACCCAATTCACCATCACATCACGAATTCACCATCACATCACGAAGTCATCCGAATTCACCACCGCATCATGAATTCATCCGAATTCACCATCACATCACGAATTCATCCGAATTCCCCATCACTTCACGAATTCATTCGAATTCACCATCAGTTCACGAAGTCATTCACCATCACGGTCAACACGAATTCACCGGAATTCACCATCACATCATGAATTCCGCATAATTCACGAAGTCATTCAGGTTCATTCTGACTAAATTCGACTTCACGGCTGGTAGCCCTTCACGAGTTCGCCGTTCTTGCGGAATAGGACTGTGGCGCCTTTTTGTGTCAGCCACTTGAAACCAGGACCGGACTCTGTCGGGGAAGTGGGGTATTTCGAGTGCGCGAAACGCAAAGCACACTGACAGAGCGCCAACTCAGCCAATGCCGCGCTGCGATCGTGTCACGTGAATGTGCTCCGTGCGCCGCCGCGGGGAACAGGAGCTCAATTGATTCGCGAGGAACCGCTCAGAACAACGGAAAAATTACATGTCAAGTGCCAAAGAAAACGACTAGCCCCCTCCCCTCACCTTCATTGCCACTGCCACCGCGCTTCCCTTATAAACAGCTGTTATTGCGAAAGTGCTCGACAAAGGGCCACCGCGCTGAGGCGCGCACGGCTACGCAGCGAGACTGATGCCCAAACCGCTAAAGTCAGATGGGTCCCTGTCGTTTGCGGTGAAGGATGAAAACAACCATGCAAGCAAGCACCTGCGTAACATGTTTTCCGCCTATCCTGAATTCATAACCGTATTCACTATCACGTCGAGAATTAAGTTCACGGTGTTACTTCCCATCACGAACTTATCAAGTTCACGAGCCACTCACATCACAAATGCATCGTGTTCACGAGCCATTCACCATCACGTCACGAATTCATTGAGTCATTCACATCACAATGAATTCTATTCAATTCACAGTCATCCACAATCACAATACACCATGAGTTCATTCAAATTCACGAAGTCATTCACCATTCACATCACGACTTCATTCAACATCAGATCACGAATTCATTCAAATTCACGAAGTCATTTACCATCACATCACGACTTCGTTCAACATCACAACACGAATTCATTCAAATTCACGAAGTCATTCACCATCACATCAATACTTCATTCACCATCATATCACGAAGTCATTCACCATCACATCACGACTTCATTCACCATCACATCACGAATTCATTCAAATTCACGAATTCATTCAAATTCACGAATTCATTCAAATTCACAAAGTCATTCACCATCACATCACGACTTCATTCACCATCACATCACGAATTCATTCAAATTCACGAATTCATTCAAATTCACGAATTCATCCACCATCACATCACGAATTCATTCAAATTCACAAAGTCATTCACCATCACATCATGAATTTTTTTCACTTTCAAGAATTCATTCAGAGCCATTCAGATTCACGCCGTGAACGTGAATGAAGGTGAACGAGCAAGTTCATGAATGAATTTGCTGAGGTAACACAGCGCTCCTCAAGCTGGATGGCGACAACTGAAGGTGTAAAACCAAGAGAAAACAAAAACAAGGTTAAAAAGAATCGGAATAAAATAAATTGAATATGTTACTGTTATTATTTTTAGAAAACATAATAAGCCCTGTAGTATTGATAAACCATGAAGGAAAGGAAAAATCGAGCGGTGACCGTTGGCTTTAGAAGCTCATCGCCCTAACCGAAGCCATGTTTTTAAACGTCGCCGGTCGCGTTGTCGGCGTTTTCGGTGTTGCTGTTCCGCAAATGTCTCTTTCCAAGTATATTTCCCTTTCGGTTGGATCCTCGCATGGCGTTTTAATGTCACGTGAGTTACCAAATCACGCTATGAAAGGGGAAGGACGGGCAGGTCTAATGCACCTCCAAACACAGGTTTACTCTTAACCACATTAGCCTGTGGTTACTGTTAAAGCAGCCGGTTTGTAATCACCCTCGTTATGTGAAGCAATGTAGCGTCTGTATTTTTTTTTTTGCGTGCTGATACCAGTTTATAGCTATGCGAAACATTGTAAAATGAGAAATGGTTGTATGAATAGCTGTCTTGAAGTGCCTTCCCCGCGACTTTACTTCTACCTGTTTATACTATGTTTATTGATCGTCGGTTTATAATCTTTTATGCACATAGCTTGAAGGATAACATCCGAACTGTTTGTACTACCATGTCCGTTCGCTGATAGTCCTGAACAACCGCATCATGGCATGTGCTGCTTATAACATTTTCGTATGCCTTGTACTATGTAGAACGCAAACAAACAATTGCCTGCTTTATAACTCTTTTCTCAATAAATTACCTGTGATTGTCGTCCAGGGGTGCGCACGTCGCAAATAAAGCGAAGGCGCAACGCAAGTGGACGCGAGAAGCCAGTAAACAAAATACCATGGGGGCCACCATCTTGATAAACAAAACAATAAAGCCAAAACATACAAAGTGGTTAGTTACCTCATCCGTGGTGAGAGAGCGCTTTTACGAGTTTAAATAACTATTTGAGGAACTTTCGCTCATTATGAGTTTAGATCTACAATGTACTTTTATTCACACAAGGACCTCGATCACGTGGTTTGCGATTACCACAAGCTTATTCTACAATGGGTAAACTCTGTATGATAAACTGTGGTCTGCTAGAAACCAACGCCATCATTGGGCGAGGCGTAGCGGTAACTCCGTTGTTTACGGACCGGCCGTGTTTTTTTTTTCTGTTTTTTTTTTTTATAACGTTTTTGGCGGCAACGTGATGCCATCATGCTGCGCTGTGGATTGCTCAAACAGCTTTGCGAAAGGGAAGAAGCTTTCTGTCGTCCCGACGGGAAAAGAAAATCTTCAGCGACGAAGACAATCGCTCCACCGGATAGGTCGGAAAAGTTTTGATTGCCTCCGAGGGAGACTTTGCAAGGTAAGTTATTAAAAAAAACTCTGAATCGTATTACCCGTCTCTTTCGGTCTCGCCGATGAAAATCGTCCAACGCGATCATGAGGCGAGATAAACACGGAACAAAATTACCGGCACGGAGAACTTTGACACATCTTTTCGCGCGTATTTGATAATGGAAACTGACCTCGCTCGCTCTTAGCTAGCTTGCATTGAGTCGGCCAAGTTGAGAACGATGCGTGAAAGGCTGGGGTGCAACTAAAATAAAGAGGGCAGTAGTGTTACCAAGTGCATATTGCGTCAGAAAAGGAGAGTCACCAACGATCGAGCAGCTCCCGCAGCTCCCGTTTTTGTTGCGTAAAATACTTCCGCGATCAGCGACACAAGCACGGAGCTAAATTACCGACACGAAAACTTTTACACGTCTTCAGCGCGTATTTGATAATAAACACTGACTCGCTCGCTCTTAGCTCGCTTTCAGTCGGCCGAGTTGAGAACTATGCGTGAGAGACTGGGGTGTCACTAAACTAAAGAGGGTTGTAGTGTTACCGCGAGCATGTTGCATCAGTGAAAGAAAAGTCACCAACGGTCGAGCAGCTCGCGCTTTTGTTCTGCAACACATGTCAGCGATCGGTGCTTACAAATGACAACTGAAAATATGCGGTGCTGCATTTATTTTTCAGGATCACTTCACAAACGATCAGTTCGAGCCAGTGATCTTGGCAAAAACTGGCCTCAAGAAACTCAAGCCATATGCAGCTCCTTTCATTTTTTCACACCGACCTCTTCCGAAGTAGAACCCCCCCCCCCCCCCCCCCCCAAAAAAAAAAAAAAAAAAAAAAAGACAATGAAAACTTTTCATGGTAAGACATCTTGATTTATTATGAGCCGTCGTGCTGCGTTTATTTTATTAAAGCTTGCAGCATAGGCTTTAGAGCATACAGAAGTTGGGTTCCTATCAATAAGACATACATGAAATTTATTTTTTCTACAAATCAAGTTAATTGAATGACCTGGTTTTACTTTAATTCATCAAAATTCCTAGCTCAACACGTAATGAACCGCTGTTTTTGTATAGATTTGTGTGATCGAAAAAAGGTTGTTTCGGATCGTCAACCACAGCAAAACAGTAGGATATGTGACGACATCCTGGACAAAAAGGATTGTTTTGCTGTGCTTGGCATTTTGTTTCTAGTGTATATGGTAAGAAATGTGCAGTAGATATTTTGTTATGGATGTATTTGTAGTTGAACAGGAGTGTTTTTTTTTAAAAGGCGAGTAGTCTAGATGGTGACAAATGCGCAATATTTTGCCCCTGTATAGGAATAAATATTCGATTGTCTTCATCTTTGTATGTGATTTGTCTTCTGTGATTGATAAAACATCATTTATTGACAATAAAAGAAATGTTCTTGTCGTTTGAAGGCTTTGCTGAAGGATCTCTCCGTCCTCATTTGTAACTTACGCAGTAAAGTACGCCCGCGGGTGCGCGGCAAAGCTCATACGCTTTGCAAGTGAACTCAAGGGCGTACCTTGCGCGTGAGAACGTCAAAACAATATTTAAAAACAAAGTAAGAATGAAAAGGGGCCTCGCTAATAAATGGGATAAATGAGAAACGCGCTGGCAAAACAACCAAGCACGCGCTGTTTTTTTTTTTTTAATTTTAACTGGGAGGATACAAATGAGTGTATTTGATAGCTAGATATACGCACGAGGCGCGTAAATAGCAAACGTCGCGTGTTTTTTTTTTAATTTTAACTGGGAGGATACAAATGAGTGTATTTGATAGCTAGATATACGCACGAGGCGCGTAAATAGCAAACGTCGCGTGTTTTTTTTTTAATTTTAACTGGGAGGATACAAATGAGTGTATTTGATAGCTAGATATACGCACGAGGCGCGTAAATAGCAAACGTCGCGTGTTTTTTTTTAATTTTAACTGGGAGGATACAAATGAGTGTATTTGATAGCTAGATATATGCACGAGGCGCGTAAATAGCAAACGTCGCGTGTTTTTTTTTTTAATTTTAACTGGGAGGATACAAATGAGTGTATTTGATAGCTAGATATACGCACGATGCGCGTAAATAGCAAACGTCGCGTGTTTTTTTTTTTAATTTTAACTGGGAGGATACAAATGAGTGTATTTGATAGCTAGATATACGCACGAGGCGCGTAAATAGCAAACGTCGCGTGTTTTTTTTTTTAATTTTAACTGGGAGGATACAAATGAGTGTATTTGATAGCTAGATATACGCACGAGGCGCGTAAATAGCAAACGTCGCGTGTTTTTTTTTAAATTTTAACTGGGAGGATACAAATGAGTGTATTTGATAGCTAGATATACGCACGAGGCGCGTAAAAAGCAAACGTCGCGTGTTTTTTTTTAAATTTTAACTGGGAGGATACAAATGAGTGTATTTGATAGCTAGATATACGCACGAGGCGCGTAAATAGCAAACGTCGCGTGTTTTTTTTTTTTAATTTTAACTGGGAGGATACAAATGAGTGTATTTGATAGCTAGATATACGCACGAGGCGCGTAAATAGGAAACGTCGCGTGTTTTTTTTTAAATTTTACTGGGAGGATACAAATGTGTATTTGATAGCTAGATATACGCACGAGGCGCGTAAATAGCAAACGTCGCGTGTTTTTTTTTTATTTTAACTGGGAGGATACAAATGAGTGTATTTGATAGCTAGATATACGCACGAGGCGCGTAAATAGCAAACGTCGCGTGTTTTTTTTTTTTAATTTTAACTGGGAGGAAACAAATGAGTGTGTTTGATAGCTAGATATACGCACGAGGCGCGTAAATAGCAAACGTCGCGTGTTTTTTTTTTAATTTTAACTGGGAGGATACAAATGAGTGTATTTGATAGCTAGATATACGCACGAGGCGCGTAAATAGCAAACGTCGCGTGTTTTTTTTAAATTTTAACTGGGAGGATACAAATGAGTGTATTTGATAGCTAGATATACGCACGAGGCGCGTAAATAGCAAACGTCGCGTGTTTTTTTTTTTAATTTTAACTGGGAGGATACAAATGAGTGTATTTGATAGCTAGATATACGCACGAGGCGCGTAAATAGCAAACGTCGCGTGTTTTTTTTTTTAATTTTAACTGGGAGGATACAAATGAGTGTATTTGATAGCTAGATATACGCACGAGGCGCGTAAATAGCAAACGTCGCGTGTTTTTTTTTTTTTAATTTTAACTGGGAGGATACAAATGAGTGTATTTGATAGCTAGATATACGCACGAGGCGCGTAAATAGCAAACGTCGCGTGTTTTTGTTTTTTAATTTTAACTGGGAGGATACAAATGAGTGTATTTGATAGCTAGATATACGCACGAGGCGCGTAAATAGCAAACGTCGCGTGTTTTTGTTTTTTTTTTTTGCACGCATGTGCACAGTTGCAGGTCGTATTCGACGTATATAAAATCTGTATGAAGTAAACCAAGCTGCTGGTTTGGCAAAACAATCAGTAATGCTAAAAATTATCGAAAAGCCCTGGTTTTGCACGCGTTGTGTTGTCGTTTATTTGCCTAACTCGAGTGATGCCGAGTCAGCGAATGCACTTCGTTCAAGACACTAAAACGTTTTCTACGCCAAGGATTGCGAGCCTTGCGGGTGCGTGCCCAATCCATGCTCAAAGCGACGGCACGAGCTGCCGTTAGAAACGCAGTCCTTGCCTACGAAACTCTATTTATACGCCAGGAGAGGTGCATTCTATCGTGTGCCTGCTCTCAGCTCTTGCTGCAATAAACGGGTAGGTTTGCAGTGCATGCCGATGTCCCAAAATAGTCAAGACAACACTGTGATTTTTTTTTTTTTTTTGTCTGAGTTCAGCGGAATTGGAGAATGCTTTTCTTCACTCCCAAGCGATTCCAACTCTATTCGCGCTATTATATTTGCCGATCGAGACGTCTTCCCGTGCTTTATCACTCCAATAAAGGTGCACAAACGCTAGTTTCTTTACATTAGGAAACAAACCTGTCTTCATAATAGAAAAAAAAGTTCTCTAGTCCGCCGTATGCAATAGAAAACAAGTACGGCCCGGCACGCAGGCGCGCGCCTTGTGGGCCTCGCTCAGACATGGCGGCGGAGAACGTGGAGCGGAAGGAGGGCAAGGAGGATTACCCTTGATGGAAAGGAGGAAAACGCGGGGAGAGAAGGGATTTGGCTAGCTTATTGGCGCGGGGCCCGCAGCGCCATGGGGTGGCATTTCTTGAAACTATGACGCGCGCAAGACAATGGGAGCCTCGTTTTTTGCAACTATGACGCGAGCCAGCCAATAGCTTGAAGTAGCTTCCAAGTTTTACAGGGAACCTGAACTGCCAAAGCGAATAGTTTTAGGTTACGTTTGAATTTGATGTCAAGACGCTTCTCTCACCTTGCTCGCGGATGCCATGCGAAAAAAAAAAAATAAGAAGGACATAAAAGCTGAAACGACAGCATATGTTATTTTGTTGCATTTTTAGTCCTCTCGGTCGCTTTTTATTGCACATCGAGAGACACTGACAGACGGTTGTATTGGACTGTCGCTCGCGCATGATGGAACGCTAGAACGCCGCTTTCATAGCCGACCCTTGCGAGCGTTGTAAAAGTGGTTTGACGGGGGAGGAATAGCGGACGGACGAAGGCGAGAACGGACGCCGACGGGCTGCGTTCATATTCGCGTCTTCCAGGCATGGCAGACGACGATAGACGGTGGTGAAATAGCAGACGATGCCGGAGGCTGCCGCGCGTCTGCTCGCAGAACTAGCAGGCGCGCTGTCAGACGTCAGACTAGACGCGCCGGATGTCGGGAAAGGGAGATACAAGGAAATGTTAGTGTGTTCGGCCGCGCAGCCAAGCCAATCGAGTAGTAATGAGCAAGTTAACTGATTTGTGGGCGGGGCTTAGAGGGGGCTGTGACCTCCACCTAGATCGCGTCTAACGGTGTAAATATTGTCACCAATGACAAATGATGAGGCGGCGAATAACTGAAGAAACTAAACGTTTAATGGGGCGGAACTTGTGCCCAAAACAAAATAGAGGAAGGATCGCGACGCAGGCGTCGATGTCGGCGAAACAGCAGGATCTAGCGCTGGGGCGAGACTGACTCCGGCTCGCCACGCGGAGCCCCTTTTGTACGCGCGGTTGCTTCTGGAAAAATCAGCCTAGAAGGTTCGGCGCGTAGAGCATTTTAACCTCGAATTAGCAACACGGGTCTCGAATTTACCAGAACATTACATTAGAGTCACCAAAAATGCATACTCGCGGCCAGGAATCGAACCCTGGCTTTCTGCGCGTAAGGCACGCGCGATAACCGTTAGTCCACGAGCGCGCTGCCTGCTTGGTCAGCAGCGCTCGCGGCAATATTGCGCGAGCGCTGCTGCTGCTTTTATCATTGCAGCATCCCTTCAATGCTAAAACCAGCCTTACAGCAAATATAAAAAAAAAAAAATATTATTATGGGCAGCAACTCACAAATTAGTGGAACTAATAATTTTCCACTCGGTTTTGTTCTTTCTGTTGCGAACTCAAATGCACAATTCAATGGAAGCGACCCTCAATGGTAGTATCTGCCTTATAGCAAGTATGAAAAAAATATAATCATCATGTTATGGGCATTAGCTTAAAAACACTTGAAAACAATCATTTCCCATCTGGTTTTGTTTTCTGCTTTGCGAAATAAAAAATAAATAAACAAAAAGCACTAATGGACCTAAACGACCCTTTTTTCCATTCTGACGCGGAATAGGCTTACAAAAGGGGGAAGGCGCCTTTTCGCTGGAACTTTTTGATGCACACCGATCTCAAACGCTTCCGCCGAAGCGCACCGCCAAGCCGCACCTCCCGGGTAAGTTACGACATAATAACTTACGAGACCGATGTTCGCTTATTACTTAAAAACAGGTGCGCGGTATAATACTGCCACGGACGGATATGGTAGACAAACGTATAATCGGAAAGGAACATGTAGTGGGGCGCATTTGTGTCAACAGACGGGAAAAAAGTAGGACATATCCTACGTCGGCGACGGAATGGCGACTCACTCGAAGCAGCGCATTACCGCCGCACTTATGCAAACAGTATGTTTGGAAATATTCGAGATTAGAACACTCGATGATAGCCAAAAATAAACTGGAACATTAAAAAAAATATATATATACTGATTAATATTCAAAATAAAAGCTCACGGCCGAGCGGGGTTCAAAGCCCTTTCCTCCGCGTGGCAGCCTCGTGTGTCGCGCAAATGCGTCAAGCACGCGGCAATATGCGCCGATGAAATACAGCTTATGGGATTCGGCTAGCTGGCTTTTCATGCTTTGATTAAAGTGGACATGCGAAAGATGACGAATAACGGCACTCGAGTGCTCACGCAATGCTCGGGACCAATCTATGAGCCGCATTCAAATATCGTCACTCGGGGAACTATGTCAACCAACACTGCGGCCTCCGAGCTACGTCATCAAGTTTTGCGAAGGAGAGAGAGTGAAGCAAAACGCTCGCTTTTATCCTTGAAATATACCTTTGCAGAAATAGGTGCTGCCCCCATTGTCTGTTTTACGCGTTGTAACATTCAGATGTACGGCACGTGAAATTATCCAAGCAGCCAAGACTAAGTTGACGTTGGTTTAACAGTTCGTGATTTCAGAACGCAGAGAAGGCTGAAGGAAGGCAAAACAGAGTATGTGACGACCTTCTTTTCCGTTCGCTTAATTTTGGTGTGTGTTCTGAGCTCGTAACGATAAGAAAGGAAGAATCGTGCCCCTACCAGGATATACGAAGCGTTCGAAATGGCACGAGCGTACCTCCGAACAGCCCCACAATTCCTTTCGTTGCAAGGTCTCCGGGGATTTTCCGGAAAGGTCTGTTACACCGCAACAAAAAGGTTGCTTGACCAGTGGCGTTGCGTGCGAGTATACTTGGGTCCCGCTAGTGGCAGTAAGCTCGTGTAAAGTCACACAGATTCCAACTGAATATTGTTGCACCGCCCCTTTATGGACAGGTGTAAAAGGTCTTGCGATGTTTTTTCGTCAAAGTCCACGAAGTCGTCTATTACATGCAAAGCCACTTAACATAATTTTCCGATAGAATTGCCTACTTCCCGCTGACGAGCCTCCCGCGACCAACCATAGCCTAAGACTCAACAAATGAGTTTATTTAGTGGTTTTCAAGGATGCCCAGAAAGGTTCTAATTGAACCCATACTTTGCATTTCACAAATTAAAAAGTTCCTTACTGGGAAGTAATTAATAAACAGATTATACCAAACGTTACTAACTGTCCTACAAAGGCCCTTTGGCAGAGACCAATATGACATTAACATTTTTTTTTTATACACCACCTCATGTTTACAAACAACCGAGCACCCCTAGCGGCAGGCCACCGGCATGTAAAAGACGTCGAAAAGGCACAGAGTGCCGTAGGCTGTCACTCCGGCGAAAAGCCGTGTAGCTGGTTTAGCCTTTCGACCCGGTTCTCGTTTACGGGGCGCCATGTTGGTTCAGAGGAGGAAGTTTTCCTCCATTGGAATGGAAAGGGTGGCATCTTTGTTCCTTTCATAGAAGAGCGAATTTCCTCCCGATTTGTAGGAGCAACGTTTTTTTCCTTTCTAAGGGAACATGGGGGACACGTGAGTTTCTTCTTTAAGGGAGGAAGTACTACTCCATTTTCTTTAGAGTGTATACAGGGGGTAACACTCCGGCGGACTGAACTCCCGCTGTCCAAACAACCAACGACTAATTTGTTTAGAAAAAGAAAATGCAGTTCAATCTTGGGGGATCGGTGGCCGAGTGTGTTAGTGTTCCATGCAGCTCGGAGCGCATGGAGCGAAATATCGCGCTACAGAACCCAGGGATCCTGGGTTCAACCCTGGCCCGTTTCGATCTGGGTGAGCATCGTTCAGGCGTTCGGTTGTGTATTCCTATACCACGTGGTGCACGTTAAAGACCCCGGGCTAGCGGTTGTACCGCGCTGGCTAAATTTCGCATCAGCAGCTGATACACCAGACACCCATTGAGGCTGACTAACTTCCGGCTGTATAAACATACACACGACACAATTTCAGTTCAATCCCCACACCTGCCCGTTTCGATCTGGACGATCGTCGTACGGCACCGGCATGCGGCCGTGTACTGCGTGATTCACGTTAAATACCACCGCGTGATGCGTGCTAAAATGTTTTTTTTTTTTTTTTTTTTTTTTAACAACCACCGACACATAATATGAAAGCCTACACTTGCGCTTTAAAATTCACGCCGCTTTTTAGCGCGTTTGAATCAGAGTAAAGTCGAAGTTCGCTGCTCTTTCGATCGACAGCTGAGCGGGAACTATATATACATTGACTACGACATTTAATTTTTTTTAAAAAAAGAAGAAAAAAAGACACGCATTCTTTATCTGTAGCGGCTTCTTAAGATTAGAGATAAACTTAAAATCAAGACCAAAGAAGGCAGACATGGAACAGTTCTGAGCATAATTTCCGAGCCTATCGCACTAACCTAGGCGCTCAACCATGCCGCTGCTCCTAGCAGTTGGATGTGAAAGCGGTAAAGCTCGACGTGCGCGCAGGTGAGAGGCAGCACGGAGGCGTGCGGCAGACACAAAAACCCAGTGACCTCATCAAAAGCACAAGACCCTGGTTCTGTCTCATCAGAGTAGCCGCCCTCCTACTATTTTGCAACGTTTTCTCTCGACTTTTCGCTCCCGACATCGCCGACATCGTCTGGAAATTTAGACGATGTCGGCGATCCACCTGCCAGAGCATGAACCAGCCAGCGCGGCTGACGAGCGATCTGTAAGCCTTTTTTTTTTTCTTCTTATTTCAAAGCGCAGCCGGCGCTACGAGCCGATGTGACTTTGTGGCATTCGTCCATCTTTCCTGCGCGCGTTCTTTCGTCGACTAAAGCCACCCAGTACAGCGAAGGCCCCGTGAGCTTTTAGCATGCATGTTCGTAGTTGTATGTGTTTGAGTCTTCGAACTATACGGTGAGTAGAGACGCAAAATGTGGCAGACTTTTATTCCTGGAGCGATTTGGCACAAGTGGCGCAGTGCTTCCATCATTAACATCATCCTTTGACCGGGGGCTCGTAATGATCACGATAATGTCACGGGCGATTATTCCTCGTTGATAGAGCGTCGATTTGATCTCGCAAATGCCGCGAAATCTTCGATCTATAGTTCAGGAAATATACGCGAGTGGGAAGTGTTGCGGAAGCTTTAGCTTGTCGCAAGCAGACAACGGCGTTTGCAACGCAGTCAGTCATGCGCAGACGCAAACGCACGAACCAGTCTTTCGGGTGATGTTAGCATAAATGAGCGACACAGCTGCGCCGGGAGCCCGGAAACAACGGATGCAGATGTCTAGCGCAGTTTTGTGTCACAGTTTGCATTAGGCATTTGACAGTGCACGTTTCGGTGAATCTGTGCTTGTTCGTATGAACACGTCCTTCGCTTTACTGCCAACCAAAGCCGCGCCGAAAGGCAGTCGTCGCGGTGTGGTTAAAGGGAAGCTAAAGCAAGAACACCCGAGGCCTAGTTAATTAGACCTCAGACATCACGAATATCGTATTCGTTTGGTCATTTTAGGCGCGGATTAACTGGAAAACCACCTTCAAAGTAGCGCTGAAGCCACACCTCTCTGAAGCAGAAGGAAAGGGGAGAGAGGAGGAAGCCCGTCAGCCGACGTCACAAAAGGTCCGGCTGGGGGATTCCGCCGCGGCTGGCCACGCTTCCCTCGTAAGCTGCTCTATACTGACTTTTTCAGCCGCCATCGTTCTGCCGCTGCATAGCGCTTGTTGACCGGTCGTGTTATTAGGGAGTTTTAGAATAGCGCACGCTAAAGCTTTGCGTACGCAAAGAATAGCGTCGTCGCCACTGCGCATGCTCCGAACGCAAACCAGGTTTGGCGCTTTGCGTGCGCAATTTTAGCTTGCGCTATTTCTCGGAAATAGCGTGCGTATGCAAAGAGTCTTTGCGCTTCTCCAAGGAGGATTCGTGATGAGAAGTTGGCTAAAGCCAAGACGAGCAGAGTTAAAAAAAAAATGGCGGCTTCCAGGATTATGTCGGCTGCTGCTTTGGCGGCGTCGTGAGTGCGATGTCGGAGGCATCCTCGCAACTGCGATTTTCAATACGGGACGACATTGTACTCGTTTGGCAACGATCACCGGCAACTTGATGCTTGCGACGCGCGAACATTTCTCGGCGAAGGTACGATGTGCGAAGGTCAGTACACGAGACCTCTCTTGCCGAGGCGACGCGCAAGCGGACACGACCGGTCAACCGCTCCTGTCGCATTCTCATGTTTAAACAAATCTAAAATGCTACTCTGGACCAAAAAACTTGTTCTTTTTTTTAAGTTATAGAATTTCGTGTGTGAAATAAATATTGCGACTGTATCTTGGTGGCGTCGCAAGCGCGAGATGCTTGGGCTTTTGCGTCGCGACGGAGAAACGCTATTCTAAAACTCTCTTTTGTCGCGTGCGCTAATACAAGCGCTAAATTTAGCGCTAGCGTGCGCTAAAATTGCGTGCGTTATTCTAAAACTCCCTATTAGGGGGTTGTAGTAGATCACTTTTCTCCTTCGCTACGGTCCCCGTGGAGAAAACGCCGCAGCTGCGCATGCGCGCCGCCAGCCTCGTCTGCATAGTTCAAGGTCTTGTGGCGGATTACGGAGGGCTATCCGGGTGCTTAGCGGGCTGCAGAAACGGTCTTCAACTCCCTATTAGGGAGTATTCGTAGCCGGTTTTCGCCGTCCCGCAACACTCTCCGCAACCCGCTAGAATACCCGGAACTCTACAGTCAAGGCCATCGGCGCGCAGACGCAGTAGCGGTTCCCTGGTTCCGGAGGGCTTAGCGGTGGAGGAAACACGGTCTACAAAAACTCCCTATTAACTCAATCGCCTGACGTGTTGATCGTTCCCTCGTTTGTTCACGGGTTTGCGGAATTCTCGTGGTACCGAAGCAACTGACTCGCGCTGTTACACGATGCCGTACTCATGTGTAGCCGTCGGCCTGCACAAACAGTGCTCGTCCCAGTTGTTCTTCCCGCTTACCGCCCTTTTCACTCCAACACCGAGATTTCAGAGGGATAGGTTCCCGCTATGTAAACAGACGAGTTTGAGCAAGTACGCTGTTTTTTGTTCAGAACGTGTTCCGGACGGCGCATATGAAAACAATGTACGCATGGGTTTGGGTCTGAAGAATGTTCGCCTGAACCTGACGCTCTGCCGAACATGTTTGAAGGTAAGAAGGCAATTCAGCGCATTAAAAGGCAGACGCAAAGAGGAGACGGCACGATAGTCGGTGACAGGTCAAGATGTAAGCTCTTCCCACCCCTTTCCACATCAGCGGAGCGAACGGTGGAGAGGAGGTCGCCGATCCTCTCCAGCGTTCGCTTTACTAAAGTGGAAAGAGGTGGGAGGAGCTTCCGCTTCGTTCTTGACCTGCCACCGACTATAGGTAGGAATTATAGGTCAACTGTTCTAGAAAAAAAAAAGCTATTACGTTATTAGTTGCGTCTAGGGTACTGGAAAAGCAGCGATCACGTAGCCGAATAGCGGGGTGACTCTTTTGTATTAACCCCCTTATATTAGTCTTTCAGTTTTGGTTTCTTTTTACATCGTTCAAGTGACCATTATTCCCGGACCAACTCCGCTACCCAAAATCTACTCCGCTACTTAGTCACTTGGGAGAGGAGGACTTGTTATAATAACTGGTCATGCAATTCACCATGCGACTTTCATGGTGCAACTTGTTTTAGCATAGACTTCTTTTTACAGTTGCTGATACTATTTGAGGCCACATATTTCTTAAACGTAAACATAAACTTTGTTAAATTTTCTTTTCATTGGTACATAGTCTCTTCAGGAGCGATTTTTGAAGATACGAAGCCTGCGGCATCCTGTTGTGAATTGAGTTCTTTTTTTACGAGTCACGCAGCGTTTTCCGTATAAAGTTCGTGTGTCATGCAATGGTTCTTTGTGCCGTAGAAATGCGATCAGACGATGATAATGCTCGGTGTCAGTCTAATGCAGTCAACAAATCTTGGGAGAAACGTGTGAATGCAGAGGCCCAGGAAGCTTTCACGAATTCGACATCAAATTGAGGACTGCCGGGTACACATATCCGCTTTTTCTAAAGCTGTAATTGCGTAATAATCGGTGGCAATCAAATAAAACGCAGCAGAGGGTACCACTATCACAAAGATGGACCTTCTGCGCAGTTATTCACGTAGCGTAGGGACATCGCGGTGGCAGAACGGCGAGCCTCTGTCATCAGCCGTCTCGTCTATCTCGGACATCGCCACAATTCGGTTCGTGTTTCCGGTAGCTACTCCGATGAGTTTATTTTGAGTTCCGGTGTGCCACAGGGGTCAATTCTAGGACCCATGTTATTTAGTTTGTCTATAAATGGCATTGTTTCTTGCGTTAAGGATGCCAAGATTCCTCTTTTCGCTGATGACGTTAAGCTTTTCATAAGTGTCCAGTCAGTATCAGATTGTTCCAGTCTTCAAGATGATGCAGATTCTGTTTTTAAATGGTGTACGGAAAACGGTTTGTCACTGAACGCACAAGAAACTAGATCTATCGTGCTATTTAGAAAGTGCGAGAGAATTTCCTTTGCGTACAGTGTTGGTGGCGTCCCAATTCCCCCGTATCGTTTATCAGAGACCTTGGCGTCTGTCTTGACAGCGCACTTCCTTTTAGTAATCATGCTGTTACAACCGTAGGGTATTAGGTATGATTTCACGTTTATGTCGCCAATTTTCTGCACCTTCATGTTTACTGCATTTGTATAAGTCTTTGGTTAAATCACGGTTAGAATTTGTCTCGGTGGTTTGGAATTCACTGACTATTTAGCAAGCTATCGCGATTGTAAATGTACAAAAGCGAATGATTAGATTTGTCTATGATATGTATATTGTAAGGGGGTGTTTCTACCACTACGAATCATTGCTTCACATGTTTCTATTGCATAGATTGACTGTGAGAGGACAGTACCGAAATTTTGTTTTTACACAAAGTTGTTCATGGTGAGGTAAACTCGACGGACTTTTTGCAGTATATTGACTTCCATGTTCCGCCCCGAATCATTAGGAACAAATCAACTTTTTACCCCTCCTGTACATCACCTGTGTCACCTCTTTTGAGGGTTCAAGTTGATTTCAATAGTGCTCATCAGAATAACTTTGATATTTTTATTGTACATCGGGATTTTATGCAACAATTACGCGAATGGATGTCTTCGCCTTAAAGGAGCTGTGCAACGATTTTAACGTCGAAAGAATTTGCCTCTTCTACTTTTGACATTGTTTATCTTGTCGCAAAGACAGAAAACACATCTTCCTTCGAAATGTTGGGATTCCGCCGCGTAATCGCGAGGCAAAAATTAGACTACTTCCCGACCTACAGCCGCGAGCGGCGGCCATGAGAACCACGCGACATGACGTCAATGGGGGACTTGTAAAAAGATAGCAAGCAGTGCAAATACCTGCTCGATAAAAGGTTCTTTTTTTTATTATTAATCTGGTCGTTCTAACATAAATATAAATGCGCCAAAAACCTGGTATCATCGACAAAACTTTTATTGTACGGAGTTTTAGTGGCGCCATCTATCCTAGGTTCACAAAACCGTCAACTTTATCTGCTACCGCGAACATCCGCCAGAAGTCGGAGGGGTATGGGGGCAGAGCCGGACGGGGATGGCCGGACCCGGACGTTGGCACTTCTTTTCCTTTCGCCATGTTGATCGCGCTGCGCAAGCACGTGGTCACGTGGTCGCGAGCGGGTGAGTTCTCGCTGCTCACCGATGGCTCTAGAGAGCTTCACCGGAACTCCGCGCGACCCCCATTCACGTCACAGCGCACGTGACTCGGAATATGGTGAAGGAGTTGAGAGGTGCCACAAAACTCAATCTTAAAAAAAAACAGGACATGAGCAAACGGCTGTTCTTTAATTTCAGAAAGTAGCACCACTCCATTTATTTGTCTATTTAAAGAACCCTTTTTGCTACTCCGATGAGTTTATTTTGAGTTCCGGTGTGCCACAGGGGTCAATTCTAGGACCCATGTTATTTAGTTTGTCTATAAATGGCATTGTTTCTTGCGTTAAGAATGCCAAGATTCCTCTTTTCGCTGATGACGTTAAGCTTTTCATAAGTGTCCAGTCAGTATCAGATTGTTCCAGTCTTCAAGATGATGCAGATTCTGTTTTTAAATGGTGTACGGAAAACGGTTTGTCACTGAACGCACAAGAAACTAGATCTATCGTGCTATCTAGAAAGTGCGAGAGAATTTCCTTTGCGTACAGTGTTGGTGGCGTCCCAATTCCCCCGTATCGTTTATCAGAGACCTTGGCGTCTGTCTTGACAGCGCACTTTCTTTTAGTAATCATGCTGTTACAACCGTAAATGCAGCACCAAGGGTATTAGGTATGATTTCACGTTTATGTCGCGAATTTTCTGCACCTTCATGTTTACTGCATTTGTATAAGTCTTTGGTTAAATCACGGTTAGAATTTGTCTCGGTGGTTTGGAATTCACTGACTATTTAGCAAGCTATCGCGATTGTAAATGTACAAAAGCGAATGATTAGATTTGTCTATGATATGTATATTGTAAGGGGGTGTTTCTACCACTACGAATCATTGCTTCACATGTTTCTATTGCATAGATTGACTGTGAGAGGACAGTACCGAGATTTTGTTTTTACACAAAGTTGTCCATGGTGAGGTAAACTCGACGGACTTTTTGCAGTCTATTGACTTCCATGTTCCGCCCCGAATCATTAGGAACAAATCCACTTTTTACCCCTCCTGTACATCACCTGTGTCACCTCTTTTGAGGGTTCAAGTTGATTTCAATAGTGCTCATCAGAATAACTTTGATATTTTTATTGTACATCGGGATTTTATGCAACAATTACGCGAATGGATGTCTTTGCCTTAAAGGAGCTGTGCAACGATTTTAACGTCGAAAGAATTTGCCTCTTCTACTTTTGACATTGTTTATCTTGTCGCAAAGACAGAAAACACATCTTCCTTTGAAATGTTGGGATTCCGCCGCGTAATCGCGAGGCAAAAATTAGACTACTTCCCGACCTGCAGCCGCGAGCGGCGGCCATGAGAACCACGCGACATGACGTCAATGGGGGACTTGTAAAAAGATAGCAAGCAGTGCAAATACCTGTTCGATAAAAGTTTTTTTTTTTTTTATTAATCTGGTCGTTCTAACATAAATATAAATGCGGCAAAAACCTGGTATCATCGACAAAACTTTTATTGTACGGAGTTTTAGTGGCGCCATCTATCCTAGGTTCACAAAACCGTCAACTTTATCTGCTACCGCGAACATCCGCCAGAAGTCGGAGGGGTACGGGGGCAGAGCCGGACGGGAATGGCCGGACCCGGACGTTGGCACTTCTTTTCCTTTCGCCATGTTGATCGCGCTGCGCAAGCACGTGGTCACGTGGTCGCGAGCGGGTGAGTTCTCGCTTCTCACCGATGGCTCTATAGAGAGCTTCACCGGAACTCCGCGCGACCCCGATTCACGTCACAGCGCACGTGACTCGGAATATAGTGAAGGAGTTGAGAGGTGCGACAAAAACAGTCGAGTGGCGCGTGCTTGGCAGGCCGGCAAACAAGGTACAAGCTAAACATACAAAAAATAAAGAATCTGAGTGCATCGATGCAAGAGATTGCGAGCCAGCCCCAAAAAGTTTTTGGAGCGCTTTGTGCAACGACTGAACTCGAGACAAACAAGCACGCTGTGCGGGTTCAGCGTGCAGACATTGCTATCTTTGCTTTAGCTCGCTTCTCTTCACCGACTTTCTTTCACGGCAGATTTTTCACGTACCGAGGTCCCTCTCGAAAGAAGGCCCACCGAGAGGAATCTAGATCATCAATACTTTGACAGAGCAGTCTTTGAATCAAAGGTGAATTTTTGTAGTAACGTATGATTTAAACAAGAGCAGGAATGTTGATGAACATGCGGCGTTACTTATAGTTTCATTTTGGAAAGTGCCATATCTGCAGTGATGTGGGGACGGCAACATTCGACGTCGCGCGACCACGATGACTGAAAGGCAGTGACCAAATATAGTTTTCCCACGGCCGTTGCTTCAGCTCACAAAGTAACTCCTGCCGCGCAAAAACGTGGTTTCGTTTCACAGCATGACGGCATGGCTGGTAGTGGTACCCGGCACGCTAGCGTCGGAGCGTCTGCACACATCCGCGTCTATCGCTGAAAATATAAAGAAAAAGTGACGAGACGAGATCAACAAGACGAGAGCGCGAAACGCGAGACGCCGGGAAAACCATGCAAGACCGGGTGGACAATTAAAGCACGGTACTTTGTGTCAGGCGGCCGCTTGCGCCACATAACACAGGCCTGCTCAATTACGTTACTCAGTTTAGCTTCGGTTTTAAAAGGCGACCTATATTGGTCCTTTGGCGCAGGCTTGGCGCAGATTACCCATATGTTGGCGAACTGTAGCAGGATGTAGCAGGGTTAGCCCCTTAGGCGCAGTTTGGCGCGATTGGCACAGCAATCACATCACTGTACTTTTAGCTCAAAGTACAAAAAAAAAATTAACAAAATATCAAATATTCTTGTTACTTGTACACCAGTTAAGAATGCACACCTGAAAAGCGATAGGAAATATCTGACATTCACAGGGTAGATAGGATATGCATTAATAATTCAAATGGCAAATTGTGAGAAAAATGTCTCCTATGACGAAACGTGTTTAGTAAGGATGGTAGAATGTACCTGATGGTTCCTAGCCCATAGTTCGTTCGGGGGGTGGGTATATACATCTACTCATTTAAACGCGTACGATATATGTTTGCATTCCAGGGGTGAGACAGGGGAAACAGTTTTTGGAGCAATTTTTGGAGCAGAAAAATCTGGATTTTGGAGCAGCTTAGGAGCACAAAATTCTCGTTTTGGAGCAGCAGTTTACGCATCTTGGAGACACTTCGGAGCATAGAAGTCTACAGTTTGGAGCAGATTAGGAGCAGAGACGTTACAGCAGCTTATCAGCAATTTAAATTTTAAAAATCTGATTTAAATCACATAAATCTGATTTTTTTTTTCTTTTTTAATCGTTATTTTTTTCCACCCTGGTTCCCTAAGTCATCAGCGCCGATACGCACCAAAATAAAATATAAAATAACAAAAAAAAAAAAGGAAAATGCAAACTTGAGTCTAATGCGCATGGATGAGGACAAGAAACACAGGCTTGCTGCACAGTTAGGTGGGCACCAGGTACCTCAAGCTTATACGAACTGGTGCCAAGGCGCAATTGTAGTGCAAAACTCTTTAAAGCGGTGATTCGAGAACATGAACAGGGAAGCACGGTTTACTACAACCAGACATCGATCGGACGCTCGTAGAGAGCACGAGCAGATTGGAAAAACTCCCCACACAAGTGAGTCCCAAGGTAAATAGTGAATTGGTATAAAAAAAGAAAAAACTATGAGCAGCACATGCACGCTAAATACGGGTGTGTGACCGATTCCTTCGATCGTTCACGCACTGGGAGCACGTGTGGGATAACCGAAAGTACTGACGGCTACGGCGCCGTCCATTTTGACGAGAAGATTACGGAGACGAATGAACAATTACACGATGGAGGCGGTCAATAGCACTTTTAAGAAAAGGTTTATTCTTAAAACCCAAGAAATACTCGCTCATCTTGATAGCCTGTGCGTCGTATACCTCCCGCGGCCAGACAGCGAGACCACGTAACAGCACACCGGTAGCATGCAGTCGCGGATGACAGCGAAAAATGGTAGGAAAATCGGGAAACGACCACGTATCATATGTAGAGAAAAGTACTACAGCTGAGATCGTCGAATCCGGCGGTTGCTTGCGCCACCCTGTACCCGTGCCGTGTACTTAACTACGAGGGTAGAAAGTTGGGTAAGTTGGTGATTCATAATGATTAAAAAGCGCGACAGGACAACGGACACAGAAGGAGACACAGACACAGTGCTTTGTCTGTGTCTTCTTCTGTGTCCGTTGTCCTGTCGCGCTTTTTAATCATTACTTTACTACGACGAGACTGAATGTTGCCAACCAAACTCTCGTTTCCCGCTAAATCTAGCGTCGCCGCAAACTTTTTTTTTTTTTTAGTTTTTGAGTTACTTTGGCGCAGTATGGCGCAATTTCGACCGATTTCGCGTTTTTGGCGCGACTAGGCGCATAAAATTGGGTTTGTATCAAAATGGCGCAATTGGCGCAGATGTCACACCCCTGCTAACTTGGATATTTGGAGAATATGGCTACGTTCCTCTTTATTGCAACATTGTATGAAGCTAGGAGGAGGAAGCAACACATGTTTGTTATTCTAACAATCTTAAATCGTGTGAAAAGCCGAACTGTGTGAAAAGATACGATACATTCGCGATCACTCTTAAAGGGACACTGACAGGGTATTTATGCTCGCCGAGGTTTTTAGTTGTACGTGACATATGAGAGCCCAACTACCCAGAACAAAATTTGCGGCTCGAAATTCAGTTTCTTTCCGCCCGAAAACCGCCGATCAAGAACTGGCCGGTTCGAGTCTCGCTCACCCTCTTTTCCGTGGTCCCGGGCCGTTTTCTAAGGTATCGATGCGACCACCAAATTTAATCGAAGTCGTGGGTCATTGAAGGCACACAGTCAATATTAAAAATAGAAAAAAAATATGAAACCCATTTTTTTGTGGCTTCAAAAAAGCTGCAAGTACGTTGATTGAAAAAAAAAAAAGTAGCACAAACAACCGGAAGCTTTCTGTGCGTTCACTCAACATGGCGTCGTTTCGCGTATCGTGGGACTAGCACTAGCGGATGGCAGCGGACGACGGGCGTTGGACCTCTACTTCAGAACTGTCGTTCACGGTACTGGCGAATTCTGTCTTTCTTCGAAAGAGAAATTTCGGACCAATCAAAAGAACTGATACTCATCCCGTACGACATGCCCGACCAGCAAGCCGATTGCACGAAGACGTCGCCGAGCCATCGTCCCTTCTCCTGGCTGAAGACATCGCTCGCTCAAACGTCAAGCACGAAGTGCGTACTTCGAGTTGGATACGCACGCGTACGGTTACTTTACGAGGTGCGAATGTGCCCTATGCGTGGTGCTGCCCGACTTCAAGCCGGGAGTGTATGTATTGAAGGGAAATCGGCAGCAAACTTCCGACATACAGTCTACCAGCTGCATAATTACGCATGAGACTGTTCCTTCAATAGCTCAGTGGAAAGACGTCCGGTTCACACGCAGAGGGCACGGGTTCGATTCCTGGTATGGGTGTACTGTCGTGAGCAAAAGTCTGGACAACACGGGAGCGCCGACCGAATTGCATCGCCGCGCTCCCTAACGGCGCCGCGCCTGGTGCCGAGACCCGCGCAATGCGCACGCGCGTCCTTTCTTATCTGCTGGCCCACTCGTACGCTCGCTTCAACGTGATGCGCTCCTGAGCGATTAAATGGGCGCTAGGTGCCGCCCCGGGAACCCAGATTCCGCTCTGGACGAGCTCGCGTGTTCCGCGGCACGCGCCGTTCGCGCATATCTTTCCCCCGACTCGGCCCCTCACTGGACTTCTTCCAAAACCGACGCGCCCCATCGCGGCAAATTACCACGGAGTGCACTCTGGGATCTAGTTGGCCACTCAGTTTCGGTTTCGGCTGAGCAGCTTCATCTCAGGCTATCACGCCGCGACCGAGCGCGCTGCTTGCGTTTTTGATTATCTGACTTTTCACGAACGTACAATACATTCATTCTCGAGCGATACAAAACGAAGACCGGGGCACTTTCCTTGGTTCCCGAAACACCGGGTATTATGATGAGTGCGTATGCAAATGTAGTAAGACGTGGCTTAGTCACGTCACCCCACGAGTGCATCTTTGAGTTCAATTTCAATAATTCCGCCTAGTACCAGTGAACTACAACTGAAATTTGGTCACCTGGAGCTTTACACGTATTTTGTTTGCCAAACGTCCGCTTCTTGTTACTTCATTGGGCTAAAAGCAAGCCGCATCCTCACAGGAGTATCAAAGTTGAGCCCAGCGTTGACGCATGAACTTTTAAGAAAACGCAATAAATTCGACCTCACTACTGCACAAACGTTACTATGATGTCTTCCTCGTGTCATCATATATCTCCCACTCAAATTTTATGCTGATAGAAGATTAAGTTTTCGCAAACGCTAAGATCGGCTAGCTACGACGGAGGCCCTAACAAGGTCCCCTACTCCTCGCTAAGCCATTTTGGACGAGCTTTTACTGACGCCCAAGATCTGTGCCTGAACGGTGTGTCTGAAATTATCTCGGCATACTCAGGCATGAAGAAAACAAACACATAACAAATATTATGGCCATTAGCAACCGTCAAACGCGCTTTGAATAATTTCGTTCGTTTGGCGCACCGCATATATGGGTTCATGCCTGTCCGGCGCTCTTCACACAAGTGCTCGACTTTTGCTTTCTTAAAACGGTTTGAATGTGCGAATGTGCCTATATGATCGCAGGATAACTTTATGCGCATACGCGATGTTGAATATTAGTGGAATGCAAGCGGGTGGGGACTTCACTTCGTGCAGTGCTGCGGGTCAGTACAGATAAGAGATAAGAAGTGTGTTAAAATTGAGCTTTTCAATGGCGCCTCCGAGTTTTACCTCGCATACTCAGGCGTATTAAGAAAAACAGTAATTGCAAAAAGTAATATTTCGTCGATGGACGCACGAAACAAACAAACTTCCGGATGAACAACACTAATGTAAAGGCGCGAGCTCGATGTACGCATACTTATTCGTTGCTACAGCTTGTTGATTCGTACACAAGCAAGATCCCCGAGCTTCGTAGCGTCGTGATTTCCAGCACTGGCTTGTACACATACTTCGATCGGAACGCTAACAGAAAGGCTCAAGTACAAAAATACAACAAGCATGTGTTAAGACAAGCTATACGTCTTGGGCTTGTGCTAAAGCTTCAAGGTCTAAACCATTTAGGTTAGTTTAGAGACCACAAGTGACGCTCTCGGGACCAGAAAACATGAGATAACGGCCTTTAATAGTCCACGCTCTGTGTATAATATCTTGTCGACGTGTCGATCGAAACCGAAACCGAAACCATGCCACTCTCCTCCCTGGCCAACTAGTTCCCAGAGTGCAACGCGCGCCGTGTTGCATGCAGGGCTTTATGGAAGTAGTCTATTCTATGCCACGCCGTGTGGCAGAAGTGATTCAGGCTAACGGAAACATGACAAAGCATTAGCCACACAAACTGAACCAGCGCCTCTTTTTCCTTCCGTTTTGTTTCTTGTTTTTTCTTGGGAGGGGGGTTGAATCAATACCACCTAGAAGACAAGGCCTGCGCATGACGTTTCGTTAGTAGATCCCCGACCCGCCCCAAGCGGCAAACAACCCGAAGCTTGACGAGAGTAGGGGCCCCGCGGAGCGCGGGCGAAAAGTGATCCCAGCGTCCCTGGCGAGTTCGGAGCCTCGGCTAGCAGACGAATTCTCCGCTACGCATTGGTTTTGCCCATTTCCGTGCGAGGTGACCAATGAAAATAAATTGTCACGGGTATTCGTTGCTTTGAATGTTAAAAAATAGGTGCCTCCTCATAAGTGAAGGACATTTTCTTCGCGTGGGAAGGATGTTTGAGTTTTCAGGTTGCAATTTTGGGACTCTCCTAAAGAAAACACTCTGTCACAACTTACGTAAGCGAGACAAAACACGAATATACCTTCACACTGTCTTTTGAAAAAAAGGGCAATGTACAAACATTTTAGAACGTAGCTACGTTTCAACTTTACTGTTCTTATCAATCAATTTGTTTTGTTGTTGCAGTTCCCATTTCTCATGAATGTCTTGCTTATTACTGTTTTGTCGAATAAACGAATAGGAGGAAGAAGCAAAAGGCAATTTCGAAACACGTACGTTAATGCGATGTCAGTATGCTCTGGAAGAAGTCGATTGTGCACATGCAAATCTGACGCTATAACTGGAACTGAAACTAATAAAAGCGGAGGCAAGCAAAGCAGACTTTTTGCACGCCCAAAAGAAAAAAACAAGGAGAGTGCCCGGACGACTAACGTCTTCGTCGCCTTCTATTATAAAAGCCGGCACCCTTTAGACCGTCAGCAACTCTTTCCATTTTTCCAAGTCTACTTTCTTTTTATTTTTGAGGGGACGTTACGACGTCACGTTCTTTCTTCCTCCTGCTTTTATGTTGTTGTTTTTTATGTTTATTTTTTTTTGTTTACTTGATGTTCGAACCATCGCGTATTTTGTTTTGCCTTGTTTGGATTAGTTTTTGCTCTGTTTCCTTCGATTCGGCGTTTACTACCGCCGGTCCGTCTGCTACGCTGGGCCCGGACATTTTGAGGGCCGTCTGCAACTTTGTTGTTGTTTTCTTCCACTGTCGTCCGCGAAAAACCTCCTATTTTCGCCTTCGATTGAGTTTCTAATTCGAAATCTTCATATGTGCTTTTTGGTATTTATCAAATATATTAAGTGTGCAAGCTCCTTATACATTTATATTCGAATTTTGTTTGTATACGCCGGAACGTCTGCTACGGGTCATCGTTTGTTGATCAACGGGCCGCCTTCGGGCATACACCAGCGCATACTTGGAGATGGCAGGCGTGTCATGTGCTGCCTACCACTGCAAAAACAAGTTTTTGCGATGTGTTAGAAAGTTCTTCTTCCGCTTCCCGAAGACCGACCGAACGTGAGTAATTAAGTTGCTGCAACATTAAAATTAAGCTAAAACAAACAACAAAAAGAAAAGAGAAGCTCCTGTTTTTTTTATGCTGCTGCTTTCCATTTTTTTTCCCTATGTGCCGCAATCATCGTCGTCGTTGAAGGAGTTTTTGGCTGGGTGATTTGTGTCTTTCTATCGTCTGCTAAAGTTTTCTTTTATTCGCCGTTGTTCGCTACCTGTTCCCCATTTCTCTTTATTTTCGTCTGAGAAGGGGAGCCCATCTTTCCTGCAAAGTTCGGAAAATGTTTGCACGGTCATTTTCTCGTTACTTTTTTGTTTTTGTTGTGCTGCAGCGGCTGGTTCGCTTGCTCTGGTAATCTTAACATGTTGTTTTCGCACGTTTTAATGATCACCTATTTAGGTAAGAAACTGTGACAACGCAGTCTGCAACGGATCAACAGATAGCCTCTTACGACATAGTTCGAGCAGCTGAACGCGTTCTTCTGCTTCCCAGATGCGCTCCAAACTCGTGTGATCCCCTGAGTGGCGTTTGAGAGCGCTAAATAGACTGCTCTGTCTTTGTTTATGCTTGCGTTGTTATTTGATTGTCGTTGCAGTTGCGATGAGTGGATTCCGCTTCGCAAGCGAACTGACCGTAATGAATTGTTTCAGTTGTTGGGGTGACGAAACGGGGCTCGCAAAGCGTCTGCTTACGTAGACTCCGTGTCCTTTATCGGCGTTCGCCGCCGCTCCCGTGGGTTTTCGGAGGAATTACGTCGCATTTACTGGCGGCCACAGCTGCGTGCGCGACTGCTTAGCGCGAGCTAATAACGAGCTACCACAGTTCATTTGCAACGTGCATGCGACACCATCAAGATTGCCGATCTTAGCAATGTAAGCTCGTTCTGAGCACGACCACTGCAGCAGGCGATGCAGCAGGCGATGGAGCAGACGATCATAGCAGACGATGGTGCTCATCCGGGCTACCTAGGGGGCGCTGAGGGGATCTACTAGTGATGACGTTTAGAGGAGGAAACGCGCAGGCCTTGTGTTCTAGGTGGTATTGGTTGAATACATATTTCTTTCTTATTTGGCGTTTTCTTTTTGCTCGTCATTCACCACTTTACCGCGCGTGCTGATCACTCGGAAGGAAGCCCAAGGCTGCCTCGAGTACGCGAATACAAGTTCTACAATTCATTGCGGCTGCATCAACATAAGCGACAGTTTTTAACGCGTCGCCGAGTCGCGGGAAAGATATGCGCGAACGGCCTATGCCCGATGCCGCGGAGCACGCGAGCTCGTCTAGAGCGGTGAGTGAGGCACTCGGAATCTTGGTTCCCGGGGCGGCACCTAGCGCCCATTTAATCGTTCAGGAGCGCATCGCGTTGAAGCGAGCGAACGAGTGGGCCAGAAGATAAGAAAGGACGCGCGTGCGCATTTCGCGGGTCTCGGCACCAGGCCAACCAGTCGCCGCGCCGTCAGGGAGCGCGGCGATGCAATTCAGTCGGCGCTCCCGTGTTGTCCAGACGGGAGCCAGAGTTGCGCGTTCATGCATGACATGTGGATTCAGCTCCTCACGTGACTGAATTCGGCGAATAGCAGCGCCGCGCGTTCGAGGCGCGCGGCGCACTCAAAAGCCGGGGAACGTACGCCGGGGCTCGTGCAACGTCTACTTTGCTGCACGACACTTGATACGGCTCCTCACGTGATCGGATCTCGGCGAATAGCGGCGAGGGCGGCACGCGGCACGTGGAATCAAACGCGCAACTCTAGCTCCCGTAGGGAGCCTATACACGAACTCTAGTCGAGACTTTTGCTCACGACAGTACCTTTCATTTTTTATTTTATTTTTTGTCAAGCATTCTGCGATGTTTACATTTCTTTTTTTTTTACAATTATCACAGGAAAAAAAAAATTGTTGTGGACGATACGTCGCTGAACTAAATGGTATGGATTCCATTTTTGACACCTGCGAACTCAGTGTATATCACTTTCCACAAAATGCAAGGAGCATATGAATCGGGTAGCGTCCGCTTTCCGAGCTTCGCGTAATGGTTCTACAGGAATTGCAGCCAGCCATTGATTCCGACGCGTTGATCTTTCGGAAACTTGTGCACTCTGGCCACTTTCAGATGTAGGACATGTGAGGCAACCCTTACAAAAAAATGAACTGAATTTCAATTGAAAGTATAAAGGGCTCACTCAATAGACCGCATTCAGTCTCAATTGAAATTCAATTGACTTTCTCTAATGAGTCCCTATTGAACCGTCCCAGGGTATTGGCCACTGAGGCGCAATTGAGTTTTAGCAATTACATTTCAATTGAATTTTGGCAATAGTGTTTTAATAGAACTTTTGCTATTGAGTTTCAATAAAAATATTGCAATTGAGTTTCAATTGAATTTTTGCAACGTGTCTCAATAGAATTTATTGCAACTGCGTTTAAAAAAAAATTGCAACTGGTTAAGAATTTTTTGTATACTTCCTTAAAGCATGCAACATGAAGGAAACAAAGCACATGGAGGAAACGAACACAAACATCATAACTAAGCACTCACAACCCACTAATCGTACTCCCCTTGACTGCCCCACCGCCTTATATACCCTACATAAGAAAGGTATTCATTTGGCCGGTGACCACCTCAGCATTTATTAAGGTTCCCAGTTTGCTATTTCCTCCTTGGAAGTCTCATAAATGATAAACAATGTTTCGAAGTCATTGGACTCTATCCCTTAATAGAAAAACATTGGTACAAGCAATAATCGTTCGGTGCAGTAATCCACAAACGACCAAAAAACAACAAACTCAATTGCATTCCTAATGAGTAAATTCAATAGAATTGCTATTGAGTTTCTTATGACCAAGCTCAATTGCATTCCTAATGAGTAAATTCAATAGGATCGATATTGAGTTTCTTATGACCAAACTCAATTGCATTCCTAATGAGTAAATTCAAAAGAATACATATTGCATTTCTAATGAGCAAACCCAATTTCATTTTTAATGAGCAATTTCAAAAGAATATATATTGAGATCTTAATGACCAAACTCAATTGCATTCCTAATGAGTAAATTCAATAGAATCGATATTGAGTTTCTTATTACCAAACTCAATTGCATTCCTAATGAATAAATTCAATAGGATCGATATTTAGTTTTTTATGACCAAACTCAATTGCATTCCTAATGAGTAAATTCTATAGAATCGGTATTGAGTTTCTTATGACCAAACTCAATTGCCTTCCTAATGAGTAAATTCAATTGAATCGATGTTGAGTTCTTATGACCAAACTCAATTGCATTCCTAATGAGTAAATTCAATAGAATCGGTATTGAGTTTCTTATGACCAAACTCAATTGCCTTCCTAATGAGTAAATTCAATTGAATCGATGTTGAGTTCTTATGACCAAACTCAATTGCATTCCTAATGAGTAAATTCAATAGAATCGATATTGACTTTCTTATGATAAAACTCTATTGCATTCCTAATGAGTTCAATAGAATCAAAATTGAGTTTGTAATGATCATACTCATTAGACATTGAGTTTATATTGAGTTTCAATTGACTCTATAGGAACACAATAGAAAGTCAATTGAAACTCATTGATCATTTTTGTAAGGGAACTCTTCACGCAGCACCTTGGAGTTGGGAGTATTCTTTTCGGAGCTGATCACGGGAATTAACCACGGCACTCGGGCACTCACTACTATAGTCGGATGCAACCTAAGAACAATCCTTTAGCTCCACCCACAAGCGCATTGCGCCCATCTGAAGTGCCTCCGCCGTCAAGAAAGTAGTTCGCTAGCAACGTTGCTTTTTCTTCCTCCAGTAAACGTGTCTTAAACTACTACAATATTTATTTAATTCATTCAGGACGTTTAAATAAGTTAGAATACGTTTTTGTCAAAGAAGTAGCTGTTTAGTAAAGAAAGAAAGTCATGTCCAATGAACCGTCTTCCCAATTCATTATCTGTCCAAGGTACTGCCAGCGCCTTCGATTGATGGAAAGCGGCGAAAACGAAACTAACCTTTCTCTCGCCAAAATTATAAATAACAAAGCTCTTATAGTTCCTGCAAATAATAAATATTTAGTGATTTACTTAGTTTTGTGGGCTTTGCGCACGAAATGTGTGCCTTTATTTTGTTGGATGAATAGAAAACAAGAATAATTATACTTTTCGGGTTTGACAAATCGGCACCCTCCCAAGTCATCGACACCACCACCGCGCCCCGCTCTCTTTGTCTTCCGTCATGGATCCCACTGAGGTGACATCGGAAAGCGATTCCCCTGATTCTTCTTGGACGAAACAGCCTGGTGCAGCCTTACCGGCGACACCAAAGCGGTTCTTCAAGAAGCACAAGCGAGGTCGGGTTTTGAACAGCGGCCAGCGTTGCGTAAAACACGGTGCAAAAAAGCAGAATAATTGTCACGAGAAACTAGCGTCGCGTTGCTAAGGCCAGCAGCCATGTTGAGATTTTTTTTTTTTCAAAAGGATCGCGATTGGTCCACGGAATCGTGACGTCATGAAAACGATTGGCTGGCGTTTCTCGGCGTAGGAATACATTTTCCTCTCAGAGGCATTTCCGGTTTTTTCTTAGCTTGCAACCGACTATAATTGCCAACACTTAAATGTACAAAACAACTCATCTTGAAGTTCAAAACAGCGAGCGGAACAAACATAACTGCAAAGGAATACCACGGCGAACGGACGCATTTCGTCTGCTACGTGCGGAAAGAGGAGAAAAAAAAAAAAAAACGCACGGTCGGGTGTAGCCACGTGACTTCCGCCACTCCCGCTATCCTCTCCACTTCTCCGTTTCGGTTTCGGTTTCGCGCAGTTGCGTTTTTTGGCTTTATTAAAAAAATACGTGACTCTGTAGCAAAATATTAATTGGGTAGTCTTCCGACACCATAATGAATCGCCTGACGAAAAAGGAAAACAAAAAATTTGGGTGGTGTCAGTGTCCCTTTAAGGCCTTTTTCTGTTGGGTGAGAAGTGTATTCATATTCTACTACAACGAAAGTTCGGCGCTCATTTTTTGGTCTATATCTGTTCAAAAGAGCAGTATCACATGGAACATACCAATATCTTGTTAAAACAGTCTCGAAAGGGAATTTTAAAACGAATTAAACGATTAGCAAAGAGCACCTGGTGGATGTCGCTAACGCCTCGTTGGTAATGCTCGTCTAGGAACCTTGACAGCTATAGTCGGTTACAAGTTAAGAAGGTAGGAGAAGCTCCTCCCACAAGCGTGGTGCGCCGGTTTCAAATCCCTCCGCAATCGAAAGAAGAGTTCACTGGAAACGCTCCTTGCTCCGCTTCAATGGATAAATAATTGCCACAGAGTGGTGCCAACTTGTCTCCGACCCCCACTTTTTAAGAAAGCGACCTTTGTATTCATCGAAGAAGGAACCGAGCCCCTGAAAGCAGCCTTTGTATCAATCGGAGGGGGATGCTAATCCCCGAAAGTCGTCTTTGTTTCCATCGGAAGGGGGGAGACTTAATCTCCCTCTCGTGGCTTCCACAATGCTAAGTCAAAGTCGAGAGATAGAGCAAATATGTACAGAAAGGCACGACCCTCCTCGCGCGTTGGCCGCAACGTCACGGAAACGATGGGACGCTATTGGATGCGGAGGTGGCGGAGGGATATACGATTCCCTTTGAGGGGCATTTGCCGCTACCTTCTTGACTTGTAACCTATTATAGTGACGGAGGTTGTCTCGCCTCCGGCCACGACGAGAGAAGGGGGGAAGGAGGAACTCCCCTCTTCCCGAGAATCCCTTTTGTGTGTCGCAGAAGTCGCTATATTCCCCCTACAAGATTATAGAAGATTAACCCGTCACTCAAAATTCGTACAAAAGTAGCCGCTTCGGTGGCTGGAACGACTAGGCCATCCTCTCGGCGTCAGCCTCGCCGTAGCTTTGCTCGTCTCGAGACGACCTACGTCACGATTGCGTTGGATGTCACGTGCTCTAAGCTGGGCCTTCTCCGAGCGCTTGCCAGAGTGGGCCGTTTATAACGAAAAATACAGCCACCAGGATCAAAATACAAACGTGCGATTGTCATTTACGGATATTGTGGATCATATTCAACCTATTTTTGAACACGACGGGAATATTTCAAATTTCGTTTTTTCCATACCAGATGGCAGCACACAAAATATGACTGGACAAGACCGTGGTAGATGATCTGCTTAGCAAACGAGGTGAACATAGAGCGATATCTAGACAACAATCCTACGGCCTTTCTGGCTTTTTGGTGGATATAGTTTACGTGGTCATTCCATGATAAAGTATCAGAAAAGAGCACGCCGAATATTTTAAACGTTTTCACAATTTCAATATCTTCGACAGCTATATTGATATTTAAATTAGGAAAAACTGTTAAGTCTATTGCAAGGAATATTATGCATTTAGTTTCGCTCGTGTTAATTAGTAGTCTATTTACTTCAGCCCAAAGGCTAAAACTGAAGAGCACACGATTTGCTGCCAGTTCCATCTCGTTACATGTATGACCCCTCAAGAAAAGTGTAGCATCATCAGCATAGGCTATAAATTTGCAAACAGGAACCCAACGCTCAATTTCATTTGTGAATAAAATAAAGAATAGCGGGCCTAGTACACTTCCTTGCGGTACTCCTGTTTTTACCGGCTTGGTGCATGATATTGAACTATTGATTTTAACACACTGTCTGCGCTCAGCGAGATTGATTGGTTGATTGAACATGTTTTATTAATAAAAAAAGTAAAGGGCGTACGACTCTCTCCTATCAATTGTCCACTGACATCGGAGAGAGAAGGGGGTGGGGAAATGGGGTACGTGGATAGGTAGGGGGGTACCAGAAATGTCTGTAATCAGAAGGAGCGAGATAAGACTTAAATAAATTAAATGTAGGTACCCTTATACCGCAGCGTTGTAGCTTTCTCGAAAAATTTTGTGATCAACTAAATCAAAGGCTTTAGAAAAATGCACGTATATTGCTAATGTAAGGAGTTTATTTTTGATATTATTAATTGAGAGCAGAGCCGATTCTGTGATTCTTCCTTTCCTAAAGTCGTGCTGGAAATCTGTTAATAGCGAGTAACGTTCCAGATGTGCTGATAGTTTAATGTGAAGAATTTTTTTCAAAACCTTTAGAAAAATTGGATAGTATGGATATTGGCCTATAGTTTTCCAACACATTTTTGTCCCCGCTCTTAAAAAGTAATACGACCTTCGCAATTTGCATCAGTTCGAGGGTTCTCTGGACACATTTCCCTTGCGGATCCCCCAAAAGCTTTCGAAAAACTCAGAAGCCGAACCCGATTTACAAGAGCGGAAGCCTCGGCGTTCGACTACTTTTTATTGGAAGGATCCAACTCGTTCGCTTTATGACGAAGCTTAACCTCTTTCTCACAAACACCGTCCACAAGCGACGGAACCAGCGAGAATCGAGATGGTCCTCTTACCACGTAGCGGCGCGTCACACGCATGACTAGCCAATGGCATGTCGCTGTGGCGATCGTTTCTGTTTGCTTCGCTTTTTTTCGCGTTTCGTGATTATTTTGGGTCAGACGGTTGTGATATTTGGAGCCAGCAGGCACACAAACGTAAGAATACCATTAACTCGTTTTTTTTTTTTTTTTTTTTTTCCCGAAAACGAGCGATCAACACGGTTCTCCAACAACACAGGAGCAGTTCCTCGCTGACGCGAGAGTTCTTGCAAAGTAACACTTGTTCGGTGGTCATGTCCTTTCAAGGCAAACTAATACAATATAAAGTGAAAAAAAAAAAAAAAAAGAAATCGTGCAGTGCCCGCATTACACCCCACGGGTGTGGGCACTGCGTATAAAGTCATAATTACGCAAAATGTGCCTTTGGTCATTCCTTATATGCAAATGTGCCAGGGACGCGCACTATTTCTAATACAAGTATGTGTAGTACATTCAGTATTTTGTATTTAACTATACATTAAAGAATTTACTTGTCGGTCGTAGTTCAATAGAAACATATCGGTATTTCAGACACAAGGGTCCCTCTTCAAAAGGTGGGCAATACTGGCCGCCGCCATATTTTGGGCATCGATCGCTTCCATGGCGCCTCGTGATTTCGCGAGGGCAACCGTCCCCCAGGCTTTGACGGTGTAAAGGGGTCTCCAAACCAAAAACGGAGAGAGGTAAGCGTGCTCTTTTCGCGGAGGAGAGTTTTCCGACGCGTTCCGCTTCGTCCCGCTTTTGGACGGGGGGCCAATGGGTGCGGCTTTGAAATGCGTGCGTGCCCAAAGCACTGCGCGCAACCAATCACAGGGACGAGGGAAACGGAGAGGAGGTAAAGGCGAAGAAGCAGGCGGACAGAGGCATTCTCATTGGTCTGTCATGAGTGACATCCTTCTGACGACTGACTCGACGTCACGCGTGCACCTTCTCCCTAATATCTCCGTTTTGCTCCGACAAAAATCACGTCCAAACCGAAAAAACCGAAAGTGTTCCCGCTTCACGCTAGAAGTGCACGCTTCGCGCTTTCTGTTTTTGGTTTCGAGGCCTTTTAAAGCGGTGTCCAAACAGGATATCACAGAGCGCGTGAAGCGACACTTCTTCGCCAAATGAAATAAAAGTCCGGCAGTCCCAGTGGCACATTTCAGCCCCCCGCCCCCGAAATCCAGCCGACCCCCATTTAGTATACACATGCATTTTAAACCCCTCCCAGCCTAAAAAAAAAAAGAAAATTCTGGCTATGCCACTATGTAGACCGTCTTCTGTTTAAACACCCACCAGGCAAACATCACGGCTTTCTCCCTCGACTCCTCTGCTTTGGTTTGACATCGGTGCTCGTCAGACTTGTCGTCAACGCCACCTGCCAATGGAGTGCCTGTTGCCTGTCCATCTGTTCTGCTGCCGCGGCTCGCGACCTCGCTACCGCCGTTGCAGGAAGGCCTCGTATCCTGCTCCTTCCCGTTTTGGGGACTTGGACAGCAGCGGATGCCTTGAGCGAGTAACTGACAGCCAACAGAGAGTGTCAGTGGCTGTCCGGACCCACGTGACGAGCATGCTCTAAAATTGGCTTGCTTTGTATGTTTATACATCCTTGATGTTGGTACGCCTCGACGGGTAACCTGTCTCTTAGCTGCAGATGAGAAATTTAGCCAGTGCAGTACAACCGGCTAACCTGGGCTTTTTAACGTGCATCACGCAGTAGTGATTACACAAACGCGTGCCGCCACGAAACTCATCTCGTTCGAAACGGGCGGGGGCGGTGGGGATAGAGCCCAGGAGGTTGTGCAGCTCAAGCTTTCGCTCCACGGTCCGAGCTGAGACGAGTTAGCCCACCCGGCCACCGATCCCCCCTAGCATACTCTAGGCCTCCGTGACGTATTAACCCCACTTATTTTCGCTTTAAAATTGAAGTTTTCTAGTAAGCGACGGAACGTTAGAGGGTCGCTGTAAAGGCGACAGCAGGGGGGCTATGTTGCGCTTTTTGGACTCCCAGGAGACTTGGAAGAGGGAAGTGACGTCAACGACTAGAGAAACGCAGATTGGATGTTGACAGAAGAAAACAAAATCAACATCCAATCTGCATTTGCTGCGTTGTTGACGTCACTTCCCTCTCCCTAGTCTCCTGGGAGTCCAAAAAGCGCAACATAGCCCCCCAGGCCCACGAGCTTGACTCAAAGATGCGTCCGATCCACGATGTCCGGTGACACCTGCTCGTCGAGTGCGACGGGGGGTCGTTTTTAGCTAGGCCCCCAATTGTTTATGACGCATACAAATAAAAATGGAAGGGTTGTGTTCGAACAAAATGTATACAAAGTTTAAGAAAGAAGGGATGACAAAATGTTAGGCTAGGTGGCGCAAGCTGCCGCCCGTTACAACGGGTATAACCATTATTACCCATCCATCCATCTGGGGGGGGGGGGGGGGGGGAGGCAGTGTTTTTTTTTAACGGGCTCGTTTCCTTTCACGCACACTCACTAGTCCCGTTATGCACCAAGCGTACAAGTGCGTCCTGCATGAGCACGCGGAGTACGAGACGCTCTCGTGCCCCATGACGCTTCACGCCACGCCCCTTCGAGCAGAAATGCACCGGTATCCTGGCTACAGCGCCACTTTTTTGTCATGAAGCGGCGGCACGTGGAGCTACCCATAAACGCAGAGTGCTCGGTACACCTAGGTCGCTAAACTCGTCAGACACAACTTTCTTTGTGTTATGACATAGTGGGGGGAGGAGCCGAAAGATTGCAGCGAAGTTTTCTTTTCTCACAAACCCGCAGATCCGCGTATCTTCGTGACGTTTTTCATTAAAAGGGCGAAAAATCCCTACTACTCCCTAGGCGCCGAACAAGAGCAGCACGAGAGAGTGCGCGAAGACAGCCGAGGCTCTTACGTGTGACGTCAAGACAAAGATTATCAGCTGCGACCTTGATGGTCTCTAAAAAGCACAGCGGAGGCTTGGGTAATTGCATTCTAAAATCAACACCGTCAGAGCTGATAGTCTGATATCGTTCTTATTTCCGCCGATAAAGCAGAATTTACTAAAAAAAACGTCCCTGTCGTCTTTTTTTATTTATCTCGGCCTTTTGAATTTGATCAGAGTGTAGCCCGACGTGGCTAGGTCACTACCAGCCGACTAGCATTGTCCATCTTTGGACGGATTTCGCTTCCGGGCAGTTGTCCCCCATCAGCGGAAGATAAAATTATTTTATGATAGACTTTCAAAGATTAGCCAAACTGGGATTAATTTTGCGTTCATCAACTGAAATAAGAGTAATGTCAGTTTGTCAATATTGACGGTGATGTTTCGAGAACGCGAGGACACCAAGCTTTCATCGTACACAACCAAACTTTTCACCGTCGACTCGAACACGCACCATCAAATTTGTCGTTCACAACTGATCATCCTGACCCTGACGTCAAAGTTATGAATTATAAAAGCACGTCACTGAACGCGCCTGCACACAACGAGCCCTGGCACGAGCCTCTCGATTGAAAGTCTGTCATGGCCGATCGTAAGTTCATGGAACGCGCCCCGTTTTAATTCCAGAATCTCTAGAACCATAATTTAGAAAATTGCACGCTGTGCTGTTCCTCGTCATCGCTCAGTTGGAACGCCTCTAAGCAGGGTCGTCGAAACAGAAGAACGGGGAAGGTGTGATTCACCCCCCCCCCCCCCCCCCAAGTGGCGTCAAAAAAGGGGGCGCAAAGGGCATAAGGGTGTATGAGGGGGGGGGGGGGGGGGGGGATATCGCCCCAACCCTGGACTATAGCATTTCAGAGTTATACTAAAAAAATGACAGACGTTTACAGTTCTCTGTAATGTCGAATTAAAGCGCAGCTCTTGAGGAGGAGGAGAAGGAGGGGAGGGTGCGGAGGGGACGGTATGCTCCTCCACCAACCCCCCCCCCCCTCCTCCTATCCTGCTCCCCTCTCATTTAGCGGGGAAACCTAATTGATGTTAAAATCACGTAACGTCAATTTCCCCGCTAAATTTAGTGAAAAAACGTCCCATAATGCAACGCGCGCGCGGTTACGCCGACGGCGACGCCGTTCAAGCTCGGAACGGGCGCATAAGAGTTGCGCTCTAAAAATTCGGGGGAAGGGATATCCCCCTTCTTCACTACTATCATTCAACCCCCTCTCTCGTTCTCTCTCTCCCCCGAACAATTTCTACGGCCCTTCCTGACCCCTATTTGAGTGTGTGTTTGTGTTGGTTACGACTTTCTTTTCCCCTTTTCACGGTTTTTTCTCGCAATCCCCCCTCGCCCCCTCATCTCTCAGTCATTACTGACGTCTCTATACATAACGGCTGTGGATGACCCCGGTGACATTGTTGACAGTGGCGGAAGATGAGCTCTAAAACCGCCTACACCGCGCACGGCTCCACAATATCACAAAGTTCAATCTTCGCCTCGATTCCGAAGCGAAGATTTTGGCCTCAAATAACTCCTTCCCAAAGTTGTGAAACGTCACTTTGTCGTCAGCAATAACTTCCTCAAACGACAATCTTGCGACGAGAAAGTTCAGAGTATTTACAGCCCGCCTAGGTACAATCTACGTTTCATTGACTCTATCGCGGCGTAGGGATGTAGGGACACGCAGGCGCGACGTCATCAGTGCAGCCGTTCAATCGGCTGGCCTCACGGTGTTGCTCGCGCACGCTCCGATGAAGCTCGCTACAACTTTGTGCCTAACATTCTTGCTGGAATTTGAGCACCGAGAGAGCTTAGATGATTGACATCTCGTCCCGCGTGACGCCAACGTCGCGAGAGTCCAATCAGCACGCTCTGCGAACTTCGTGCCCAACTTAGTGTTTGACGAGTTTAGCGACCCTAAAGTGACTTTAGGTACACCTACCCCTATAGCCACCGTAGCCCCGTGGTAGTTTTGGAGAACCCTGGCTTGTTCAGAGCCGTTTGCGGCGCTGTCGACATATATGGCAGCTTTAATGGCAGCTCGGGATTTTTTTTTTTTTTCTTCTTTCTTGTACATGTATTTTAGTTTTTGAGTTTTTTTTGTTTTTTTTTTAATGGCGACCGGTGGTGGAGACACGTGCGGTCCGGGACGCACGTGCAATAAAAAAAAAAGTTCACGGTAAGAAACTGAGAAAAAAAATAGCAACTAAAAAATTAATAAAAAAATTGAATTAAAAAAAAATTGCAAAAGATCACCGAAAGTGTGCCGCGACTGACAGCGGCAGCTGGTGCGTTGTTGAAAAATGTGCTTTGGGAGATCTGCTTTCAGTCGATCTGCTTTACGATGTCTCTTTAGGAGCTGCGCATTTCTTAGAATAGTTGCGGGAGATGTACTTTCGGAGATGTGTGCTTTGTCAAAGTTCGTTTACGAGATGTGCTTCTGGTGAAAAAAAAAAAAAGACACTGAGACGTGCTTTTTGGCTGAGATGATCTTATGAAACACTTTATAAACGCACCGGAGGAGAATTAACCTACCAGAACCCCGAAGTGGCGGCGGTGGCTGATGTCTCGGAGCTGCTGCTGTGTGCGCGGCGGCGAGGGGGTGGGGGAGGGGGGAGGGGGGGGAGTGAGTGACAGCGTGTCTCGCCGTAAGTAACGTGGTTGACTCGTCAGTAACTGGATGACTTAATCGGCAGCCATTTCATCTTTCTAACGAATGATCCGTCCAATAACCAGCGTTCGCTCTGCTAAGGTGGAAAGAGGTGGGAGGAGTTTTCCCTGAACTCTTAACCTAGAGTTTATGAGTATTTTAACATCTGTGTGCCTTTGCAGAGTTTCCCATCAAAATAGAGAATTCAATTTTATCACTCTTTAGCGAAAATTCCCCACGGGCGATAAAGGATAACTACATCTGCGACAAACGGAACTGTCAGAGTTCACCGTATCAATTTCAAGCGTCATTCTTTATCGCAAATGTTTGAGAATATTTACAGAATGCAGGAAACAGGATGGTTAAATCACCCACCTATTTCCGATGTTTTCGTAACTGACAAGCAAGCACCTTTCCGTTCAGTGTTCACGGTTCAATGGTCAACCTTTCTTTTCCTTTCGCCACAAACTCGGCGCATCTGTAGGTTGACCCGCAGTTCAGACACGGACGCGTGCTGCAGTGATCAACAGGCTCAATCATCCCAGTTGGGAAACCATTTAGTGGTCACTTAAACGCACACGCTGCACCTTTCACCTACGAACTGCGGTTGTACAAACCCGGAATAGAAAAAGTGTAATCGTATCTCACTACAGGTTCTCAATCAAGGACGAACAGTCGACGTCTACGACTTCCGCACGAAGCCAGAGTTTCCCGAGCTGGCTGGCTGTTCTCCTGATTACTTCTGCTTCAACTGGCCGCCCTCGCCGTGCACGGAGCCCAAACTGACACGCAGCCGGACACCTCCAGTAGCCCCGCCCACGTCCGCCACATCCGAGGCGACCGATAAGACAAGTTTCAGATGGACCTTGGCTCGTCGGTTGTCTTCGAGGTCCCGGCGACCTGTCTGCCGGAGTCGCGCCCGAACAGCTTAATTGCCGCCTACCGGGAGCACGAAAACATGATTGCCGAGGCCGCTATAAACGACGGCCCGCAACCAAAGGCGCGGCCACAACCTCGAGGTTCCGGCTGGGTCTTGAAGCAGACGCGTATCGCGCGAGAGTGGCTCCTGTTGCGATACCAGCAGCAGAAGCGGCAAAAAGGCACCCGTCACGGCGGGGACGGTCTCAAGATGCCGGCCATCAAGTACAACGTGGACGACTGGGTTGAGGACAACAAGACCTTTTTCGTGCCGCCTGTCTGCAACAAGATGATGCACCACCAGGGACAGCTCAAGGTCAGTAGGCGTTCCAGGGGCCGTCACCCCTCTTCGGATGGATCAAACGGAGATCTCGTTCAAAACGTAAGATACTTAAAAGGATGGTTCAGGCATCTGGGTATAAGCATGAGCGATTGCTTACGATAAGGCGGTTGCTACGGCAACCCAGGTCCGCGCAACATGTGGCAGTGGAACACAAGGAGTCGTAAGGCATACGGCCACACTCAGACGCCAATCTCTGAACCAGCCTTTATGCTTTATGCTGGGAACGTAAAAAACGGGACATGGTATGGCTTGACAGGAAATCCTACAGCCTTTTGAGTACTGGGCCGAGAGCGCCTTACAGAGAAAGCTGTAACCGATGGCGGGCATAAGCCGCTTTGTATATGACTGCTACCTCCAGGAATCAGAATTATGCAAGTGAATACAGCTGGACGATCGGTTAAAGCAAAGAGATGCAATTGGCCTGGCCGTTCTCTTTAGGCATATTACGTATCACTCCACAACGCCGGGCACAATAAAAAAAAAAACACGAACAACTTAATTTGGTCGTAATTCGAGCATAAAAGAAGCAATCCTGGAGGTACTGTAGACCTAACTACCCTGAACTAATTTCGAATTCCACGGGTCATTTTGGAGCGTGCCGGGATCAGTAGACCAGATCCGAGATGGAGCACGCAATCCGAACGGAGTCGTTCCGCCTCCGGATCCCCAGTGGAACACGACCACTCCTCCGGGTTCGGCGGATGCCTTCCCGGGAATACCCTTCTCGAGATCTCGGGTCTCGAAGCACATGTTTTCGCAATCACGGCGCGAACAAAACGTTCAACGCACGAGCGAAGTTAATCATGATGTGAAACATAGTGTCGATAAGCGATGTGTATTAGCGTAGCTTAGTTTCTTCCTTACCGGAATATTCGTGAACGGTGTCCAAGTGCGTCTCGATTTTCGGTCTCTACTGCGGAGGTCCGAAAAGGCACTTGAATTCATGCGGGACATACAAGCAATCCTCGTCGTCGCTGCTACTCGAGCCGTTGCAGCTAGAGGAGCTGCTCGAACAACTTGACAACGAACTGTCAGCAAGAAGCAGCGGTAGTAAAGCGAGCGGCACTTCGCGAGCGGCCATTACGAATTCTTTTGAGGCAATATACCCTGCGAGAAAGGAAGTCACGTCTGCGCGCCGAGGGCTGGCCAGGCTGGCTTCCGGTCGAATCCGCCGAAATAGGCGGGGCGACTTTTCTCGGATCCGGATCGAGATCTGCAGTGGGATCAGATCCAAAACGACGAGTGGAACACGTCCGTCTCGATCCCGATCGCCCAGTGAAATAGGCGCGCTCCAGAAAAGTAGATTCCGGCGCGCTCCGAAACGACCAGTGGAATTCGCCATAAGATGCGTCGGAACGAAGCGCGACTGACGCAAAGACAACGAGTGGAAGACTGCTATCAGACAAAACCTCCATAACACGTGCACCTAAGAGCAGCACCCCTTAGAAAGATTACTATACAATGGCGAAAGTTAGGCAATGGACCAGACAATGAGATCGTTTATCCACGCACTCCTCTTCACTGATTCATTCATAACTTTCAATCTGCTATCTGAACAGCACTCTGTCCTTGATACAGGTAGCAAAAATAAACGGTTGACTACGTATACACCTTTCTAGCGCTTATCAATTAGGATAAAAATGCAGAGTCACCGCGGCGTCAGATACCCCATCCATAGAAAAGAGCTAGTGCGCATGCTCAGAAGATATTCCACAGCTCAGTAGTAGACAAAGATGGCAGGGCGCAGAGGGCAATTATTGGAACGGTCTATAACGGCAGATCAGCGCGCCCTAACACATCGCGTACGCGAACTCGTTACGCTAGAGTAAAGATATCACTTGTAAAAACGGCTCACAACAACGATACACAGGAACCAAGAAACGCAGTTCTTCCCAAGGCCTGCCCGAGGCACGAGGCGGGGCGGCACTTCCCTATTGTCGCCGCATGCACAATACACATCTGCGCCGTACAGTGTTCACCTATACGGAACACGCGAACTGTGCCTCAGCTAATAGGAGCACTATCCTGAAGGCAGCTGAAGAGCTGCTTCGTGAAATGGTGCTCCATGGAACAGTCCGAACAGGGGTGGCCGCTCGCTTAAGCTCGAAATCGCGGCTGAACCGTCGACACCGCAGCAATTCTGCATGCCAGGCGGACGCAGCCCATGCTGCGAGCAGGTGGGACCAAACAAACAGCGTCAAAAGTGCAATGCCAGGGCGTTCGTATGTTTCTGTACGTGTCCTACCATCGCTAAACTGATCATGTGTAGGGAGAACACAGTGCCTTGCGCTTTTAATATGTGTGTCCGTAGTTGTGTTTGTGCCTTCAACTACGATCGAACCTTCCTGCGTTACGTTGACGACTGATTCTGTGTCGTTAAGACTGGCACTCTGCAGAACAATAGGTCACCGGCGTTTGAGCCGGAAGTTTCTCGTCATCCAAAACGAAGCGTCACGTGATTTCCCGCTTCCGGTTCGTCGGTGCCCGTTTATGCGCGGCCCATTTTGTTACAGGTCCGCACAACTTGTTCTCTCGTCATTTTGGAACCGCGCGAAAAAACGATTTCTAACAGACACTCTGACAGTCAGAAAGCTTGAGCACAGCTTGTCGTACAAGGCATCCTCAAGAACGCGGGATGCGATCTCGCAGACGTCAGATTGCCTGCAATATCGCGGCCAACCAATTCATCGCACGACGTTTCGTTGACAGACCGTTTCATCGACAGCAGTGACTCCGAAATATATTCCTGTGTATGGGCTCTCAAGATCTATAGCTTTATAGCCGACGGATATGAACCACATAAACCTGATCCTCAGCTTGTAATAATGTAAATAAGCAAAAGCAAGCAGGCAGCACCTACAACTTGACGGATAATAAAGCGGTCATACAACCGCCCATATCAAAATTGGTGCACGTTTATGCATGTTTTCTTACTCGACATCATCAAAAAAGAAAAAAAAAAGTGCGGGGGTAGGCACATGGTACAGAGGGCACAACTTAGTTGAAGTACAAAAAACACGCGAGTGTTTAAAAGCAAGGGTTCTCGCGTAACCAGATGCCGTCGAAAGGAACTTTTGTACGGAAGTGACGTTTCGATCGCGCGAGAAAAGTACGCCAAAACTCCGATCGGGCATTTCAGCTAGCCGCGTCCCACGGCGCGTAATTTCCCACCTATTTCAGTCGCTGATGTGATCTAACGTAACCATCAAAAATAAACAAAACACAATGAGGAACGCTGGCTCAAAAGAAGAACAAAATAGCGAAACTAGCCTGAGTTTTCATGCAAATATCCGGAAAGCGCGGCGCGAGTGCAGCTTGCTGCACTCGCGCCGCGCTTTCTACTGATTCACGGACACAATATGTCTGTGGGTCCGACGTGTTTATTGACTTGATACGCCAACACGCTTTGCACACGACGAAGTCCGCAGTATCGGCGCTGCCTCATTGACAAGACTGCCAGTCGGACTCCGCGCTGCCGTAATAGGTAGATTCAGGGAAAGGGGAAAAGCCTCAAAAAGAATAGAGCTCCTTGGAACGAGGCATTCCACCGACGAGAGCCCCCCGGCCGTTGTTTGGGGCCGGCTTATGCAGCCTGCGGGAATGGACGTGCCCCGGTTGACGGTAGCAGGTTCGCTCTCCGGATGGGCGGACGCGTCCAAGTAACCCGGCAGGTCACCCGAGAAGGGCGAGGAAGGGCCACAAGGGCACACAGCCTCCTCTCGCATTCGGGTCGTGGCGGGGACGTTATCACAACACTTATCGACACTTCTTCGTACAAAGCGGCAACGATTGGGTGACTTTAGTTGACAGCCATTTTATGTTTCTACTGAATGAGCCATGGAGGTAGGAAGCTTAAGGAGGCGACATGACGCCGCCAGAGCTGAAGCCAGAGGTGTGGAGAGACACGCCCCCAACGACGATCAAAACCGCAGCTGTTTCGGTCATCGTCCTCTACACTTCTGGCTCCACCTCTGGCGGTGTCATGTCACCCCCCGAAGCTTCCTACCTACATGGAATGAGCCGTCCAATACCTGACGATTTTGGCAGCCACCCGTTCACCGTAGTGCGAGGGGATGGCGAAAAGTGTAGACCGCCCGGTTGGGAAAAGTGCCGTGTTATCTCCGGTCCAGCCGCGCTTTCGACCGACCTTGAGCGAGCGGCCTCCCTTGCTCGGGCTATTCCAATCAGCGCTACGGCACAGTTCAACCGCTACTTCTTCCGCTGCCGCCAGGAATGCGCTCTCAGGAGATAAGACATATTTTGAGTGTTCCGCACAAGTTTGGTGGACACTGTTCATGAGTACTTTCGTATATATGCGCTCTGTGTAAGGTTCTGAAAACTCAACAACTCTGACAACGATCGCTTTTTTGCTGTTGTTGTAAAGTGCGAGTCTTTTGCAGTTTTTCAGAGTAACATAGTTACTTTGGCTTCTATATAAATATCATTTTACCGCCCAAAGCTTATTATATATTTCTGCGCGCGCTGGAGATGCGGATCAGTCTTGCGATGAGGATCGGTTGCGGACGTGGAAATTACTGTGCGCGCAGGGCTGTAGCGATAAGTAAATTAGGGCTGACATTAAAGTTAAAACCATAGCGCAGATAAACAGCAACTTGAACGGTGAATTTTGATGTCTTTTAACGCAAAATATCCTTCTTTGAATCAGAAATGGGCGAAACGATAAATCGCGACCGCTGACACACGCCACTCGTCATGACGATTAAATCTGCAGATTTGCGTCATAACCGGGGTTCTGTTCTGAAGCCTGGTTCAGACAGTTGCGTTTAATTGCGTTTGACTGCGTTGCGGCTGCGAGAAACCAGCACATCCCTGCTGCTTATATCGCGTGACAAGATGATTCCTTGAATTGGATTCCACGCTTCAGACTAAGCACAGATGTGCCGGTGACTCACTTTCGGTTCTCGACGCACCGCAGTCAAACGCAAGTGTCTGAACCGGCCTTAAAGGGCCTCTGACACGCCAAAAAAAAAAATTTTTTTTTCATGCTAAACGTTGCAATGGCATATCAGGACATTACAAAAAAATTGTTTCACTATAGAGTTGCGTAGTGTTTTTATAAAAAATAGAAATACGAAGCCCAATTCAAAGTTCCCGCCGTGCACTGTGACGTAACAGTGTACCGCAAGGTGTCGGGGCGGTCAGTAGGGAGGCATCGCCGGAAGTCACGTGAGTTGTATCCCTCATCGTGCTTACCGCGAGCGCGTGTAATATTTTTTAAAATATTTTTGTTATTCTCCGCACCTCCACGAGCGATCCAAGCAGACAAGGTTTCTTTTATTTGCTTTTCATCGCTTAATGTTGCTGTAAAGGTAGAAGAAGCGGGGTCAGTGAATTGACGTGATCTACTACAATGCCTAGAAGGTGCTGTGTGAGGGACTGTCCCGGTATTTCAGCAACTGAAGAAGAGATCACACTGCATGCATTTCTGAGAGACATACATCGGCCGCATGAGCACCCAGTAAACAAGTTCTACTCATGTTCTAGACAAAATACGTACTTTGTGCTCGACGTTTACTTGTACTTGGTACACTCACGAGTTCGTATTTTTTAGACGGCAGGCATCTACAGCCTGGAGAGTATCCGATGATTCAACGACCTCGGTGTCTCAACCTTCAGCAATGCGATCGGGCGTGTCTTATGCTAGCAATCCTAATTTCTGCGAGCGTTCTAATTTTTTTTTTTTTTTTTCAAAACTTGATAGCTTGTTTTGCGCCCAGTATAGCCCTGTATCATCGGACTGACGGCATGCACTCGTACACTGGCTTGTACTCGCAACGCTTTCATCATTGACCTCCATTACGTCGATCCACTGACTCTTCGTCCTCAAATTTTACAGCACGCAAACTAACCAACGGTGCAGGGATAAAGAGCTAGTGGAACTGAAACTTCGTTTTCTACGATCGCTCGTATGAAAAGCAGAATAATAAAACGAAAAAAAAAAGTCTTAGGCGCGGTCGCGGAGAGCACGAGGAGTGAAACTCACGCGACTTCCGGTTAACCCACTATTAGTGACGTAGCTCGATGTCTCCTTTCTGACCGCCCCGACACCTTGCGGTACACTGTTACGTCACAGTGCACGGCGGGAACTTTGAATTGGGCCTCGTATTTCTATTTTTTATAAAAAAACTACGGAACTCTATAGTGAAACAATTTTTTTGTAATGTCCTGATATGCCATTGCAACGTTTAGCATGAAAAAAAAAATTTTTTTTTTGGCGTGTCAGAGGCCCTTTAAGAATAGACCTTTTCCGAAATTCAATCTGGCCACTTCGATAACTGTCATCATCTAAGTGTGTACAATCTGTACATGCTAATGGCGGCCTTTTGATGACTGGTGAAAGCACCGATGCAAAGCTTGAGGCGATAATTACAAGTTTCTATGCGCTACGCATTTGGGGGCGTCATGTAAATCCTTGGAACACTGGGGTTCGGCAGCCACAATAATAATGTGGTGAATTTTATCAGGGGTTTCACTCAGTTTTTTTTTTAGTTTTTTATTAACCATCTAAACTAAAACAAATAGAGAAATAACTGTACAGCGAAGAACACCGTAACATTCGTACATCTATCGTTGATGAAAAAGCGCTAGATTTTAGCTGCCCTTAGCATACAAAACTTTAGACTGACTTGAGCCACTGGATGACACTGAATTTCTGAAAGCGTCTATTAACACCAACGTTTACAACGATACATTTATAAGCGTTGGTACAGCACTATCTAAAACTGTTGTACTGCATGCTGGCGCTCAGCCGACGCACGCGTATGTCCTGCACTGCCCTCAAGGAGTACGTTTTGTCCAGGGTTGGGCAGAAATACTCAAGAAAGTATTTGGAAATACAAATACTGGAATACATTAAAATGGTAGCTAAAATACTGATACTAAAATACATCTGTAAAAATGTATCGCGATACGTATCGGAAATACATTTTAATAGAGGCAAAAAGTATTTGGAAATACAGATACAGGAATACATTCCAGGGAGGGCAGAAATACAAATACAGAAATACTGATACTGCAATACATTTTCAAATTTGTTTGAGACGAAAACTGAAATGAAGTTTGAAGTGGAAGTTTTTGATCCCGAAATTACTTTCCCGTGGTTTGCCTTGAAAATAGTTGTTTCGGACGACGAGAAGTCTTCATTGGACTCAAGAAAACGTTTCATCAAGGACTGACCGCGGTCCCTTCCCTGACATATTGTCTTTCTTACGAGGGATTCGAAAATACTTCGACCTCTAAATAAATTATACGTCACCCTAAATCCCATGAATACGTCACCACGCCCCTGTTCAATAAGGACGCCCTTGTCAACATTGATCACATGAGGTCACGGTGGAATGAACTGGTATTTTTCATCTGTAGTTGTGGCCTTGAACATTAAACTTTACCACGCTGCTGTATGAAAGGACAATACATACTTTCGTTGTGAGTTACCTGGTTGAAGATCGTGCAGGCAGTGTCATTTGGAATTTTTGAGAATAGTGGACCACCTGAAGCATCCTGGAACACATGTCTTATCTTCTATTACGGTTGAAAAAAACGATATGGTGGCATCTCTGCTGTGAAGGTTCCTCCTGCCGACCCTCCGCCACCGGCGCATGGATTGCGGTCCTCAAGTTTCGCATCATCCAAACAGAGACCTCGTGAATTGCGACCTGATATTGCCGGCACAGGTGCGAGCTCTCCGAGAAACGGTGAGTTCGAGACGAGCCGCAGGTGTACGAAGTCTGAGTCGGCACAGCGAGGCCACGTCTGACCTCCTTCCTGGGTGTCGGATCACCAGAGCAGCGGGTCATGTTTACGTCGGCTGATGACGTACCCTTAAGCCGTGCAGTATTACGGGCGCAGCCACTGACGCATTCGAATAAGTGTTGAACTTCACAGCGTGAGTCATCCTACTATTTTAAGTCAACCACCGCCAGGTTCGTGCTGCAACGGACTGTTACTCAGCTTTGCCGGCTGTGTCCGCTAAGGCAAGATAGACGATTAGCAGCGGGCATTGGATGCCAGCAAACAATGACTCAAGAAATCCCTGCCTAAGGACCTGCGGCAGAAGATGCTCTGACTCCACTCCTGGCACGCCACCTGATTCGAGTTCCCGACAACGCAAAACTTCTCAAAAGAGAGAAGAGGACGCATAGAAAAATATTTTGAAGAATCGGAAGGAAATTTGGTGAGCATAGTAACAATGCCCCAGCATCTCCTTAACCCTAGTGCCGTCAAAAGTTTTAAAACAAAATGCGTTCGGAATTGTTTTGTTTTTTTTCGGGGGGGGGGGGGGGGGGGGGGGAGTTTTTCTCGAAAAATGTAACGAAATACATTTCATCCTGATTGTATCGCGATACAAAGAAACGTTCAAAATGTATTTCGATACAGGAATACAGATACTGGTGAAAAAAATGTATCGCGATACAGAAATACAGATACAAAATGTATTTCTGAAATACTATCGCGATACATTTGTATCGCGATACTGCCCAACCCTGGTTTTGTCTTAGCACGTACTTGCGCTGCGGCAAAGCGACAGAGCGGGGAGCTGCCAGCGGCAAACATGCATGGCCGCGTGGCTGAACTCCATGGGACGAATATGCTGCGAAAAATCGACGAATTTTGCCCGGCGGCTTTTGCTCTGCGCGTGTCATCAACACAGTGGCCGATACGTCGCGCGCAAAGCGAGTGTGCCCTATGGCGGCGTTCGTCAGTTATTCGTCGCATAATTCGCTCCATGGAGTTCAGACTTAATATTTCCAGTAAGACCGTTGTTTCAGTTATGTACAGATCACGCTATTCGAAAAACCCCTTTCTTCGTCAGTGCTACACATTCAGCTTTTTCGGGGGTATATGCGGCTGCAGGAATAAATATCAGCCGAAGACAGCGGGTTTTCATTGATTGCCTGCCCAATGTTTGAAGCGCTGTCAATTACAAATAACAATAAAAACCAAACTTTTCTTTTTTTTGTGAGGACATAGATTAATAATAGACTAGAACATAATATCAAAATAAGTTTCTTGTCGGTGGCCTAGAATTTCGTAAATAAATGTCTTCTGTCACAACTTCAGGTTTGTTTTCCTGTAAAGCATTTTGAGAATAAAGTCATAGCTATGAAGTGATGCGCCTCTAAATATTACGCAACAATAGACCCTTTCCGGAATTCAGTGCCATCTGGTGACTCAAATGGCAGTTTGACTTTTACCGTACTAATGGCGGCGATGAACCTGTGGTTTGCAGTACTGTACGGGGCACCGTCACTTTCGCAAGTCAACGATAAATGAGAAAGCGCGCGACACTCACCGGTTCTTTTTAAATCTCTTTCAGTGTCAATGGCGAAAAAGATCCAACCAGTCAGAACGAAGCGCCAGCCCACATGGACGCCTTGATAAACTTCTATACACCAAGGGGCTTTGAAGCCGAGTGTGTGCTACTAACAGATTGACTGGGCCCGAGTTAGAAATGAACGCTTACGCAGCTCTTGCATCCATTCCTGCTTCACGTCGCGCTAACATATAGAATGTATAGGCATCGAATCATCTGCTTAGGAGCATCTTCAACTTCTTCCTTCATCACTAAACAGATGGCCGCCATTAGTATAGCACATAGGCCATTTTTCAGATGATGATAGTGATCAAAGTTGCCAGTCTGAATTCCGGAAAGGGTCTATAAAGGCCTGTTAAAGGGGTCATGAAACGATTTTCCTACTTCTTCCTCCTTAGCTTTAATCCTCAACTCAAATGAGGGTTGTGAAATCACGTCGCCGTGACATTCTTGGGCACCGGTGCGATGACTCCTAGCTTCCACTGTGCTTTTTAAGCACACCATAGAACTTGTCATTCCCCAGTTACGATACGTTCCGTGAGGGCACTCATTGGCCACGAACGCGAATCCGAATATTCGTCGACGCATTTATTGTTGACGAGCGCATACGTCCGAGTGACGCAGTTCTCGTGTCCAATGCGTGAGCTGGTCTCGGGTGACGTCAGGTTGGCACCGCTGACGCGCTCTTGGAACCGCGGATGTATCATAGTGAAAAGGCGGAAAGCTTTCGAAAGAAAGAAGGTACAAAATAGTCCGCTATATTTTCAAATGTTCGTACCGAAAAGCTGGCTGTTGACTTTCTACCTTCTTTCTTTTGGCCAACTAAACGATATGCGATTAGTAAAGTCCCAATTTAAAATCATTTATCCCAGCCCAAAATTCGTTTCATGGTCCCTTTAACACATACAGTGGAGCGCTAAGCCAGCTCTATGTGAGCGCTCGAAAGAGCGTTCATGTGATGTGGCGCTTTCTAGCGCGTGACTTAGTTCTAATATAGCGCGCGATGAGCGCTTTAGTAGCGCCTTGTTAGCGCTTCTTGTACCGCGGTTACTGCTGCGGATTGGAGCGTGCACTGCGGTTCCGATTCGTGTAGTTGGGTGTGCATCAGCAGCACCATGGCGAACACGTGGGACGCTGAAATAGAAATGCGACAAATGTGCGCGAAATCTTTCGCCACCGAGATACCGACGGGTATCCGGCGAACCTTGTTCCCAGGCTGAGGGACCGAGACACAGAGCTCTTTCGAAGATGATTATTTTTAACTGTGTTTTCTTGAAACCAGGGTCACGCATGTCGAATAGAAAGCGATGAGGTCCTACCCAATCAATTCGCAGCTCAGGGCCCATGACTCTGGATTGTCTGCCCGACCCTTTGCTTGGAGAGCGGCTCTTTTATTTCCTTTTCTTTCAATGCCGAAGGAAAAACAACAACAACGGAATCGCCCGCTTCTGAAGCGCTAACCGAGCGCCTATTAAACGCTTCTGGAGCGCTAACCAAGCGCTACGTCACGCGCAAGTCGGTGCCACATGAGCGCTGCTTCCAGCGCTGATGAGGCGCGAACTGAGCGCTCCGCTGTATGTGTGAACCGGCCTTAACTTTTACGTTCCAAAGATGACAGCGATGTAACCAGCATACTCTTCCATTGAAATATAATTATACTTCGTTTCAGCTTAAATCCAGACGCAGCCGACGCCACGAGGTGGTAGGACCAATCAAGCAGTGCCAAAAGCGCAAGTCACTACGCCTCTTTTTGTTTATGATTGGGGTAGCGACGATTGAACGTACAGAAACATGACGAACACCATGATGGTGCGGTTTTGACGTTCTCTGTTTGATCTCAACTCGTAGCGTCGGCTGCGCTGGGCTGAAAGTGAAACAAAGTATAGAGTTCAAACAAAACTGATGCCTGTTTCATGCTTCATGACTATCAATTGTGCATAGCACTAGTCATGCACAGTAAAGAAAATAAAAATAAATCGTTTCACGATCTCTTTAAGTATTTAAAAATCGAAACCGTGCACTGGGTTTGGTTTGACCCATTTCTTGATGCTTATTCAATCAATGAATTACGATTTCTTTGGGGCTCAGAATTTTAGGTCCCATAGTCATTCTGCTTTGAAAATAATGAACTAAGCAACATGTTTGAAGAATTTGGCTGGCGTAAAATAAATACCAAAATAAGTGACCAAAACGAGTACTTTGCGGGTTGAGCATGCTGCTTACACCAGATATTTTGTCAAAGTACCGGAATATACATTCACCGTAAATTAACGTTCTGTTCACCGAAACGCCCGTTTACCGAAACGCATGTACTATCGGGGAAAAATGAAATGCGAACAGAGGAGCGCGTGGCTTGCCGTACAGGCTGCGCCACCTGGAAGTGAGCCTAGGGGCGAGGGTGCGTGGCCTACTCCGATGTGTTCACGCCCTTCGCTCGGCGTTCCCCCAGCTTCGGCAGTGCGCCTGTCAGTGCGCTGAAAGCTGTCACCGCTATCTTTGTCTGCACGGCGCGTGGGCCGAGCTTCTTCGCACCGCACGCGCTGAGCCAGCAAAGATAGCGGTGATAGCTTTCAGCGCACTGAGAGGCGCACTGCCGAAGCTTGGGGAGCGCCGAGCGAAGGGCGTGAACACATCGGAGTAGGCCACGCACCCTCGCCTCTAGGCTCACTTCCAGGTGGCGCAGCCTGTACGGCAAGCCACGCGCTCCTCTGTTCGCATTTCATTTTTCCCCGATAGTACGTTTAGCGAAACGTGGGTTCACGGAAGTGGTCGCCGTCAAAATATTTGTAAGCTAAAACGTACAAATGTGCAGCAAACGAAAAAAGAAAGAAAAAAGGGGGGGGGGGGCAATCTGTTTTGAAACGTGCACGCTCAAACGACCAGACAAGACAACATATGATCCGAAATGCTCACGCCCACGTACTTCAGGCTTGTTAAGAATGGAACCTTCGGCGACCTTCTTCCGAGTTTCAACGCTGCGGAAACGAGTCACGATCTGTCCGGGACTGTCGCCCGCCTGTTGGGGCCTGCCCGAAACGAGTCCCGACGTGTTCAGGACCGTCGCCCACCTGTCGGGGCCTGCCCAAAACGAGTCTCAACGCGTCCGTGACGTCAACGGGACGTGTGTGTGTGCGTGTGGGTTCGTGCGCTCCGGAAGGGGAGAGAGGCATGGCCTAACTGCGGAGAACCTGGAACCGGACATTTCATCGAACGCTGGTTCATCGAACGCCGTTTCATCGAAGCCGTTTCATCGAATGCCGTTTCATCGAATGCCGTTTCATCGAACGCCGTTTCATCGAACACCGTTTCATCGACGCCGTTTCATCGAACGCCGTTTTATCGAACGCCGTCTTATCGAACGCCAGGGTGGCATTCCCGCTTCCTGAAGCTGGTCGGAGGGGGTGTAGGAAAAAATGTCCCCGGAAAAAATGTCCCCGGAAAAAAAGTCCCCGGACAAAATGTCCCCGGAAAAAAAGGCCCCAGGTGGGAAGTAGGAAAAAATGTCCCCAAAGGATTCTTTATCCCTGGGTCACCCGGATCCCCGTCGCCTTCGGGCGGTCCGGTCATATGTCCTTGGGAAAATAGTAACCCTGTGGCAAGTAGGAAAAAAACCACTGATCTCTATAGAGATCAGTGGAAAAAACGGCCCAAACAGATTAAGAAATATACGATTCCCCGAGGTACACATCGGGACACTGTTAGCGCGAACACGACATCGGCGCATTTTCACATTTTACTTAGAAAGCGTATTAGTGAGAACGAAATTTTACCGTCTGCATTATATCCCCAAATGAGCACTTTCAGTACCTATGATAATTTTGATGAGAACCTTTTGTTTCTACGAAAGAGAGAAAAAAAATTTAGCGATCGCTTGTTTGAGTTTACAGTGTCGCGCTTTTTACCTATTTGGAAATGGTACACAAGTACCTCTCAAATTTCCCCAAACACAGAAATTTGGTTTTGGCTAGAAGTGATATAAATGTTTATTTCACAACGGAAAAAAAAAAAAAACACAATATTTGGTTTTGGCAAACACAATAATTTGGTTTCCAAAATACCCCACAATAGATTATTTCGGTTGCTTTGTGTGACTCCCAGTCTCCCTTTCTGCCTCTAGGTGGGTGGGTGGGTGAGGTCATTTGTGACCGGATAATGACAGGACCGCCCGAAGGCCACGAGAATCGGAGAAAACCCAGCGATAGAGAACTCTTTGGGGACATTTTTTCCTACTTTCCACCTGGGGCCTTTTTTTCCGGGGACATATTGTCCGGGGAATTTTTTTCCGGGGACGTTTTTTCCGGGGACGTTTCTTCCGGGGACGTTTCTTCCGGAACCCGGTCGGGGGTGCCCATCCCGGGTTCTGGAAGTTTTTGACTTGCATCGCCGCAGAACATCGACTGACGGAAGACAAGCTGGAGGCGATGCTGAGTTCCCAAGAGCCTCCTCGCCAGAAGAAGGCCATAGCGGCAAGAAATGAGAAGGTCCGCCTTTTTTATGAGAACCGACGGAGCATGGCTGTGGGGGACTTTTTGAGAGCAATTGCTCATCCTTTGAAACGGTGAATGGCTGTCGCACGAACACATAAACCCCCGAAAGTTTTCAAATAAAATTTGAAGTGACGTACTTACTTTTGACTTCATTGAGTCTTAGAACTAAAAAAAAAAAAGCAATGTTTCGTTGTAGTTTAATAAATAGCACCTCAGCTTGAGTCACAGCAAGCTTTGGGCAGTAAAAAAGTATCAATAGAAAGACATGAGAGGCTAGGAGGCTCACATGGCTAAAGTTGTTGCGCTTGCGCAAAACCGAAGTCTCCCTCTGGCCTCGATGCGTTGGAGTGCGCTCTTACCGGGAGTGCGACTTTTTATTTATTTGTTACAATACCCTCAAGGCCCATCGGGTAATACAGAGGGGGTGAACAGATAAGCACAATGTGCGAAACAAACATAAAAATAGGTACAAATATCCTCATGGGTTACTTGCATCAAAATAAATTGTAACAGCCACAAGTTGGGACATTAAAAAACCTGAGGATGAAATGGGTGAATGACACGAAATTGCACTCGATCCGTGCATAAAAGAGCATCTTTTACACTTTTTATATAAAAGACATTCGATGAAACGGCCGTCAGCGATTCGATGAAACGGCGTTCGATGAAACGTCCATTTTTTCGATGAAACGGCGTTCGACGAAACGGCGTTCGATGAAATGTCCGGAGAACCATGGCTACGACGCACTTCTGGCTACGACGCGGCGGACTTTGCTGCAACGCACTTGGCGGCGGTTTGCTACGTCGCACCTGCTGCCCTGGCGGAGAGTGAGGGAGAAAACGGACCCTATATAAGGCGAAGCGTGAGGCTGCTCCGTTGTTCTCTCGGATTTGACGACTGTATCGCAACCATGTAATTAAACCGTTCGTTACGTTACCAATTCTCCCACCTCCTCTGGACCCCTGGGTTCTTCACTTCGGGGAATGGTCGTCGTCGCGAGCCAGGAAGCCTCCGGACGTGCGGCTTAAACCCCGCCTCTAACAGGCTCAATTACCTGGCGTCAGACCAGTCAATATAATGCTGAATGCAGGATTCCAGCGACGGCTATCAGATCGCGGCAAATCCCATCCCAGCTGACATACAACTCCGGTGCCAAGATATTGCGTCAAATAGCTAACCCTCTTGTTTCGCTGAATGATAAGCGGCCAGATTACATACGCTAATATTCCCCCAATAACGCGCTTTAGTGTCGCTAAAAGATAAGACACGAATGACGGAAATCGCGGCGAAAAAGGCGCAGTGCGATAAGGCGATATATACGCCCGTCAAAAACGGCGTTACAGGAACAAGCGTCAGAGAAGGCCAGCACGGCAACTGGAACGAGTATACATTTTTTAAAGGGGGGACTCCGAGACGCCTCTCATAAAGGCTGGTTCACACATTTGCGTCGATTGCGTTCACATGCAACTGAAACGACCGCAACGACAGAGTCTCCAAGAAAAGTGTTCGCTGTACGCAGCGTGGCAAGCGATGCAAGGGGTAGCTTCGCGATGTAATCCATGAGTCACGGTTGTTCCGGTGTTTTGGTCGCTTCTGTCGTTTCGCCTGCATGCAAATGCAACTGAAAAGTAGCGCAAGGTGCGTCGATGCACGAGGCACGTGCAGCCCTCGGGAAGATCATGGCGGCACAGCGCAGCACTGAGCTAGATTTCAGACGAATGTTCTTCCCAGAAGTGGCGCACGGCACGTGTCTCGAGCATTTCCACAACAATGAATGGTGCCACTTTTCCCAGGATAGAGGGGCTTTAGCCTCTCAACGTAGGCAGCGTCGTCTAACGGCACCGATGGGCGTTAGAAGAGGAGGAGTTTGTAAACACGACGGTCTCGGGGAGCTTCCGACAAGCATACAGGAGGCTATAACTGTATACGTGTCTGCCCGTCATCCTTTTTTGTGGTCGGCTTGAAAAATAACAAGAAGCGAAAGAATACAAGCGAGCTGGTAAGGAAACATCATAATCTAACACCTTGAGATACGGATCAATAAAATAACGGAGAACACATATCTTTTTCTGTATCTCAAGGTTTTTGATTATTATGAACAAGATTCGAGTATAACTAAAGGACAAAGTAACACTCTCCGATTTGGTGCATGTACAGAGCTAATCACATTTGTCTATCCGAAAGTTCCAGCTATGGTGGTACCACGGTGTGGCGATCACGTTCCCTAGTTCCAGGGTGAGAGACTTCACCATAAAGATTGTCGCAAACGTTTCTCTTAGATGAAGTAATATCGCAAAGGTTTAATGACGCTCATATCTGAAAACATTTGGATCACTATACTTCGGTTCAGCTTCGGTCCGAGCGCGGCCGATGTTATGAGCCGAAGGGCCAATCAAACAGCGCAAAAAGCGCAGCGTCATGGCGTGCTCTCTGCGCTTGATAGGACTAGCCGGCGTAGGAGCACGCAGAAAGAGACGGCGAATACCGGCTGGTCCTATCAACTGCAGAGAGCGCGCCATGACGTTGCGCTTTTTGCGCTGTTTGATTGGCCCTTCGGCTCATAACATCGGCCGCGCTCGGACCGAAGCTGAAACGAAGTATAGGCCATCCCAAACCTGGCCGCGTTCTGCTGTTCCACGTCGATCACCCACATGACAGTCATCTTGTTGACCACGTGACTAAATTAGTTGCCGCATTCGCGGCAACTAATTTAGCCGTGCACGTGGTCAACATGGAACAATCCGCTCGAGGGTTGTCCTGCCCGCTCTAACGAGGGCGCCGACCGCGGGATACTGATATTGCGCTCTTTGCAAACATAATAAAGTATTATAAATAGGGAACAAAAATAAAGCCCGAGGGGTTATCAACATATGCCACCATCAAGAAAAAAAAAAATTAGATTGCAATGCTGTGCTTTTTAAAATTCATCATAACTCCTATCAAGCTAGTGTGGTGTGTCGGCGACAACCGGGGGATGACTACCTCCGTCTGCCATTTTGGGGCTCTGACTCACGGGAATTCTATGCGATTTCTCAGGAATACAGAAGAGAAAGTAGTAACGTCATTTTGTGTTATCGCGAAATCCACTGGTTCTAACGGGCAACAAGCTTCGCCCATTAGCCAAACTCGTTCAGTATAGAGTGCCTTCATACACACGCGCGATTTTGCTTGAGTGGTGACATCTCAGCCATTTTCACGCCCAATCGTTTTTTTTTTTTTTTTAATGCATTTTGAAGTGCGGGCAATACGGTGTTACTCAGCTCGAGCGCGCAGCTTTGGCTAATGCATAGACGCCATTTTATCGCCCAAGTCACGCACCGAGTGCGCGAGAGCGTCACGCGCTGGCACATTCAGTGCAACAATGGATGTCTTCACCCTGAGACAGACAGACATGTAGGCACCCTATACTTCATCTCACCTTAGTATGGACTATTGTTAGCCGCGCGTGCTAAAAGCGCGAGCTAGTCGCTTTGAATGAAGCCGCGGCGGCTGCACGAGCGCTCGTGCAGCAAGTGCTCTAGTCAAGACAGTCAAGGCTGGCCGCTCGCGCTAGCACAGCCTTCGCGGTTAGTCCATGCTAGGGTGAGACGAAGTATACATGGCTTGCACTGACGTCACAACAGCGGCCATCGTGGTGGTATTGCTGCCGAGCGCGCACCTTCGACAGCATACACTTCGCACCATCAAACTTGTTATTCTCGGCAAGAACAAATAGAAATGACCACCAGCACGAGGCGATGACGTCACGAGCAAGCCATGTATAGTTCAGTATAGACCATTTCAAGCATGGGGCGCGGCTGGTGCCCCATGCGTGCAAGCACGTGCAGCTTGCGCGTGAACATAGCTTTGGCGAGCTTGCAATTGCACGGGCTTGTCCGCACGAGTAGAGACATGGCGGTGGCCAGTCGCCCTGCTTGCAATCGTCTATAAACCGCTCTGCCCTCGAGCGGGTTGTTCCATGGGCCCCCACGTGACTAAATTAGTTCCGCGAATGCCACCGATCGAGCGCTCGCCGGACTGCCGCGCGCACCCTCTTCATAGGCAAGTGTGATTAGCACTGTACCTCAGAGGATGCTACACTCTGTTTCTCTCCACCCCAACATTTTTGTTCTTGAATTAGTAATTATATCATTTTCGCTAAAAAAAAAAAAAAAACAAAAAAAAAACACTTTGCTTGCATTGAAAGTTTGGACCGATTGAGACTCCGAACCCAAGTAAAAAATATTTTCGACAAATCCCTGTTTAAATCATGACAGTGAAATCAGCGGCATTTAAATCACGGTTGAAATAATTATTTTTATCTACTTAGCTAGTTCGTTCATGTGTACTTCTTGAGAAAGTACAGCCGAACCAGTGCCGTCGGAATAGGGTAAAAGGGTGGAATCCCCCCCCCCCCCCAAATCTCTCTCTCTCAAACACACACACACACTTTGCCCCGTTGTTTTTCACAGAGATCAAGGGGCAAATCCTTGTGGCCCAACCGTGGTCTGTGCCAAAGCTGTTTCGTCATTGGCTGGTGTCTGCTGGCATACAAGCATTCCGACTGCGCGCAGGTGTTCTACGTAGGAGGTCCAAACGTGAGGCGAGACTACCACATCGAGGAAGGCGAGGAATTCTTCTACATGCTCCGCGGGGACATGGTCCTCAAAGTGCTCGAGCGCGGACGTGCAAAGGACGTGGTCATCCGGGAAGGGCAGGTGTTCCTGCTGCCCGGGCGCATCGCCCACTCTCCCCAGCGGCTCGCGGACACCGTGGGACTCGTCGTGGAACGGGAACGTGCGAGCAACGAGCAGGACTGCCTCAGGTCGGTGTCCCAAGTACGCGTCCTCTGGGCGCCGCCATCTTGCTCCTGACGTGTGTTGCCAGACCGACACCCAAACACGGTTCACGACGTCAGACTGCCACTCGAGCAAAGCGATTTCCATATACGGTGGCCAGACTTGCTTTTGAGAAGTGGCAGCTTGCAAATGAGACGTTTGCAAGCTGCCACTTCCGCGGCGGACGACGAGCCATATCACGTACGTGACTACGCGTCCCGTGCGTCCCTGCGCGCCTCCCGAAGATTTCGTGACAATCCCAGGGTGTGGGATTGGCTTTGACAAAGTGACTAAATGGCAGAGCCAGAGTACCTACCGCCTTCCTTTTCCTCGGCTTCCTCATTGGTGGACAAGGGGTCACATATGTCAAAGGTTACTTTAATGCTTGCGGAGAAGCGGCCTTCCGGAGCACCGGGTTCGGGGAGGGACATATTTTTCGCTCTGCGTTTGCGAAATGTAGATCTAATGGCGCGTTTAAACTTGTGGATTCACGGGCGGATCCACGCAGGCGGAAAGTGGACTTTGGAGCCCGGCGGCGAAATTGACTCGTCGCTGGCGAAAAATCTGGATCAGTCCGGGACCCATATCCATATTTTCTGCCAGCGACGAGTCTATTTCGCCACCCGGCTCCAAAAGTCCACCTTCCGCCTGCGCGGATCAGCCCAAGAATCCTCAAGTATAAACGGGCCATTATGGTGCGTTCACACTCGCGAATTCGCGGGCGGATCCGCGCCGGCGGCGAGCGGATTTAGGAGCCGGGTGGCGAAATCGACTCGTTGCTGGCAGAAAATCTAGCTATGGATCCCGGACCGCTCCAAATTTTCCGCCAGCGACGAGCGGATTTCACCTTCACCACTCGGCTCAAAAATCCGCTCGCCGCCGCGAACTGTAAACGCACGATTACATTGAAGTCTGACGAGAAGGAAACTTCTTGAAGCTTCGAACATCGTACGTGGCGCTTAGACACTTATAATTGCGTTATTTTTATAACGCAGCCGCTGATTCAACGCGGCCGTGCACAAGCAGACAACTCGCGACAGCCGTCGCCGCAGAGCGCGCGCGCTCCTGCTTCCCAGGGACTCGGGAGACGCACAACGGTGCATGGCGCTGAACTGCTGTCTTATGTCGTCGCCCCCGTTGAGTTAATATAATTAGGGTTGGGTCCGTATATAACATGAGAAAATGAAGTTGTAGAGAACAGCGACATTTGAGCGAATCGAAGTTTTAGCGAATAACGGCGGCGCGTGTTAATCCACCCCCCCCCCCCTACCCCTACCCTACCTACCTACCTACCCTACCCCCCCCCCCCCCCCCCCCCCCCCCCGCGCTGCGCTTAGGACGCTTGGCGGCGGCAGTCTGCGGCGACTCATTACAAAAATGTTGACCCACTTGGCCTAGAGTTCCTCAATATGCTCTAACTCTAACTTGGCCTACCCGTAAACGTCGCTTCGCGGCGGCCGACTATTCGCTAGTTAAATTCGGTGAAACGTCGGCGTTCGCTAAAACGTCCTTCGATCAAGCGAGGGTTCCGTGTTTTCGGATAAATCCGGAAAACTCCGAAAAACACCTGCCGGTACAATGTTGGTCAATTCGGATTTATCTGATAAACTCCGAATTGTGATGTGTACGAAATAATAAAAAAAAAGGTGTGATCTGCTACCTAAATAGTCTCATAACAAAATACCCCCCCCCCCCCCCCTCCTTTCCCACTGATACGGGTCCCACTTTGAGGCCCGAGGAATATGGTCAATATGCAGTCATAAATTCCCAGCAAAGAGATGTGCACACTCTTTTTTCTGTAAAGTAGGGTACACAGATGAATGATTCACACTACTATTTAGAAAGAGAAAAAAACGTCAGATACAAATATTAACTCTCAAAGACAACAGGGCAGAAGGTAGAATGAGCACCTCCGCTGACATTTATCGATGTCATAAAACTCGCGCATCATAGCCCCATAATGCATGGACACCGCAAAAATAAACAGCAGAGCCCGTTTTCGTACGACCCACCCAGCAGCAAACTGCCGCCTTTTACTGTACCCGGAAGGTTGAAGTGAATGTGTCCAATCACTCTGAACCTCTGCGTTCCATTTTTAGCATAGCGGAGGTTGTGCTTAGCAGGCTCTCCATGAGACCTCTCCGTTTAGGAAATGTTCATCTCGATGCCGGTCCCAGGTTCTACACAGACGACACGTGCAGCCAGGTGCTGCACGAGCGGTGGGTGTACTGTAAGGACCTCTACCACGACCTGGTGCCCCTCATCAACGAGTTCCTGGGCTCCGAGCAGTGTCGCACAAACCGGCCCGGACCCGGGTCCTTTTTGGGCAAGCCGGCCTACGCCGAGAACACAGAAACCACGCTGTCGCCGCCCTTCGACTTGAACCAGTGGCTCCAGAGGCACGACAACCTCCTGAGCCAACCCAACGCTAAGAGGTTGGTGGCAATGCTAAAGAGTTCAAGTGGTCTTCGGTAATGCGCCCTACTAATGTCATAGGGGCTTACTGAGTCATAAAGTAGGTCACTACCTAATAGGGCCAGTGTTCGAACCCCTGGCTTAAAATGAATGTAAGTAACAGGGTAGAATGCTAGCTAAGATAAAATATGCAGCGCAAAGTCTCAGCCCTGTACACTGATTGTGAAGGAAAGTATGGTAATTCCAATCAAGGACCCACCAACATCACTTGGTCAACCTATTACAAAATAATAGCGTCCAACATTTTTTTCCTCGATAGATACAAAACAAAACGTCTGAAGTGCGCGACTGTAAAAGATATATTGTAGAAATTACTTAATTTTTCTAATAACACTGTTCTACAAATAACGTTTAAACCTTCTATATCTTCGACAGTTTTACATCTTTTTGTTAAAATATCAATAAAGTAAAAATAACATTCCACAGACGCATTTATCAATAAATTCGAGTCTGGGAAAACGAAGAAAGAACCTTTTGTTTAGTCCCAATTTGAAACAACAGAACTAGAATAAATATTTTTCCGAAAAAAAACGGAAAGGAGGAAAATGCATTCAAAGCCTCTACCTTTGATTTAGAGGGGGGGGGGGGGGGGGCACTGAAAATAATCGATAACATATTAACTATGCAACAGACATAAATAAAACTTTGTGGAAACACTCCTTAGATGTTGGTGTACCTACTAAAAGAGACATTTTCAAAACAAGTGTTCTGCGGAAAAACAAAATTATCTATACTCGCGGTCAGCTTTCTGGGGCAATGCAGTCAATGCTAGGGGAGAGGGCGTACCAACCGCTGTACACGCGCTTTCCTCCTCTCTTCGGATTGCCACAGAAAGCTGACCGCGAGTATAGGCGTGTCCCTCTTTAACCAGAACCATGCCCTAGACAAAGAATAAATTAGCCTTTGACTGCACAATGTTCCAAGGAGCCACATGCGTCGTTTGTGACGCGAGTTTTGCTGTAGCCAGGGAGATGATACACTGAATTTAAGATGCCACTACCAGCAGCGATAGTAGATGCCCGACATACAATCAAGATCCTGGGATGAAGAAACTAAATTGCATGTACCTGGGAAAAATGCTCGAGATAGCACCGAAAAAGACTGCTACTCTAATTGACCACTGAAATCTTCAGCTTCAGCAGAGCCCCTGTAATCCCTTAAATTATCACCGTCATAAATATTGAGTTCAATTGCGAAAGCCAAAGAGAAAATTAAGCAGGTGGTTTGATGAGGCTTTTCCATACGGAAGGAAGTTAACAACTTTTTGAACTGATAATGTCAGAGCCATTTAACGAGAAAAGCGCTCAGCCCTGCACTTGGGCGGAGTTATATGTTCCAACGTTCCGCTTGTTGTAAATATAACTCCCTACCCAATCATAGGCTGTTCAACAGCTAGGGTCACTGTAGACCTAGGACGAGCGTGCAATCACATCTTGACCTCCACTCTCAACCTTCCAAACAATCACCGTTTCTTATTATCAGTGACTTTATTTCAACATGTTTTCTCCCACAACGCAGGGACCTGTTTGAAGGCAAGCACCAGACAAAGGCCCTCGTCCTGGGTAATGGGAGCCACGGCTCCCAGTGCGAGAACACCGAGACGTTTCTCTGGCAGAGGGTCGGCTCTGCGAAGGTAGACGTCCAGGGCACCAAATACGTGTTAGCTCCGAACGAGACTCTCCTGGTTCGCGAACCGGGCCTCTTCACGCTCATCAACGATGTACAGGGGCGCACCGTTGCCCTCAGCATGCCACCTAAGTGAGACCGGCAACAAGACAGCGCACAGCTTGCAAACTTCAGTGCAAACTCTTTGGTACCTGTCGGAGTTAATCGCTATGCTTGTTAGTAACCGGTTGACCAAAGAAAGAACGCCCAGGACAAGTAGCACTAGAAAAAGTCACCTCTTCAGTGGAAGGAGAGGAAAAGAGAGTCACTTAAACATGACACAGCAGCGACGCCCTGGTCTGCGTGTTTTCTTCATCTCCATCATCACCGCAGTAGAGGCAGTACCTGACATTGTGTGTAATGTTTCTGTTAAAAGCTTCACTCTCTCGGCTGACTTTCTGTGTTTACCGAGTCGGGAACAATATTGTAAACCTGATGAAATGAGTTGAAAGCTATACGGCCAGAAAGTCTAGTGAAATGCGCCCGCTTGTGCGTGGGAGAGGGAGTGGTTTTGTGTTCGACGAACGTGACAAAGCTCCGCAGCTGTTGATTGCTCGCCGGCGGTGGAGATGACATCTCGGTCGAGATTTCCTCGTTCTTCGATCAAACATAACCTTCGAGGCATTCGATGTCCCCTTTCTCGACGGCCAAGTCCTCATTTGTAAAGAGACGATGGGTTTTCGAAGGAAAAAGAAAAAGTAAGACGGCCATTGCTGGGAGTCAGATTACGAAACGACGCGGACATCTGGCACCTGAACGCCTGAGCCTGATGACACTGCTCTTCCTGCGCGAGGAGCAGACAATGATCTTGCTCGCTCTGATCAGATGGATACAGAGGGCAGAGACAAAGGCAGCTAGCCTTTTTGTCTAGACACTATTCTTTCAAACAGAGCTCGGCACTGTGATGTCGCTGAATCCACTGCACAAGAAGCAGATGAACTTGCTCGCTGTATAGACTAGAGCAAGATTCCCAAACATGCAGTCGGTGTGACTTTGGCATGCAACCCATGAGCCTCCTGGTTCTATGCACTACCCTGTCCTCTCGGAGGTTGGGAGTGGTGTCAGCTGACCAAGTATTTAGAGGATGTCTGTCATTTGTCTGGCTCAAGTAACACAAACACTGTTGTCACCCTTGATAAGTGCTTCATGAGGAGCTGTTATTCTCTGCATGGGCCCAGCAGACAAGATTTCCACTGACACAATGCAAATATTTTCAGGTGACAAAGATGACATGAAAATAGAATAACAGGGCAAAAGCTTGTGATCTTCCAGAGATCAATGAACACGGTGACATTAATAAAGGCTCATACTGTCTTGGAATGTTACCACTGCCATCAGAAAGCGAAGCGCTTGGTAGGGAAGACATATTTCTCGGGATAGTGCGAACTCTTGCTTTTTGGTGCAGCGCTCAGGGGAGAGTCGCGGCGGGCCACGCGAGAGCGGGGGGGGGGGGGGGGGTCGCGGCGGGCTATTGCCCCGGGTGCCGCTGACCCTCGCAACGCCACTGGCTCATCGGCCACTTTCTGGCTAAAAATGCCGTCGACGAGCTCAGCTTGTCCAGTGGTTTTTTCGGTTGCCCTCAATTCCACAGACGCGCTAGGCTCGTCCGAGTAGTTTTGCGGTGCTGATCATAGATGGCAGCACTCGTATTAGTTGGCAAATATTTTTTTCGCCTCCGCTGATTTTTGCATAATAAACTTTTCAAATTTTATGTGTAATACTAGAGGAGTAACAATTCAAAATAAAAAAAAAATCTGGCACTTTTAGGTTACTTTTGGAAAAAACAAATTTGGCACTTAAGGGGTTAAAAGACCGCCATAAGAAAACATACTTCTATCATGTGTGAAAAAAATGCTGACAGATGCTTGGGGTATGTGCCCTTGGTTTTAGTATGATCAGATGCTACAGTGCCACCTCACGTAAACAAATAAATGGTTGCGTCTTACGGATGCAACGGCACCACCTGGCCTAGACAAACAAGGCCAATAAGAGCATGCGGCGCATCCAATTACTTTTGAAAACAATAAAACCCAGAACCGTTCACTACAGCAACTGCGCAGCTCCGCCGTGTTGCAACACTTCATTCAATGGACTAGCAAATACTGTAAACGACTAAATGTTCGCGAGGACCTAATTTTCGCGAATTTCGCGAGTCGCCTTCAATTCGCGAAAAATACACCCCGCGAACAATTCGGGCAATATGTGAACGCTACGGAAGCTACACTCGATTCGCGAAAATTAGAACCCGCGAATAATTTCAAATTTTCAGCTTTGGCCCGATTCGCGAACATTTAAGCCCGCGAAAATTAAGTCGTTTACAGTACTCAAGTCACCCGGAGGATGAGACCGATAGGCTGTCTGTTTGCGACGCTTAAGGCCCGTTCACACACTACCGACTTTTTAGAACAGAGCACCTTAAAACCTCTTAAAATCTGTTACGACAGGAGAACACACTGACAAGCTGGCGCCACCTATGCAGTGGCCCTGGAACTGCATTTCATTGGAGCGAAGGTTTGGCAGTATTTGCAAGGTCAAATGTTTCTACTACTTACTAGAAATATTTGTGTATAACATTGACAAAAGTTTTTCAGGCCAAGCAAAAAAGAATGATGCCCAAAAGAAGTTGAAAATATACTGGATCGCCCAGTGTTCCACTGCTACCCGATAGGCAGTACCAGTGTGTCCTCTCGTCGTAAGGGATATTAAGAGGTTCCAAGGCACTCGGTTTTAAGAAGTCGCAAGTGTGTGAACGGGCCTTTAGCCTTAAAGGGGCCCTGCAACAACTTCTTGACTGGTTTTTAATTTGCACCGAACCTGAGCGCACTGAACGTGGTAACTTAATGAAACTTTTCTTTTCTCAAATTTCGCTTTATTTTAAAAGTTATAGGCAAATTAGGATTACAAAAACAAGCAAAACATAACCTCCTTCATGACGTCGTAGGTCCTGGCTTGAATGGCCGTAAACTAGAGGAGGGGTAGTGAGCTCATCGAGCGCTCACGGCTGCCTCACTCCGTGTCGACGGCTCGAGAGGGCGCCACTAAAGCATGTGTTGGATAGGCTGTATGAAGCGCGGGCGGCCAGGGCGGCTCGCATTGCATTTGCTGCGCGATTAAAGACTAATTCGGCATAACACTTCATTGGCCACAAACGACAGCAAACACGGGGTAAAGATCACTTCAGAACAAGAGCCACATCGCGCTGCCATACCGCCAAATGGCCAAATCGCCAGCCAAGCCCGCGCCGAAAGCCTTCGGAACGCTCGGAACCAGTCGGATCCTCTAGCCGGTATACGATCGCAGCGCCGCCGTGTACATCCGGGTCCTTTCTACGCTCGCCGTTCGTCGGGGCCTCATCCCACTAGCCCTTTCTATAGTCGGTTACAAGTTAAGAAGGTAGGAGAAGCTCCTCCCACAAGCCGTGGTGCGCCGGTTTCAAATCCGTCCGCAATCGAAAGATGAGTTCACTGGAAACGCTCCTTGTTCCGCTTCAATGGATAGATAATGGCCACAGAGTGGTGCCAACTTGTCTCCGACCCCCACTTTTTAAGAAAGCGACCTTTGTATTCATCGGAGAAGGAACCGAGCCCCAGAAAGCAGCCTTTGTATCAATCGAAGGGGGAAGCTAATCCCCGAAAGTCGTCTTTGTTTCCATCGGAAGGGGGAAGACTTAATCTCCCTCTCGTGGCTTCCACAATGCTAAGTCAAAGTCGAGAGATAAAGCAAATATGTACAGAAAGGCACGACCCTCCTCGCGCGTTGGCCGCAACGTCACGGAAAAGATGGGACGCTATTGGATGCGGAGGTGGCGGAGGGATATATGATTCTCTTTGAGGGGCATTTGCCGCTACCTTCTTGACTTGTAACCTACTATAGTGTGCGCCGTTTTTTCCGCCGCTTGGTGGCGGGTATGTCGACGGGTTATTTCTTGTTTCCGTACTTTATAAACTGCATTTGTTTTTTTTCTGATCTAAAATACTGAACAAAAACTACTTTCATACATAATTGAAATGGTTCGTGACACTTATATTTTGTATTCTCGACTAAAAAAAAAAGCTTTTAGCGGCTCTGACCAGTAGTAAGCCCAGGACCAAAGACGTCACATTTCGCGCGCTTTCGGCAACGCGGGTCGCCCTCGTAAGGTGGAGGAGGTTTCCGCGTCGTCCGGTTAAAACATGATGCACTGATATTTAGTTACCCTCTCCATGCCCGCTGGCTTTCCCGAACCCCAAGAGACGTGGAAACCGCAAAAAAGGTAGACGCTTAAATATGATTGCAGGGCCCCTTCCTGACACCCCCCAAAATTTTTTATTTCATTTTTTGCCAGGCGATTTATTATGGTGTCGGAATACAACTCAATTAATATTTTGCTACACAGTCACATATTTTTTTTTAATAAAAACAAAAAACGCAACTGCTCGAAACTGAAACCGAAACCCCCGCACCACACGGAGAGGTGGAGAGGAGAGAGTGAGTGGCGGAAGTCACGTGGCTACACCCAACCGTGCGATTGTTGTGTTGTTTTTTTTTTTTTTTTTTTTTCGCACGCAGCAGAAGAAATGCGTTGCGGGATTTGTTTGCCGTGCGATTCCTTTGCAGTTATGTTTGTTCCGCTCGCTGTTCTGTACTTCAAGATGAGTTGTTTTGTACATTTAAGTGTTGCCAATTAGTAGTGAGTGCCCGTGGTGAACTCCCGTGATCGGCTCCGAAAAGAATACTCCCAAGATGTTGTGCGAAGAGCTGCCTCACATGTCCTGCATCTGAAAGTGGCAGAGTGCACAAGTTTCCGAAAGATCAACTGGTCGGGATCAATGGCTGGCTGCAATTCCTGTAGAACAGTTACGCGAAGCTAGGAAAGCGGACGCTACCCGATTCATATGCTCCTTGCATTTTGTGGAAAGTGACTACATTGAGTTCGCAGGTGTCAAAAATGGAATCCCATACCATTTAGTTCAGCGACGTATCGTCCACAACAATTGTTTTTTACAGTGATAATTGTAAAAGAAAAAATGTAAACATTGCAAAATGTTTGACAAAGAAAAAAACAAAATCGTACGCCCTCACTAAGGATTGAACTTGTGCCCGGAACGTGTGAAGCGGACGACTTTCCACTAAGCTACGCCGACTTTCTTTCACGGCAGATTTTTCACGTACCGAGGTTTCTCTCGAAAGAAAGCCCACCGAGAGAAACCTAGGTAAACAATACTTCGACACAGCAGTCTTTAAGTTAAAGAGGGATTTTTGTAGTAACGTATGATTTAAACAAGAACAGATATGTTGATGAACATGCGGCGGTACTTAGTTGCAACGACGTGGGGACGGCAACACCCGACGTCGGGCGACCACGGTGACTGGAAGGCAGGGACCAAATGTAGTTTTCCCGTGGCCATTGCTTTCAGGAGCGAGTGCTCCAGCTCACAAAATAACTCCTGCCGCGCAAAAATGTGGTTTCGTTTCACAACATGACGGCATGGCTGCTACCCGGCACGCTAGCGTCGGAGCGTCCGCACACACCCACGTCTCTCGTTGAAAATATTAAAAAAAAAAGACGCGAGACGAGACCCACGAGACGAGGAGAGCGCGAAACGCGAGATGGCAGGAAAATCATGCAAGACCGGATAGACAATTGATGCAGGGTACTTTGTGTTGGGCGACCGCTTGCGCCACATAACACACGCACGCTCAATTACGGTACTCAGTTTAGTTTCGGTTTTGAAAGGCGACCGAAATTGGTCTTTTGGCGCAGGCTTGGCGTAGATTACCGATATTTTGGCAAAATGTAGCAGGATGAACAGGGATAGCCACTTGGCACAGTTTGGCACAATTGGCGCAGCAATCACATCACTGACCACTGACGACGTGAAGTCCACAGCTTCCAATATCCAGGATCTGGTGATAGGTGTCGGAGGCTCTAAGTTCTTCTTTGAGGGCCCTCAGAAACATCAAATTTACGTTGGGTCCATCCATTGACACTTGTAGTATCTTTGTCCGCTTAATGACTTCTGTGCCTTTCCTGAAAGCAGATGCAAGGTCTGCTGCACAGGTGTGCCCCAGGAAACATGAAGTTAGGTAGCGCGTTTTTACAGTGGCGTCAGTTTGGTCCCAGTACCTGACCAGTACATCCATTTGTTCTCACTGGGTTACTTTGTTCAGTGACTCATCAAAAGAAACCACCAGAAATTTGAACGCTAGAGAGGCTTGCTCGCAACTTCTCTTGAAAGTATGGACCGATAACATAACATATGGTGTATCCCACTTTGTCTTTTCCAAGCTGCATTTTTCTGGCGGTCTCACATGTGGGGAACATCAACAGAAACAGCAAGGCATACGCTGCCGTTGAACGGAAAGATCCATGAGTCATTATAGCGTTCAAGCACCACATGATCTTGGCCTTCGTGACTTCATTCTTCAATAAAAAGCTACCCACTGACGTCTTCACAGAGGGGCTTAGAGCATCCGTGGTGGTGGTTGGACGCATTGCCAGAGTGCTACAAGCACTAGCACTACCTACGGACAAAACGCCCGTTGCTGAGCGGAAGGCAAGTCCACATTTGTCGCAGTCTTGAAAAATGATACAATTGGGGCCTGGGAATTGCTTTGCACAGATTCCATAGCAGCTTGATGTTTCTTACCCTCAACATGACCAGTAACTGCCCTTTTCCCCATGTTGCTCAGGGAGAACTTCTTGCAGCATATTGTTCAGTGAGCACTATTTGGATTATTTGGAACGGGCCGAATCCAACTTGCATTCATGGATATGTCCTGGTTTGTCCAGTGGAGGCTGAAGGAGCACTTCTTCGACAGCGACACAGTCACTTTCACGTATCTCCACTTCAGGAAAATAATACACTAGAAAGTCCAACCCGAAGTCACAAACGCACGTGTCAGAGGTCGTAGAGTGCAGGCATGTAGTTTCATTTACGGGGAAGCGCGAAAACACCATATCTGACGAACGAATGGATTGCTAGGCGTGCGCCTCTCAGAGGGTAGATGAATGACGGCTGTTCTCTTCTGAGTGAGTGGTGACTCGTGCCACCTAGTACCAGTTAGAGTACCTGTTTATTACCTTATTACCTTATTTGTACCTTATTTCAGAAGGATTTTAAATAAAACACCTCTCAAGGGGGACGGACGACGATAGCTTCACGACGACTAGTTTGAACTCAGGCAAAGCCCATTGCGAGACACATTCCCTCGAAGAGCCCAGTTTCTTCCCAGCATCAAAGCAACAAAATGGGCACAACTGTTCTGTTCCCAACTAGATCAGCTATCTGTGGCAAAGTCCAATTTCTCCTAAAATTTACTGTCTAGGGACTATCTTGTAGATATAATCCCTAGACAAACTATTATCTGTTTCGTAGAGGTGTGCAATATGAGTAATATGAGGTGTGAATATGAGTAGAGGTGTGCAATATGAGGTGTGAATATGAGTCAAGTAATATTTTAACACGACATGCATGATATGGCAAGTTCCTATAGTAAGTTACAGGTCAAGGAGGTTACGGCAAACGCCCCTCAAAGAGATTCACATATTCCTCCGCCACCTCCGCATCCAATAGCGTCCCACCGTTTCCGCGACGTCGTGGCCAACGCGGGAAGAGGGTCTTGCCCTCCTGTAAATATTTGCCTCATCTTTCGACTTTGACTTAGCGTTGTGGAAGCCACGAGAGGGAGATCAGAGTTTTCCCCCTCCGATGAAAACAAATACAACTTTCAGGAGTTAGGCTCCCCTTCCGATGGATACAAAGGCTACTTTCAGGGGCTCAGTTCCCTCTCCGATTAATACAAAGGTCGCTTTCTTAAAAAGGGGGGGTCGGAGACAAGTTGGCATCACTCTGTAGCCAATATCTATCCATTGAAGGGGTGTTTTGCAGTGAACTATTCTTTTGACTGCAGAGGGATTTGAAACGGGCGCATCACGCTTGTGGGAGGAGCTTCTCTTACCTTCTTGACTTGCAACCGACTATAGCCACCTCGTGTAACGGTGTTCATACCGTCAAGGCATGCCAAGTTCGTCTGTGCAAGGTTGCCGTGAAGCAACACTGTACATTTTGTGTGACCACTCCCTTGCCACGATAGTGTGGCAAGGGGGCGAAGTTTTTATATTCGGTCCACATACAATACTGTGTACATTTGGCTCTTTTTGAATACCTAACAGTGATCTAATATTTCACGAAATAATAATAAGACAAATAACAAAGAATCTTCAGCAAAGTATAGCTAGGTAATCGGTTAATGTCACATTTATTACTTCATACAGCGTGCCGGTTGGTCCGAATATCCTGTATGTGCATCTACCACCATTGATGTGAGCAGTTCTGTTTTTTTTCTTCTTTTGACACTCTGATTTTGTGCCGCTTGTATGGAGGATAAAATTTAGTACAAGAATGTGTTCTTCAACAAACAATGGAGTAATCACATTTTCGGAGTCACAATAGAATAATTGAAATATTCTATCCTCATGAACAACACAAAATGGTTGTATGCGCTTTGCCACATCTGGCGCATAGATCATTGGACACTGATCTGCAATCCCATCTGACCGTCCCCTGTGCTCATTTCGAATCATGCGCCGAAGAGTTTTAGAAAATGATGTTTCAAGTTCAATTTCAGCCAGTTGTACGTAAGTGGGAAGTGAACAGTTGCAAAGCACCGGAATTTAGCGAGGTGCTTTTGTTGAAGAGATACTGACATTCATAATTTAACAACATTGCCTTAAATGCTGTGAACAGTCTCTTGGGCGCAAGAGACTGTTCAAGACCCATACAAGACCACATCTTTTTTTTTACCATAACAGATGTAAAGGATGTTTTTCTCTATTAGTTCAGACTCAAGTCAAGTCCTCAGAGCGGTAACGGCAACGGCGATAGAAGCATCAAGTTTCCAACCCATCCCAAGCAATTAACGTTCATTGTGAAAATGAAATGAAATTGTGGGGGTTTATATGCCAAGCCAACTAAAAGCATCTGCCATGCCTCGAGCGAAGGACTGAAAATTAATGTAATATGACCAGGGAATTTTTAACATGCATTTGAAATCTCGCGTTGCAATGAGGCTATCCACCAAAATGAAGTTTTGGTCCAAATTCCCCGACTATTTTATCTAAATTTCCTGACCGACACCTATAGAGACAGGACACGTCAAGCGCAGTTTTCATGTAAAAGCACTGGCATACCTGACAGTTGACAGAATGGTAGCCAAGCACAGGATCATCTTTCCTTCTCAATCTATTCTTCAGTATTCTTGTTGAAGAGATGCCCCATTTTAAAAAATGACCGCATCTCCACGTGGTGAATGATGTTGTTTGGGGCGAAGCTCTGGTGGTGCTTGTCTGCATAGACGCTGAGCCGCAGCATGCCGAGCCTTTCGTTCGTTTTCATCCATGTCAGAAAGGAATGTGTGGTATGGAACGTGGTTATATACGCAATTGAGCATTTGACCGCAGCGCTCTCTCGTCTATAAACGTTGAGCCAATGCATGCAAAGTTTAACGTGATTATATACGCATTTGACCGCAGCGCAATCTCCTGTATAGACGTTGAGCGGCTACATGCAACGTTTCATCCATGACATCCCCAGCTCTTGAGTTATTACATCATCTCAGATCCCCCTACTCGTCCCGCAGTCGTGGCCGAGTGGTTAAGGCGATGGACTAGAAATCTATTGGGGTCTCCCCGCACAGGTTCAAATCCTGTCGACTGTGCAAACATATTTTTTCATAATTTTTTTCATCTTTTTTTTTTTTTTTGCCCTACACGAGCGCGTGAGCACGTGAGCTCACGAGCAAGAGCACGAGCACTGGACGCCAGACAGATGGACGGAGGGACTGACGGACATGGCTAGCCCCTAAGGAGCTTCGCCCCTGAAAAACCACCGGACAAACTTATGTCCTTAGGAGCAGTTTAAAGTTATGGCAGTCTCTTGGCATCATGTTGTATAAGCATACCCACACTAGAGATCAGACTGGGACGGAATTTTAGGGCCCAGTCCGACCCGGTCCAATAAAGTTCTGACCCAAACCCGGCCAGAGTCTGAATATGATTTTTGACCATCGGCCCCGAGCCCAGCCCGACCGATAAATATTTATATCCGCCCGAACCCCGAGCCCGATTGTTATTGTGAACATGAGCCCGTCCCAGACCTGGTCTGAGTCCACCCTTTTAATGCAGAACATGTTTCATTGCTGTTTCTTGGCAATTTTTTAAACCGGATGGAAGATGATCGTTACACGAGAATTCCCCTAAAACAAGAACAAAAAAGTGCTTGTAGGAGATCGAATATGTGCCTTTTGTTACATATCTGAAACTCCAAAATACTAAAACAATTTCTTTTTTACAATTTCTTTCTTTATTCACTCAAACTCCCTATTGTCTGGAGGGGTGGCCCATGTATTAAACCTATTGCTTGCGGCGCATCACCTGCATTGGCATTTTCTGCATTAGAAGTTGCACTCACTTTCCGCCACTTTTTGTATGTCAAAGATGTTATGGGGGATTATACCGCAGTTTCAAAACTTGATATTCTATACATCGTTTCATCATGAGTGTAACCGCAGTTGAAGGCACCCCTGTACATGATTAATTTAGCCATAATAGAACATGTAGAAAACATGACCAACACCATAACATTGTGCTTTTGAACGCTGCTTGGTTGGTCCCATTGGCTTGTACCGTCGGCTGTGTCCGAACTTAAGGTAAAACGAAATATAGATTTGGCAGGGTAGATTTGTCGGGTCCCGACACCTCAACCCCAACCCGACCCGGGCCCGACACAGCTCAAGATAAATAGGCCCGAACCTGGCTTGAGTCCGAACAGGGTGTTGATATATTGCCCCAGCCCGACCCAACAGTCGGGCCGAGTTCAGATTTTTTCGGGCTGACTCGAGCCAATGCAGATAATTAACCCACCCTACATTGTTATTCATTCAAATATTAAATATTATAATTCCAACATTTTGAAGGTTACACTGCACATTGAAGTGCCCAAGAGTCGAGATTGAAGCCAAACGTAAGTATGGGGTCATAATACTGTTAAAATTTTTGTTTCCCAGCCTCAGAGTTTTATTTTGAATAATGTGACTCCACCCAATTCAGAAGTCTTTGATCGTTACCCTGAACCACTATCCGTCGTTCGCTGTCGCTCAAAGAAAGGAAAGCTCAATCTCCTTGACCGATGCTGCTTGGGGTGAAAACTCGTGACTTTTCCAGACTCGCCCGATTCCCCAACAATTTCCAGTTTTCCCGGTTTTCCAAGTTAGTAGACACCTGGACAAAGAGCCCTGTCAAATTCCGGGCAGCTTGGCTGCGATGTAAACCGACCACATGAACATCCACCTTTTTCCCTCAGAATCACTGAGGCGGCCTTACACTTGTCGTTACTTGGACAGAGCAGCTGCACATCTTTTTGTCACAAAAGACGGCGGCTAAGACTGCAGTGCAAGAGTGGCTTCCTGCCACATCGCAGCAAATTGCACTAAATTTGCGCACGCAGGTGAAAGTATATACGTCAAACACTCACCCGGTCTATGTGCGTGACGTTGCGTATCCCAAAGCTGATGGTGTAGGCGTCAAACAGGTTATCACCAAAGGGAAGGTTCTCAGCATCGCCCTGGGTCCACGAGATATCTGCAAATGGGCCAGTTGCAAGTTACTGGATTCAAAATCTCCAACACTTAGGACCGAACACTTCGAGGGATTTTTGAAGCAACTTCAGAAGGAGGGAAAGCTGCGTTTCAGAGACGATTTAAAGCACAGAATATGCTTTCTGAGGCAGTAGGAAAGCAACCTGCCAGCTTTTAAAGATGTAAAAAAAGAGAGATAGGAACTCTACATTGCTTGTAGCAGTAATGTGATTGATTCGAGTCATCCTGGAGCACCGTTTGGAGCAGCAAAAAGCACCGCTGGAGCACAAGCAGACTCTTCATTACACCCAATTGCTATTTCAAGATTCATGTGTCTGCCTCTCCAAATAAAATACAGTGCTTCGAATTTGCCTTCACATTTCTGCGCAACAATTCATTAACATCTACTGTAAAGCATATCATTTAATTTCAAAACTAATTTAGTTCTGCACATCAGTGGCATCTTAGATGTAGAGATTTATGAGGGTGAAAAGTCAGCATGTGAAGAATAAATATGCCACAAAAATACAGCTAAGTTATTAATTGTATTCCCAGCCTTCATTCCATTGCTAAGTCAATTTAATTTCAATTTAAACTTTATTACCATAAAATACCGGGGGAGCACCCACCCCATTTTTACTGAAAACTGGGTTAACCTAGGCATGGGCGCTTGCCCGATCAAATTGGTCGGTTAACATATATTTTGCAAAATTCCATAGATTGGGAAAAGTTAATAGTGGGCCCTTAAACAAAGTGGGCACTTCTGCAGCATTTTACGGCATGTGTGACCACGAACTGTTGGGGGCCTATTTAGAGGTGATAACAAAACATTAAATATAAATCTATGGTGCAGTCCACATAGACCTAACCACTGTGATTCATCAACCCTTTCCCAATACCAAAGTTCAAAGTAACCTTCCTTAAATCACAAACATAAAAAAGAGAACACGACTGTGACAAATAATGCGTGCGACTTGTCAGGCTGTTGCAGTCTATCATATAAACTAACCGCAATTTTACTGTACAAATTTTACTGGCACATATGTTGTCGGTGAACATTCATCAACTTTTTCTTATTACTTTTTGATACACGACGCGCGGTTGTGTATTATTCCACTTTGGAAGAGTGTTTTACCCCTCAGCACGAGGCTGCGCTGCGCCGAAGCCATTAACAGAAAATGACTAATTTTACTCCGCAGGTGCACCCTCTGTAGCACAAGTGCGCGGTGAAAAGTGTGTTTAACGGAGCTACTTAAACTGCCCGAACAGACCACAAACACTGAGAAATGCCCCGAAGCTGACGAGTACTGTGTCGCGTTCGATACAAAGATCATACCAGATCACATGTTATTCAGAGCGATACACAGAAGTGTCAAAAGTTTGTGCAGGTTTACCGTAACAATCTGGCAGTGTAGCAACGACTGAACTATTAGTTTCTGTTTTAATGAAATGAAATGACCTTTTGGCGCAGTGTTGGCACAAATCATCCGCATTTTGGTGAACTGTATCAATATGTAGCAGGGTAAGCACTTTGGTGCAGCCATCACATCACTGTTGTAAGCTTACAAAAAAAAAAGGAAAAAGAAGAAAAATGAGGGCAGTGCTGAGCAAATCGCTTCATTTATTAGAAATTATTAAAGGGCAACTCCGGCCAAAACTCAAAATGAAATAAATTACTGGTATCGCTGTAGTGACACGAAATACGACCCCAGCCAAAATATTACGTCAGGGGGACGCCGCATTCTCAACTAATGCCGATAATAAAAATGCGACCCCCCGCGAGCCGCTGCTCCTTAGCGGGCGGCCAGCGGGTTGCCGATTGCTAAAGCAACCTTGGGCCGTGACGTCAGGATCGTTCTCTTTTTTTTCCTCCCGTGTAAAGTGCGCTTCTTTGAGAGAAAGAAGGGAAAGAAAGTGTTCTTCTCACCCTGCTAACGTTCTCTGTTTTCCTCTATCACCCACAAAAACTTTTGCTAGCGTTGAGAAGAAAATGTCTGCCTATAGAACTTTCCTTTTTTTTTTTTGTGAGCACGGCAAGTTTTGTTTTGTTTTTTTATTTTTACAAAATAGATTTACCACCTAGACAAACTTATGTGGTAAATTAGTGTCGTAGCTAACAAATTTGGCTTTTACGCGCCTGAGGAAAAAAGAACGAAAAAAACAGACGTGAACAATCCAGCACACGTGTGTTTGGGCGCCGCGGCCCGTGCCGGAGAGCCTCAAAGCTTCGTGTCTGGGATTGAATCGCAGCGCGAAAGCGAGAGGACCCCCAGTACTGTACATCACTGACACCGCAGCGTAGAGCAACCCCACTCCATCCACGGAGCCCCGATGAGAATGTAGGCCTAGCGACGAGTATAGAAGACCGCACGCGCGGCGACAGCCGTCGAGTACGGCACCGAACGAGTTCACTCGTTTTCCAGTCGCTAGCTTTTGGGTATACAAGCGACGAGTACGGCAGAGCGCACGTACGACGGCGGCCACCAAGTACGGCACCGAACGAGTTCACGGGTTTTCCAGTCGATAGCTTTTGGGTATACGCACTAACTCTTGCTACATATGCTGGATAACTACCACGTATGCAGAATTAAAACAAAATCAGCTTAGCTTCTATCTTTAGACGGCTAGCGCAACAGAGGTAGGTGCCGCTTGGCCTGCATACTCGTTGAACGAGAACGATCCTGACGTCACGTCCACATAACGGCTGATTTCCAGTGTTGCCGGGGCCTCGAGCAGCTTGTTTCGGTTTTGTCGGCCGCGCCCCAAACAAAACTTTGAGGCGTCGATATCTTTAAAACTACGCACAATAACGTGAAAAAAATTACACCTTGTAATTCAGGGACGCTGACTGCACTAAAAAAAGTCATAATCCCGAAATCGAAAGTATGGACCGGAGTTGCCCTTAAAATCAACATCTTGCGCAACATTTCTAACTGATCTGATGCCTGTCCGCAGGGCCCCAGCAAGCGCCCAATCAAACTTTGGAGATAATCGCAAAAAAATGGGGATGGGCGCTCGTGCGGTCATCAATTTAACATATAAATGTACTGTGCGTATTTTCTCAGATCTTACAAATTTGGGAATGGGCGCTTAGTGTGGAATGGGCGGATGCGCGGTATTCTACGGTTATGTCGACAGTAGAGACACTGGGAAAAATCAAGATCCCTGCGTGTTAATCCATACCCACTGTACCAACACATAATGCAATATCCCGAGCCATCACTCACCCCTCTTTTTGGGTAAATATTGAGTTCCAAAAAAAAAAAAAAAAACACTGAGTCATTGCACACCCCTACAAATAACCCGACACGGACTCTGCGATCCGTGAAAACTCGTCCTACCCAAATGGCACGGCCACGGACCTTACGGTTTCGCGCTGTATGCCGATTGGCGGTTTTTACCGCGCGTATACAAGCAACGGACTTTGCGATAGTAAAACATTCTTTCATGAGCATTTCTTGCATAAAATAATGAAACTACTTCAAGTTTTTAATTTATTGTATCTCCTGTGCAGCCATGCTAGACACATAAAAAAAAAGGACATATTTTATAGCTTTTTCTAAACTTTTCGTGCTTACCCAACGAGACATGGCCCACCCCATTTTTTTTTATCAATTTCAGGTGGCAGGAGGGTGGGCGATGACTCAGGATATTACAATAGTATTGCTGAAGAGGAAAAATCTATCTTTGTTTAATGATGCAAAGCAGAAAGTGCAATGAGCAGTGAAGTTAAGTTTACAGCTAGTTATCTTTTACCTATAAAATACTTATTTTTTTAATACATCTTTGCTAGAAAAATATTTTTGGAGCAGCAGTAAAAATAAAGTTCAGGCTTCCAGTATGCAGGCAAGTGGGATTATGGGGTGAAGTAAGAAACGAGAGAAATAAAGTTTAAAGTAAAGTAGATAAGTAACACACAGGCACCTTTTTGTTTTACTTTGTCCTTCCAGGTTACTGAAAAAGGCTCAATTTTTGTAAAATTCACAAATAAACAATATTACAAAAATTGATCATGGGATTACAATGCAACGTGGTAGCAAATACGTAGTAGTATATGACTTCCAACTGGGAAATTTTGTGCCCTCAAAGTATTTCCAGTGTCCACACTTGGGAAACAAATTGAGCCCATGAATAAAATAGCACCTTACAGTGTATGTTTTTCAGTAGTACAGAATGTGGCAATCAGCAAAGAGGTTATTTTAGATTGTATCGTACATATCATACATCCTAGACATATCATACATCATATATCTCATTTACTTTTGGGCTGGCATTATTCTTTGCAAAATGTCACCCCCTCTTTAAGAAATACTGGCTATGGGCCTGATTCATGGCACTCGGAGCTGCAGAACCGTATGTACCAGGCACATAGCCAGGATTTTGTTTCAGGGGGGGCCCGCCCATGACAAAATGCTGTATGAGGGGGAGGGGGGAAAGGAGGACCCAGCAAAATGGATGATTTTGGGGGGGCCCGGGCCCCATGGGGCCCCCCCCATGGCTACGTGCCTGTACGCTTGATTTATCGATAAGAACAGATTTAGGGACCCCTCTACAAACTCTCTGGTACATACAGCTTACGTATGGTTCTTCACTTCCAGTAAAAATCCGATTTTACTGCAAATTTGGTCACCAAATACGCCTTACAAAGTTTAAGTTGAGCCTCTCTTCTCCCTGAATATAGAAAAATGACAGACCCTCGAGCCTTGTGTTGAAAAACCATTTGACAAACAGGGTGTTCCACCAACGACTCAGCTCACTGTAAAAAAACCAACGGCACTTAAAATAAAGAAACTATTCTATTGGGACAATGTTAGCCACCGCGGCGCATGTCAGGTTAAAGTGTAAAGTGATAATTAGCCAAAGAATTACCTAAAATCCACTAATTACGTTTTACATTGCTTCAGGCCGGCACATTCCAATTAGGAATTTGTCAGCTGTTGTCAAAACATGCCATAGCTGTTGAAATTCTGACAAATAATTCTGCTCCGCACTATTACCTGGCAAAGTTGGGCTGTCTCAGGCCTGCCAGACCAAAACTAAGGAAAACAAATTGTGCACGAAGCTGCACGCCCCAAGAGACGGCACAGAAAACGGTACACTTTTTGCACGACAATGTGACCCTTTAAGGGACACTGACAGGGTATTCACGCTCACCAAAGTTTTTATTTGTACATGACATACGCGAGCCCAGCTACCCAAGACACAAATTGCGGCTCAAAAAATTTTTTTTTTTCCTCCCGAAAATTGTTGATAGAGAACTGGCTGGTTGAAGTCGCGCTCACTCTCTTCTTTGTAGTCATGTGCCGATCAGACACACATACCAAATATAGTCAAAGTCATGGATCATCAAAGGCACACACTTAATATTCACAGAAGAAAAAAATATGCGAGCCATTTTTAGTGGCTTCTAAGAAACTGCAAATAGGTTAATTGAAAAACAAAAGTTGCGGAGTACCGGAAGCACATGCACTGCGTAATTCTCAACATGGCATTGCATCGGGGGATTGTGGAAACAGCGCGGGAGTCGCAGGCTGGACTGCAAGACGAAGCGGACTAAGCGATGGTGGTGGACGACGGGAGTGGGACCTCTACTTCAGAACTGCTGTTTGCAGTACCGGCAAATCTGTTTACCTTTGAAAGAGAAATTTGTTATCAATCAAAGCAATGAGGATTTATTCTGTACGATATGTCCGACAATCAAGCTAATTGCACGAAGATGTCACCTAGTCATTGCCCTTTCTCCTGGCTGAAGACATCGCTTGTCTTACAAACACGAGTCGGTAAAGCCTGCTTTGCACAAGCAAAAAAAACAAAGGGAAAAAAAAATGCGGTCAGGTGTAACTACCTACATGATTTCTGGCAACTCTCTCCTCTACATTTGTCCCTCCTCCCTAGTCGACATGTCACGGCCATTACTCCGAACTCCGTGCTCATGTTTCGGTTTCAATTTTGAGCAGTTGCATTTTTTTACTTTATTAAAAATACATGCGACTCTCCAGCAAAATATTAATTCACCATATAAAATCGCCGGCCAAAAATTAAAAAAAAATTTTGGAGGGTGTTTTTAAGGTTGGTTTACACACTTGCGATTGCTTAGGACCGTGTGCCTTGAAAAGTCTTAAAATATCTTACGAGAGGACATACTGGTGCCCCCCAGTAGCAGTGGAACACATGGCAGTCCTGTCTCTTTTCTATCTTTTTTGCACATCATTCTTCCTTCTTTGGCTTAAAAAAATTTCTTAATGTTATAAACCAGCGGTTTGCAACTGCGAATTCATAGACGCTTTGCGGTCCCTGAAGGCCTTCCTGGGGGCCCCGAACCCCTGACCATCAGTCAAACCGAGCAATAACTTATTTTATTAGTGATGCTGGCTGTCCCATAAAGCTAAATAGTAGACTAAAGCATGTGTTCCGGGTGAGTAGAGTCGATTACCCTCCGCTTCAGAGCTTCAAAGTTTATCTGCAAGCATTTAGTTTTCATATTTACCGCTTTGTCATTGCAATTGTCCAATACCACCCCCCAGTGAATGGGGTCCCTCACCATGCACCTCTGTTGAACCAGAAGGGGTCGCTGAAACATAACTCGCTGAGAACCGCTGCTATAAATGACTATTTTTTATAGCTGGCACATACGTTCGATCTTGCAAATACCACAAAAACCTTTAATCCAGTGAAATATAGTTCCAGGGTCGCCGCATAGATGGCACCAGCATGCTAGTGTATTCTCTAGAAAGCCTGTATTAGAGAGAGTTTCCAACTGGTCGATTGGGGTCACGTGGTTTATGAGCCACGTTGCCACGTTTGCAACATGAGCTGCGGGGAGGTTACGAAGGCGTTGATTGCCCACGAGCGCCTCCGCCTTTCCGCCTGCTTTCCTTCCTGCCAGACGACTATGCAGTGCATGCACACTTGCAACCAATCGGCGCGGGAGGCATCCGCCACTAAATTGCAAACGCTATCCCACGGTTTGAGATAAACCCCCTCTACAATCTAGGCTGTCTAGATTCTAGAGGGCGTAGAGGATCCTCTGTCGTCATAAAACCTTTTAAGAGGTCTTAAGGTGCATGGTTCTAAAGGCCCGTTCACACTCTTGCGACCTCTTAAAACTTGGTTCCTTAAAACGTCTTACAACCAGAGAAAACCAGAGGACACACTGGCGCCATCTATTGGGTAGAAGTGTAAACTTGGCGGTCCGGCATATTTTCTATTTCTCTCGCGCATTATCCTTTATTTCTTGGCTCGAAAAACTTTTGTCCACGTTATAAACAAATCTTTCTCATAGGTATCACGCACATTTGACCTCGGAAATCCCGCGAAACTTTCGCTCTTGTGAAATGCAGTTCCAGGGTCACCGCATAGATGGCGCCAGCGTGTCAGTGTGTTCTCTCGTCCTAAGAAATTTTAAGAAGTTTTAACAGATCTCATCTCTCTCGGTCGTACTCGGTTGCAAGAGTGTGAACAGGCCTTAAGCAGACGCAACTGTGTGAGCTGGCCTTTATAGGCTCGCAACGATTCGCCACCCACACCAAAAAAGATAAAGCTGCGTTTAAAGATTTTTTATTTCTGCGAAAAGTGGTTCTTTTTTATTCAAGGAGAGCTTCAATTTGGGACATTTTCTTGCCGTGTTTCCCCGATTTTGATAAAGCCTGCTCAGGGGCTTAATTGTGGGGGTTTATCGGTGCTGTTAAGAATGGAACCTTCGGCAACCTTTTCCGAGTTTCAACGCTGCGGAAACGAGTCCCGAAACGAGTCCCGACGTGTTCTGGACTGTCGCCCACCAGTCGAAGCTTGCCCAAAACGAGTCTCAACGCGTCCGTGACGTCAACGGGACGTGTGTGTGTGTGCGTGTGGGTTTGTGCGCTCCGGAAGGGGAGAGAGGCCTGGCCTAACTGCGGAGAACCATGGCTACGACGCACTTCTGGCTACGACGCGGCGGACGTGGCTGCAACGCACTTGGCGGTCGCACCTGCTGCCCTGGCGGAGAGTGAGGGAGAAAACGGACCCCTATATAAGGCGGGGCGTGAGGCTGTCCAGTGGTTCTCTTGGATTTGACGACTGTATCGCTACCATGTAATTAAACCGTTCGTTACGTTACCAATTCTCCCACCTCCACTGAACCCCTGGGTTCTTCTCTTCGGGGAATGGTCGTCGTCACGAGCCAGGAAGCCTCCGGACGTGCGGCTTAAACCCCGCCTCTAACAGGCTCAATTACCTGGCGTAATTGAGCTGGTCTCACCAGTACTACAAAACCTTCGGTCCAGCTACATGCAGATTGGATGTGTTCCAGGGCTGCCCGACAAATAGTGTCAGTGTGCCAGTCTGCTCTCTCGTCACAAGCAGTTTCATTGCAGTAGATCACAGCCTTCAGCTAGGAAATGGTTCGTGCCAAAGTCACAGAAAGCGAGGCGAGGCTAGCCATCAAAGGTATTCCTCCTCTATTTCAAATTCGACCAACAGTAGTGTACCTGCACAGGCATCTTGTATCCCGCATGCATGCAGTTGGTTGGTGGAAAGAGGCTAACTTCAAGACGAGGCCTCCAATAATAAACGTTGAGGGAACCCCGTCCGAAACCGCACCTGTATTCCCGTCCCCGTTTAACCGCGAGGAGCAGCGAAGACTGCCGTCACCTGGGTAGATATGTCCCTTGCTCCTCTTCCCTGCCGAGAGCATCTCTCGGTTGATGTCCACCACGTGGGCCCTTGCAACTTCCCTCGCGCTCCCCTCGCTCTCCGGGGGAAAGCTGCTCTCGGCTTGCAGCTCCTGGTAGCGGGCCGCATTAAGAAACCGGATGGAGACGTCCCCTGAGAAAAACTGAAGAGCCGGACGTGGTCACATCGGTCACTCGTCCATAGGATGCCTACTATAGGAAATATTCTGTTCGGTTAAGCACGGTGAATTTACCAGAAACTAGTGTTTTCTAAAGGGCCCTAAAAACAAAAAAAAGTCTCAAATCGTCCTTTAGAAAAGCCCAGTCTCGGGTAAATTCAATTTAACCTGCACCAGCTAGCTTGCACCCTCGTTCCTTTGTTTTCTAATTTTGCTCAGACCTACCGAATACTAAGGCAGATTTTCCCTGACCCTTGCAATATGTTGCCGAGATTCCTTGACCTTTCCTTACTTTCTCGAGTTGAGTTCTACAATAACTCCAGGCGTCCGTCACTAGGCCCACCTTATCTTTTGGCAAAGGAAGTGCCATTGGCTGGGTTGTTACGGGACTTTGCAACGAGGCACAAAATATCAAAACCTCGGACGTCCAAAATCTAAACTGAAAGTCCCGTGACACCGGCAGCTTTTAGCATCTCAGCTCGTGCCACCCAAAAAAAAAAGGTGCCAACTTTGTTTGCTTTTCACTTGGATGTGCAAAGGCAGCAATCTTGATTTCTTCCTGATCCCCGCTGGCACACCAAGAAGCAGAAAAGAGTTCCACATAATGCAGAACAGCTGACTACCCAAGAACTTCATTCAACAACAACCATCTTAAAACCAAATGCCCACTGCCGAGAAACCATGAAGCCAAGATAAAAGCTATCTGAGCTGCTGCCCAACCACTCCTTTTGCAATGCAAGAGCCACTGTGCTGTTTTCTACAACATCTGTTGGTCCTCTTACGATAGAATTAACCCATCCAGAAAGCCAGTGAAGCGCCACGCACCTGTTCCTCCCGCCACATCAATCAGCTGCATGCCTGGGAGGGGGCCAAGCACCGAGATGAGTCTGTCCTTCCACAGCCGGTGGATGCCCGCACTCATGACATCATTCATCAGGTCATAGTTGTCTGCCACGCTGTCAAACACCTCCCGCACTGCACAGAGGATCAAACTAAGTTGTGTACAGAGGCATGCGAACACAGACTCCTGCTGGTATGAGGCAGAGTTCTCCAATTCATGAATAGTGCCGAGCATGCGCTGACGGGCTGTAACACATACCTCGAGTTCACTAGTGAAAACTTTGCAATAAGATAAGGTGCATGCAACGAATGCCTTGCGGGTTCACCTTTTGCAGGTCTGACGCCTCAATCACACTGGCAATTGAACTGGATTCGCAGGGTGGTTGCGAACGTGGCTGCTTAAAAATTCAGTCTAGTCTTGCATGCATTCGATGACGAAAAAGGGTCAATCTGCCTCGCGGGTGTGATTCGAATGCCAGTGTGAACGCAGCATCACCCCATAATAAACCCAAACAAAAAACATGGCAGCTTGCATAGTGCCTTTGTAAATAAAGTGAACCGTTTCACTAACAATTTGTCAACTGTTATTTTATATTTTCAGTTGCTTAACAGGTGCCCTTTTAATCCTACTTTTGGGGAAAAAAGGTGATTGCACTAGTAGGCACTGTCATATTCATGCATACAAAGAATTGTGATAAACACTCCTTTTGATGATCATTACATGCACCAGACATCACATGTCCCAAATCGTCACATGCATTCTACCCTGCTGAAATAGAAACTCACGATGGATCATGCAAAGTTCAGGTCTATTTGTCAGGAAGGTGTAGGCTACGAGTAATGGATAAGCCAAGCTGCATAGAGAATGGAATTTCAGATGCTCCAACAAAGTGCTGTGTCAAATTCGTTTGAATAATTTTGCCCCAAATTTTTAACAGACAATGTCAGCACTTTATAGTTTCGAAAAACTGGGATACGGGTACTTGTCAATGGGTATTCACACGGGGGAGAAATCCATCCTTTGTTCCCCAGGGTATGCATCTGGTGGTAACAACACCACGCCCTTATGCAGAGACACGCTGTTGCAAACATCCCAGGAGGATGGGGAAGCTTTTGCTTGGGCTGCACAAACAGTCCTGCCCTTGGCGAGAAAGCTCTTTGCATTTGGCAGTATTTTGTTCACGTGTCTGGCAATTTTAGATATAGATCTGCGGGACAGCGGCGGTGGCACCAGGATCACCTTACTTGTTGTGGCTTGCGTTCTTGCTCATGTCGTCCAAGGCACCCAAAGGAGTCTTCATTATTCATCAATGCCATCCTTTAGATGTTCCTCATACAACAGGTTTTGGTCTCCAAATTCTTTGTCTTGCATTCGCCCACTCAAGACGCATATTTTTTTAGCAGGAAGCAGTTCGTCTTCTACATCTAAAAGCGCTGCTGAAATAATTGTATATTGTTGTTTCATGCACGCTTCCATTTTTGTACTCTTGACAGCGCGCACCAAGCCCTGTTGTCACGAACGCAACCTCTAAATGCGTCCGATAACACTGCATCCCTCTCGGCTCCCTGCCGTTCGTGTAAGTGCTGGAATCGAGGAGGGAATCCCGCTGATTCCGCCAATCACCGACATATGCACGTCCCTCCCCAAAAAGCATCCACCATGTGAATACCCCTTTAGGTCCAACAGCAAAAATGCAGAAGGGGCATATAATAGGGTGGGCTTCACCACTTTACACCGGGGTGCTCAGAGAAGTGGCCGATGAGAAGCATCCCGGTTAGCTAGGTGGGCAACACCTCCTATATAGCAAAGCCACAGTGCTGAATTTTTGGTGTCATGTAAAGAAACCGACGCAGGGCACAGATTGAACATGAGTGCTGCATCAGCCTTCAGCTAAGACTCATATGGCCACGGGCCCGACGGAACAAGTACATCCTCACGCCACCCACCATGACCTGAAGTCATCCATGTCGTGCGCCTGAAGCTGTACTATGCTCGATAGGACTGTGTTTTACCAACTTCCGTATTTTCCCAGTCTTCTGTTTGTTTTGTTCTGTTTTGTTTTATAGCATGTTGCATCGAAACGATGCTCTTTTAAAGGGGGGAGTAATGCCACGCGTGTCTGCGAGCAAGCATGCCTGTGGCAGAACGGTTATCATGCTTGGCTCCCACGCAAAAGGCCGAGGTTCGATGCCTGGCTGCGGATGCACCTTTTTGTTGTTTCTGGAAATGTTGCGTTGTGGTAAATTCGAGAACCCTGTTGCTTGTTCGAGGTCCGAATATTCTACTGAGCCGAACCTTCTACGCCATTTGTTCCAGACGCTCACGCGTGTACATAAAGTGCTCCGCGTGGCAAGCCGGAGTCAGTCTCACCCCAGCGCTTGATCCTGCTGTTTTGCAGACATCGACACCAGCCTTATTCTATTTTGATTTGGGCACAAGTTCACCCCATTAAACGCTTAGTTTCCTTCAGTCATTCGTTGCCTCATCAATTGTCATTCGTGAGAATATTCACACATCTTGAACACAAGTCTCAGCCAAACGCTGACACAGTACTCGCGTGCAATCTGAGCATACTTTGTTTTCAATCATTTGGAATGTAGTGAATGGGTGCCTATTCTGGCAAGGGCACATGCCCGGTACTTTACGGTATGTCATCACTAGAAAATGCGGCAAATCACTACCTGACGTAACAAATGTAGCCATTTTCTCCAATTTTCGAGAAGTATTGTCATACCAGGACAACTGTGGATTGTCTTTCTATGCCGTTTACCCCAGCCACAATCTGAAAAGAGGTCAGCCATAAGAATGAAAAAGGAAAGAGCTAGCCACCATATCGATCACCCAGCAACAGTATGCACACTGCTCAGTACTACCACCAGCTCACTGGCTGCTACCCCTTACATTAGAAAAAGTAACTCGAAATGTTTTCTCCGAGGCTCCTGCGCCAGGTTGTGGCTGCAGTGTGGCAATTTGTGGAGCACTGAAATTATGCTGACATTGTGAGAATGTTCCCTAATTATCTATTTGTGTAGCACAGTGCAGGCAACAGTGGTACTCAGCTCACAGATACGGCCTTGACCTTTTCATTGACCAGTTATTTTGCAGGATGTGATTTGAAGCAATCACATAATAATTAATGGTTAAATATGACGATTGGCTGTCCTCATAGTGCCTTAATGTTCTGGCTACATTCTTAAAAAATATTAGGGTGTTTTAAAATAGCGTATGCAAAAGCTTTGCGTACGCAAAGGATAGCGTTGTCACCACTGTGCATGTGCAGAACACTAACCATGTTTTGCACCTTGTGTGCGCCGTTTTATTGTAAGCTATATTTTGGTAATTGCGTGCATATGCAGAGTCTTAGCAGTCCCCCAAGGAGGATTCGTGATGCGCGAGATGTTGGCTAAAACCAATACGAGTACAGTTAGAAAATGGCAGCTTCCAGGCCCGCGGCTGCCAAGGCTGCGGCAGCTTTAGCGGTCGTCGTAAGTATGACGTCGGCGGCAACCTCGCCATTGGGATTTTCAATACAGGCCAACATTACTCCTACGGGAGGTGCACATTGCCGGCGACTTGCTGCTTGCGACGTGCGAAACATTTCTCGGCGAAGGTACGGTGTGCGAAGGTCAGTACAACACAAGACCTCTCTTGCCAAGGCAACGCGAGTGGATGCAGCCAATCGCATCGCGTTCTCATGTTTAAACAAATGTAAAATGCTGCTCTGCACCAAAAAACTTATTTTTTCTCAAGTTACAGCACTTCGTGTGTGAAATAAAAATTGTTACTGTATCTTGATGACTGTGGCAAGTGCGAGATGCTTGGGTTGTTTGCGCCGCGGCAGAGAAATGCTATTCTAAAACTCGCTTGCATAGTGCACCACTGTGCACTAAAATTGCATTCATTATTCTAAAATTTTCTATTAAGCAGTTAGTAGCGATTTAGCTGCAAGTCACATTAGTAATTGTAATTGGCGAAGTATTGCTCGCACAGGTTAGAATTGCTTATACGAGGGGCGTTCATAAAGTTTGCATTATCGGCAAACAAAATTGAAAAAAAACGAAACAAAACAGGCGTCAACATGAGCGCGCGTCCCTCTAGTTTCCGCACAGTTAAACATCGCATAGCTATAGTAGCGCTTAACGCCGCTACGGTGTCGAAACAAAAATGGCACCGCCCGTCGGTGCCAAGCATATACAGTGATCGGTTTTTTCCATTTGAAGGGAAGCAATGCCAAGGATAATCATTCCGATTTGTGAGCGTTGTTCGGGGATAACGCCCCAGTTTATGACACTTTCGTTAAATGGCGCAGACGCTTCCAGTGTGGCCAAATTAGAGGAAAGCATTTCAATGACGACGACCAAGTGATTGCTGAAGTGGAGCGATTTCTGAACAGTCAAAACGAGGAGTTCTATAACAATGACCTCTGGCATGTGGTCCATCGCTGGAAAAAGTGGGCATACCTTTTGGTGGCGAACATGTAGAGAAAGTCTTAACTCCTACTCGAGTTTGATTGCTGAATCTCTATTCCTTCAGGACAACGATACAAACTTTATGAACGCCCCTCGTAATTCCCATAACAGCAAAGAGACTGAAGGAGAAAATACTGTAGCATACACACTAAAATAGTGATAAGAATCCCCACACGTGCGTTTACGTCCACTGACTGGCGACCACGACGGCAAACTTTTGGAGTCGTATAAATATGCGCTGGGGTTTGTGGCAGGACGTTTTACCCTAGAAACGACATCGCCGGGTCGTCTACGATGTCCCCATCTTCTGAATGAGACACCGGAATCAGCAGAAAAGTCAACATGTGCAAGGCACAAAACACCACCTCCTGGTATTCATGGGTGGTACTCAGTGGCGGTCAGACTGGAGTCTGTACTGGCCTCGAAGCTTCAGAATGTTTGTGCAATACGCAGTTCACATAATAGAGATTGCCATCCTTACAAGACAATAAGTGGAAGCACAGTCTCAGCACATGCTGAAGAGCAGCAATAGCTGCAGCATGCATTTCACATTCTACAGCTCACGAATCCTGGCATAGCGTCATACGACTAATTGTTACCAACACAAATGTGGTTGGTGAGTACACACCACACATGGTACTCACCTGCCACATTTGAGTTGATACCGATTAGTTGTGCGACGCCAGGCTGGGATTTGCGAGCTGTAGCGTACAAAAGGCAGACACTCTCTACCACCAGTGTCACATAGCGGGTACTCTCCGAAACATTGCACAGTATTTCCGGGCGCACCTGCTATCTGGCAGTGCAGGTGCACATTTAGCTACAAATGTGCTGCAGCTTTGCTTGCATGTTACAGATAATGAAGTCCTTCATGGTACCCCAAGTTTGATGGCATGAAAAAAGCACTCGGAAAGGCCAGAGTCAACATACTCATTTTTGCACTTGTAGCAAAGTTTGTTTTCATCAATTTACTTTGTGAACAAAAGTGTGGAACATGCAACCAAGTCTGGGACTTGAGCCTTCAACGCTATCCTTGCAGAAGCATTGTAGAGTACATTTACGGCCCATGGGTCATCGGTGGCCGAGGATGTTGGTGCACCGCAGCCCAAAGCACAAAGAACAAAGGCTCACGCTGCAGAACCGAGGGTTCCTGGGTTCAATCCACACCCCTGCCTGTTTCGATTTTTGCGAGCATTGCACCGGCGTGCAGTTGTGTATCGCTACTGCGCAATGCATGTTAAATAGGACCCCAGGCTAGAAGTTGTACTGCACTGGCTAAATTTCTCATCTACAGTATAAGCCAGTGTCGCCCTACTTCAAAGGCAGACGGACCTTACACTCTCTAAACACGGACATCTAATTTGTTTTATGGGAGCTGGGGAGGGGAAGGAGGGTCGTGAACTTTGTATGGTGACGTAAGTTATCTACTCATTTACAGCTTTGAATGAGGACTCCTTTTATGCAAACGGCTGTTATCCTCTTTAGATGCAGAGGAGTATATAGGTCTCACATAATCATACATTATTCACGGTCCACGGGCTGTAAATGCTCTGTACCACTGTTGAAAACATGCATGTGCTCCTCTTGCACACTTGCTGAAGTCTATATTTTAATTTGTTTCACTTATCGGTAACACACAACCGAAGACACCACTCCCCAGCTCTACCAGTTTCGATTTGGATGAGCATCATACAGGTGTATCACTATGCGCGATGCACGTTAAAGGGCAACTCCGGTCCATACTTTCGATTTTGGGATTATGATTGTTTTTAGTGCAGTCAGCGTCCCTGAATTGCAAGGTGTAATTTTTTTCTCGTTATTGTGTGTAGTTTTAAAGATAACGACGCCTCAAAGTTTTGTTTGGGGCACGGCAAACAAAACCGAAACTAGTCGCTCGAGGCCCCGGCAACACTGGAAATCAGCCGCTATGTGAACGTGACGTCAGGATCGTTCTCGTTCAACGAGTACGCAGGCCGAGCGGCACCTACCTCTGTTGCGTTAGCCGTCTAAAGATAGGAGGTAAGCTGATTTTATTTTAATTCTGTATACGTGGTAGTTATCCACCATATGTAGCAAGAGTTAGTGCGTATACCCAAAAGCTAGCGACTGGAAAACGAGTGAACTCGTTCGGTGCCGTACTCGGCGGCTGTCGCTGTGTGTGCGGTCTTCCATACTCGTCGCTAGGCCTAAATTGTCATCGGGGCTCCGTGGATGGGGCGGCGCTTGCTCTACGCCGCACTGCCAGTGACGTACAGTACTGGGGGCCCTCTCGCTTTCGCGCTGCGGGTCAGTCCCAGACACGAAGCTTTGAGGCTCTCCGGCGCGGGCCGTGGTGCCCGAACACACGTGTGCTGGGCTGTACACGTCTGTTTTTTCGTTCTTTTTTCCTCGGGCGCGTAAAAGCCGAAGTCCAAAGTCCACTCGTCGAACAGCGTTCACCCACACCTTCTCCAATTTCCGGTCTGTTGGAAACTTGTGAAAAAGCACCTCCGTGTTGCGCAGCGGGTTGTTTGAGCAGCCCACAGTGCTACAAGTTGCACACGGCATCTTTCGAGGAACAGCTGGGCAGTCTTGGGCGTACCGAGTTGCTCGCTAAAACGAGTCTTGGAGTCCTCACAAGCAAATAAACAAAAGGCTATACCGAAGCTACACGGGCTACAGATAAAAGCAACGGCTAAACATGCCAATGACAAGCCGAAGTAGCGGTGGTAGTGGCTCAAAGAAGCGCACTCCGCGCAACGCCCGGACCGGAGGAAAAAACAGAACGATACTGACGTCACGGCCCAATGTTGCTTTAGCGATCGGCGACCCGCTGGCCGCCCGGTAAGGAGCAGCGGCTCGCGGCGGGTCGCATTTTTATTATCGGCATTAGTTGAGAATGCGGCGTCCCATGGGCGTAATATTTTGGCTGGGGTTGTATTTTGTGTCACTACAGCGATACCAGTAATTTATTTCATTTTGAGTTTTGGCCGGAGTTGCCCTTTAAAGACCCCAGTCCATACACCACTCTGTTGGGTGTAGCACGATTGCCCCACGTGCAGAAGCCCCGTCGCAAAAGCCCCGCATCATTAGCCACACTTTTCGAAAACCACGCGTTCAATCACCCCGTCCCGTATTCCACCTGTGCCAAAAGGCCCGTCCTCACTGCCTTTGTCCCATCCTCTTCGCACTTCAACCAGCATTGTTCTATGTCTACCTAATCCGTTGAGAGTCTACAGAGGCTCTTTTAAGTGAAAGAAACAACAAAATAAGTTTAACTTGGACCGCAGAAAAACTTAGAATGACTACAACTGGCCAATTGCATAAATCTGCATAACCAGTGATGCACCCTGCTGTCATAGAGATATACTCGGACGTAGAATTATAGACTTTATTTATCTAGATGAATACAAATATTTTTAGAACGACGTAAAAGCGAAAGTGGTGTTTGGTGCTGCATATTTAATAAGTATGATGCCGTGAGCTGTGGGTTAAGTTTTGACAGGACCGCCTGAACTGTGAATCTGCGCATGCTGGAGTCGACGAAAGCTTTGGTTTAATGCTTATTCATAAAATCTGCAACTTTAAATGTTTTGCCAGTGAGTGACATTTTATGTTTGTTCTCACTTCTAACGTCACAAGATGTGAATGTGTATAGTACACACCTGAAGAACGGCAAGCTTTATCCAATTATTCCTTACTTGAGTCCCAGGTACGGCATGATTGCTACACAAGCTCGCGTGCTAAGATGTACCGCAGACGACACTACAAGCCATCGAAGCCAAGCAAATGCCTTGCTAGTATCACGTAACCTTCAGGAAAGGTGTAACGACCACTGATCTCTATTGTAGTAGGCTGTATCGCGGACCGCGGCCATTGATTGACACCAGCCAATGCATGGCACTCTATGTGAAGAAGAAAAAGTGCTGTTTCCCCCGTTTCTAAGCTGTTGTCGGCACTGAAACTTTTTGGCTGCTTTTCGATAAGCCCGTCAAATAGCTTACGTACAAACATTAAAACTGACAGCCCTCGTAGTTTAAAAAAAAAAAAAAAAAAATTTGTGGTCGAGAGTGACTCCGCTGGGCGAAAAATGTAGTGCAGCTCAATGAGGCGAGAGTTACCTAGAGTTACCGCAGTGTCGGTGGCGGTTTCGTTGAGATGGGTTTAGCAGACGACAAGATCCAAGGCTTTGCTACGCGGAATTCGCTCACCCCCGGAAAGCCGCTGTCAAGTTGGAACTTCTTTGTCATTCATCGACTTCTGTTCCTTCCCGAAGACGGTCTCATTGACGGCAAGTTCCTTTGTTTACTCCACTACGAGAGCACGCTTGCCAGCTTAGCCGTGGGTGCTCCGGTACGTTTGACCTTTTAAACCGGCGACCAAACCTTTGACAAATACCGATTCGATCTCCAAACAACCCACATAAGGATCGCAGCACACCATAAAATACTGGCCTCCGAGCACAGCGTACACGCTTCAATATTCTTACTTTTGTACTTTTCTCCCATAGACTTGTGTGTATTGCCTGGTATCAAGCAATGGCCGCCGGTGGCGACACCGACGGGCTCCCGATCCGCGATCCAGCCTACTACAATATAGATCAGTGGCAACGAGGCTTGGGGCACGTAGTCACGTGATTTGTTCACAGCACTGGATTGGCTGGGATGGCTCGTAGCGTCAGCTGCGGTCCATCATAAAGGCAAGCGTAGCAGCAAAGATATCATGCAGTGCGGCACCACACACGTTTACCGTGCCACTGTTCTTTGTGAGGCGTTGTAGCTCTTCAGGGTAGATAAACAGCTAACACACCCACTACCACTGCTACTTCACAGCGGCAAGAACTCGTCGAAACTGCTACAGCAGGAAGTCACGTTCACTTGCCTTTCTCTGTTTTTTCATGCTCGGCGACCTTTTTGTAGCCAAAATTAGTGTAATGGTCTCTTAACGCTTCGGCTGTCGATGACGTCTGATGCGGTCCAGTGCTGACCAACCTCGCGTGAGACTTAAAAAAAGATTTCAAAACTTTTGAAAGAACAGAGTTTACGCGGACGGAAGCGGCCATCTTCAATTAACTGCAATGTTGGCAGCCTGTCCCATGAAGTCCCCTACGGCTGGATAAACTGTTTAATAAATACATACCACGCACACATCACCCAACCCCTTTGACGTGACATACAGAAAGTTTTAGTTAACCTTAAAAATCAGAAGAAAAGTTATTTTTCTTGTAAAAAATCAATAAAGTTTTACTAACAAAACATTTTGCACCTCATATCCTAGATGGCACGAGCTACCCTCTCAAAACTGAAATTCGGGTTTCGTTACCGTACCGGGTACGGAATGAGTCAGGCATGACGGATAATAACCGTAAATGATAATCGCACGTTTGTATTTTGAATGCCTGGATATATTTTTTGTTCCAAACGGTGCATTCGAACAAGCGCTCGAAGAGAAGCGAACGAAGAGCGCGATGCGTCATTGGATATCCGGCTCAAACAGAAACATAAAAAAAACGATTCCCCACATTTGTGACGTTGCAAGGCTGGAGTGGTTATGACTAGGGGTGTCGCGAACTTTTGTCGAGCCAGATTTTTAGGTCGAACTTTCGGGGTTCGACTAGGTCGAACCGGTTCGACGAACCTTCGAACTTTTCACCAGATTCGACCGGTTCGACTTTGTGGACAGTGTGGCCAGAGCTTGATACAAGCATGTCTAGGTTTGGAGAATTTTTTTTTATGCAAAGGGTTATTTTATTTTATAAACAGTTACAATTAAAATAAACTAATTCTAATCACTGAAAAAGTTAATAACTTAGTTTTTTTGTACTGTATTAACTGAAATAACCAATCAGCGCTGCCCTTAACTCATCCCTTAGCCATCACCATCCAATCCGAAGCCAACTGGCCAGCCTGTCGCGCATGCGCACAGGAGTCGAACCTCAACACAAGGTTCGTCGAATTTTCCACTAAAAGTTCGAAAAAGTCGAACCTGGTCGAACTCGAACCTCGGCCGGTTCGCGACACCCCTAGTTATGACTGAGTAGAGTCACTGTATGGGGTCCCAGAGTAACAAAACTCCGAAGGTTCGTTTTAGAACCGCGGCGCGGCGCTGAAACCGAAACCACGGCGCCGCCATCTTGGGTCCACGGGTATGAAAGCAATAGTGACATGCATTGGAGCGTGTTGAAATAGATTTATTTAAACCCGTTGATGGGCTACACAAAAGCTTCTGTGGTGCTGTGAGTAGCTTCCGCAGATAATTAACATTACAATACATAATTTGCTCACTGACCCTTTTTTGCTGGGTTGCGATGACAAGTCCAGCGCCAAGAATCGTAGGGACTGCGCCCTGTTTGAGGAGCTTTCTGCCATCGGCTCTGTGCGTTTCAAATTGAGATTCTTCTAAGTGATCCTAGAAGTCATTGTAGTGATAAAAATACGCAGCTTGTTGAGGCAATCTGAACGGAAAACACTGCTATCTAAATGCTATTCAGAACCATTTCACAAAACTACAGGGTGTCACAAAAGAAAATTTACACGGTCTTTTTTACCGCAAAAATAAACTAGGCATTGCCGAACGCTCATTCTCCACCCAAAGGTAGCGCTAGAGGTCACAACCAGATGCCAAAGTTTCAGCCCGATCCGATAACTTAATCAAAAGTTATAAGTGATTTTCTGAAAATTTCAATGGGAAAATGGAGCCCATTTTCGCCCGTTTTCGGTTTCTGGTGCCATAGAGCCCCATGTGTTCGAAAACTCCATCCGCCGCCATTTTCCCATTGAAATTTTCAGAAAATCACTTATAACTTTTGATTAAGTTATCGGATCTGGCTGAAACTTTGGCATCTGGTTGTGACCTCTAGCGCTACCTTTAGGCGGAGAATGAGCGTTCGGCGATGCCTAGTTTATTTTTGCGGTAAAAAAGACCGTGTAAATTTTCTTTTGTGACACCCTGTATATACGAAAGTAGAGAGAAGATAAACTGCATGAAAGCAATTTTTCCCAGAGTCACAAGGACCCGCTTTTGCTCGGTACGTCGCTCCAAGAGGCAACCGCATGCACGCGACCTTCGATGGATTAGCTAAGTTTCCTACAGACCTAAAATTGATCGAAGCGATATGCGACAGCGAGAGATCTGACCCAACATTAGCCCATCGCTACCAAATCGCAAGAGCGACGCTCGTGCGAAACTGAACACAGTTGACGCCTGTTCGACTGTGAGGCAACGAGCGATACGCGGAATGAGCTACCTGTAATCGGCACTCACCTCACAAAGCTTGCTTGTTGCAGTGGGCTTGAAATCTTTCCGTTTTACTATGGCTAGCCAAGCCTTCCCTTTCCGTCTTGCTGTTGCTTTCTTTCCAAACGGGATCCGGAAGAGTCTCTTTCCTTCCTCCGACCTGCTGCTGCACTCAAAAGCGCAACAAGGAGGCATTGTGCCACTAAGTACTGGGTGTCACAAAAGAAAATTTACACGGTATTTTTTACCACAAAAATAAACTAGGCATTGCCGAACGCTCATTTCCCGCCCAAAGGTAGAGCTAGAGGTCACAACCAGATGCCAAAGTTTCAGCCCGATCCGATAACTTTATCAAAAGTTATAACTGATTTTCTGAAAATTTCAATGGCAAAATGGCGGCCGACGGAGTTTTCGAACACATGGGGCTCTATGGCACCAGAAACCGAAAACGGGCCAAAATAGGCTCCATTTTCCCATTGAAATTCACAGCACGTGCTGGGCTGTGAAGATCGCACGCTGGACTGTGATTTTGTAAACAATGGAAAGGTCTATACAGGAACTCTAATAGGAGCTAAGCCTTTTTATTTCTTTACTTTTTCCTCAGGTAAGTTTGCTCTTTGCAAATTTTACAAAAAAAATGCACCATCTGTGGGCAGCGCTGCACAAAGTCGTAGCGCGATAGGTTAAGAAACCGAATTTTGCGGTCGATTTAAAGAGCCTGCCGTCTCCTTGATCCACCCGGTATATCGAAGAATCAATTTTACACCTATCAATCACACTGCATGCTGGCTGCCGACGAGAAACCTTCCCGGTTTCTAGAAGGTGCAATCACTGCACTTTTTCACAAAATCGACAAGGCATTTATATCCCGAAATTAATCTACCCCAAATTGATTGAGTTCAGGGTGGAGAAAAAAACCAAGATGATTTAATTCGTGATTTAAAGGGATGCTACAACGAAATTTCGGAGCTTATTTCTTGGTCTATTCGTGTTCAATGGACCATTATCACATCAGACACACCAATCTCTTGTTGGAAAGGACACAAAAAGGAATTTTAAAACGAATCAAGCGATTAGCAAAGAGCACCTGGTGGATGTCGCTAACGCCTCGTTTGTAATGCCCGTCTAGGAACCTTGACAGGTAGTGACGGTAACTGTCTCGCCTCCGGGCACGACGAGAGAAGAGCTGAAGAAGGAACTCCCCTCTCCCCGAGACTCTCGTTTTTGTCGTTTTTGTGTGTTTCAGAAGTATCGCAACTCCAACGCCCTGTAGGTGGCGGGGTGGTAGTTCCAAGATGGCGGAAGAGACGGGGATATATTCTCCAGGATTTCCCGTGCGCCTGCTCGCTGACGCTGTTCAGCGCGCTAAAAATGATTTATTTGTCTACAAATGCGAAGCGGTTAGGGCGAGATCATTATACAGGTGACGGAGATGTTGATGCACGTTAGGAAAACAACCATGCTGATATTTAAAAGTTGCAAACACCTCAACTTGCGAAGCTTTGTGGTGGGCGAGCGCGTTTTAGGCACCGGCTATGTTACCGTTTGTGGCAGAATATTTTTGAGGGTGATGAAGATGCCGTGTTTGCGCTTTGCTTGGTCATTAGTGCTCTGAAACGTGAGCCGCAAACGGTGACCGTCAAGCTTCGGAAGGGCAGCGTTCACAGTATTGTTGTCTTCGTGTCACAGGCTCACAACTCGCTGCTCACCGTCTCGGTTTTAGTATATTGCAACACGTGAGCACACTGCTCAATGGTTAATGATAGAAAGTTTGTTACCGCAGGTTATCGTGCGGTGTAGCATAACAATCGGAAGCTCGCGCTGCGCTCTTGAAGCACAATTCTCAGCGCGCGCCAGGAACGTTGCCGTGCTCTTCACTCTAAAAAAAAAAAAAAAAAGGTCGTAGTTTTTACACCTCTTGTTACATATACAACACCCCAAAACTTCAGTTCGCCGTGCAGCGCACTGACGTCACACTGATGGCCCCAACTTTTACGAGAGGCTTGATGACGGTGCGATATAAGATATTAAACAGCTAAAGTATGCATCAAAGAGTACAGGAAAAAAAAAACAAAAAAAAAACACCAAGGCTTTGCAGTAGGGCCAAAAAAAAAAAACAATTGCATTTCTTCTTTTTTTTTTACAGTTATTTACACTTAAGCTATTTTAATCAGTTGTACAACTCGGCTATCATGCCGCTCGTGAAAGTTGGTAGCGTCGGTTGAACGTCAGTACGCTGTACGTCCAACTGAAGTTTAGGGGTGTCGTATGCTATGCTGAAACCGCGTATAAACATTAATCGGCTTGTTTAGAGGTTATTTATTGCTGTATCAAAAATAAATATTTTAATATGCCGTACATTTTTGTTTTACCGAGTTATTTGCAACGTTGCGGCCCCTCCCGCCACAAATGCCCGTTCTAAGCTCTCGTCACGAACGGTTCGCTAACACCGACGCGCTTAAAATGCTTCGAGCATTTCTTTATTTGCTTTGTAATTACCTGAAAGCAAGTACGGGTATTTCGTCTTTTTAAGGTGCTTGGAATAAATGGTCATGTTCCTTGTAACGGCCTTACAACGCGAATTCATTCCCGATGTGTATTGCTCGACATACCGTTGCGCGACGAGTTTTTTTCTACTTATGGCAGAGAATGCACTCTTCGTATACCGTACTATAGAGCTCTACATTATTAGCGGGAGCTTTTTCCGCCGTCACCTTGAGCACAGATTGAGCTGGCGGCAATGCACAAGAACAGAAATCCGCAGCGTATGCGATATACGAGAAGTCCCAATGAAATTAGACATCCCGGTCCTTCTTGCAACGCTGATTCAAGGCGGGACACGAGAATTCCTATTTTAAAGCGCTCACTATTTTCGTTAAAACGACTTCACGCATCAAGGCCGAGAGTCCCTGCCACCGTTTCCCCGCCGCCGCCGCCGCTGCCGTCCCCGCTCCTCTGGTTCTCCGTTCGTCCGCGGGGGGGCGAGCGGCGGGCTGGAGTTGCGAATTGTCCCTCTCACGGGGAGTAAATTTGTCACTTCCTGATTTCAGTGCGTATGTTAAGGGTTTGTGGTCGGTGAAAACGACGAAATGGCGATCCTCTAGGAAATGCCGAAAGTGTTTAATGGCTTGATGTATCGCGAATGTACTATAGCGTGACTCTGTTGCGCTGAGTTTTCGGGAGTAAAATGCGATGGGCTGCCAGTCCTTGTCGGGGAGCTGTTGCAGGACAGCGCCCATGGGCCTCCTGCGTTCCCCAGGGGGTGCTGCGAAAAGGGACTTGTTAGAGTTCCTGTATAGGCTCCCTACGGGAGCCAGAGTTGCGCGGTCACGCATAGCATGTGGATCCAGCTCCTTACGTGACTGAATTCGGCGAATAGCAGCGCCGCGCGTTCGAGGCGCGCGGCGGGCTCAAAAGCCTGGGAACGTACGCCGGGGCGCGTGCAACGTCTACTTTGCTGCACGACACTTGATACGGCTCCTCACGTGATCGGATCTCGGCGAATAGCGGCGAGGGCGGCACGCGGCATGTGGAATCAAACGCGCAACTCTGGCTCCCTTAGGGAGCCTATACAGCAACTCTAGGACTTGTGAGATTGCCTTCATACACACGTAGGCACCCTAGGACTTGTAAGGCCTTGTTTTGGGTAGTACAAACTTTAGCGTCTCAAACTGTCACGCATGCAGAAGCGTGCCAGCTCTGGTGCCGAGCGCGAGATCACGATGAAAATACAAAGAAACAACAAAAATTCGAACGCCGTCAAAGCTAAGGCGCTAAGCGCGTGAGCCAAGAACAGCCGTTCCGCGCGTTCCAAAGTAGACATGACAAAGAAAAAGAAAAATTAAAGCGTCGCTTCACCGGTGTTTTGACGTCACCACCCAGAGATAAGAGACGCGTACCCTAGCGGTGGTGTCATGAATTTGGCACTTTTGGTTGTCTTGCGGTGTTGCGTCTGGCCGATTTCTGGCGTCCAAAAGTGTTTTTTCGTTCTTCAGCACCAGACAGAATTAAAAAAGCCCAACAAACGTGCCATAAGTAGTGCGAGGCTCAATCAAGTGAGCTTGTACTACCCAAAATGAGGGCGTTACAGTTTGTTCAAAGCTTCAGCGCAGGAGGCCTATAGCAATGTCGGAGGCGTCGACCATGACACTCACGGGAAGATTTTGGCAGGGTGAACGAGTAGGGTCGCGTTAGCGATATCTTTTTTTATGCGATTGAAAGCTTGGAAAGCCTGGTCACCAATTGTGGGGGTAAGAAGTTTCCTGCCTATTTTTATTTACAGTTTATATACACGTCCAGTCCGGTCGGGAGCTGCCTGTGTTCTGATCTCGGCCTCTGAGCTCGTTCTTTCTTGTCCACCTCTTCTTCCTTCGTCCGAACAGCCGGTTGCTACCAACACCTCCTAGAAATAAGGCCATAGCGCTCTTCTCGTGACGTCGCAAAGGAAGGCCATCGGGGGCGCGCGTCGAAGTGAAGGCAACGCGCGTGGATCGACCGTCGTAACGCGCTTTTAGTCAGATAAGCGTGTCTTATTAGCTAAAATGAAAGTGGCACATTGCAACGGGTCTAAGGAACACTTTATTATACGGGCAAAACATTACACCGCTAAATAATCGATACGAAATGGCACGAGGTATGCGTAGCGTAGAAGACGTCTATAGAAAAATGTAATTGTTTTAAGTCGAAAACATTGAGTCACGCAATTATTGCTGTAGGAATGCATATTTTATACAGAAATATTTCGACAAAATGGCGAGACACGCAGTGATTGGACAGAGCAATACAGATCAGTTAAATATCAGGAAGACGTAGCCAACGCGGACACGGCTCGACAAGTGTCCCTTACGATCATGTAAGCGATGTTATCGCGTGCAGACACTGAATAAAAATTAATGTAATTTCAATCGAATGAAAATATGGAGTCGAAAAATCAGCTTGCGATGCTCGTATAATCACTCCAAAACAGCGAGCTGAATCCCGTATTATTTAATCAAAATATATTAACCTTTCCGTGTGGCAGGGGTACTAAACTTACTATTTACAGTAAACTAATTTACTTCTCCCTATGGGCTCGAGCTGCCTAAGGACCAAATATAACCTATTTTGTATACAATATTCCTATTACGTTAATACAGTTAAGATTCTAGTATAAACGCGGTAAAGGCAACAAAATAACATTAGTATAAATAAACACATAAGCACAAACAACGCACTTTCAATAATCACACAAACTTGTTATTTACCTTCCAGTAAAAACTAGAATATTACCGCGCATATTTACAAATGTCGACGCAATAGCAAACGGATTACGACGAAGAACAAAATTCCATTCTATCACGAGATTTAAAAAAAAAAAACGACTGCAGCACTTTACTTGCGTCTTACATGACCAAGAAAGCCCGTAAATAAGTTGTTTCTCACCTGTCGATCGTATCCATACGTCCCACAAGATCCGTCACGAAAACATTTAAACACGAACTTCAAGAAGTCTCTCTCTGTCGAGAGAGAGGTCATCGACCAGTGTCATCGTTGACTAGTTGCCACACACGTCACTCAAACCGTAGCAGGACTTGTTTCACGAATCCACGTAAATGCCGTAATAACAAGCGAACAAAAAAAAAAAAAAAGACTACCCGAGACTGCGGTGACGACAAAAAAAAAAAAAAAAAAGAAAACGACGGGTATACTTCGTCTCACCCTAGCATGGACTAACCGCGAAGGCTGTGCTAGCGCGAGCGGCCAGCCTTGACTGCCTTGACTAGAGCACTTGCTGCACGTGCACTCGTGCAGCCGCCGCCGCTTCATTCAAAGCGACTAGCTCGCGCTTTTAGCACGCGCGGCTAACAATAGTCCATACTAAGGTGAGACCAACGTTACTAAAACACTCAGTTGGGAAACTCGCCGTCGAAACCTGGTCCGCTGGCGTCCACCGAGACCGAGCTAAATGCGACAACAGCGCCACTCTTTGTCATTTGTCTGTACTGTGGTCACCTTGAGCTTTTGAAAAGCCTTTTTTTTGCGAAAAAACAAACGGAAAAGACTCTTTTTGTATGAAATTTATTGGAGTTTAGTACAAAATGCAGGGCGCGTGATGTTTTTAGAATCTTTAGTTAGCAAGGTTTTGTGGCACAATTAATATTGTTTTTATAAAACCATGCCTCAGCGGTGCTTTCAGGTGGCGCGTCCCGACTCCCGACCTAGGTGCATTTTAACTTCGGTAGCAAGACGCGGCGCGTCCGCTGGGGAGACGGGGTTGGCACTCCTGTAACCTCTTCCACTGTATCTGTTTCGGCGCCGAATGGCCGATTAAAGCCAAAATAGGAGTAACGTGCGGTTCCTCCAATGGCCGCTGCGGGAAAAATGGTGGCGTTGTGTTCGTCATTAGCTCGGTGCTGGTGGACAGATCGGAGACACTTTTTGAAGGCAGTCTCTATGGCAGTTTCCCGACTGAGTGGTTTAGTAACGTTGGGTGAGACGAAGTAGGGTGCCTTCATGTGCGCTTTGCTTGGGGTGGAGACATCTGGCCATTTTGTCCCACACTTTTATTTTTATTTTTTGTTCAGAAGCGCGTGAAAGAGTGTGTCCCTGCACGCGCTTGTGGCGCTGACTGTGCTATGGCGACATTTTGTTTTCGTCGATTTCTTTGTATTTTACCCGTGGGCGCGTGCTGTCGGCATCGGGTACTACAAAGGGTGGCATCACCCTAAACAGAAGGACATTAAGGCACCCTAAGACGAAGTATACACCTTTTCCACAAGCGCGCAGCCATCTTGAATATCGTCACTTCTGGTATGCGGTAAAACATCTTTTTGATCTCTCCCCGAAGCTAGAAGGTGTTTACAAAAAATGCGTGATTGTCACACATTCCTGATTTGCCTCAGCTATATTTTCTCGCATATTCCAGGTTCAAACGTTTTATTATTTTTTCGCCCCGCATACCAGATACGGAACCCACGTGACTGAGAACGACAGGAAACAGAAAAGGTCTATAGGAGGATCAAAAGAACCACACACACACACACACACACACACACACACACACACACACACACACACACACACACACACACACACACACACACACACACACACACACACACACACACACACACACACACACACACACACACACACACACACACACACACACACATACACACACACACACACACGCACACACACAAACACACACACACACACACACACACACACGCACGCACGCACGCACGCATTCACATCGACATCATTGAGATCACATTCATTAATGCCAGCGTTACTGTAAAATTCTCCATTTCTGTTGTATTCAAAAAAAAAATATATATATATATATATATATATATATAAAGATGCATGTAAGACGTTGGTATATTTTTGAACATCAAATTATCAATAAACTTAATTAATATTGAAAAAAAAAAATCAAAAGCTGAAATCTGCTAGGCACTCGCCTAACAAATTTTAAGGTTAGGTCACTGGGGCTAAAAAATACACTTTTACTCTTTTCTTGAACATGCAGAATCTTCGACCTCGGCGTACTATTTCAACAATATTGGGGTGGTTATTTATAAGGTCAGATACCTGGTAATCAAGTTTAATCAAACTATCATCAAAATGATAACTTATATAGAGCACCCTTCTGAACACCCGTCTTGAAAAAAAAAAAAAAAAAGTCTGCTATTGCTTGTTTTATCATAGATCAAAATGCAGTCAAAGACTAAAAAGTACAGAAACACAAACACGCATACTAAAAGCGCAAGGCCATGGTGCATGGTTTGCGCTTGATTTCTGACCGGTGACAACAAACCCACTATAAGAAATTGAGCTCCGTGACATAGTGTTTTCTGGCTCTGCTTGATTGGCCTCATTGACCTGTTATGTCGGCTTTGCTCTGACTTAGAGCGAAAATGAATTTAAACGTTTATGTCGTGCAAAAGCTCTTTCATTCACGAAATGCAGACAAGGCATGTCTTATCTATGTTCTTTAATGTTTGATAAAATTCTTCACTGATTGATTAACTATGTTTTTAATTGTTGAATAATTAAAACGATGGCTACTGGCTTGTGAGCCTATAACGAAATCGCTTTGCCAACCCTGCAACGCGGAACAAAGCCAGTATCAAAGAACAAATATTGCCCATCTAGGCATTCTCGATCGGGTCGATGAGCTAGCTGGGCTCCCCTTCTGTGCGAACTGGGCACTGCTATAGTCGGATGCAACCTAAGAACAATCTTTTAGCTCCACCCACAAGCGCATTGCGCCCATCTGAAGTGCCTCCGCCGTCGAGAAAGTAGTTCGCTAGCAACGTTGCTTTTTCTTCCTCCAGTAAACATGTCTTAAACTACTACAATATTTATTTAATTCATTCAGGACGTTTAAATAAGTTAGAATACGTTTTTGTCAACGAAATAGCTGTTTAGTAAAGAAAGAAAGTCATGTCCAATGTACCGTCTTCCCAATTCATTTTCTGTTCAAGATACTGTCTAACATACCGTCTTCCAGCGCCTTCGATCCACCTCTTTCGAAATCATGGTTCCAGAGTTTCTGGTATGAAAACACATGTTCGCGTTCCATGGATTAACGAGCGGCCATGGCATGCTTTCAAGCGAGATCTCGTGAAAGCGCTCGTGGTGTACACGCGCGTTCTCTACCCAAAAATCTCGAACCGGTGACTTCGTAAAAAGGTGGATTGAGGGAAAGCGGCGAAAACGAAACCAACCTTTCTCTCGCCAAAATTATAAATAACAAAGCACTTGTAGTTCCTGCAAATAATAAATATTTAGTGATTTACTTAGTTTTGTGGGCTTTGCGCACGAAATGTGTGCCTTTATTTTGTTGGATGAATAGAAAACAAAAATAATTATACTCTTCGGGTTTTGACAAATCGGCACCCTCCCAAGTCATCGACACCACCACCGCGCCCCGCTAGAGTGCCTTCATACACACGCGCGCTTTTGCTTGAGTGGTGACATCTCAACCATTTTTACGCCCAATCGTTTTTTTATGCATTTTGAAGTACGCGCAATCCGGTGTCAATCAGCTCGAGCGCGTAGCTATGGCTAATGCATAGACGCCATTTTAGCGCCCAGGTCACGCAACGAGTGCGCGAGAGCGTCACGCGCTGAACATTCAGTGCAACAATGGATGTCTTCACTCTGAGACAGCACCCCGCGGAAACCACAGCGAATTGAAGCAGCGGTGCCGGTACTATGTTGAGCAGCAACGTGGGGCAGAGGCGACAGAAATCCAACGAAGCAGACGACGTCCGGCGTAGCTTCTCACCTCTCAGCAGTGCTAAGCCTCGCGTCCGCTTCGAAATTTTCGTTGGCGATAGCGTCGCTGGATTCTCACGTTGTCGCGCAAAAACTGCTGCAAACGCAAGCCGATACCATTAAGATTTCGTGGCGTAACCTCGGGCACGTAAAACACGCTGCAAAAAAGCAGAATAATTGTCACGAGAAACTAGCGTCGCGTTGCTAAGGCCAGCAGCCATGTTGAGCTTTTTTTTTTTTTTTTTCAAAAGGATCGCGATTGGTCCACGGAATCGTGACGTCATGAAAACGATTGGCTGGCGTTTCTCGGCGTAGGAATACATTTTACTCTGAGAGGCATTTCCGGTTTTTTCTTAGCTTGCAATCAACTATAGCGCCACTGGCACGTTTGCTGGCATTTGTGTCAGCGGGAGCACGCGCTGAGTGCTGAACGTGCACGGGCGAGCAGCAGGAAGGAGGAAATTAAGACCAGAGGAGGAACATCACTGCCACGAGCCTGTTTTCTGGCCACACGGGTGAGTGCCGCCATCTGGTGGTTGAACTAATGGCTTGTTCAAGATGGCCGCCGTGGGACCGCCGCCTAGATCAGGGGTGGCCAGGCTGACCCGGCCTAAGAGCCGCAGACGAAACCACGAAACTTTCAAGAGCCGCGAGGGGGGGCGGGGGGGGGGGGGGGGCAAACTTGTCCAGAGCAATAAACGAAACTCGTACTATACTTTCAATCTATCCGAGTCAAAGCAGTCCAACTGTACGTAACGTAGGAGTAGCACAAGACTGCCAAACCGCAACCTATCTTTCGACTTCAAACGCGTTCCATTTGTCTTTTGGGGGAAGTGCTCGTGTGACCTGGAGGGAGGCGGGGGAGGGGGAGGGGGGGGGGGTAGGGGAGGGAGCCGCGAGCCGTTCTTTAACACACGAAGAGCCGCATGCGGCTCGCGAGCCGCAGCTTGGCCACCCCTGGCCTAGATAAAAGCTGTGCCCACAGAGGACGGTATTTCTTGAGGTGCCGACTAAGTTAGTGTGAGAAGGTCGTTGCGATAACTTTATTCGATCCTTCGCCGTGCCTTTGTGCATGCATACCTTATCGCTATCAAAAGGTAAAAAGTATCTGGATGTTTTCATCCCAATTCAGGCACAGTTTTGTGGTCGATATTTTGATTTTTTACAAAAAATATGTAATTTTTGGGATCCATTCTTGACACGAAAGAGAACGCGAAGGGCAAGCGTGGCGGATTTTGTTGTTTACAAGTTATTTACACCATTTAAGCGGCCAATTAGGACACAACTGACGTCCCCCCCCCCCTCCCCCCCCCCCCCCCCTCTCTTCCGGGTATCGCAAATTTGACCGCTCGCTATTTTGTCGCTGCTCAAACAATAGTAATAGCTAGGACTGTTATCTGACACTTTCAAAATAGATCTCTATATGCTAAATCAGTGGTTCTCAAATGGGGGTCCGCGGATCCTTAGGGCTCCGCGAAGGCATTCTGGGGGTCCGGGAAGCCCTGCCTCATTAGTCAAGCCCGGCAATAAAAGTTGTCTTTTTTTCAGATCGAGAAGGCATTTTTCCATTTTCGGGCTAGTTTTCTCGTTTGTATGTCAATAAGAGAAGTCTACTTCACAATAGCCCTTAGTTAAATCCATTTATTATGTCATTATTATATTTAACTTATTCATTCCCCCTCCCCTCACCACGAACGGGGTTCTCCATTATCTCCGCCGATCCACAAGGGGTCCGCGAAACATCGGTGGTTGAGAACCACTGTGCTAAATGAAGCAAAAAAAAAAAAAAAAAAATCTTGTATTTTATATTCATAGAACAAAATGTCTGACAATCTCCCGTTGATGATTTGTGGCAAAGTTTTGCAAGTCCTTACGTCAGGCCTTTTAAAGATGTTTGAATTACCTTGATATCACCAGAAAGCTCGAATGCTATTTTTATTTCACGTGATTTTGATATTATATGTACAAATTGAAATTAGTTACATACATTTACTTCATTTGTTTATCAATACCAAGGTATAATTCTGATCCATCATGAAATATAACTAAAATATATAGTATTTTGCGGGCATATAACCGGAAATAAAGCTTGAATCTTGCTAAACGTGCGTTGGAAAACGCAAGCTTCGTTGCGGGGTAAAATAACTTTTACTTCGCATTGCGTACTATTACAGTTAGTTTTAAGCTTACGTGTTAAGTATTAATTTGAGGTAATTACTCATATTGATGTCACAATAATGTTCAGAATATTACCTGTGCGAGGACGGTGTCAACGCACAACTGGAACATTTCAAGTTTCAATTGCAGTGATAGAAACAAAATACTTACTATATTTTATATTTATATTTTCTGATTGAACATAATCATGCCTTGTTACTAGTATAAGACGAAGCAAGTAAAAATATGTTTTTAAGAAAAGAGGTTTCAATGTTGGTTTTCGAAATATTATCTTATTCAAATACAGAGTGCGTCCCCCAAGATATTTAGTTATTTTCACAGCAAAAATTAAATACGGATCGACGACGTTTATTCACGGTTCAAATGTAGCGCTAGCGGTTCGAACCATATTCCAAAGTTTCAGCACTAACCGTTATCTGACTAAATAGTTAGTTAGTGATTCATTCTTAAATTTCAATTAGGAGAATGGAGTAAATCGCTTTTGAAAGTGTCACAGAAGAGTTCTAGTGCAGTAGTGTGAGAAGTGAAGAAATAGCGAGCGGTCAAACATGCGATATTTGACAGGTGGAAGAAATATCAGTTCTCGCCTCAACCGCTTCAATAATCAATAACATAAAAAAAGAAAAAAAGCTTGCCGTTTGCGCTGTCGTTTATTGCAGAAATTCCACCAGTGCATTTTGTTTTTGTAAAATTATAAATTTGATTTAAAATTAGTGCTTGAATTGAGATAAAAGTTCAATCTAGGAATTGTCTGATGACAACAAAAGCTCATAAATATTACCATCTAAAAGTCTTACGCGGGATACTAGGGAACTTGGGGCAAACAAGTTATTATCGATGCGCCGAGAAGCCTATAGCTCGGAATTACGCACTTTTCCAACTGCCCCTTCTCCACGCACGCTAAGCCTAATGACTCTTTTAGGACTTCTTATATTTTTTTTTTCATTTTTGTAAATGAAAACTTGCGGACACCCTGGGAAAGTACAGTGTTCCCTTAATTTAACACCATCACGAGATAGTTCGTTTTCAACAATTATTTGGGCTATTCCTGGGCGTACTGGTCGAGCTGCCAGGTGAAGTCTTGTCTCCCTGATCAAAAACCAGCCTGTCGAGTTATCTCCATAACTTACCCAAATGAATTTTTTTTTTTTTTTTAACAATACGGTAGTTCTTGGGGAATGTCACGCTAAATTTTCGCAAGGTCGATGTTAGTTTTGCGCAGCATTGCATGCGAAAACCGGCTTTCCCATACGCCGCAATGTATCAAGCTCCCAATGGTGTATTCACACGATGGAAATTTCTTCCACAGAGAAGAGCAAACGTCACCGCTCTTCGAGGTGACGTGCGCCATATCACGGATGCTTGCTAATCCCCGTACTCCGCCGAGAATCGAGAATTGCTCCATCGTTCCCGCGAGAGAAGACGATGGCGTCGAACGACAAATTCGATGGCGTGTGCAAAAAGCTTGTGGCAAGCTTGAAGTAGTCGCATTTTTACACAAACAGCGTCAAAGTTGACAGTCTTAGATTGCTCTCGTGGCGTACTCACACGACGGAGATTTTCTCGGGTAGAGGAATATACGTAACGCCGTTTTGAGGTTATGTGGGTCACGTCACGGACACTTGCTAACCCACGTATCCTCTGAAGGGAGCCTAGGACAAACTGTTCCCTTCCTACATATTGTCCGATCGCTCCGGTGAGAAAGAAAAATGGCGTCGAACAATGTGTTGAATTAGTTTGATGATGTGCGTGAAAAGCATGGTGGATGTTTGAAGTCGCTGCATTCTTAAACCAACAACGTCAAAGTTGACAGTCCGACGCTGCTCCTATATCCGTCGATGAAAGAAGAATTCATCCCAATGTTAGGCTGTCAACCTTGCCGCTGTTGGTGCAAGAAGGCGATGGTGTCAAACTTCCACCGTGCATTTTATACACAACATCGAACATGACGTTCAACGCCATGTTACTTTCTCGCCGGAACGGTGGGCAATCCTCAATTCTCGGTGGAGTGGCGCAATACTGGGATTAGCCAGCATTCGTGAGGTGGCGCACGTGACCTCGAAAAGCGATGACATCTGCTTCTTTCTGCGAAAACCTTCTTTGTGCGTATACACAAGATTTTTTGGATGTTTAGGCAGCGGAACTTGTTCAGGCGACCACGTCGAAACCAGGCGCGTTTTGGGGTATACCCCAAGAGGCGCCTGGCCGGTGTCTCCGTGCGGGCGAGAAATTTAACGCACCTGTGCGATGCTCATCCAGATCGAAACGGGCAGCTGTGAAGTTCCTGTCGACAATTCCTGGGTTCTGCGGTGCAATTTGTTGCCTCCGCGTTGTTCTCCTTATGTGTTTAGGTTTGAAGCCATCTGTGCCAATGAACAAGCGCTTGCCTCGTTCAGCAGTTCAAAGTACCATGGCTGGGCCCCTGCGAACAGGTGCCACCTCTTAAGGCGCCTTTGCACGGGGAGTGGTTGCTCATTCTGCGGCCGTAGCTCGAAGGGGTCGCTGTAACCCTGCTTTTCCTACAGCGCTTCTTCTGAGAGGCATGTCCACCTCACCGTGTTGGCCTCTTTGTTCCGGGCTTGAGTTGGAGAAGTTTCTAGTGTAATTAGTCACACAGGTCATGAGGCCGCCTGCCTGCAACGACTTATGCGGAACACCTCTTCCTGTTCGTCTCCCCAAGAAACGAGTTTCTATAGACAAGTGTTTAATTATTGTAAGCCGAAACATGACTCAATCACCTCGCTACATTTATTTCGGATAAGCATATTGGCATATATTGTCAATCGCAGTGACCGGGGAACAGTTAGTTGTTCAGGATGGCGCAGGCAGTGTTTGGCAAGGTAGTGTGGTCGCACCCCCCCCCCCCCTCCCCCCCTTCGTAGCTAAATAACTTCCATCGCTTTTAGGCGAGAGCGAAGGCCGCAAGGAAAGCCGCTCTGTAGTCCGGCCATAGAGGAACATGGCAGGGTAGTACTGAGCGTTTCGCTTAGTTTTATTTCGGAACACTGATTTCGGGCACCTGTGAGAACGCAAGAGAAGCCCGAGGAAACTTAACGGGTTGTGATCCTGGCTGCTTATTATTAGTTGCAAAGGACAAGAGCCATGGTGGGTGTAAAAAGCACAGTGGAAGCTTGGAGTCGTCGCAATATTAAATACCGTCAATGTGGATAATCTAATATTACTCTTACTTCAATAAATTAAAGAAACAATAACCAAAAGCAAGACAACCTAGGGAGGGTTTAGCCATCGTGGAACGCTTTTGGTGGCGCACCCCAAGACCCCAACCCCAAGACAACTTTTTCGAGATAATCCTGTTGCGTATAAAACTCAATAACCTATCTCGGGACCACAGGAAAGAAATGAAGCGTACCAAATGAGAGGAAGGAAAAGTGAAGTTCAATAATGGCTGCGCCCACGCAGATCTACTTAAAAGAGTCTATATGTCAAGGACAAAGTAAGTGACAGCATAGGAATTTTCCTGAACAAGTAGCTCTTCAATTTTGGTCACAACTCAACAGATGACACAATCGGCCATCAAAACTCCAAAAGAATATGCTAGTATGTTTTTTGCTGACTTTAGACAAAACTGAGCAACCTTTGCTGAAATGAGAAGCTGCTAATTTCTATACTAGTTAATGATATATCTTGTTTACACTAACGTTCTCTTTCAAATGGTAAATCATATATATTAAAATTACCCTTTTTTTTGCGTCTAAAGAAGGTGTATATTACTCTGCACTTCAAACTTCTTTTCAAAAATAAACAAAAAATTTGAAAAAAAGCCAGGATATGCAACGGAGCATACGTTTAAGTTTGTCTTCCAGAAGTGTGGATACCTTGAGTTGAAAACTAACGGCGGTGCATTTGTACTACGAAACGGTGTTTGCCTATCTTTGCCATTTCTTTATTCATTATCAGGCGCGCCTTATAACAAACATTGACAATCAATCTTAATGACATTCGACACACATTTTGAGGCTATAACTATAATAACTGTTACAAGTTTCAGAAGTAAAAACCGAGCAGCTGTCGTGAAAATTGCTCGCGAATTTACTTCCATGAAGCCAAATTTGCAAGAAATATAGCTCTCAAGATGAAACTGAAAAAAAAAAAAAATTAATGCTGTTTACAATTCCCTGTAATGCCGATTTAGAGCACAGCTCTTGAGAAGGGGGAGCTAGGGGAGGGTTCTGAGAGGAAGGGTATGCCCCTCCCACCTCCTCCGTATCCTCTCCTCCTCCTGCTCTTCTCCTTCTTCCCCTCCTCCTCCTCTCACTCTCCTCCCCTTTTCTTTTCCTCCTCCCCTTCCTTCTCCCCTCCCTCCCTTCTCCCTCGCGACGTCCCTCGTGACCCTCGTGACGACACTTGTGAAGGCCTCGTGAAGGTCGTGACCTTCGTCTTGACCTTCGTGACGTCACTCGTGGCCCTAGTGACCCTCGTGACGTCACTCGTGACCCTCATGACGTCACACGTGACGTCACTTGTGACGTCATTATGGGAAACGTCCCATATTGCAATGCGCGGTTACGCCGACGGCGACGGCAACGCCGCTCAAGCCAGAAACGGGCGCCTAAGAGCTGTGGTTTAAAAAGACCACGATACGCAAAGAAAACACTCTTTATCTACACATCTTAAAATATTGAAACCAATGGGTTCAACATTAAACTCGGTCCATTTGTACTACCAAACCGAATTCGGCCAAAAACGCCACTTTTCACATGTTCGCAGGGAGGTGAATTTTTAATATACTCTTATATTTTTTTACATCAAGGTGAAGAACATTTTGTATTCTATATATGCGCATACATACTCTTTGCGACTCAAGCGACTCCCGCGGCGCGCGTCGGTGGGCCGGCAGCGCGGCGCATGCGCAGAATCTGACCACGAGAGCGCGTTTCCTGCGAGAGTGCGCCATTTCCGGTTCCTTTTCGTTTCGAATAGCAGAAGAGAATTCTCGCGCTTCTTGAGCGCCAAGTTCGAGCGATGGCGTGGACGTACCTTGCACGACGAAAACTCGCGCCTGCACTGTTGGAGCACCGCCTGCGCCGCAAGCGTAGGCGCTCAATGTACATACCGTACATCTTTGACAAGCGCACGGTCTACGGTACTCAAGCTTCCTCGTGTCGTAGACACACGGGTGAGGACGAATTCCCTCGATCAGCTTCTCGACGACCGAGTCCGATTCTTCAAACATGATGCCACACGGAGTGGTGCTCCCGTCGTCTGCTATTGCTCGTATGCGCCGCGCTTCCCGCGCGAGGGCTGCCGGAAGCCAGCGCGTGATGCATCCTGGTCCGGCGTCGCTGGCGCGGCCGGCGCGGAATACGACATACTCCATTTTGGCGTCGAGGCGGTCAGGCTGCGTCGAACGCCGCCGGTCGCGTCGGTTACGCCACGACGCCGGAGTATATAGCGTCGGGTTTTCGCCGACGTGACGTCGCTGTGACGCGCTCGCACGCGCGCACGCGTTACGTCGGAGTATAACAGAGCCTTTAGGAAGAAACCAAGCTCGATAATAGCGATTCAAAAACTTGCTTATATCGTCACTTGTTTTTTTCCTGGCCGCGCGTTTTGTCTCAGCTTTAAAGGGGCCCTGCAGTGCTATTTAAGCGTCTACGTTTTTTGCGGTTTCCCCGTCTCTTGGGTTCGGGCAAGCCAGCGGGCACGGAGAGAGTAACTAAATATCAGTGCTTCATATTTTAACCGGACGACGCGGAAACATCCTCCACCTACAGGGGCGCCCTGGGGCGCATTACGCGCGTGGCGTGTGACGAAATCGTGACGATGTTGGTCCTGGTCAGGTCCTGCCTTACGACTGGTCAGAGCCGCTAAAAGCTTTCTTTTTTCTTTTTTAGTCGAAATACGAAATATAAGTAGTGCGAACCGTTTCAAGTATTTATGAAGGTAGTTTTTGTTCAGATGATCAGAAAAGAAACAAATGCAGTTTATAAGGTACGGAAACAAGAAATGACCCGTCGACATACCCGCCACCAAGCGGTGGAAAAGGCGGCGCATACTAGAAAGGGGTAATGGGATCAGGCACTGACGCGCGCTACGCATTGCTGTGAAGTGGCGAGCGTGGATAGGTCCCGGATGTACGCGACGGCGCTGCGGTCAGTATGGGCCGGAGGATCCGACCGGTTCTGAGCGTTTCGAAAGCCTTCGGCGAGCAGGTTTGGCGTGCGGTTTGGCCGTTTGGCGGGTCGGCAGGGCGAAATGGCTCCCGTTCAGAACCGATTTTTACCCTGTGTTTGCTGCTGTTTGTGGCCAATGAAGTGTCATGCCAAATTAGTGTTTAGTCGCGTAGCAAATTAAATGCGAGCCGCCCTGGCCGCCCGCTTCATCCAGCCTATCCAGCACCTGCTTAAGTGGCGCCCTCTCGAGCCGACGACACGGAGTGCGGCTGCCGTACGTGAGCTCACTACCCCTCCTCTAGTTCACGGCCACCCAAGCCAGGACCAGGGACGTCACGAAGGTGGTTACGTCATGAAGGTGGCTATTCAATATTCTTTAGCGAGCTATAGAAATATGTGTGTCCTTAATGCTATATATTCGCGACTATTGAATGTGCTTTAGCCGGCTATAGAGTGGTGTATGTCCCTAAATCTATAGACCCGCGACCATTGAATTTTCTTTAGCCGATTGTATAGTGTTTTATGTCACCAAAGCTATAGGCCTCCGACCTTTCAATGTGCTTTAGCCGGCTATAGAGTGGTGCATGTCCCTAAATCTATAGACTCGCGACCATTGAATTTTTTTCAGCCGTCTCTATAGTGTTTTATGTCACCAAAGCTATAGGCCTTGGACCTTTCAATGTGATGTAGCAGCCTATAGAGTGGTGTATTTTTCTATATCTATAGAATCGCGACCATTGAATTTTCTTTAGCCGACTCAATAGTGTTCTATGTCACCAAAGCTATAGCCTCTGACATTTCAATGTGATTTAGCCGGCTATAGAGGGATGTATGTCTCTCGAGCTATAGACTCGCGACCATCCAATTTTTTTAGCCGGCTCTATGGTGTTTTATATTGCTTAAGCTAAGCCCGCGACCTTTTTTTTTACTGCAGATGTAGGAAAGTGGAAGAGAGTCATTCATGCGCTCGATCGGGGCGAGAATTTTCTTTAGCCAGGTTAATGGGGTGTACGTCGCCGCGGCTATACGCCCGCGATCACAAAAGCGTCTTTAGCTGCCTATAGGACTATTGCAGCTTTGCCGGCTGCTCTCCCTGCGCATTGCCTTATTTCAGCGTTGACGTCATCTCAATCTTCCGTTTTTTAGCTCTAATTATTTCTTTCCCGGTGTATTTTGTAAGTATATGTATTTCGTAGCGCGCCTTCTACTTTGTCCGTGTCCCTGCCATGTCTGCATTTCTTTCTGCCTGCTGTATTAAATATATTTAATGTTTTTTGTGTATATTTCGTCGTTCTCGACGCGGCGTCAACGAACATAAAGCCGCTGCTTACGCCACTCAGTGGAGAGCTCTACTCTTGTCACGACGGTCTATCGCGCTATAAAGTCGTCTATAGGACTCAAATAAAGACTCGAGAGGGCTGTTTCGAATGCCGGTGCACATGTCATCAGTGTAGGTAGAGCAACGACGTAGCAATCGCGACGCGACAGCCGACTGCGCCTCGATCTGGCCGGCCGCGCTCGCTCTGTGGAAGTGTAAGCTTGGGACTCTCGAGCAGCGTTCGCTTGCTGAAGACGCAGGACGCTACTTCGTCGTCGCGAATCCTTTGCCCTTCGAATGGCTGCGAAGCCGTTCCAGCGCCCGGCGTACCCTACGCAGCGTCCTCCCAACAACATGTTCGCACAGCATCGGAACCCTCCGTCTGCGAGCGCCGGCGGTTCGTCGTCGCGGGATCATGTTCGCGGGAGGAGTTCATGTTCGCGGGGGTTCATAAAATGCTCCCATTCAAGTCGCGGCGATAAATCGTCGGCGCTCGCAGATTGCCAATAGGCTCCAGAGAGGTTGCGATGCTGGGCGGGCGGTCCCTGACAGGCGCTGCTGCCTAGGGTACGCCGAGCACTGGAACGTTTTCGCCGGCGTTCGCAGAGCAAAGATTCTCAACGACAAAGCAGCGTCCTGCATCATCAGCAAGCTAACGCTGCTCGAGAGTCCCACGCTCACATTTTATCAGAGCGAACGCGGACAGCCAGATCGAAGCGCAGTCGTCTCTCGCTTCGCGATTGCTGCGTCGTTGCCCTGACTAAACAATTGACACAGTTCGAGACTTCATGAGCGTTAAATAGACGCGCCTATAGCGGGATAGAGTGTCGTGACAACAGAAAAGCCCACCTTGGCAGAAGCGTAAGCAGCGGTGCAATATCCGTCGACGCCCTTGTCGAGAACTGCGAAGCATACACAAAGACACAAGTTAACAGCCGAAAACAAAATTAATATCGTTAGGCACGCGCTACCCTAGGTGCGTCCTACTATCTCTCTGTTCTGTGAATTCCACAAATCAGCAAGCGCTGTGGCTAATTGTTTTTTTCTTTTTCTTTTAATTATGAGACATTAAAGTCGTTGAAGCTTCTTGGCCCGTACGAAAATGTCAGATATGGCCCTGATATATTTTGTATACGGCCTTATATGATAATATAAGTAGTCAAATACTGCCAGATTTGGCCATATAAGTGCGTAAATACGGCCATATTTCGCCATATAAGTGGGCAAATACTGCCAGATGTGGCATATAAGTGCTTAAAGGGGCCCACCAACAATTTTTTGACTGGTTTGAAGTTCGCGCTGAAACGGAGCTCCATGAAAGCAGGAACACCGAGGGAAAAAAATATTACAGAAATTCGCAATATTTTGTGAGTTATTAGCAAATTAAATATTGCAGAAAACAACTTTAAACAAGCAAAACATTGCGCTTCATGACGTAAAATGAAACAGTTTAGCGATTGGAGCAAAGCGGTTGGCCAATTGGACGCGAGTTTGGTTGATAGCCCGTCGGCCCGGTCGGCCATTAGGCCTCGCTGTAAAAATCGTAGCTTTGGAATCGGGTTGCCATCATCGATGAATTTACCGGGCTTATCGGATTTTGAGCGCCGAATTCTTGAAAAGGAGTGCGGAGCTGGGCGTCGCGCCGTACGAGGACACACCACGCAAGCGCCGCGACGCGTCTCTGCCTCAGTCCGCTTCGACAGCCGCGGAAGGCTCGTCTCCCGCAACTCTGCCAGCGCCGAGTGCAGCTCCGCCACCGGAGCCACCTCGGCGAGTAGGAGGTACTCCGCCGCTGGGAGGCGCGCATGAGCGACGAGGCGTTGTTTTCGCACTTTTTGAACTTTAATTTGCAACTTTATTAGCTCTATAAAAACGAATTTTTAGAGAAATAATGACGGTTAACGTGTGATATACTTTATTCCGCTTCAAAATGTCTGGGACGGCTCTCGCCAATCACAAAACCCAGTGAATGTGACGTATAGTGAAAGGGAGCGCCGTTATGCGCGCGCATTCGGCACCTCGCGGCGCCACCGTCGGAGGAGGTGTTTCCGAGTTGTCAAATTTCCGGGACCACTAGCGTGGAGAAACCGCATAAAAAAGTAGACGCTCAAATACTGTTGGAGGGCCCCTTTAAATACGGCCATATATCGCCATATACGCGTGCAAATATAGCCCCTGATAATGATATATGGGCCCGTTTCGGTCGTGCAAGCAATAAGTCATATGTACTCGCCAAGACACTAGTTGATTGATCTATATTGCATGAGTCTCATGGAATTGGTTAACTATTGTTAACATCCTTAAAGTGAAGTTATTCCAGGTATTTGGACCAATTAATCAATCGCGCATTTTGAAGATTTGAACGACAAATGAAATTTGGTTGTATGTTTGACGTGTGCCAATATGACGAAGTGCATAAGATCGGAAAGCGAGTTAATCAAATAATGAATTTTAGATCGCAGCTCTTAAGCGCCCGTTTCCGAGTTCAGCGGTGTCGGCGTCGCCATCGGTGTAACCACCCCGCTAAATTTAGTGAGAAATTGAATTGGTACGTATGTCACGTGACGTCAATTTTCCCGCTAAATCTAGCAGTGAAACTAATTTTGTTCATGTTTCCCTGCTATATTGAGTGGGGAAACACGAACCGTTAGCTTACTGAAGATGCAAGACGCTACTTCGTCGTCCCGAATCCTTTTCCCTTCGAACGGCTGCGAAGCCGTTGCGCCCAGAGTACCGCAGCATCATTCAAAAACCGTTCGCGCAGCATCGCAACATTCCGTTTGCGAGCGCAGCGATTTATCGTTTGTTGAAAGTCGGAAGATGTGCTGTCCGTAGTGTCTTTTATGTGTAACTCTTTTGTAAAAAAAAATTTGAAATTTAAAAACGCGAACCTAACAGTGTACACATAAGTTTAAACTTATTGGTAAAAAATATATACATATTTATATATCTATTTATTTGTGGACATCGTGAGCAAAAAAATAGTCGCGCTTATTTTTTCATTTAAAATTATAATGTGGGTTATAAAGCGTAAAACATAGGATCTTCAAACTCGCATCGTTTTGGGTCACTTTTGAGCTGTACAGCTTCTTTGGAAGTTCAAAAGCTGGACTTCATAGAGCTGTATGTTCACTCGGTAGTGACTGCAGGGTAGACGCTATGCGTGTTTTAGGCCAATCGTGTCTCCGGTTAGGGTCACGTGCCTAGTCTAGAAGCTGGTGATAAGGCAGCACACGGCACCTGCCTCGAGCCCAAGGCCACACGTAGCATTCACTGCACTATCGACCTTGGGTACAAGGGACATATCCTCTCGTTGTGGTCATTGTTGGGATCAGGACCAGGTCCTGGTTGGGATGCCTTTAGAAGATAAGCCTTTTGTGTGTACACTCCCGTTTTGGCCTTTCCTTCTCTCCTTTTCTCTCTCTCCCTAAGCCGAAAGCGTGGAAGAAGGTGCGTGGTCACGTGGTTTGACGGATGACGCATTAGACGTTTGCAATCTCGGAATGCGTTTTGCGGGATCTAGTTTGGCGTGCCGCGTGTGTTCGCCCTGCGTGGCTGCCGCGGATTTCTGCTTCTGCAAGCGACTTCTTCAAAGAAGCCCAAGCATATTTTGTGATGCGTTTAGTGTTCGGTTCTACAAATGACAGCTTGTGCTACATCGTGTTGAATCTTCTTGGACACCTTCCTTCTCGTTACACCTTTCAAGTCCCGTCTCTTCAAAGTGCGCTGCAACCTACTTCGCGGCAATTGATCGTTTTCCTAAAAGATACTTTTCCAGATTACCTCTAGAATTAGGCCGTGTCTATCTCCTGGCAGCCGGGAGAATAATTTCTCAGAAATTCTAAAATCATGCCTTTTCGACCGAAACTAGGGGTTATTCTTATACTTTGGTGCTTTTGAAGCGCCGTAGGAATATTTTTTGTGTGTGTTTTAGTTCGTTTTTGTCGCTATCGCAAACCAGTATGAGCGCAGCAGGTGTGATACAGAAATAGAGTGTTATACTCTGTTTCACTGTAAGTCCGACCGCAGCGTACTCTACAAAAAGACAGAGTCAATCAAATAGCGGCAAATTTGCAACGTCATGGAGTGCATCACCGGGGGACCCAATAAGGTGCAAAAAGTTTGCTTTTGTTGCTGCTTGGTTGGTTCTATCACCTCGTAGCGTCCGCTGTGCTTAGACCTAAAGTGAAACGGAATATAACTGCAAGCTTGTCCCATAAAAAAATTTAATCTACCGTGATATTACATTTAGTGGCGATGATTATCCTTAGCCAGCGGAGTCAGGAAATCAACCGTGGGCACCTCTTACGCGGTGGTTCGCTGAACCGTGTTCAGCGAAAATCGGCGAGCGCGGTGGAGTCGTCTGCTCTGCGCTTAGCAGACGACAAAGCGAAGGTGTGCATCGCAGGCGGGAAGACGGAGTCCGCCACACGGCACATGCGCGGAGTTTCGGACGGCGCCTGCTATGGGGCGCTGGGGGTACGGGACGGCCGCCGCTGCCGTGTTATAGCTAACAGTGTCCACGATAGTACAAGGCTGGGGCTACATAAGAGACGGAAAAATTGCGCGGGCGCCTTACCGAAACCGCTAGCCTTGTACCTGCTCTACGAGTGGTAACTTTAGTGCACTACTAGGCTTCTCACGAGCTGAAATTCTTTCTGAAAGTGACTGATTTAGGGGTTTTGGACGACGCTCAGCAAGTTTCTAATTGGAATCATATGTCTATTTTCACTAATTGAAAAGTTAAGTAGTGAATTTCAATTAATTAGCCGACTTATTGCAAAAATTAGACACCCACATAATATCCCCCTGGGCGTATAACTAACTCGCACAAACCGCATAAGTGCAGCTTTCATGGTTTTTTTTAAAACAAATCTGGAAGAATAAAAAAAAAACACCCTGTATATATAGGTTGCCTTATCTGATTGGGACATATCTGCCCTGATATGGGAGGCAGATATACCCCTATTTGGCAGACCCAGATATGGATATATAAAAAATTGGGCAGATCTGGCCAGATAAGCCTTATACACGGGCCTTATATAAACTGATGTGCTTGATATGGCCAGATATGTAAAATTTTTTATATAACCCTATTTTTTTATATATAAGTCCAGATCTGCCATTTTCGTAAGATACCTTAGCGATCCCCTTCTCTATTCTGCGGAGTCTGCAAAGGTAAAGGCTTTAACCTCACCATGTACAAAACACTACTCCGTCCAAAATTAGAATATGCTGCTGCTGTGTGGGACCCCGCTCACTCGTCACTAATTGGTCTTATTAAATCCATTCAAAACCGCTCAGCTCGGTTTATATTGACGAACTATCATCGCACTGCTAGCGTTACCACCATGAAAATTACTTTAGGTCGGCTGTTACTAATTCACTGCTGAAAAATCTCTCTGAGTCCTCTTCATAAAACATTTTATCAAAATGTTACCCTTCGTCATAAACTAATCCGTTCGGTCCGAACGGTTCGGACAAAAAGACTATCTTGTAACTATTGTGTGACAGGTCGTCCGGGTGGCGAATCGCCCTGTGACGATTGTTCCGCTGTGACGAACGGACCTGGTACCAGTCGCCTTATCACGAATGGGCATGTGACGAATAGGCCGTCTCCCAGGCGAAACTGCAGGATCGAGCGCTAAAACAAGACTAACTCCGGACAAAAAAAAAGGCTTGTTTTTTATGTTTAGACACCCTTGATGCCAGTACGCCTCAACTGGGTGACTTGTCTCTTAGCTGTAGATGAGAAATTTAGCCAGCGCAGTACAACCGCTAACCTGGGGTTTTTAACGTGCATCACGCAGTAGTGATTACACGAACGCGTGCCGGTACGAAACTCATCCAGATCGAAACGGGCGGGGGCGGTGGGGATCGAACCAAGGAGGTTCTCAGCGCAAGCTTTCGCTACCGCCACGCGAAGCACCTTTTGTACCGGCGTAGGTTTCTGCAACATTCGGCGTAGAACGTTCCGCGCGTAGAACATTCGTAACTCGATCAGACGACAAGGTTCTCGAACTTACGAGAATGTCAAGTTGAAAGAATAAATAAAAGAGGAGTCCGCTCCTTGGAATTGAACCCGGAGGCTCCGCGCGAGAGCCAAGTGCGGTAACCATTCGGCCTCGCGCTCGCTCGGCGACGCGCGTGGCAATATCACTGATACATGTTACAAACCATTGCTGGGACAAAAATAAACACGTCGCTTTAGCCATTGGCGACGTGCGCGACCGAAAGCGTCGCTGTGGTCGGCCTTCCACAATTGGCCGAACGCTGACTATGACGTCAGAAAAGGATTTATCATCGACGGAAATAAGAGGAATGAAAGAACTAATTTTGACGGTGTTGGCAGTGTTCCTTTGAGAGCGCAATGATTTCAAGCTTCCACCATGCTATTTAAAAACACCATCGAACTTGCTGTTTGCAAGGTAATGACGTCACAAGGGGGAACCATAGGAGGGCGCCACCAAAACATCTCGCCGCTAATAGTCACATCGCTGAATATCACGTCGTGCGGCACACCTTAGACGCATCGTTTAACTACACTCCATATTCCCTATGTATGGGGGGGGGGGGGGGGGGGGTTCACTATAAACGAACTCGGGATACGGATATGAGTGAATGGATAACAAAAAGAACCCACATAGTAGCCACGGCAGTGTTCGCACCTTCTTCAAGTAGGTCGCGTTCAGAAAGGCACTCAGCGTTGGGGGGCGCTTTGTTGGGATTTTAAGAGGTCATCCAGCTTTTAGTTCGTTTCCTGTCCTGTTCTCTGCTTATCAATGTTCGCTACAGACAGTGTTCGCGAGAGCAATAACTGACGACGGACTGACGACAAAAAGAAAATAAACAAAAGAAAGCCTAGACGTTTTGCCGTAGTGGGGTCAAATATACAATAAGCCAAACAATTATTTTCTTGACACTCAGATCTGCACTGTTGTCGTAGGTCGTTTCCCGGTCTGCGTTGCGCCTCAGTGTGGCAATCCTAACTTCCGTAAAACCACCCCTTTTATTTGAGGATTTTTAGGGGGAAACTCTAGGAAACAAAAAGCGCATTTGGGAACGCGAAGGGAAAACCTTCATTGTACGACCTTTGGGCTGAAATATGAGTCACAATTGGCAAAAAAAAAACTATGTTTTTTTTTTTTTTTTTTTTAACAAGCTCAACTAAAGTCATCGTAGCTATCGGAGCTAGCAACAGGATTTGGTTGCTCGAAAGAATGTTCACGTTTGCTCGTGCCACGCCCACGCCACTTCACACCTAAAAACTCGGAAAATGGCGGAATGTCAAAAATGTATTTGAGATAATGAGTAAAAGATACTCAGAAATGTAATTAAAATAGTGTATTAAATACTCTCGATCAAAAGTATTTGCAAGATACCAAGATACTTAAAAAAGTATTTAAAATACAGTATCTTGAGTAGAGAATTTGAGATAGGCACAAGTCAGGATCACAAAGACTAATCTTCAGGGGCATACCAACAATGAACACAACGAGAGAATGTGTCACTTATATCCTGTTGACAGTTCGACCCAAGATTGATAGTGCAGTGGATGCTATGTGTGGCCTTGGGCTTAAGGCAGGTGCCGTGTTCAGCGTTATCACCAACTTGGATACTGTTGTCACGTGACCCTAACCGGTGACTCGATTGGCCTCAACCACGCATAGCGTCTACTCTGCTGTCACTACCGAGTGAACAGGACAGCTCCACGAAGGCCAGCTTTTGGACTTCCAAAGCTGCACTTCCCAGAAGTGACACAAAACGGGGCAGGTTTGAAGGAATCATATTTTACGCCGTGTAACCAATATTATAATTTAAAATGAAGAATTAATGGCGAATGCTTTTTTTTGCGCAGGATGTTCACAAATAAATAAATAAATAAGTATATATATATTCTTTTTTTTTTTTTACCAAGCAATTTTGAATTATGTGTACACCGTTAGGTTCGCATTTTTGAACTTCAATTTCGGGAATCCTTGCATCGTTGTGGCATTTCTGATTAAACATAAACCTTTTGGTGGACATCCACCTGGTTAGGAATGGCAATGAATGAAAGGAACACTCTAACCAAAAATTGATACGGAGCCCGACGTTTCAAGGCCAGTTCGGCCCCTTGATCACGGGTTGCATGATTGCATGGTTTAAAGATTTTTTTGCCGTAATACGCTTTTTACCCGTGAGTTCAGTCTATAGCACTGTCATCAATTACAATCTCTGCGCATCACGATGACACATGGTGGGGATGTGTGCACTGTCGCGCCTTCTGGCTCTCCCTAGCAAAAAAAAAAAAAAAAAAAGCTAGCTGTTTTTTTTGTACGGGGGGGGGGGGGGGGGCGGTCCTATCGTTTTGTACCGTTCGGACAAAGAAACTCATCTTGTAACTATTGTGTGACTGGTCGTCCGGGTGGCGAATCGCCCTATGACGAATGTTCCGCTGTGACGAATGGGCCTGGTACCAGTTGCCCTATGACGAGTGGGCATGTGACGAATGGGCCTACACCACAGATTTGTGCAACCATATAATTGTGTTTGTCACTGATGTCGATACAAATTACGCAATGAGGAAGTATCTTCAAAAGTAACTGAATTACATTTCTAAGTATTTGTACTCTACTCAAGATGCTTTACACTGAAAGTAACTTGAGTAGTATTTTAAATACTTTATGAAGCAGGTATTTAGTAACTTTAACTTAAATACTATTATCGAGTATTTTGTCCAACACTGCTTTTTTGTTTGGTTTTTGCCGGGCTTTAAAGTCGTTTTTGGTCTACAAAGCAGTTCACTAGAGTTCTTTGGAGCGCAAGGTGTTGAGGAATTTGTTTTCCCTCAGAAATTTTGGTGCGAGTTTCATTTTGAAAAGGAACTCGAAATCTTTCTGACTTGCCTTACGCGCCAAAGCACCCTCAGTAGCCGCCGTCAGTTTCCCCGGTTTCCGGCAGAGGAGCGCGCGGTCCCGTCTTCCGGGTGTTACGCAACAAGGAAACGAACAGACGGCGCAGTCAGATAGCGACCGAATCAGCGTTGCGTGGCGGCTATACCTGAATGCCGTCGTCACAATACGCGTTACAATTACCATACCGCGCGGAAACCGGTCGAAGCGCTTCACTTAGCCCCAGGTGATCCCCGTGGCACGCGCGTGTGCCTCCGCGGTTCGCGCACGCACGAACTCGATAGCCCCGTTTTTATGGCAACCTAGAACCGTCGTCTGCCATACCTTCTTCTCTCCGAAGACGGTCATCTGCGGAAAATGTGTTCATGACGTTGTATCTGCCAGGGATCGAACAAAGTACCTCAAGAAAGCAAGCAGGGCTGGAGTTTCTACGTTACTTATTGGAGGCCAGCGCGGAGTGGAAAGGCGCGCAGATTACCCCCCCCCCCCCCCCCCCACACACACACACACACCGCGGCATTTAAAAAATTTCAAATGCACGATATGGGGGAGCGAGGAAGAAACCCCCGCTCTCACAAATAGTTCCGGCGTCTCTATACTCACTTTAACCTCAAGAACCGTAGTGAATAAAATTAAAGGAAGATCATCCCTAAAGAATGCGTTAGCATGACCGATTGGAAACGCCACAAACGTTCCCCTTTGGGAAACGCTAACGCTGACCCCTTCACTTTTCTCTTTTGGCTTTCTGTTTTGCTCCCTCTATTTTTTGTTGCGTCTTTTTGGCTTCGTTACGGGAGCAGTGTTAGCGTTTCCCAAAGAGGGACGTGTGGTGCGTTTCCCAAGGGTCATGCTAACGCATTCCCTAAAAATCCACTAATGTATGTTCCTTTCATTTTTTTTTTTTTCTTCCGGCGAGGCGTGCTCACTGAGTATGCTTCGCCCCAGCCTCTGTCGCACGCAGACCTGCGTCGGCTTGCCGCTTCTTGCGCCGCATTTCGACCAACCGTGCTAAGAGGCCGCGTTATTGTTTTCTTTTTCTTTTTGTCATTTCGTAGGCGTTTTGAGGATTCCGATTCGAGTTACTCCGTTCGGAGCTGAGGGAGCCCCTACAGAACGCGCCCATTGGCTTCCGCCCCGTGACGTCACCTCCCTCTCGCCTTTGCCCTTCACAACTCTCCTCCTCTCTACGCGGCGAGCTTCCCTTTCCCCTGTTTTGTCCACAGAGGGACGCCGCCAGCTTTGCGCTGTCATGTGGGTACTACTAAGGGTAAGACATTACTAAGGGTAAAGCGGAGCATTACTAAATTGCCCCTTTATGTAGATAATTAAGGCATATGGTGCTTTTTAGATTATATATATGTTATCTTATCAAGACGTGCACGTTTCAAACGCTAAACACATTCCTTGTTCCTCCGACCACCAAATCTTGTAAGAACTACTTCGCGCGGCGCATGAACAAGGCGCAAAACTTCCCCCTTTTTTTTAGGAGAAAACGAGTATCGACAGGTAGTAAACTATCTTTTCTTTTATTCGAATTTATGTTTCGCGCAGAACATGGAAAATGAACTTTGTATACTTTTACAGGAGTTCAATTTTCAGTTTGACATCGTCATGCTAACTGAGACATCAAAATGAACTCGAGGTACTTCAAATGAATCACTACAAGACATATTCTTTTGAAACCGTGAGAGCAAAAGTGGTGGGCGTGTGCTGATATCCTCTTAAGAGTACACTTTGCTGTGAGATTTTACTATGTTTTTCATTTATTTCCGATGACCTGGAAGTATTATCAATGAAATGAGAACAAGTGTTTAGTGTTATGCAAGGGCCCCAAATGGAAATATCGAAAGTTTCTGTTCACATCTAGAGAGGTTTCTCGATTTCGTCAATGTCGGTCAATATGCTCTTTTTAATGAAAAAAAAGGTTAAAGTTCAGGCGAGCTGGTGTAAGCTATACATGATGATTGAAAACCTGAGACTGTGGTTTGAAAAACGGAAAATCGTGAAGTAGGAAGAAAAAGGGACAGACAACGTCTCAAACTCAGCTAAAAACTTTATTGCCTCTACGTCTTATACACACCTCCCCCGGACGTCGAACGTCGCCACCACCACAACGGTTGATCACTGAACTACAAACAATACACCGGAATGACAATACACCGAACCGCTAACAATACATTAAAAAAAACAAAGTTATACAAACAGAAATTTAAGGTCGTCACCACTGCACCCGGAAAGATTTCGACGCGGACAATGTCACCAGCACTTGGAAATACACAAAGACCGTCTCTAACTTACCCGCCTTTCCCTGAACAGAACCATGAATCACACACAGTAGCCAACAATGCCCCCCATTACGATCCCGAACTTAACAAGGCAATCAACTCTGTGAAGCAGCCCCCTCCCCTCTTACACTCACCCCACACTTTACAGTCTTTACAGTCGAAGAAACTTTTTTGACTCACTTCCAATTTGCAGTGACGCTTGGCTAATGCATGATACCCACAATTAGCGCGACAGGGGACGAACACAGGAAAGAAGGAGAAGACAGGACAGAGCGCTTCTCCTTCTAGGCCATCAACTAGGCCATCAAATTATTTTGGCTAATGCAATTTCCCGATGTTTTTATGCGAACAGTTTCTCGCACAACACGTCTCATGTCCTCACGCTCTTTGTGTACTATTTCTGTCTCTGACCAGTTTGCTGTGGGTGTAGGTCAAAATGGTCCCGGTCAGAATGGTCCCGGTCAAAATGGTCCCGGACAAAATGGTCCCGGACAAAATGGTCCCGGACAAAAAGGTCCCAAGTGCCAACCCGGACAAAATGGTCCCAGGTGAATTTATCAATACTTTGAGCGCTCTTAATAGGACAAAATGGTTTGGTACTTTCATTTCGGCACACGTTCAAGGATAATATCAACATTTCATTATAATCATTTCAATCAAATTTTAAATCCCTTCTATCTATACCATGTAGCTCTATTTATCAAAGGTTCTTGATTTCTACCGATATATTACACGTGTGTAATCAATATTTTTCTATCGCCAGAACCTATTTTCAAATTAGCGCTATCGAGCTTCAAAACGATATTCGGAATAAAAACCATTATCATGCAGGTACTACAGGTTCTTGACGTGGTTTTTTTAAATGAACCTGTCGTACCACCGTGTTCTATTTTTCAGAAACAGCATCGCTCTGTCTGAACATTTTATATTAAAGAAATCAAAAATTGATTTCGCAATTATGAGCGTATTTATTACATAGACCACTTAAGAGACAAGAAGTCGACGCTGCTGAAGCGAAGGCCTAATACGAAAATGTATTCATATATGACCCACGCCCCTCAAAAAGTCGTTCAAGGGACGGAGCCCTTCCACGTACTGTGTGCACAGAGTTACAAGCCGCTGCTAATATCCATCAAGAGTAGAAAATACAAAAAACCTGCAAACAGCAAATAAATAATGCCACGCTGGGACCATTTTGTCCGGGTTGGCAGTTGGGACCATTCTGTCCGGGACCATTTTGTCCGGGACCATTTTGACCGGATCCCGTTTGCTGTACATGCATTACAATCCTGGAGATGCCTCGCTAGTTCAGAGTTTGAAGCGTTAATCCGCACATTCCGTTTATGTTCTGTCAACCTATTGTTAATGCATCTTGCAGTCTGACCAACATATTTAAAGTCGCATTTTAAAGGAATTTCATACACTACTCCACTGAACACATGAAACAGATCTGTCGCGAAGCATTTTTTTACATTCTTGTTGTCCTGCCTCAAAAGGAGTCAGTCTAGCTAATTTGAAATCACACGTGAAAACAGTGTTATCCCCAAATCTCTCTGCACATGCCTTCAAGTTATGCGAAATGGCGTGAAAATATGAAATGGCAGCCCGTCAGTTCTTGACACTCCGCTTATCTTGGATCTGTAAGGCAAGCTGCCGTTTTATAAAGGATTCTTGATAGCCGGCCCTCTCCAGTCTTCCCCATTGTCTTTTTAAAGACTGCTCCATGTAATGCATGCATGATCTTTGTAGCGCGTTCTGGGCCAGACTTCACTACCCCTGCCTTTACAATTTTAGAATGACAACTCTGCTTCGATAGGACGGGTTTCGGCGCCTGCTTCCCATATTCCCAACACGGGTTCCGGAAGAAATGTCCCCGGAAAATATGTCCCCGGAAAAAAAGGCCCCAGGTGGAAAGTAGGAAAAAATGGCCCCAAAGGCACATTTGTTCCACTGCCGCACGATTCGCTTTTGACTTTTGTGTATGAATCTAGAGTGTGTCATTTAATTCCTGATTTTGTAACATTGCATCTCAACTGTTTTTCTTTGTTTTTGATTGTGAAATAAACATTTATAACACTTCTAGCCAAAACCAAAATATTGTGTTTGGGAAATTTGAGAAGTACTTATGTACCATTTCCAAATAGGTAAAAAGCGCGACGTTTTTGTTTGTTTTTCATTGTGAAATAAACATTTATAACACTTCTAGCCAAACCCAAATTATTGTGTTTGGGAAATGTGAGAGGTACTTGTGTGCCATCTCCAAATAGGTAAAAAGCCCGACACTTAACACGAACAAGCGATCGCTAGCTTTTTTTTTATCTTTCTCTTATAGAAATGAAAGGTTGATTGTCATTAAAGTTATTATAGGTACTGAGAGTGCTTATTTGTGGATATTATGCAGACAGTAAAATTTCGTTCCCACTAATACTCTTTCTAAGTAAAATGTGAAAATACGCCGATGTGTTCGCGATAAGAGTGTCGCGATGTCTAAATACGTTACGGAATTGTATATTTTCCTATTTGTTGGGGCCGTTTTTTCTACTTGCCACACAATGCATTTTTTTCCCAAGGACATATGACAGGACCGCCCGTAGGCCATGAGGATCAGGGAAACCCAGAGATAGAAAATCCTTTGGTGACATTTTTTCCTACTTTCCACCTGGGGCCTTTGTTTTCAGGGACATTTTGTCCGGGGACTTTTTTTCCGGGGACCTTTTTTCCGGGGACTTTTTTTCCTACACCCTCCCAACACAGCCCATTGCCCACATGAATGCGTAAATCCAAGAATTGAATGACATCCTCCTCCGGCTTTTCCACAGTGAAACGCAGCTTCGGGGCCGCTGAACTTATTACATTTTGTAGATAATCCGAAAGGTTACCTTGAAAAGTGCACACAATTATATCGTCTACATATCTACGAACAAAACCTACATCTGAGGGCAACTCTCTCATCTCTCAACCACAACCCTGTCTAGGGTGTTGAGATAAAACTCGGCCAATGTGCAAGCCACGTATAACGTGGCTTGCACATGACGTCATTTCCGATGCCCTCCAGAGAAAAGGGGAAGAAGGAGCTCCCCTCTTATCAGGATCCTCCTTTGTGCCTCCCGGATTTGCACAGGCGTCGCTATTCTCCTCCCAGAAGATTATAGGAGATTAACCTGTCACTCAAAATTCTTACAAAAGCAGCTTGTCCCTCGTCCTCTTACATGGTGTTCAAAAGTATGAGATGTGACATCAGTGCAAGGAGCCTATACATACACCCTCCTGCTGTACGTACATCCGTTCATCATACTCAATAATCGTTGACTGCAGGTATCGGTCCAGAACTATGAGGAAACCATCTACCGACACTCCCGACTCTGACTGAAATTTGACTAGATTTATCTCTAACAGTTCCTTCACCGCCGACATCAGTATTTTCTTATCAAGAGAATAATATAGATCATTTATGTCCATTGAGAAAACTGAACATTTTCTACCGTGATTGCTATTCATGACATCGATATGCTCTCCTGAATTTCTTAAGGATAGAGAATGATCCAAGGAGATTATCTCTAACCCACGTTGCAGAAAAGAAGAGAAGAGACGATCTTCTGCCAAGTGCCAATTTCATTTATAACAACTCGGAGAGGCATGTCAACCTTGTGGTTCTTCAAAAAGAATTTCAAACATAGAGTCGTCTTGGATTGGGCCATGATGCTCTTCACTACACTTTCCTTTTCCTCATCTTTTAGTACGTTACAAATGTCTCTCCTCAACTTTCCTAAGTTTCCTTTCCATTCCTTGAACAACGACCCCAAAGCATCGTCTGTCCTTCTCCGGAAACCCTGACTGTAAAGTATGGGGTGAGTGTAAGAGGGGAGGGGGCTGCTTCGCAGAGTTGATTGCCTTGTTAAGTTCGGGATCGTAATGGGGGCATTGTTGGCTACTGTGTGTGATTCATGGTACTGTTCAGGGAAAGGCGGGTAAGTTAGAGACGGTCTTTGTGTATTTCCAAGTGCTGGTGACATTGTCCGCGTCGAAAGTCCTTCCGGGTGCAGTGGTGACGACCTTGAATTTCTGTTTGTATAACTTTTTTTTAATGTATTGTTAGCGGTTCGGTGTATTGTCATTCCGGTGTATTGTTTGTAGTTCAGTGATGAACCGTTGTGGTGGTGGCGACGTTCGACATCCGGGGAGGTGTATATCAGGACGTAGAGGCAATAACGTTTTTAGCTGAGTTTGAGACGTTGTCTGTCCCTTTTTCTTCCTACTTCACGATTTTCCGTTTTTTAAACCACAGTCTCAGGTTTTCAATCATCATGTATGCTCTTTTTCTTGGCGGTGACTTTAATACAGATATACTATGTCCCTCGGGTGCGCAGTGCTTATTTCCATCTATACTTGAATCTAGTTGTTGTGTGAATGTTATTGCCTCACAAACTCGCATAACAAGCTCCTCATCAACACTGATAGATTTGTTCATTACTAACACTGATACACGCAACATGTCTGGAGGAGTTATCAACGCATAGCTAAGCGACCATCTGCCACTGTACATGTTTACAATCCACGCCACTCCGAACAAAGAAAATAAAACTGAAGACCTACCAACGTCCCAAAATGTAAAACCAACCACCCTAAAAATATTTAGGTCCTTAGTAAATACCACGGGCTGGAATGAACTTTATAAGCTGGGTAATCCTGTTGACGCCTACAATTACACGTATATACAAGATAGCATTTAAACACCAACCAGTTCGACCAAAAAGTTCCCTCCAAAAACCTTGGATAACAAGAGAACGGGTTCCGGAAGAAATGTCCCCGGAAAAAACGTCCCCGGAAAAAACGTCCCCGGAAAAAATGTCCCCGGAAAAAAAGTCCCCGGAAAATGTGTCCCCGGAAAAAAAGGCCCCAGGTGGAAAGTAGGAAAAAATGGCCCCAAAGTGACATTTGTTCCACTGCCGTACGATCCGCTTTTGACTTTTGTGTATGAATCTAGAGTGTGTCATTTCATTCCTGATTTTGTAACATTGCATCTCAACTGTTTTTGTTTGTTTTTCATTGTGAAATAAACATTTATAACACTTCTAGCCAAAACCAAATTATTGTGTTTAGGAAATTTGAGAAGTACTTGTGTACCATTTACAAATAGGTAAAAAGCGCGACGTTTTTGTTTGTTTTTCATTGTGAAATAAACATTTATAACACTTCTAGCCAAAACCGAATTATTGTGTTTGGGAAATTTGAGAGGTACTTGTGTATTATTTCCAAATAGGTAAAAAGCGCGACACTTAGCACGAACAAGCAATCGCTAGTTTTTTTTTTTAATCTTTTTGTTATAGAAACGAAAGGTTAACTGTCATTAAAGTTATTATAGGTACTGAGCGTGCTTATTTATGGATATAATGCAGACGGTAAAATTCGTTCCCACTAATACTCTTGCTAACTAAAATGTGAAATTACGCCGATGTCGTGTTCGCGCTAACTGTGCCGCGAAGTGTAAGTATTTTGCGGAATTGTATATTTCCTTATTTGTTGGGGCCGTTTTTTCCTACTTGCCACACGGTTCCTTTTGTCCCAAGGACATATGACCGGACCGCCCGAAGGCCATGAGGATCAGGGAAACCCAGAGATAGAAAATCCTTTGGGGACATTTTTTCCTACTTTCCACCTAGCTGGGGCCTTTTTTTCCGGGGACATTTTTTCCTACACGCTTCAAAATGACAAGGAAAAAGAACAGGTTGTGCGGAAAATTTTTAAAGACCGGAGACCCTGATGTATTATACCGTTTTAAAGCCTATAGAAATCGGCTGACAAAGCTTCTGACAAAGTTGATAACTATTTCCTGTGCTTATTTAATGGCCACTCAATGTCTAGGCCAGACCAGACATGGAAAACAATTAATAAAATAGTGAACCGGTCAGCACAGATAAACAATGTCACCGAGATAAAGGTTGGAGGATCACCTTATGAGGAAACGCCCTAGCTGATTCATTTAACAATTATTTTGTAAACCTAGTACAGGGCACACGAAACAGCGATGCACCAAGTTATTTAGGAACACCGAATGAGAACAGCGCTTTCCTCGCCCCCACTGATGAACATGAGGTTTATCATATGCTTAACACAATTCGAAATAGCAAATGTACTGATATTGAAAACATTCAAATCGAGCTTGTTAAATATGTATTGGACATACTAAAGCCCATAATTACCCATATTTTCAACATTCCAATTTCAACCGGAGTTTTTCCCCTAAAAATGCAAATCGCGAAAGTTATAGTTATTTTAAAAGGTGGAGACATCAACGAAAATTCAAACTACAGATCAATATTTATTCTTTCTGTGTTTTCAAAGTGCCTTGAGAAAATCATTCATCACCATATGACTTTTTTTTGTGTGTGACCGTTTCTCGCTCATAACCTCATCACAACATGGTTTCCGGAAGAGTAGATCAACTGAACTCGCGCTACTCAATCAAAACGAATTCATTTTAAAATCATTCGAGCAAAAACTTTTAACTCTTGGTGTCTTTGTTGATTTCTTTAAAGCATTTGATCGTATATAAGTCATACCACCTTAATGAATAAACTTCAGTTTTATGTTTTCCGTGGACTAACCCTAAACCTGTTAACATCATTTTAAGAATTTTGTGAACAATATGCTTTTATTAAGGGTGTGCGAATATTGAAATTTTCGAATACGAAACGAATACGAATAAGACAAAAAACGGGCTTCGAATATCGAATCGAATATCGAATATGTGTCTAGTAATAAAAAATGGCAAAACAAGAGGTAACAGCAGGTTTTATTGCCTTTTTTTATAAATAAATCAATGCAGCTGCATTTTACTGGACTGCAGCAGGCTAAGGATACTACTAGTGATGCACTCATTACAAATTATCATGTAGGAAAATTAATTGTTCAACGAAGAAAGGCCCTTTCACGGGAAACCTGCGAAATTTCACTAAAGTTCAAAGTTCGACTTATGGACAGCGTTGCCCGGCTGCTACACGAATATTTCAACTTTTGGGAAACAAATAATTTAGAAAGTACTTTATTTTATATTTTATAAAATGGTTACCAATGTTTACACCATATAAAAGCGAAAATATGCACTTTTAACGCTTCCATTAGTTATTAATGTGAACCAGTGATGCCAATAAACCCAGCAAATATTGCACTTTTCCTCCGCCAAATAAAATCTACTAGTTTTTTTTTTTTAATTGTCGCGCATGCACACGGAAGTCGAACTTCAGTCGAACCTTTGTCCAACATCACATTGAAGGTTCGAAAAAGTCGAACTTGGTTGAACTCGAAGCTGGGCAGGTTCGTGACACCCCTAGTTTTGACTGCGCGGGAGTGGCAGGAGTTGTGGTCAATGGCGATGCAATGTTCTGCTCGCACCTAGATTTTTTTTTTTTTTTACAAACATTTATATTAGATAACACTCTCGAGATTTATATTTCACTCTCGAGGTTTATTTAATTGTATCAATTTATAGAACGCGCAATTAAATCGCATATTGCTATAAAAGTGCCACACAACAAAGGGCTTGGTGAAAAGGAAACCGAACCTGATCCTGTCTTGCTGCCGTCCGACAGATAGAAACGGAGCAGACCGATAACGCACACATCACACGCCTTTCTCAGTGAATAAACATATTCATAGGGGAATGCGTGGCAGGCAGATTATTCGTTACTTGCTCGAATATTCGCAGCTTGTGCGAATATTCACCGTTTTTACCGAATATTCGGCTTTGGCCGAATATTCAAGAACTTCCGAATATGCAATTTTCGAATCGAATACGTTTCGAATAGAGAAAATATTCGATTCGCATTCGAAATTTCGAATATTCGCACACCTCTAGTTTTTATAAATAACTATTCTTCAGACTTTCAAGCATTAAAAACAGGTGACCCCAAGGAAGTATATTAGGCCCACTTCTGTTTAACATTTATATAAACGACATTGTAACGATTAGCACAAACACCACTTTCATCATTTATGCTGATGACACAACACCACTTTTTCAGTTAACAATGTGGACACACTTGCAGAAACCACTAACAACACATTGAAATATTTACATAAATGTAGCGAAGCAATCTCTCTACTAATTCATACATCTAAAGCAAAAGCGATCATTTTTAGGCCCCATGATAAATTGGTAAATATTGACTTGCGCCTTAACCTTGGCCCTTCTAACATTGAAGTCATCCCAACTGTAAAACCCTTAGGTTTAATGTTTATTGAAAACATGTCATGGGACACCCACATTCAAACGGTAATAAAATTTTTCAATTGTTGTTGGCATTCTCAACAAGTTCCGTTCTAGTTTACCAGTCAAAATTAAGCTTCTCATTTACCATTCATTATTCATATCACATTTGTATTATTGTCACTTCGTCTGGGCACATGAACTACAACTATCTTGGACAAGTTAACAATCCTTCAAAAGAAGGCAATCCGAGTTATAATGAATGTACCACAATACCCACTCGAAACCATTGCTTAAATCATTGTACGTCCTATCCTTAAACAACCCGTACGAGTACACTTTAGTTATTCGATATATAGCAAGTATTAAACAAAAGACGCCTGACATTAGTCACATATCGGAATTAACAATACATATTAGACCTTATAACGTATGTCAAGAAGTATGAAGAATATCATTCAGTCGAACCACCTATAGAACTCAAATGTTAAAACATAGTCTTTCTTTCTTACTAAACCAGTCAATTGAAAATAACATTATCATCGAACATTTAACATCTCATTCTTTAAAACTGATGTTTCTGTGAATATTTATGTCATGCAATTGTATTTTAGAATATAGACTGCATTTTTTTTTCTTGACATCGTAATTTATAGCCCAATTTTAAACGTGTATTTTGACTATTGCTACAGCGATTTTGCTTTTTTTTTTCGATTGCTTGCCGTTTGCTAAACACTTTCAGCCTTTCCACTCTGGTGAAGAAGGAAGACCAGCGGAGCTGTACCATGGCTGTACAATGGAAAGTAATGGCCGGCCGCAAGTCGGCAAGCCAGAGTGGAAAGGCTGCCGCCGTCGCTCATAGATGGCGGTAGGTGTCCAGAGTTCGGTGTTTTCATTTCTTTGCGGGGGACGCAATCATGGGGAAACTCCGCTGTAAAGAGGAGGGCGTGAACCTCGTCAAGCCGACAACTGTCGGCTTTTTGTTCACGCCTCCAGTGCCTGTATTATTGTACAGACGTAAATAAAAATGATTGATTGATTGATTGACACGAGTGCTGCGTCAACGATCGTGGTCCCAGCCGAACGCTGATACAGCACTCGTGTCCAAGCTGCCCAGCGTTCGGTATGCGGCATAGCAAATCCACCACCTCGAGGCGGGCACCACCGAGATCTTTCGGTGGCGTCCTCCGCGGTTCCTCTCAGTGGCGCCAGGAGGGCCCTGTCGGGGCGTCAGGAGCTTTTGATGTTGGTACTTGTTATCAGTTCCGAACACCAAGTTCGGTGGTAAGTGTAAAAAGCACGATGTAGAAACTCGGAGTCATCGGATTCGTAAACCAACACCGCCAAAGTTGGCGGCCTGACGTTGCTATGCGGAGCGCAAGTTCGTCTGCTTCTTTTGCAGGAGTTGTGGCGACGTCAGAACGCCAAGCTCTGGTTGGCTCTGATTGAAGGATAATTGGTAGACCTCAAGGGAGCTTGCTTTGAGGTGTATCCACTATCTTTAAATCAGAGCCAATCAGAGCTCGGCATTCTGACGTCGCCACAACCCCTGCAAAAGAAGCAGACGAACTTGCACTCCGCATTCCGTCGATGAAAGCAGAATGAATTCTAGGCTTGCCTAGTGTATCTAGGATCTAGCTCCCTTCCCTAACCCCTTCCCCTCTCGTAACTTAAAGGTCAAGGGCTGCGGTCACGGCCACCTACCCCCCCCCCCCCCTCTTTTTTAGGGCGCAGCACCGGGTTGAGTGGTTTCCGTCGGCGTCGGCGTAACCACGTGACGTAACGAAGGCCACCAGCGACGTCACGAGGGTCACCAGTGACGTCACGAGGGCCACGAATGACGTCTTGAGGGTCACCAGTGACGTCACGAGGCCCACGAATGACGTCACGAGAGTAACGTGTGACGTCACGAGGTTCACAAGTGACGTCACAGGGGTCACCAGTGACGTCACGAGGGTCAGCAGTGACGTCACGAGGGCCACGAATGACGCCTTCAGGGTCACCAGTGACGTCACGAGGGCCACGAATGACGTAACGAGGGTCACCAGTGACGTCACAAGGGTCACGTGTGACGTCACGAAGCTCACCAGTGACGTCACGAGTGAAGTCACCATCGTGAAATCACACGGGCATACTCTGCCCTCCCCTCCTCCTCCTGAAGAGCTGCGCTCCAATTCGGCGTTACAGAGAATTGTAAACGTCTTTCATTTTTTTATTTTTTTTCTTGTAAATAAAACATTGTCTTGTAAGTTACAGCTAAAGAAGGTAGGGCGATGGAAAGGAAGGCTGGGGAGGAAGAAGCAGACGAAACGCTGGAGAGGAGAGGGGGAAACCTCCTCCCCTCTCCAGTGTTCCGTCTGCTTCCTTCTCCCCAGCCTTCCTTTCTTTCGCCCTACCTTCTTGAGTTGCAACGGGCTATAGACGCTAAGAATTAATTCCACTAAAAACGTCATAGCAAGCGTTTGGCCATTCGTAGAAGACCGACCACAGAGGCGCTTTTGGTTGCGCACGTCTTTTGCAATTTTCCCAAGCGCCCCGGCCCGCGCGCGAGGAATTGTGGGAGAGACTGTCCCTCGCCTGGCCGCTCTGCCTTGAGATCGCATTGCCTTGTCGCTTGCCTCCTCTTAATCCTCTGTTTTTCGATTCCAATACCTATTTTTATCTATCCAAGTGTATTTTGTATTGCTTCTAAGTGTTTCTATTCCCTTCTGCGCGCGATATTTCTTGTATATATATAGTATTTGTACCTTTATTTTGCCTTTTTCGATGGGAGTGCCGACGGACAACACGCCGCTTTGCGCGTCGTTTCCCGGGTGAGCACCTACCGTTGCTACCGATTCCTATCGCGCTGTTAGCTGTTTATTTTGGTTCAATTTGACCCGCGTACAGTCGAGAGGAGCTGTTTATGAACACCCGCGGACATGTCATAGCGGTAGGCAGAGCTCTGAATCAACAATCGCGACGCGAGAGCCGAGTGCGCTGTGATTTGGCCGCCCGCGCTCGCTCCGTTAACTCGCAACGTAGCGTATGCCTTCGAGTGCCGCTTACTTGACTAAGATACAGCACGCCACTTTGCCGTCGCGAACCATTTGTCCGAATGTTTGCGAAGCTGAGGCATATGCAACGCTGCGGCACCTGACAACTGCGCGCTGCGGCGCGAGCCCTTCGCAAGCGCCGGTGACCCAACGTCGCGGCTTGTATGCGCTTATGTATATGCCTTCTTAATCTATCTGCTAAGCGGTTGCCAGTTGCAAACACCTTTTTTCAATTGCTGACAACTGCGCGCCGCTGCGTGTGGTTGTCAGGCGCCGCAGCGTTGGATATGCCGAACGGTGTTACGGTTTCGCAGGCGTTCGGACAAATGGTTGGCGACGGCAAAGCGGCGTACTGTTTCTTAGCCAAGTAAGCGGCACTCGAAGGCATACGCTACAGTGCGAGTCAACGGAGCGAGCGCGGGCGGCCAAATCACAGCGCACTCGGCTCTCGCTTCGCGATTGTTGATTCAGAGCTCTGCCTATCCCAATGACATGTGCGCATGTGTTTATAAACGGCTCCTCTCGACTGCACGCGGGTCAAATGAACCAAAATGAACAGCTAACAGCGCGATAGGAATCGGTAGCAACGGTAGTACTCACCCGGGGAACGACGCGCGAAGCGGCGTGTTGTCCGTCGGCACTCCCGTCGAAAAAGGCAAAATAAAGGTACAAATACTATATATATACAAGAAATATCGCGCGCAGAAGAGAATAGAAACACTTAGAAGCAATAAAAAATACACTGGAATAGATAAAAATAGGTAATGAATCGAAAAACAGGGGATTAAGAGGAGGCAAGCGACAAATCAATGCGATCTCAAGGCACAGCGGCCAGGCGAGGGACAGTCTCTCGGCACAATTCCTTGACGCGCTGGCCGGGGCGCTTGGGGGATTTCGCAAAAGGTCTATGTACTTCCGTTTCAGCTCAAGTCCAAGTGCTATCAACGCTACGAGCCGATGGGGCCAGTTAAGCTTCTCGGAAAGCGCTAGCCTCACGCCAGTTTTCGTGTTTGTATGCGTGTGTTGCCGCCAATTGATCCAATCAAGCGCGAAGAATGCGTCGTTATATTGCGTTTTTGCCTCTGCGTTTGTGTTTGTACTGCAACTATACTTTTTGCACCTCTGGGACTTAGGCTGATGTGGAGCGGGGCTCAAAAGAGTTCGCGAGAGAAGTCTTAATTTCCGGGTTTGAGCCAAAGTTTGTTGGAATCGAAGTCGGCAGGAGCCCAATTCATCGCCGATATGCAGCTCGCATCGACTTAAGCCGAAATTCGCGTAAGCTTGTCGCGCAAACAGCTGCGTTTACAAGCATACGCTTGTGTATATATGGCTGCTCGATATGATGTATATGCGATCATGCGTGATTACGGTTAGCTGAAACGAGAGCAGTGCACAATCGACAGGGCCCGAGGCCCACCGATCAAAGCGGTAACTACGTGTCGCTCGATTGGTGCCCATCGATCTCCCCCAACTGTTTACCGGTCTCATAAAGACCAATTAGCAGAATGGAGTACATTAATCTTGCGCCTACCTGTTTCTACCTGATGTGCTGAAGCTCGCGTGCACGCGAGACGATTAACGAGAACGACACGCTGGAGGTATTCATTCTAAGAAACGTGGGGCGTTTGCTTTCCCACATAGCGCTTGGAAGAGCATTCTCAGTGTCATAGTGCAGACTGTTTCTTCAGGTCTCAACGCGCTTCCAGCCTCGCAATTCGCCGGGCTTCCTCCGTAGGTTGCCGTCGCTTGCCACTTCCAACAGCTTTGCGGCAGAGTGATACACCAACTTAACTCCCTGACGTCACGCCGGAGCGGTGGCGCTGCTGTCGCTACTGCGCGTGCGCAGACGCTTCACCTCAAGCGAATCTGGTTTCTGCGCAAGCGCAGTGCCCACACCTGGTCTGGACGAACACGGGCTTGTTTGTAAACAGCATGTTGGTCTCTAGACGCTCCAGATTCCTTTGAGTGTATACATTCGGTAAACCCACACGAGCCGCCACACCCGTTGGCGTGGGTAAAAAAAAGATTTTCCCGGAATGTAACTCAAAAATGTTTCCCTCTGTACCCTGACCATTTTCATCGAAATCCCTCCACGATTTTTCACCACGCGCGACTAGAGCAATAAACCGTATTAGCAGCGTGAACCTTCCAGGGTTCCTTCTGGTCATTCTTTCTGGACAACTATATTGTTTTTTTTTTTTTTCTTTTTTAGACTAACATTGTTTTTTTTAAGAAAGAGGACTATACAAAACACAATTTTTGGGGTGAGCGAAGATTATTAGATTGAAGCTCGTCTATTAATTTTCTAACTGGCACGCGCAGAAGTAATTAGCGCTTGAAATACTTGTCTCAGCCGTGATGTTCAAGGGGAAGCATAATATTCCTGGAGCCTGTCCGCAGTTCCTTCAGATGATGGCAGGGAAGGAAATGAAAGTCGAGCCTGGAAAAGGGTGGCGAGATTTTGAAGCGAAACATTCTGCTTATTCGTCGGTGATTTTAGGCGTTGGAGAGTCAAATGCCCAACGGAAGTAAAAAAAAAAAAAAAGGAGATTGAAAAAAAAAAGAAAACAAATTCGCATTTGAACAGACAGGTGCAAAACGAATCCTGGCAGAGGTGCCACTGCAGATGTAATCGCACTACTCACCTTACCATGAACCGCATCGGACGCTACTAGCCACCGCAGTCAGTCCAGCGCTTACTATATACACCCTTCACACAAGGGCGCTGCCATCTTGAATTTCGTCACTTCTGGTATGCGGTAAAACATCGTTTTGATCTCTCCACGCTGCTGGAAGGTGATTACGAAAAATGCGCGATTGTCACGCAGTTCTTGTTTCACCTCACCTATATTTTCTCACATATTCCTGGTTGAAATGTATTAATATTTTTTCGTCCCGCATACCAGATATGGAAGACACGTGACTGAGAACGACAGTATGGTGCACTAGAAGGGGAGGTATGCCAAACCAACACCTCTTAGAAATAAGGCCGTAGCGCTCTTCTCGTGACGTCGCAACAGAAGGCCATTGGGGGCACGCGTCGAAGCGAAGGCAACGCGCGTGAATCGATCGTCGTAACGCGCTTTTAGTCACATACGCGTGTCTTAATAGCTAAAATAAAAGCTGCACATAGCAACGGGTCTAAGAAACACTTTATTACACGGGCAAAATATTACACCGCTAAATAATTGGTACGAAATGGCACGAGGTAAGCGTAGAAGACGTCTATAGAAAAATGTAATTGTTTTAAGTCGAAAACATTGAGTCACGCAATTATTGCTGTAGGAATGCATATTTTATACAGAAATACTTCGACAAAATGGCGAGACACGCAGTGATTAGACACAGAAAAACAGATCACAGTTAAAAATCAGGTGGACACGGCTCGACAAGTGTCACTTACGAGCATGTGAGCGATGTTATCGCGTTGACACATCGGCCGGTCTGGCCGATGTATACACGACCACAGCTTAACGGAATTCTATAAACTACCCCAACTGCGCACTCGATGTCTCTGTTTCTGTGTTTTACGGAACATTTATTTCCTCTTGTTCCCCTGTCAGCCACTCTAGAGCATATAGCTGTGACATCTTACTGGGTGCCGAAAACCAGTTGCATGTATAAAAAAACAAACACGTGTGTGTAGAGCAAAACACACCAAAACATATGGAGGGCAAGGAATCTACCTAGATACCTTTTTACTGTTTACAAAATCGGAGCCCAGCGTGTGATCTTCACAGCCCAGCACGTGCGTGTTCGTCGCTTCGGAAAGCGAGCAAAGCCCGCGCTATATCCCCAAACACAAAAGATGGCAACGGCCACAGGCTCTTTTTTGGAAAGATCTATGGACCCATCCAGAAAATACGCCCTCTTCTGGCAGATTTTGAAATACTGCAAAGCTGCGTGTGCAAAAGACACCATAAAAATGGAAAGCCGATCGCTTATATATTGTTCACTTAAGAACAGTAATATACAAGTAATAGCCTTCCCCATTAATGGTGTCTTTTGCGCCCGTCACTGTGCATAGTTTTTTTTTTTTTTTTATCTGCCTGAAGAGGGAGCAGTATTAGGATGGGTCTATTGGAAATATCTCGTGCTCAGAAAAGGCTGCAGGAAGTGCTCACTCAATATTCAAAGGTCGAGTTAGGAACCGGTTCGAACCGGTTCGCGCTTACTAAAACCGGTAACCGGAGTGATATTATGTGCGCTACCCTAAACCGGAACCGAACCGGAACAAAATACAATGCTACTGAACCCGAACCCGAACCGAACCGAAATAATGAATGGTTCGACACCCTGGTAAAAACTAGAAAATTACCACGCATATTTACAAATGTCGACGGAATAGCACACGGATAACGACGAAGAACAAGGATCCATTCTATCACAAGATTAAAACAAAAAAAAAAAATCGACTGCAGCACTTTACTTGCGTCTTACATGACCTAGAAAGACCGTAAATAAGTTGTTTCTCACCTGTCGATTGTATCCGTACGTCCCACAATATCCATGACGAAAACATTTGAACACGAACTTCAAGAAGTCTCTCTCTGTCGAGAGAGAGGTCATCGACCAGTGTCATCGTTGACTAGTTGCCACACACGTCACTCAAACCGTAGCAGGACTTATCCCGCAAATCCACGTAAATGCCGTAGCATCAAGCGAAAACAAATATTCGAGATTGCGGTGACGACAGAAAAACTACGGGTAGGAAGCAAGTCTCAAAAGAACCACCAACGAGAGCAGCGGCGACGAAAGGCTTAACGTTGTCGACCCATCTCTTGCTCGTGTGCGCTCCCTGCGGCGATGACTGGATTTTTATTTTTCGGTTTCCTTCCCTTCTAAAATGTCTCAGCGTTCCTTTTCAGACAGTCAGGAGCTCACACACAAAGTAAATTTACCAAAAAATGGAGCCCGCATGAGGGAAGATGTCACATCGGAGCCGGTTCATCCGAAACGTGGGGGAGCTGCGGGACTGCACGGAGTCCCGCGGTTACGGGGATAATCATAAATATAAATTTGGTAGCTTCAACCTTGGTAACGCGTGGTATATTAAGTTTATATATATATATATATATATATATATATATATATATACTTACGAAGAAGAAGGAAACAAAGACGGGCAATCAGGCAGGGAAAAAAGAAGTGCCCGATCTCCCGATCCCTCAAGGTCGAAGCACCCATCTCATCCTTCTCCTGCAACCCTCCTTAATCTTCTGTAAATAAACAATCTTTCACCGTCACATTATTTGGTGGAGGTGCGGATCGGCCCCCGACCTGGATACACGAAGCAGACGTCGCCAACCTCCGACCGACATGACTTCCAGTTCTAAAACACCACCCGAAGGCGCTCCAGCTCCGCCACAGCCTTCACTGGTTATCGCCAACCCGCGAGATCCTGGCCTTTTCACCGGCACAGGAGACCAGGAGGTTGAAGACTGGCTCGACCTCTATGAAAGAGTAAGTGTCCACAACCGCTGGGATGGCACTATCATGCTGGCGAATGTCATATTCTACTTGCGTGATACCGCCCCAACATGGTTTAAAACACATGAAGAGGAACTAACGTCGTGGGACCTCTGCAAAGCCAAGCTTCAGGACCTCTTCGGACGTCCGACCGGTCGCAAGCTCTCGGCCAAGCGAAAGCTGGCATCCAGGGTCCAAACACCGACCGAATCATATGTGACCTACATCCAAGACGTCCTATCTCTGTGCAGTAAAGCTAACCCCAAAATGCCAGAAATCGAACGGATGGAACACATCCTCAAAGGCATCGCAGATGATGCCTTTCAGCTACTTGTCATTAAGGATTGCTCGACTGTCGACGACGTCCTGAAAGAGTGCCGGAGGTTCGAAGCTGCAAAGACTCGCAGGATAGCGCACAAATTCAACCGTTTGCCAAACACCCCGGCAACATCATCTTGTGAAGACTCTGATACTAACACAGAGCGCATCACGAAAATCGTCCGCCGAGAACTAGAGGCGATGATGCCCGCTGACGGTGTTTCCCGGTCTCCCCACTCATCGACTAACGAGTTATCTATCGCCGCTGTTAAAACTTTCGTTAGGCAAGAAATGAAGAAGTTCTGCGGCTCGCCGCGTCCAAGTCTTCGACCATCATTTGATCAACAGGCCCATACGCCCGAATGCTGCGCCTGTGAATCTTAAACTGCGTAGCCATCCTTCAGATCATACCACCGACGTGATCCCGCCACGTGGAGGACCCCCGACAACCGACCCATTTGTTTTACTTGCGGTACGGCTGGTCACGTCGCCTGCTATTGTCGAAATCGCTGGAACAACCGACAACCAAACAACCGGACGTTTCTACCCACCAATGACGGTCGTTATTGCAATAGAAACTTCGCTTCTCCCTCTGATGGCCTCCCAAGCGAAGATGCAACATTCTATCGCTCATCGCGGAACCCTCGCCCTCAGTCCCCGCGTCGCCGCCAATCATTGTCCCCACTCGTTCGCCGCCCCGTTTCGCCGTCCCATGATTTTCGATCCTCGGAAAACTGAACCATGCAGCTTTAGGAGGAGAGGCTGCATCACAGTTTATAGCCGCAAATCCTCTACACAATATCGTCGCTACATCTCATAATCGACTCATGGTTCATATTGACGGTATTAGCGCATTAGCCCTTGTCGATACTGGAGCCGCAATTTCCATAATGCGCGAAGACCTCCGACGACGGTTACGAAATTAATGACGCCACCTGACACGAAAGGCGATTCGAACCGCCGACCCCCAGCACGTGAAGCCGACGCTCTACCCACAGCGCCACGGGGCACTTCCGGACTGGGCATCCATTGGACATCTGTATCGTTTGCTGTAACCCACGCCTCGCGGTCCTGTCCCTCTCCCTACACGTAAATATAGCGTCTGTGACCTAAATAAAAAACAAATAAATAAAAAGTAAAAAAAAAAATCGTCCCGAACGCGATTCGAACCGCCGACCCCCAGCACGTGAAGCCGACGCTCTACCCACAGCGCCACGGGGCACTTCCGGACTGGGCATCCATTGGACATCTGTATCGTTTGCTGTTGCCCCGTCACTGTAGTGCAGTTTCTCAAAGTGAGGGGACCCGTCACCGTAGTCACTTCCGACACGAAAACGCTCCGCGGTGCAGATGGCGGCATTATCTCACCTCATGGCATGTGCGGCGCTTGCATAATTGTCAACAACAAGACTACCTTCATCCTTTTTACAGTCCTTATAACCTGTCCCCACGAGATCATTCTCGGCTGGGACTTCCTCTCCTCACATTCGGCCCTCATCGACTGTGCCAAAGGCGAGATTGAGCTCGATACTAGTGAGTCCTGCGACGTTTCTTACTCAGTTGTGTCCAGATTATGTTGTCTTGAGACATCACGCATTCCTCCCTTCTCTGCTGCCGCCATAAAGGTCACAACGACCCACTCGACCCAAGACGGTGACTACATTATCACACCTAATATGAACATCTTGCTTGAAAGGCAACTTGCACTACCACACAGCGTCGCAACTATTCAAAGTGGTGCCACAGATGTATGGGTAGTCAATATTGGTCAGAGTCATCAAATATTACCGAAAGGTATGACTATAGCGCGAAGTTTTCCTACAATAAATTGTGTCGTCGCCGCCATTTCTTAGGAACAATCAGAAAGCACCGTCGCTACGCAACTATCGAGCCCTGCCCCCGCCAGCATTACAACCATGATTGATCCGACTTTGGACGAGGATAAGATCCATCAACTCCACGACCTGCTTTCCAAGCACCACACCATCTTTGACTTTCAAAGTCGTCCTCTTGGCCAGACAAATGCAGTTACTCACCGAATCGACACCGGTACTGAACCTCCAATCCACCACCGTCCTTACCGAGTATCACCAAGCGAACGCCGCGCTATCCAACATGAAGTTAATAAGATGCTGTCGCAAAACGTTGTCCAGTCCTCGTCAAGTCATTGGTCTTCTCCTGTCGTCTTAGTAAAAAAGAAGGACGGATCATGGCGCTTCTGCGTCGATTACCGCAAATTAAACAAGATAACAAAAAAAGATGTGTACCCTCTGCCCCGTATCGACGACACTCTTGATTGTTTATATGGAGCTGAGTATTTGTTCTGCATTGACCTACGCTCTGGGTATTGGCAGATCAGCGTCGACGAATCGGACCGCGAAAAAACTGCGTTCATCACACCTGACGGACTCTTCGAATTTAAGGTAATGCCCTTTGGTCTTTGCAATGCGCCAGCCACGTGCGAAAGAATGATGGATCGTCTCCTCAAAGGCCTAAAATGGGTAATCTGCTTATGCTACCTCGATGATGTAATCATTTTCTCTGACTCATTATCTAAACACCTCAAACGTGTGCAGCAAGTTCTTGAAGTTTTTCAACAATCTGGACTACAACTCAACTCATCAAAATGTCGGTTCGGAAGTCAGCAAATTAAAGTTCTGGGGCACCTCGTCGACAAAAATGGTATCCTCCCAGACCCAGAAAAAATCCAGGCAGTCAAAGATTTTCCCAAACCTCAATCAACGAAAGACGTTAGGAGTCTTTTTGGGTTTGCTCCTACTTTCGCCGCTTCATTCGAGACTTCGCACACATCGCACTACCACTGTCCTCTCTCCTCAAGAAGAATCAACCTTTCGAATGGCGCCACCAACACCAGTCGTCATTCGGGTATCTCAAGGCTGCTTTGACATCAAGCCCCATTCTTGGACATTTCGACGACACGGCACCCACCGAAATTAGAGCCGACGCCAGTGGTCACGGCATCGGAGCTGTTCTTGCGCAACATCAACTTGGAACAGAACGAGTAATTGCCTACGCCAGCCGGCTCCTTTCACCAGCTGAGCGTAATTACACCATCTCTGAGAGGGAATGCTTGGCTGTGGTATGGTCAATTTGTAAATTTCGGCCATACCTCTTTGGACGTCCCTTTCGTGTCATAACCGATCACCATGCGCTCTGCTGGCTGTCGTCACTGAAAGATCCTATTGGCCGCCTCGGCCGCTGGTCGCTTCGACTTCAAGAATATGACTTTACTATCGTATACAAATCCGGAAAAATGCACCAAGATGCTGACTGTTTGTCCCGCTATCCAGTGAGCCCAGTCGATTACTCAGATGACACTGAACTGCCTGTCCTTCCAATCTCAGACCTCCACAACCTTGCCCAGGAACAACGCCGTGACCCAGCTAAACCAGCCATCCTCAGGACTCTTTCGCATTCGAAACGACATACTATACCGGCAAAATTTCCGACCGGATGGATTAGCGTGGCTTGTAGTTATTCCTAAACACCTACAGACAACAATTCTTAACGAGCTACACGACGCCCCTTCATCAGGTCATCTCGGTCTGCTTCGCACCTACACAAAGGTTAAAGAACGTTTTTATTGGCCTGGCATGTACCAAACTGCTAAGAAACATGTCTCCTCATGCGACCCGTGTCAACGTCGAAAGAAACCTCATACTCGACCATCAGGACTCCTTCAACCACTGCACCCTCTGCTCAGCCCATTCCAGCGACTCGGGGTTGATTTTCTAGGACCATTCCCTTTGTCACGCACTGACAACCGTTGGATCGCAGTTGCAATTGACCGCACCACTCGTTATGCCATCACCCGTGCCCTTCCAACCAGCACTGCTGTTGACCTAGCCAAGTTCATCTTGGAGGACGTCATATTGAAATACGGAGCACCTCGAGAACTTCTCAGCGATCGCGGACGTTCTTTCCTTTCGCGCGTGGTCTCAGAAAGCTTACAATCCTGTTTCGTGCGCCACCAAGTCACCACCGCTTATCATCCACAAACAAATGGATTGACCGAGCGATTGAACAGGACATTATTCGACATGCTCTCTATGTACGTCTCGTCCGATCACAGCAATTGGGACGCCGCCTTACCCTATACCACTTTTGCATATAACTCTTCGCGCCACGACACAACAGGTTTTACCCCATTTGATATACTCTTCGGCCGTGAACCTCCTTTAATGATTGATTCTCTCCTTCCACTTCAACCAGACGCTTCCCTTACAGCATTCGCATCCGATGCAGTAAGTCGAGCCGAAGACGCCCGCCAATTAGCTCGTCTACGCACACTTGATACTCAAGAGCGCCAGTGCACTCGGTATGACAGTTCCCACCAGCATGTTAGTTTCTCTCCCGGAGATCTTGTCCTTCTTTGGACACCGCAGCGCCATGTCGGATTGGCCGACAAGCTACAACATCGTTACATTGGACCCTACCGGATCTGCCACAAATCTAGTGACGTCACCTATGTCATAGAACCCCTCCATGAACAAAACGACGGACGCCGCAAACAACAGTGCTCGTGCTCCGTCTAAAGTCATACATCGCACCGTCGGCCCCGTAGCTCAACGACGAGACGTCGTTTTCTTTCCGAGGGGGGTAATCTTACGAAGAAGGAAACAAAGAAGGGCAATCAGGCAGGGAAAAAAGAAGTGCCCGATCTCCCGATCCCTCAAGGTCGAAGCACCCATCTGATCCTTCTCCTGCAACCCTCCTTAATCTTCTGTAAATAAACCATCTTTCACCGTAACAATATATATATATATATATATATATATATATATATATATATATATATATATATATATATATAATAAATTGTACAAGACTGCGCTTGTAAAACGTATATTAATGTCGTATAAACGCGCATGAACACCACCGCACCGTTCGGCAAGAAATCTTTCTTTTCACGCCGATACCAGATATTTTCTTGCGTAGTTTTGCCATGGCCTTCCTTCTCCAAAATTGTGACGTAACCACTCGGAACTTTACGGCCTTATTTCTAGGAGGTGTTGACCAAACGCCCCGTCGCTGCGTTGGGAGAGAGGGGACCACCTGTAGGATTCTGCCGCTCCGGCGCTGCTACATACAATACAGCGCGTCGCTATCTACACCGCTTTGCCTAGCAGTGCCACGATACAATAGATAAAATACAGCGGCGCGCTGTATTCTATCTATCATAAGAAGAAGCCAGCTATTCTATTCTATTCTATTCTATCTATTCTAAGAAGAAACCAAATAATGAATATTATTATTATTATTATTATTATTATTATTATTATTATTATTATTATTATTATTATTATTATTATTAAAATAAGAAGTCACCGGGAGCAATCCCTCTTTCGATTGCTCTGTTTGTATATGTTAAGAATAACAACAACTGGCAAGCAGTACGAGACTTAAGCTCAAGCCCGGGAATCATCAAGGAACCAGCCATCGATCTTGTCTAAACCAGCATCCTCTTTAATGACCTTGGCTTCACGGTTAGGCTTCAGCAATCACTCGACCGGGTTTTCGCGTCATCGCCCAACGGAAGCTCCCGTAGCACGACGATCTTCCCGGAGAGTTTTAACATCGCACGGTGGCCCGCAGTCTCTAAGTAGGCCTTTCCACACATCCGCCTGAGTGAATTTTCTATGCTCTGACTAAAGCCGCGATCACCATGGATCCAACGGTTGAGTGCGCTAAATGCACCCAAGTAATTCAGGCCGAGGGCAAGGTCAAGGCCTGGAAAGCTCTGCGCCGATGTTTGCGATTCGACGTTTACCACCATGGCCATGGCAAAGAGAGACAAATGGATCTGCAGATCATATCGCAGCAAGGATAGCTAAGGGGATCCCAGTACACCCCCATGCAGTTCATCCGCGGAAACGGGATTTTTGATGGCTCAGCTGGCATCAGTGAATGTGAAGCCGGAAGCCTTACTTTCCCTGGAAGTCAGCGCCGACTCCCTGCAAACGCTCCCTGCCAAGCTTGATGATCTTCTCCTGCTGAAGCCTACGGTTGAACTCAAGTCAACAGTTAAAGACCTCCAAGCGTCGGTTGACTTCTTCTCTGGACAATATGACTCTCTTCTGAAATTGGCAACGTCTAATGAACTAGCGGTGAAAACTCTCCAACATGAAAGCTCGGGCCTCCAAGCCACAGTTCGGTCTCAAGCTACAGAGATCTTACGGATTCAAGCTGAACAAAATGACAATGATCAGTACTCTCGTCTTCCTCACTTAGAACTGCACGGTTTGCCATACGCTTCCGATGAAAACCGGATTACCTACATAGCTAGCTGAGCTTGCCAGTAAGCTGTCAATCGATAACTCGTTTCACCCTTCTGACATCCAAGAAATTAATCGCTTGCCAGCCAAGCGTGACGGAATTCCATCAGTCCTAGTTCGGTTTTCTTCAGTTAAAATGAAGGAAACTTGGATGGCTAAGCGCGGTACACTTCGTTTGCTAAGTCAAAAGGGTTGCCTACCTAAGCTCTACTTCAATGACAACCTCACTCGAACAAACAAAGAACTGTTTTAGCAAGCGAGGCAGAAAAGCAAGACGCAAGGCTATAAATTCGTATAGGTGAAAAAAGCCAAAATATTTGCCAAAAAAAGCGAGAATTCTGAGCTGGTCTGTATCAACCAGCTAGCCGACATTGACAAGATTGTATAGACTCACCATAAATATTGCTGAAGTGTTCGATTTTAACGGTCATTGTAGTTTTTTTGACGATCCACAAGAGATGTTTTGTACAGCGATACATGTGAATATTAGGAGCCTCCATAAGCACTAGAATGAATTCAAAATAATTTGCAATGAAATTTTCCCCTTAGTTAATGCTTTTATTCTTCCTGAAATTAATATTTCAGCAGAAGCGACAACTCAATTTTTTCTGCCAGGATACACTAGCATATTCACCACTCGACCATTTTGTAGGGGTGGAGGGATAGCAGTTTTTGTTCGCGACACCTGGTCCGTCACTAACCTTACAGTAACCTTACTTGATGCTGAATGTATTGCGCTCAATATCACGAACTCAATTAACTCTGTTTGTATTTTAGCAATATAGTGACCGCCTTCGGAAAACGTCCGATGTTTTTTGGACGAGTTTGATGCTGCACCTTCGGCAGTTTGCAACTTAAGATCATTTATGCATTTTAGTAGATTTTAACATTGATACCTTAACCCCGTCAAAGCTTTCCGCATGCACCTACCTCAACACTATTTCTGCTAATTGAATTTCCAACTTGACAACAGCTCTTACTCGAGAAGAGACTCTCTTGGGCAGGTTGGTTGTTTCGTGCTTAGACCACATTAATCTAAGAATTTGTTCACAAAAAGTCCTATCAACAGATATTAGACAGAAGCTAGTTTATCACTATGTTGTTGTATGCCGTTGGTTTTGTGATAGTCCTTCACCCCTGAATAGCTTTTCGGGTACAAACAAATCCACCTTTGACTCCTCTAAGTTTGATGGCCTTGTTTCTTCCTTTGATTCGAATGACTTTCTCCAATCAGTTGCATCCACTGATATTTACCAAAAGTTTGTGCAGGTGATAAAGACATTTGATCTTCCTCCAGAAAAGAAATATACGTTAAAAGTCGCCGGCCTGATCATTACTGTTTGAATGCAGATGTAGTGGCAACAATAACAGAAACAAATAAACTTTGGGCTTGGCATAGGCGCGCGCCTAACAATGCAGTGCTTAAATCGAACTTAAAAACATGAAAAAATATGGTTACAGCGATGGTTCGTTCAGCTAAGCGATGGAATTTTTGTAAAAAGTTCTCAGAATTTCGCTCCGACATGCGCAAAACGTGGCTTCTCGTCAACGAATTTCGTGGTCACTCTTCCCGAAATTCAATCTATAATGTATTAAAAAGGTACTTTGGCTCTAATCTCTCAACGATTGTAAGGGATTTTAACAGTTTTATTGCGACCTTTTCAGGCACGACACGAGATTCTTTCATTACTTTCGAAAATGTTGTAACAGCCTCCACTTTCCTCCCCCCTATGATATAATCAGATCTCTATTCAAGGTTATTCAGTTTCAAACCGGCAAAATCACCAGGCATCAACGGCATTCGAGTTACTGATCTTCGTAGAAATTATGAGGTTATAGTAAGCATGTACTTCTTCATATGTTGAACGGCTTTATTACGAGTTGCATTATTCCAGACGAACTAAAGCCGGCTATTGTAAGGCCCTTGTTCAAAGGTGGCGCAGGGAGTAAGATTGAAAATTACCGCCCAAGTTCTGTTTTGCCAATTATTGTACAAATTTTTGAAAAACATGTATTCTATACTATGACATCAGTTCTGGATGTGCACAATGCCATTTCACCGAGTCAGTTCGGTTTTGTTCGAGGAAAGGGAAACCAGTCATTGCTTGAAGATTTTGCAGATTTATTACTTTCTGGTTTTGAAGGACATCTTGTTTGCTGTGCTCTCTTTTTAGATGTATCTAAAGCTTTTGATACCGTTAGCCATCCAATCCTTCTGAAGAAGCTTTACAGCTACGAATTTCGTGGTCCGTTTTTTTTTTCTTTTCTTTCAAACTACCTTTCAGATCACTCACAACTTGTAATTGCAGCAGGGGCACGGAGCCCGCGAACAACACTAAGGGCAGGCGCACCTCAAGGCTCAATCCTATCTCCGCTCTTATTTAATTTGTTTGTTAATGACATTTCTACTTTTCTTTTCCAAGTCAAACTTTATGACTATGTAAATGATACTGTAATTGTTACTCGACATATTAACTTCGAAGATGCTGCCCGCTCACAGCAATGCGCTTCGACTGTAGTCATGGATTGGTTTCAACGAAATCTTTTGGACGTTAACGTAAATAAGACTAAGCTTATTTGTTTTCATAATCCTCTTAAATATGTGTGTCTTGATTTCCCTTTCCATTTACATAACTTAAACTGTGTATTTTGCAAGTGTGTTCCTTAAGTTTATGTCGAATCTGTAAAGTACTTAGGAATTTTGTTCGACTGCGGTTTAACTTGGAATGCTCAACTCACGCACTCTGTAAAAAATTGAGGAGTACTTGTTGTCTGCTATATAATACAAAATCACTTATGCCTCTCTCAGTTCGCAGACTAGTCACCCATGCTCTTGCATATAGTGTGTTACGGTATGGCGTTACGGTGTTTGGAAACTGTTCCGGCTTCTGGCATGAGAAAATTGACTGCATTTTGAAAAATAATTTGAAAAGTGTTTTTTTATGGTATGCAACTTCCCGATGGCACTGATCGCTTTCAGAATTTACAAATTTTCTGTCTCCGAACACTTTTTATTCAAACTGTTGTCTTACGTTACTTTTGGACAGACCAATTCAAAAGAAAAAAAGTTGCTCTTCGTTCGCTTCGTTTTCAAGAAACTTTCGAGATACCTTTCGCCCGAACAAGATATGGACGGTATACACGCGAATGTTACGTGCATAAACTCTTTAATAATCTGCCTTCTGAAATTCTACAAGCGAATTCACTGCGTCAATTGAAGAGAATGCTGAGACTTTACCTACTCGGATGAAATGTCGCCTAACGTGTACTTATTGTTAGTATGTTTGTAGTATGTGCATAATTATTCATACAATTTTGTACATTCCAAACTTTTCCGGTTTCTTCTACTGGTGTGTGTGTGACAAACCTAACACTGCTTTTTTCGTGGACATGTCAATTTTTTCTCTATAATCTTTTGGGCGGTATCACACAAGCCATTGTTGGCTTTGACTGCCCCCGAACTCTTGTATGTTTTCATCATCATTATTATTATTATTATTATTATTATTATTATTATTATTATTATTATCATTATTATAATTATTATTATTATTATTATTATTATTATTATATATGGACATATATAACCCTCTTAAAACGTCTAAAAAATCTCGCTTCCCTAACTGGTTCTCTCGTGAACTCAGAAAGCTTTTAAAACGGAAAGATTTTTTGCACAGGAGGTTTAAGAAAAGTGGTCTTCCAAAGTGGGAAGTTGAATTTAAAATTTGCAGAAAGCGATGTAAGGAAATTTTAAACCGTGATCGCCAGGCGCATTGCGACTCGGTAGAATCAGATCTTGTTAATAATCCCAAGAAATTTTGGAGGTGCGCTAAATCGCGCTTGGGGAAGAATATTGAGTCCGAAATCGTCTTGAATCATCATAGCGACAGTGCGAAGGGCATATCTGAGTTGTTTGCGGATCACTTTGCGTCACTCTACAATAATAAAAATAATTGCTCCTCAACTATATTGCCTCACTCGGACGGATTTAGTGACTCATTAGGTTCTGTAGTTGTCGATGAGGAATGTGTTGGGCTATGTATTAATAAAATGAAACCCACATTGCCTGCAGGTCATGTCGGGATACCCGCTGCAATTGTTAAAGGTTATCATGAATTACTTACGCCTATACTGTGCACATTTCTCAATAACTCCTTGACGTCAGGGAAATTCCCTGACGACTGGAAACTGGCAGTGGTTGTTCCGTTCCTGAAATATGGAAATAGTGGTGATGTTCTTAATTACAGACCGATTTCTCTTCTCTCTTCTTTTTCCAAACTCTTTGAAATGGTAATCCATCAATTCCTCTCCTTCAAGTTTCGTAGTATAGTCATTCCTAATCACCATGGCTTCATGTCCGGCAGATCGACATCCACCAATCTCGTATCTTTTACGTCTGCTGCCTCTGAAGTAGTTTATAATAGAGGTCAGCTTGACGTTTTTTATTTCAACCTGAGTAAGGCATTCGACGTAGTCAACCACAACATACTCTTATACAAGCTTTCCTCGTACGGAGTACGTGGTTCGGTATACAATTTGTTAAAAAGCTATTTGTCTGATAGGCAAGTCTACGTCCGCGTCAACAATACTACCTCGTCCTTGTACAAGGCAAGCTCTGGAGTGCCTCAGGGATCTGTCTTGGGCCCCCTCCTTTTTAATATTTTTGTAAATGATGTCTCTCGAGTTATATTAAATTCTTCATTTCTGCAGTACGCTGATGATATAAAACTTTACAAAAAAATATCGACCTTAGAGGATTGCATCGCGCTTCAGAATGACGCATATTCCTTCGGTCGTTGGTGTTTAGACAATGACCTCCGTTTGAATCATTCTAAAACAAAAGTAATGACATATTCTCGCAAGACTCATGATACATTTTTCCATATAGTTATCATGGCGAACTGCTGTCACGTGTAAGTGAACTGAGAGACCTTGGAGTTGTCTTTGATTCAACCCTGAGATTTGACACTCACGTTACCAGAGTGGTTCAATCGGCCTTGCGCACGTTAGGTGCCGTGTCTCGCATAACGAAGGAATTCAAAAGCCCGTCCGCTTTTTTTACGCTGTATCGTTCCCTAGTTAGATCCCAGCTAGAGTACGCCTCGGTTGTTTGGAACAGCATTTCCAAACTAACAGTTTATTTGTCGAGCGCGTCCAAAACAAATTTATTTCTATCTTTAAATATCGTTACCTTGAGAAAGGTGATCCTTGTCTGAACGGTGGGTGTAACTCGCAACTCGTCAACTTGTTGAGCCTGCAGCAGCGTCGGGTGAAAGCAGATTTGTTGTTTTTGTTTAAGACCCTGCACGGCTCGATTAACTCTCCCGGCCTTCTGTCCGAAGTGAGCCTTAGAGTTCCACGTGTGCCTACATGGCTACAATCATCTTTTTATATAGCTCGACATTCTAGCCACTTAAACCCGATCCAAAGATCGGCTGAATGTTATAACCGCTACTCAGACACAATTGATATTTTTAACTCATGCGGGAGCAAGTTCGGAAATGCTGTTCGAAACTTCCTCTTGCAAGAAAAGGGCTGATAAGTTGAAGCGTTGATGTTTGTCAGTACGTTATCCAAGTATTTGCTTTTTGCTCTCACACCTGGTGATGTCTCTGTTTTGTGCTTTTAATTTCCCTTCTTGATTTGAGTGTCTGGTGAACTACGTTATCCTTCTGCACTCGTGTGTATGTGTGTATGTATGTGTGTGTTTTTGCTCATTTTTTAGTGTGCAAGCACTAAGGCCGATTGGTTGTTCCCGGACACTTTAATAAACATTGATTGATTGATTGGTTGATTATTATTATATCTACCCCGCTTTGACCAGCAGTGCCACGAAGCGACAGCGTCCTGCGGAGGCCCCCGGAAATGAACGGCGCTTAGCACACCTCTCCTTCTAGTACACCATAACGACAGGAAACCGAAGACGTGTATATGAACTAAGAGATCAGTAACCGTGTAACAATAAAAAAAAAAAAAATACAGCGGTGGCCGAGTGGGTTAGCGCACACCAGCTCGGAGCACGTGGAGCGAAAGCTCGCGCTGCAGAACCCAGGGATCCTGGGTTCAATATCCACCCCTGCCCGTTTCGATCTGAATGAGCATCGTAGTACTTGCGTGCAGTCGTGTATCACTACTCCGTGGTGCACGTTAAAGACCCCAGGCTAGCGGTTGTACTGCACGGGCTAAGTTGCTCATCTACAGCTGAGAGACAAGTCACCCGTTGGGGCAGACCAAATTCAGGCTGTATAAACATACCCACAACCCACAAGAGCGTCGGAGAAAGCCAAGTGATGACACACCACGGTCGAGGCCACGGAGGCCTCGTTACCACCAAAACAACAGCGGCGTCCAAGACAAAAAAAAAAAAATTATTTCTAGTGTTCGTTCTCTTTTGAAGGCTATCGAACTCGCGGGATTTTATCACTGTCAAGAATATGTTAAAAATAAGGAGTAAATATTGAGGAACTTATGAGTTTCAATTACATTTCAATAAAAAAAAGAATTAACTCCACATCCGTATCCGCTCCCGATTTTTCTCTCCTTGTAGAGCCATGGCCGTTGGCAATCGCAGCCGTGTAATCAACCGCTTCCGCTCAAAACATAGCACCCGCCACAGACTCGCGGCTTAATTGAACGTAGTGTTATGAACTGTTCCCGAAGAGCTCGTTACTCTAGCAGACTGCAATGTTGCGGCGGTGGACGTTCATCCGAAAGAGGTTGGTTTCCCTGCAGACGACCCTCCGCCAGCAGACGACAGTCGGTTTCTTGGTGCAGTGGCATACACGCTCCCGCGACGCGTTGTCATGTGCCTCGCTCCGACGCTCTTATTGGGTCGCGGAGGCCGTAGCGTCCACACTTTGTCAAGTTATCGTGAAACGGAGTGTAGACCAGAGCCGTATATGTAGGGAGTTCGGTCGTTAATCGGTAAGAATAGGGCGAATATAAGGGTGCGTCATTGGCCGAAACTCGTTTCAATTACCTTGGACGCGTTGATTGACAGCTCTTTTAACCAATCACTAGCCACCAATACTCCCCTAGCGAAGGCAATGAGCTTAACATCTTCCAATCACAATTTGTAGGTAAGTATTTAGTGGATCCTTCAGACAGCCCGGTTGGAACAGAACAACGTTTCTTGCAGTATGTGCTTTTATATACATCTGTACACGTCATGATACGCAAACGCGGCTGGCGTTGGTGATTGGCACTGATAGCGATAACAACGAATATACGTGGTCAGTACGTGACACTCCTTTCTCCTACAATTAGCCACACAAAATAATGAACCACGCTTCGCTGATCATTAATGCCATAACGTAACAGGCTGTCGATTGCGTGTCGATCTTCTTGAGCCAGAGCTCGCGTTGCTGACTCTGGACTCGCCTCCGGTTGCTGCGTGCGTCCTTCTATAGTGTGTATTCTGACGTGGTAGTCCACCCTTTTGCTGGCGTCCCCTTGTGGTGCCGTCCAAGCTCGTCTCAACTGGTTCCAGTGTCTGTGATGGCGCTCTCTGTTGTCCAGTTGGACCGTGTACGACACCGGGCCTCGCACTTCCACCATGAGATCCTTTCCACCGGGGCCCTGGATTGAAGCTCTTGGCGTAGACCGCGTCACCCACAGAAAACCACTTTGTTGCCGGAGCTTGAAACTCAGGTTCACTTTGATGGTGTGGGTGAAGTCTGTTCAAGTCTGTCCTCAACCTTCGCCCATCATCAATTCAGCCCTGTGACTTTCCTGCGACAGAAGGCTGCTTGGTGTGTTGTTTAAACAAAAACCACGCAATCTGGTACTGAGTTCTGCTTTCCTGTTGTTTCCTCAAAGCCTTTGACTTCTCTTACCATTCGCTCGAAGATAAGCGCCGAAAAAACAAGGATGAGAAGAGACGTAAGAGACGTAAACACTGGCGCACTCGCAACTAACATTTATTGAAAGAACGAATCCCTTGTATAGCCTTGAAAAAAACATTCGTCACGACTAGGCACGGTGTAGACCCGTTTCCAGAAAATCAAATTCTCTTGTCGATAAGGTTATTGACGTGTCACTTGTGCACATCTTGCCCTTCGCTTTGATTTCAAAAGCCTCGTGGAGCTCCCTGGATACCTTATCTGGGTATCTGGCCAGAAATGTGTCTTTAAATGACGGGGAGCATGAATGGATGGATGGTAATGGCTATACCCTTTGTAAGGGGCGGCAGCTTGCGCCACCTAGCCTAGCATTTCGTCATTCCTTCTTTTTATTTTAATTTGTATGAATTTTGTTATAACAGACCCCCCCCCCCCTCTCTTTTAAAGTGAATTCATTGCTTATTGTTATCTGTATTTTTTTATCCTTCCCTAGATCTCTTCCACCAATCTTCCAATCTCCTCTTAGTTACCGCAATTCTTTCCCTATCCATTCGTCCATTCATGTCCGGAAAATCCAGTGCCCCCTCCAAATCCGTAGTCCCCCCCCCCCCCCCCCCCCCCCCCAAGAGGGTGGGACGAAGCCCCGTGCACCTTAAAATTACATGTTCTATAGTTTCCCTTTCGCGGTTGCATACGTTGCACAGAGTGTCTACTTCCTGGAATTTAGCTCTGTATGTTTTCGTTCTTAGCACCCCCGTTCTAGCTTCAAACAGCAAAGAGCTCCCCACTGAATTATCATACAGTTGTTCTTTCTTTATTTCTTGTTTTTGTGCCCTGTATATTGTTAAAACTGATTTCCCCTGCATTCTTTCTTCCCACAATTTTCTCTCTGTTTCCTTTACTCCCTTTTCTACTGATACGCTCTGATCGGCTCCATCTCGTTGAATGTATTTAAATCTCAGCTTGCGGGTTCGGTTTGTCCACTTAGTGTTTAGACTTTTCATACATAGATACTTGTACACTTTCGCTGCCCACCGTGTATCCTCAATTTCAGCTTGTCTTTGTTCAAATTTTACTCTACTGATCGCTTCTCTACTCTTGAAAGATGCCCAACCCATACCCCCCTGTAATCCCTCATTTGGTGTATTCCCATGTGCCCCCAATGCCAACCTACCTACACTCCTTTGCTGTATCTCTAAACCTGCCTGGATTTCTGACCTCATACACAATACCGCATTCCCAAATGACAGTCCTGGCACCATGACTCCCTTCCGTACACCCCTAACGACTTAATATCTATTATAGTTCCATAGTGCCCTGTGTTTCATGATAGCCGAATCTCGTTTCTCCTTCTTTATTACAATATCTTCATGGTGTTTTAGATACCGTCTTCCTTCACTTAACCATACTCCCAGATATTTGGACTTTTCTACGTGTTCTATCAATGTGTCCTGTATCTCCAGGGGTTCCCCCTTCTCGTCGTTGAAAACTATTATACCAGACTTGTCCCTACTAAATTTTAGTCCTAAATTGTCCCCTTCCCTGCTGTAAATCCTAACAGTTCCTGTATTGTCTCACGACTTTCTGATACGAGTACAATGTCGTCTGCACACATTAATCCTGGCAATACTTGATATACTTTATGTCCTTCCTCCATGTAAGTCAGGTCAAAACCTAGGTTGCACTGTTCTAACCTTTTTTCCATCTCACTGAGGTATATCATAAAGATATACCTCAGAAATGGCAGCGGTTGCTGTGTGTTGCCAGATGTCCAGATGGGGTTGCTCGTGTGGCCGCGTCATGTTCACGTGCGCGATCGTTGAAGCATCAGCCAGTCTGACCGATGTATACGGACCCGCATGACATTGGAATTTGGTAAACAACTCCCGTTGTGCATTCTGTGTAGCTCTTGCGGTGCTTAGTTTTGCATTTGTCTGCAGTATCAGCGGAAAAATTGATTTTGCGGCACAGTCTTGACAGCTTATTAGGTGCCGAGAAAACTACTGGTGCGTCTTACCGGTCAGCTATCTTTTTAAGGTAGCTGACCGGTCATAATATAGGTTCAGAAAGCGGCAGAATACAATAGACTCATGCTATGCGCAAAAAAAACAAAAGAAAACACGTTCTAGAAAGTAATTAGCGTAACTGCATTTGATAATCATAAAAGAATCTTTTTAAGGAGGGCTGAAAGGTATTTTCCAGCTTTATATTAAGTATTTCATTTCAAACTAGTGCACCATTAAATTCAATCAGCCTTTGTACATATGTATTACGGCATGGCGGTAAATTAAACATATGTTTCTCTGCAGCCCTTGTTTGTCTTCTGGGATATCGAAATAAGTTCAAAGAAAGGGGTTCATTAGACTCAATAATTTTACGAATTGTTTGAACTATTTTTAGTTTGTAAATACAGCTAAATGGCAACATGTCTAGCGATTGGAAAAGAGGTCTACTCGGGTTAGTTGTTCTTAAAAATGTTATAAATCGTATCGCCCGTTTTTGCAAGCGAATTACCGGATCTAAGTATGTTAATTACCCCAGGATTCAATACAATAAACCAGCTGACTGTGCACGAATGCAAAATAGAGTATGCGCAAATTCAATTAATCAAAACATTCGCGCGCCTTTAATAATGTGTAACAACCGTATGCAATAATTGAACACATGTGCTTAATTTGGCTTTTCCAGTGCATATCAGAATAAAACAGAACATATAAATATTTATAACAAGTAACATGTTGTACTTCTGTATTATCTAATTGTATAACAATCTCGTCGTAATTAATCGCCTTTTTCTTGGAGTGAAACACCGTATACTTAGATTTCTTGAGTTTGATTGTAAGTTGATTACTTGAGAACCATGTCAGTACCTAGTCGATACCTCGTTGATTTTATCCTGCAATTCACCTATCGTATCAACAAAAATCAGTGCCGTGTCGTCGTATCTTGACTGGCCCAGCGAAGTCTATGTGTAGACGACTCCATGGTTGATCTGGCTTGATCCAAAAATGCACCGGAGCCTTGGGGTCGCTTTGGCGGTCACTTCGACATGGCTGACAGTATACCGCACAAATTCTTAAATTTCGTGGTATATCTTTGGCCACTATATAAGCCCTCTTGCTGAAGTTTTGATGGCACTCATTATCGGGTGGTTCGCATGCAGCAACTGAAGCACCCTCTTGCTACTTGAGGAATGAAAACACAATTTCCCCCCAGTATGCAATCACGATGAAACGACAACTCAGTCTTCCTTAGCTCGTAAGGTGCGAACGTATTGTCTGGTTGCCTCGACGGCCAGCCACTGAGGATCCAATCCTTGACCTTCAATAAGACGCCGTCTTCCTTGGTTAGCTTTGCGATGTCTGCCGCCTGGAGTGGAGCACACTCGACAGCTTCTAGCAGGTGCATGTCCCCCGGAGGCTGTAGCTCGTCCCCGTCTCCCACGACCGGCAGATGACTGAGTGCACCAGCGTTGGGGCTTTCTTAGCCTCGCCTGTATTGAATGCAAATAGTTCTAAGTACGTAACTATAAAATCAAGTGAAGGATCCTGGGCGAAAACACTTCTGGCACCCGTTTGTCGGTGTTGAACAACCCCAACAGCGGCTTATGGTCCGTTACTGCGGCGAGGTCTCGTCCGGCCAGGTACTGGTGAAATCCTTTCACTCCGAAGATGACTGCTATACCTTTTTTGTCAATCTGCGCATAGCTTTGTTCGCTTGCACCGAGAGCTCACGAGGCGTAAGCTATAGGTTACTCTTCCGTCATCAGCCCTGAGCCAGCACGGCTCCTTCACCTACAAGACACGCGTCGCAGCACAAAACCAACGGACGCTTGGGGTCATAGGGAACAAGTCATGCCTCGGAAGTAAGCAAATTCTTAAGCTTTTCAAAAGCCCACTGGTGCTCCCCTGCCTATTTCCATTCTTGGTCGTGGTCCAGCAGTCGATAAAAGGGTTCCGCCACTTCTGTCTTTTCCTTGAAGAAACTGGTGTAGAAATTCAACAAACCCAAGAAAGCTTGAAGCTCCTTCTTGCTTGTCGGCGATGGCGCTTGCTGAATGGCGTCCGTCTTGCTTCGGATCGGGAGTGCCTATGGAATTGATTCTGTGCTCCAAGAATTCAATGCTTGTTTGACTGAATTAACACTTTTTTTTTGTTTACTCTGAAGTGCTCGCCTTGCAGACGCGCCAGCACGGCATGGGAGCCTTTCTGGGTGTTCTTCCGCATTGTTTCAAGAGATCACGATATCGTCGAGATAAGCATTCACCCCTCAATGCCCGCCAACAGCGTGTCGATCACTCGTTGAAACACCTACGGTGCCACCGAAATTCCAAACGGCAGCCGCAGAACTTTGCATAGTCCTTTTATCATGTTGACGGTAAGCATTTCTGCTGATCCTTCATCTAGGCTGAGCTGTTGATGAGCCTCAGTTAAGTCGAGCTTGGTCAAACTTTAAATTTAACCCAAGGTCGCTAGCATTTCCGTGGTCGTGGGCAAAGGGTACCCGCTGCTTTTAACAACCTTGTTTACGGTACTACGAGAGTCCCGACATAAACGGAATGTTCCGTTTTTCTTCCTCGCCACTACCAGGGTGCCGTCCAGTTGGAGTACTTGACCGGCTCCCAGACGCCTTGTTGCACCAGAGGATCCACATCCTTGGCCACATCGTCGTTGAGGGCCAGCGCCACAAGACGATTCTTGAGAAACGCCGGGCGGGCGTCGTCCTGAAGTTTTTGTGTGAACTGGCGGTTCGTTGAATCCAGGGAGCTCACCGCTAAAAACCTCAAGAAAACGCGATGTCACCTCTTCCCCCTTTAGCTGCTGAATTCTACTCAAACCGATGCACAACGGCCCAAACCAGTTGCGTCCGAGTAAACTGTTGCCACGCTTCTTCACCAGTAACAAAGGTAGCTCTACTCAACCGCCTTTGACTTCCACTTCCAAGTTTGCTAGACAAATCATGGACAATGTTTCATTAAACAAGGTCACCAGCGTTGTGCCCGATTCTTGAACTGGTATCTGACCTTGCTTCTCGATTAGTCGAAACGTCTCTTCACTCACAATCAAGGGACATGCTCCTGAATCGACCTCCATCGGGACTTTCTGCCCTTGATGGTCGGTTGATTTGGATATTATGGCTCAAGGGCTTCACGAGTGAAACTTAGCGCCAGAAACAAGGTTTATTATTCAAAATACAAAACGAGTAATGGCTATTGGCAAATAAATATAAACATTTTGTACTTCCTCTTTATACCATAGGTATGGGAACGAAGACCTTAAGAAGTGTAAAGGGCTCACGATGTCTTGATGTGAAAAAAGGTGAGTGAAAGCAACGACTTCAGGCCACTGAGCGGAATCTCTGGTTCCAACCCTAAAAAAAAAAAAAACAAAAAAAAAAACGTGTATGACACGGAATACTGTAACGTTTAAATGGAGATAGCAGAGTTTGAAGTTATAATTGGTATTTCTTGCAAACAAAAATATTTATTACAGCAACGATCACATTGAATGTTTCGCAAATAGGAGGTTCATAGCCAAGTAAAATATCTGCCTGAGTTTAGCGTGTGTACCCTATGCGAAGCCGTGTTAGCAAGACACTGTCGCGATGAGATAGGTGGTAATGATCCAAGAACTGGTCGGTTGTAGAATGTACAGTCTACAACTTCCTCCCCTCGCATTTCATCCACTGGTCCTGCCATTTCACCGCAATGCTTTTCAATATTGTTTGGCGCATGTTATTTAAGGGTAAGCGCATGTTTTCCCGGTCTTCAAACAAACCTTGCCTAGCCGCTTCATCTGCTCGCTCATTCCCCGCAATGCCAACATGGCCTGGTACTCAGAGAAAGTGAATCGTTCTGCCTTTTGACTGGATCTCTTTCACCAGTGTGTGAATATCACCAAGAATGATGTGTTTCTTATGCACCAGTGCACGCAGAGACATTGGAGCACTGAGAGAGTCGGAGCACATTACAGATTTCTTTATGTGCAACTTTCTTGTGTGTGTAAGCGATGCTAAAGAGCGTACAGTTCGGAAGTGAAGACAGATGCAAGGGGGCAACAGGAATGC